>CM069131.1:147102228-147847672 GCA_035221665.1 Okamejei kenojei | reverse complement strand
ACACCTCACCTTTTTTCTTCTCACACCTCCATCTATATTCATTCCCTCTAAGCTTCACATTATCACAACTCTCCAATCCTTTTCTTTTCTCCTCTACACACAAAAACCGTTCCTATCTTTATCTTTTCATCCTCTGGCCTTTGCCAAACCATCTGCCTATCGAAAAAGCAGCCTCATCTGTAATCCATCCACCTAACAATATCCCTCTTATTCCCATGACGCCTATCCAACCAGTCCCCCTTTTAAATGCCAACAATCGTATCGGCCATCTACTAACCTACCCACTACCAACCACCCACCACCCCCCAACAGCGCATTCAAGAGTCAAGAGTGTTTTTATTGTCATATGTCCCCAGAAAGAACAAAATGAAATTCATATTCTTGCTTGCTGAGGCAAACAACGACATGTAAACATATAAATCAAGTCACTGTAAACAATATGATAAAACGAGAAGAGGGGAAAAAAGTTTTCAGTGGGGGGAGTGGGGGGGGGATGGTCTTTTCTGGAGCACTATGTGGGTGTTGTGTGCTGAAGGGACTGCTTTCCAGAGTGATATGTATTGACATTATGATGGCCGAATGGATTCTGGGCTGGCAGCTGACTCATGGCCTTTCCTTGAAATTACCCATTTCAAGCAGGTGCAATAGGGCACCAAATTCAAGTGCAAGGTTTTTCTTACCACTTTTAAGAAACAGGGTGCAAGAGGAAGGCACCAAATTTCAAGTGCAGTTTCATCATACAATTTTCAATCAGTGTGCAAAGGAAACTGAAGACAGCGAGTCTGAACCTCTCCTCCTCCATCTTCACACAGAGAGTGGGTGAGTCTCTGAACTCACTCTCTGGACACATAGCAGGGTAGTTTGAAGGCCAGTTCATATTGGCTATATTTAAGATGAGTGAGTTGGATGTGGAGCCCTTGAGGCTAAGGTGATCAGAGGGTATGGAGAGAAGGCAGGTAACACGGGATACTGGAGTTCGGATGATTCAGCCATGATCATGATTGAATGGCGGTGCATTGCACGAAGATGGGCTGAATGGCCTACTCCTGCACCTAATTTTCCTATGTTTCTAAGTTTTTCATGTTTCACATCTTGCAGAGTCCTGAGCCGTTGCCCACACGCTTCTGGTTTATAGGGAGTCTCCCCTCCCCCCCGTCCCCCCCCCCCCCCTCCCCCCCCCCCCCACCCCCCCACCCCCTGGCGGTTGATTGGACCAGGATAGAGAATCTCAACAGTTATTTTTAAACACTAATATACATCTTTTTATATTTTAATCGATGGGAAAAATCCTCGGCACCTGAATGAGCAGAGGGGAACTCCTGAGAAATATGACCAAAAGTCAACAGCCGTCACGTGGTAGCCATCAATAGTTTTCTAAAAATCAATATAAAATGCAAACAGGAAGTGGCCAAGATTAGACTTTTAAAATTTATATTTAGAAGCAAAGGCCAACTTTAATTAAGAAGGCAACTTTAATTAGGCAAACAACAGCTTTAGAGCATTTCCACACCAAAGGCAAACACAGCTATATGCATTTTCCAAACCAAAGGCAACACAGCTTCAGACATTTCCAAACCAAAGGCAACACAGCTTTAAAACCATATCCAAAACTATATTTTTCAAACCAACATTAAGGCCAGCTGACAAGGTCAGTAAAAAAAAACAAAAAACACTCCACCACTCACAATTTAAGTAGACATGTGTTTCAGTGTTATTCACTATCACACTACTCAGACTGTGCGTGCGAGTGCTTTTGACCCTCTCATACTCGCTCTACCCCCATCTTGGCAGAGACTGACCTGAGGCACTCATCACTTCCGGTATTTATAGTCCCTACCGGAAAGGGCAATGGCCCTTTCAGGAGAGGTGA
The DNA here is from genome assembly GCA_035221665.1 of Okamejei kenojei. Classification (NCBI taxonomy): domain Eukaryota; kingdom Metazoa; phylum Chordata; class Chondrichthyes; order Rajiformes; family Rajidae; genus Okamejei; species Okamejei kenojei. The sequence goes on along the minus strand of CM069131.1, from coordinate 147,845,802 downwards.
ATCTCAACCTTTTTATATAACACACAACAATAACTCTATTATATTTTTCATTGATGGTAAAAAAGCCTCTTGTCCTGCGCTTTAAGACGGATGGGGGACTTGGGGTTTTGGATGCCGTCCAATTGGTAAAGTGGCTGCAACCTCCAGCCTGAAGCTGTCTGTCTTTTAAACTTTCTTTCTTTTATTTTAGTGGTTTTTAGTGTTTCGTTATTGGAGTGTATTTCTTTTTTTATTGTGGGGGGGTTGGTGGGGGTGGGGAGGGTGGGGCGGGGGGGGGGAGGGGAAAACTCGCTTTTCCCTGGTCCCCTACCCTGGTCTGAGAGGCAGCTTTCCCCTCTTCCTCCGGCTGCAACTTCCGACCCGAGTACCTCGCGGCCTACCAGCGGGCCTGGAGCGGCGTTTCCTGGGGGGACCCGAACCCGAATCCCAGGAAACCCCGCTTCGGAGGCAGCTGCAGCGCTGGAGCAGCACCATCGTGTAGCGTTGCGGGCATGCCTTGCCAGGGTCCCGCGCCGTGCTGGAGCACCGGAATGCTGAGACCGCAGGAGAGCCATCACGTATGACTTTGCGGGACTGTGGGTCGACCAGGCAGCACTGTGAACTTTTGGCATCGGCAGCCTGGGATCTCTCGGCAGATCGCCGTGTGTGGAGCCCTCCATCCGGCGTGGCCTTGTCGGCTTCGGATAGCCAGGACTTCCGATAAGGGAAGCGGGTGCGCGTTCCCAGGTGTCCCAAGGCCGCTGAGAGGGTCTACCTATGCCAGAATGCAACCATCAACCCCAACCCGGCGTGATAGGGCCTAAAACATTCGGGCCCGCCGTAGCGCCTGACTTTACTCGCGGATGCCTCAATAGGCCCGGCTAATAGGGTGGACAAGGGTTGGGACTGGTCCTTTGTGGGGCTTCCCCTTGCTTCCCCCCACCCCAAAAAAAAGGTAGGAAACCATTGTGGGGGAGTGTTTTTTATGTTTATGTTAATTCTTTAGTGTTGTGGTCTCAATCTTTACACTCGTGTGCTTGCAATGGCAAGTCAAATTTCACTACAACAAACACTACACCCAACTGGTTGTATGTGACAATATTAAATGTCCTTTTTCCCTTTGGGTCCTATGACTCTGAGTAAGGAATGGCCAAAAATCACAGTCCATTGTTATTGGCAAGCATTTTTTCTAAAATCAATAATACAGAACTACAGAAGTGGTTCAAGATCAACTTTTTAGTAATATAAGAATATACTCTATACAAACGCATACTCCAAAAAAGAATAGCAAATAATAATAATAATAAAAAAATAAAATAATAATAAATAATATTAATAATAATAATAATAATAATAATAATAATAATAATATTAATAATAATAAATAAAATAATTAATAATTAAAAAAAATTGTAGTTCAGAAGCTTATTTGAGGTTTTGTAGTGTTTAATAGCCTGATGGCTGTGGGGAAGACAATGTTCCTGAACCTGGACGTTATCAGTTTTTCAGGCTTCCAGTGCCTTCTTCCCAAAAAATGGTAGAGGTGAAATGAGTGTGTCCGCCAGGATGGTGTGGGTCTCTGAATGAATGCCTAGACTAGACTGCCTTTTTGAGGCAGCGACTCCAATAAATCCCTTTTATTGTTGGGGCGGTCAGACCGTGATTACTTTTTCTTCAGTCATTTCTGCCTCCTGTACGTTCAAGTTTGCCCGAACCCAGGCCATGGATGCAACCAGTCAGTAATGCTCTCCTAAAACTGTTCTCACCACTAGAAATTCATAGACATCCTCTTTGACATAAACCGAATATACATAATGGTTGTCTTGAATTAGAGGCGCTGATGTGCTTTATTATAATTGTAATCAGTTGGCTGGGGTCCAGGAAAAAATCCTTTGGAAAAAATATGCACGCCCCAGGATTTTTGACGTTTTATGACTCCTTCCACCATGTTGCTCATAACAGGATTGTGGGTCCTCATCCTCCTTTCTGGAAGTCCACAATCATTCCTTGGGGTTTACTGATGTTTGAGTAGCCAGGTTGTTGTTGCTCGCACCAATTTTGGTCCCAATCGGTCTAAATTAATCGGGGTCGAACTCACAATTCAATACTCTGACTCATCAACCACTGTAATTCATACCAACAAACCTGTGTAATCGTCAGTGAACCTAAAGATGTAGTTCGCACTGTGTCCGGGTTCCCGGCTACACAATCATGGAGTATAGAGTGAGGTCGAGCAGGGGCTTGAACACGCCAACCTTGAGGCGCTCCCGTACTGATTGTTCAATGAGGAAGAAGTATTTCCTGCCAATTCGAACAGACCTAGTGGTCTGTGGGAAGAGAAGTCGAGATCCAGTTTGGCAGAGGGATGCGCAGCAATCCAGTTCTGTGAGCTGGTAACAACAAGTCAGCTTTTTTTTAAAATTTATTTGATTAAGTAACACAATTTTTAAAAGAAAAAAAACCCTCAAAAAAAAGGCGAAACCGCGAGATGACATTCTCCTCACCACCATATTAAAAAATCAAACAAAGTTAATCAGACTACTGAATTCCAAACAACTAACTAATAACAAAATAAAAAACTAATAACTACTATCACTAATAATCCCTAGAGAGATTACCTTCTTCTCTTTTCTTTTTTTTTCGATTGGGGAGGAGCTCACAGACTCTACTTCAGCGATCACCTGAGCAACCTTTGTCCTCGGCATTACCCCCTCCTCCCGCCACGATCTCCCTCCGCCCCTCGGTTGGGGATTGTGTGGGGCTTGCGGATCACGATCCCTACGGCCATGGTAGAAGTGATGGTGTAAACATTACTTGTTTCCGGGGGTTTCATATCCCCCATGTTTTTTTCAATCTTCTTTTGCCCCCCTTCTTTTGACCCTCCCTACCCCCACCCCGCTCTGCGCAAACACTAGGTTCACCGACTCTCAAAACTGCCAGGGGGGGTGGGGAGCAGGGTGTTATTAGTTGACAACACGAGGCGGGGGTCCGCACGCCGGGGAATTTGGGGTAATTCCTCCGAATATGCCCTCACTGTTCCCTACAGGCATGGCACCTACCTTGGGTTGGGTGGGCTGGGCGCTCCGGTAATCCAGAAGATGGTAAAAATCAACAGACGGCCATCCTGCTTGGTCACAGAAGCGGCCGCACCCTCAACTACCCTACATCCTCCCGGTCCAGCAACATCGTCTGCTTTGGCGCCGGGAGGGAAAGAACGTTGCCGCAGCTCGCTCCATCCTGCGGAACCCCCTGGGATATCGGGGTGATTTGTCCCCGTGAATTCCCTTCTCCCGGTGGTGGTGAAGTGGGGAAAGGAGGGCCTTTTGTGATGCATAGGGTAAGGTCGGGAACGCTTTGGGACAAGACCACCTGCTGCCGCGATGGTCACCAGGGTTCGACCTGCAGGTCTACTACGAAAGTAAGCATGCAGGTACAATGCAGGCAGTTAAGAAAGCGAATGGCAATGTTGGCCCTTTATAACAAGAGGAATCGAATATAGGAGCAAAGAAGTCCTTCTGCAGTTGTAACAAGGAAGTGCAGCGAAGGTTTACAGGTAAATCCCGGATTGGAGGGACAGGCATATGCTGAGAAGAATGGAGCAGCTGGCTTTGTACAACACTGGAGTTATAGAATGATGAGAGGGGATTCATTGAAACATATAAGATTGTTAAGGGCTATGGACAATCACTAGAGGCAGGAAAACATGTTCCTTCCCCATAGAGAGATAGTATTAGTCCGAACCAGGGCCACAGTTTGAGACTAAGGAGTAAGAGTAGCCATTTATCGGAGACGCTGAATAGGAAACAACTTTTTTTCCTTTCTCCCACAGAAAGTTGCCGGAGTCTGTGGAATTTTAGTTTCGACTGCCTCAGACACAGAGGGTGGTGGAGGCAGGGTTCTCTGGATGCTTTAGAGATAGAGCTAGGATAGGCTCTTAAAAAATAAGGGGAGTCCATGGAATATTGTGGAGAAGGCAGGAACGGGGATTTGGCTGATTGGGGAAGATACAGCCATTAAAATGGGCGGTGTGCAGGCTCGAAGGGTCCAAATGGGCCTGCTCCTGCAGCACCTATTGTCTTATTGTCTATATTCGCCAGGAAATGATCCCCTCAATGACACCTTTACTAAACATTACCTCAATCACGGCCCGTGTTTCCACCCCCCACAACGACGTCGGTAGAAGAAAGAACACGGCCTTGTTTCCCATACACGACTTACAAGGAAACGACTGTGGGCTTGTCCGCCATCTTGGAATCTTGGCCGCCATCTGAAGCAGCTGCCTTTGCCTAGCTCCCGAAGTTCCCCTGCTACCCCAAGAACACTGACCCTGCAATGGTATCAGGTGCTACAATGTTAAACATATCACTTAAACACAATGCCAGAACATAATACAGATAGATAACTAGACAGTCCAAATGCAATGAAGGCCAAGTCACACACAAAACCAATATGGAGTCGTTCGAGGGAGGGAGGCAAGTGGGACGTTCGCCTCGAACATCGGCGATGGCAGCCCCCCATGAACAAACTGCTGCAAACTCACCAACCACCATCTTCTCTTCGCCTGGCCAAACTTCCATCTCGGTCCTCCTGTGTTTCCCTGGCAATCTTTCGCTGGTTTTCTGTCGCTGCTCCTGTAGCATCGAAAGGCATTTGCCTTCAGTCCTTTTGTTGTTGGAGAACCTCCCTATCTCTTGGAGAAAAGGATGCTTCTTTGTCAGCTCCAGGATTCTCCAAGGCCGCAGAAGGAGGTCGATTCGGATCGTGGCAGAAAACCTCCCACATCCCACAACCGCCAACGAAAGCCCAAAGCCAGACTGGCCCAATCAGCACTGACGAGCAAGTTAAAGCGAGGGGGGGGGGGGGGTGTAATTCTGATTTCTGGATGCAGGTGTAAAAAGTCCAGAAAGATTTTCTCTCCTCTTTTGGTTGTGGCCAAACACGTTTCCCTGGCAGGTTGCCAGCCTCATTGTTGGAGCTTGGCAGTTAGAGCTGATACAGCTCTTGTAGTCCCAAAACAAAAATCACAACAGAACACTTTTAAAAAATAAATCTCTGCAGTGTCGCAGTAGATACACAAAAGATTTAAATGTATCCGCTGTCCTCACTCTGAAATCCACAATGATTTAATTATAACTTATATGTGGGAGTGCTTGAGATGGGAGCTCCCGCAACGCCACAAAACCTTCGTCCTCACGTAACCAGCTTGGATGGGGATGATGTTATTGAAAACGCCAGCTGTGGTCCCTATAAACAACAGCCAGATGCAAGTGTTTTTTAAAGTGTCAAGTGGTCCATGAGCGGAGTGGAGAAGCAGAGAGAATAAACATCCTCCGTTGAAGTGTAAGATGGCCCAAGGTTTCTTATTGAGGCAGGCCGTTTGATATCCACCATAATCAAACCTCAAAGCAGGGGGCGGAAAAACCACGGGGGGGGGGGGGGGGGGGGGGGGGGGGGGGGTGGGGGGGGGGGGGGGGGGGGGGGGGGGGGCCTGAGGGGACCCACGTCCCCCCCCATGTTTTTTTGAGAAGGGTGGGGACATCCCCCCCAAGACCTGCCGCCTCTCCAACAGCCATGATCGATCCCGGCCAGGTCTCCGGCGCTGATCCCATCCCTCCCAAGTCCCCCCCATGGGTGGCCAGAGAGGTCGGCAAATCAGGCACGAGCTGTACCCCCAGGCCCACAGCCATGCAGAGGAAGCAGCGCTTAAAAAACCCAGCCTCACTAGCTAGTTAAAACCCTTCCCAGGTTGCGGAAATGGCAGCACGGAGGAAGCAGCGCTGGTGAACTGTCAGTCCAGTCAGGCCGTAGTTAACACCCGGCGACACAGGCAAGTTGAGCTGCATTTAGCACCAAAGATACTAGCCCAATTTATTATTAGTTTCAAACATGTCAAATTAACGAAAAAAAAAAAGGTTTACTTTAATTGCCTGTTTCGACAACCTTTTTAAACCCGATTCGGATGCAAAAATCACTAATTGACTATTGCGAATGTTTCAGGGCCTTTGGCTCTAGTATCTTTGTTTAGGCAGGAGCGCTGGATTGAGCCTCCGAAGCCTCGCGCATGTGTGGGCGAGTTGTGCGCATGCTTGCGAGCGCGGCTGTCAACAAAAATTGTGTCCCCCCCGGTCCCCTCCGTCCCCTCCATGTTTTTGATAGCGAGTTTCCGCTCATGTCCTGAAAGCACTTCATCACCACAGACGTCAGTGCCACTGGTCAATAGCCATTGAGGCACGTCACCTTACTCATCTTGGGCACCGGTAAAATTTAAATGATGCCCTCTTTAAAGCAGGTGGGAACCTCGGACCTCAGTATAGTGAGAGGTTGAAAATGTCTGCAAAACCCCAGCCAGTTGGTCTGTACAGGTTTTTTGAAAACTCGACCGGGTATACCATCAGGTCCCCAGGCGCTTTTCAAGGGTTCATCCCCCCCTGAAGGATCTTCTGACGTCGGCCTCTGTGAGTGTGACTGGCAATACCATCAGGGTGTATGGGGGCTCGGGAAGGCACATCAGTGTTCTCCCTTTTTTAAAACGTGCCTAGAAACGCATTGAGCTTGTCAGGCAGTGATGCTTTCACTGTCGCATATTGAGCAGCCTCCTGGTTTCGCCTAGTAGGAGATGATGGCATTCAAACCCTGCCACAGTTGCCAAATATTCGCCCCATCCTCCCAGTTTTTTGAGCCGAAGTTTTCCTTTTTGGCTGGCCTTTTTGAATGGCCTTGTCAAGGTTGTACCTGCACTTCTTATAGACTTCTGCATTGCCAGACAGTCACCACCCTTTGTGTAAAAAAACTTGCCCTGCGCATCTTCTTTAAAGTTTGCCCCTCTCACCTTCAAGCTATGCCATCTAGTATTTGAAATATCTATCCTGGGAAAACGGTTCTGACTGTCAATCCTCATATGCCCCTCATAATTCTATCAGGTCTCCTCTCAACCTCCAATATTCCAGAGAAATTCCAGAGAAGTGTTGAACTTTCCCCGATGGTTCATGACCTCTGATCCAGGCATCATTCTGGTAAACCTCTTTTGCAACCTTTCCAAAGCCTCCACATCCTTCCAGTAATGGTGTGACTAGAAGTGCATGCAACTCCAAATGCAGACTAACCAAAGTCCTATAAAGTTGCATCATGACTTCCTTACACTTAAGGGCCTGTCCCACTTACGTGTCCATGGCACGCAAATTATGTGACCTCATGGTCGCGTTGAAGCGTACGGGCATCGTATAGCCACGCGGGGCCAGTCCCACTGAGAAGCGCGGAGGGGTATGTAGTTGTGCGCGACATCGCGCGGGGCTCCGAAAGTTTTGTAGCGAACGAAATCTACGCGCGCCAACAGCCTGTCGCGGAACTGATGGCCAATGTGGGACAGGCCCGAGACCCTGGCGCGATGCAACGTCTCACCTCTAACAGCAGCAGAAGCAGGCAAACGATCTTTCAGACTGAAGAAGGGCCTCGACACGAAACATCATCCATTCCTTCTCTCCAGAGATGCTGCCGGTTCCGCTGAGTTACTCCTGCATTTTGTGTCCATCTTCAAATGACATCACATGCTCCAGACGGCTGTGCGATCGAATTAAGTCGCGCTTGACCTTCGCGGGACCGTCATGCCTCAACGCGACCATGTGGTCGCGTAATTAGCATGCCACGGACATGTAAGTGGGACAGGCCCTTTATACTCAATGTCCCAATCAATAAAGGCAGATAAAACAAACACCTTTATCACTCCATATACTTGTGCCACTTTCAGGGAGTTATGGACTTGGAACCCAAGATTATGTTAACAGTGTACATTAATGGTGTTAAGGATTGTGTCATTAATTGTACATTTTCCCCTTACATTCAACCTTCCAAAGTGCAACATCTCACACTTGCTCAGATTAAATTTCATCTGCCATTTCTCTACCCATTGATAGATGTGTGTGTAAATATATATATATTTATGTGTGTGTGTGTGTGTATATATATAATAGTGAGAAAATAAAGTTCAGTGTGTATATGTATATATATATATATAAATATATATGTATGTATGTATGTGTGTAATATATATATATATATAATATGATATATATATATATATATATGATATGTGTGTATGTGTGTATATATATGTATGTGTGTATATATATGTATATATATATGTGTATGTATATATGTATGTTACAAAACTTACCTTTAGCACCACTGCAGTTCTGTCACTGGCCACAGCGCAACTTTGGCGCCTTTTGGGGGGGGGGGGGGGTTGTTGGGGTTAAAATTTGTACTCCAATGCCTTCCGGAAATTATATTTTCTCAGGGTGCGAGCTTTTTTCTGAAGATTCGTTCCGACTGCCGGTATGACATTTTTGTAAAATCCCGCCCCGACTAGTTCAGCGCTGCAGTGAAATAAAAATTAGCTTCTAATGCCGTGAATGACGACAACGGGGACGGATTTTACGTAGGGGACAGGTAAAAGAAAAGCTATTTATTTTTCACATATAAACTTGCTTGTTAAGATGACCTTAATCAACTTTTCATGTTGCGAAACGGTGATTTATTCCCCATATAAACCGGCAGTATTTTTCCTGCCGATATGGGGGTAAATTCACCGCAACTGCAACGTTCCAATCCATCGCGTTCCAGAAAATCCCACTCGCAAGATGATTTAAATGGTCATTAATTTATGGGAATGAAACACTAAATTCCTTGAATTTGGCCTATAAATTCATAACAATGAGATTTAAAAATCATGTTATATTGTGAATTCTTGTGTGAATGTTATTTGGATACTTAGGCTTTTAAAAAATATTTTCTTAAGAAATGGATAGATGTTTAGATCTAGTAATTGAATTTTGTAATTAGCTACAATTGGGTAACTAACTAATTATATGCTTTAATTTCAGGTCATCCAAGTTAGATTGTTTCATATTTGTTTCAGAATGCTTCAATCTATAATAACTGAAAGTTTCTTTCAGTTCTCTTAATTTTTAAGAAAGTTATGGGCTTTTGACTGTCCTCAATCACAACTTTTGTGTTACGTCAATGGAAAAGCAATAGGGAACAAGATGCTAATTTCCGAGTATGAAAATGGCCATAACTTTTGGCCATACTCAAGATATGAAAGTGAATTAGGTGTCAAATTAAACTTCTTTTTATGCTTTATCTGGTGGGATAAATTGCAGACTTGATTTTTAACATCTCAAAATTTTGTAACATTGCTAATTATATTGTCCATAGAGTACTATGTTTACATAGAAGGTAGACACAAAGTGCAACAATAACTCAGCGGGACAGGCAGCATCTCTGGATAGAAGGCATGGGTGACGTTTCAGATCGAGACCCTTCTTGGTTACTCCAGCTTTTTGTGTCTATCATCGGTTTAAACCAGCATCTGCAGTTCCTTCCTGCACACTATGCACATTCCGTTGGGCTGCTGCAAGTAAGGATGTCGTTGTCCTATCTGGGACATCTGGCAATAAAACACAAGGTCTCGACCCTAAACGTCGCCTATCTCCTTCGCTCCTTAGATGCTGCTGCACCCGCCGAGTTTCTCCAGCCTTTTGTGTACCCTCGATTCTCCAGCATCTGCAGGTTTCCTTCTTTAAACACTCTTGACTCTTCCTCGGGCTCCAGGCATGCAGATAAGGATGACGAAGATAGACGCAAAAAGCTGGAGTAACTCAGTGGGTTCCTCTAGTTTCTTGGTTCGGGCATCTCTGGAGAGAAGGAATAGGTGACGTTTCTTCAGGGGATGATGATATTCAAAGATCATAGAAGCTCAACGATCTTTGATGATGATGATGGCATGTCATCGATGATCGACACTTCACCTGAGCAATGAAGGGAGAGGCCACTGTTTTCTCAGCCCTTAAAAGGAGTGCGTGGATGCGGCGGGGAGGAGAGCACGCCGCCACCGTGATGGACATCACCAGCAGCTAATGAACCGGCGCCTGCGGGAGGCGGGAGTGGAGCCCGGGGCGCCAATGCGAGCCGTGCGGAAGGTGGGATTGAGACAAGTTTAATTAGTGGCCGCACTACCTGAGGAAGCCGCAACAAAGTAGCCCGAAAAAAAAAAATAACAAAACACGCCACCAAAATGCTGAGCTTGGGCTCGGGAGGCGGAAAAACAGCGAAGCCTTCTTTCGTCTCCTACGTTTCCCCAGAGGTTGGTCACTCGCTGGTTATTACATTACATAAGGGCTGGGGCATGGGCTAAAAAAAAAAATCCCTTGCTGGCGGTGAGTGATTGAAAGGGACGTGCGGAATGGGCGCGGTGGTTGTTTATTTCTGTTGCTGCGGCTCGAACCATGCCCCCCTGGCATGGAAAGATTCACAGATGTGGGAATCCGCCTGTGGGTTAAGACCATGCACCCCCCACCCCTCAAATTCTGTCTATAAATCTAGGTCGGGAAGGTCAGGGCTGGCACCAGTTAAATGGCACTGTAGCACAACACATGGGTTCATACAACGGCGGCCGTACGAAGCGAGGAATTCGGACCTGAAGTCTGCCGTCTCGAACCTACCAATCCCTCCAATAAATCATGTCCTTTAGATTGATGTTATTAAACTTCCTGAACTTCCTGAATGATGGATATGCCTTTGATGTCACTGGGTAACAGCGCGGCAAGTCTTGTAAGGGAATTGAAAAGGATTAGCGTCTTTGGGAACTGACTGGGAAATGCATGAATCAGTGGCATGCGTCGCCCTGTGTTATAAAATGCAGGCCTACCAGTCTACTTCTATTGAACACTTGCAATAGTACATATCCTGACATGCACAACTATATTTCCGCCAAATTTTATGTAATGCTCTGTAACCTATTTTAAATGTTTTGGGGTTTGCTTCAGTTTTGTTCGATGTAAGTGTACATAAAAAAATAAGTGTCTCCTGCAAGCAGTAATTTATCATCACAGCCCAATTAGATGGAATAATTGAATGAAATACCCTGGATCGCTTAGCCTCACTGAGTTACAATGTTATTTTTTGTTTTAATCGGTCCAAATGCTCTTCCATATTAAGACTTGCATGTGTTTTAATTGATAATGACACTATCTATCCACATTCTCCCTATCCAATGCTACTTAAAAAAAATTTGAATACTGCAACGTGTAAGAGATCTCATTTACAATGCTTGTGTCTGGCATTGTTTATAACCTTTGAACCTCCTTGAAGCTGGCAGCCATAGGATTGTTTGTACAGGGAAATCCTGTTTCTCCAATCTGGTTCTGATTTTTGAGGAGGCAATTAAGAAAATTGATAAAGGCAGGGAGTTAAGTGTGACCTACATGGACTTTAGCAAGGAGATATACAGGGCATTTTTTTTGCACAGTGTGGTGGATGTCTGGAACATACTAAGGGGTGGAGAAGACAAGATATGATGGTGGTCTTTAAGAGCCTTTTATATAGGCACGTGTATATGCAGGGAATTGAGGATGATGGATGAAGTGCAGACGGATGAAATTGGTTTGACTTGGCGTATTTCGCATGGACATGGTGGATTGAAGCCCCTGTTCCTGTGTTGTATTTTTCCAAATTCTCCAACCTGCATGATAGACTGGTCCTGAAAGTTATGGCACCGCGATCCAAGGTATGTTGGTATAATGGATCGAAAATAGGTGTGGTCGGAGGAGGTGGAGGTTAGTGGATGAAGGGTGCCAACTGACCACAAATCCGCAGTCACTATGACAGTGGTGCTGTTGTAGGCTGTTCTCTACCATGCTGGACCGTGACCCCTTGAACAAATCGAACACCTGCCAACATCTCCCATACTGTTTCTGATCTCATCCCCTCTCGCCATCTACCCTCAACAGCCTCCAACCTGATTATTCTCTAGCCCCGCACTACCCACTTCTGTCCCATTCCCAAAATTCTCAAACAGAACAGCCCTGGCGAACACATTATTTTGCTTGCACCTGCCCCACATAATTCATCTTCAAATACCTTGATTCCATCCTATTCCCCCTATTCTAGCTTTTTTTGTTATGTTGAACAGTCCTTGCATGAGTGGCACTATCTCCCAACTCTTTCTTCACTACAATGACCACAGCAACGGGGCTGTCTCTTGGCCCACTCAGAACTCATTGATTTCATTAACTTTGCCACTAACCTCCACATTGCCCTCAAATTCACTTGGACTATTGCCGATACATTTCTTGATCTCTCTGTCTCCATCATGGAACAGATTGTCGACTGACATCAACTACAGACCAACCAACTCACAGTTATCTGGAGCACACTTCCGCCCTGTCCCTCGCAAAATGCTGTCCCCTTTTCTCAATTTTGCCCCTGCATTTGGTCCCAAGGTAAGACTTCTTCATTGAAAGGCATCTGAGATATCCTAATAATTTAGTAAACGTGGTCCCCCCCCCCCCGTCCCCCCCCCCCCGTTGTGCTAGATGAATCCCGCCCCGTGTCACCTCTGTGTCCCATAGTTCTACACCCTTCCCCCAGATGGAATAAGGATTGAGTTTTCCTGGTCTTCATGTTTGTTTTTGCATCTCTTGCCTTTATCCAGCTATCTGCCTATCAAAAAGCCACCTCGTCTGCATCAACCTATTACTTGCCACGCTTTGTCCTCTTCCTCCTCTCCTCTGGTTTTCTCTCTTCTTCCTCCCGCCCCCCTTCCCCTCCTTTACAAATAGTCTGAAGAAGGGTTCCAATCCATAATGTCACCTATCCATGTTCTCCAAAGATGCTGCCTGACCCACTCAGTTACTCCAGCACTTTGTATCATCTTTACCAGTGGTGTGCTGCAGGGATCAGGACTTGGGCTGTTTGTCATGCAGATGAATGACTTGAATGAGAATGTATGTTTGCTGAGGGCACTAACATGGTGGAATAGTAGAAAAGATGGAAAGGATTTGAAAGGATGCAGAGGGATGTAGATCAGGTAGAATGTTATGGAATGAATCGGATGGAATTTAGGCGAGAGAAGTTTGAACATGTGTTTTGGGAGATCAAATACTAACGGCATGTGCAGTTAATGGCAGGGAACTTAGGAGTGTTAAAGTGCAAAGGTAATTTGAGGTTCAAGTTCATAGCTTTCTGAAAATCTTATACAGTCAAGTGGATAAGATAGCGAGGATGACATTTGACATATACGCCTTCAGAATCGGAGGCATACTTATCCAGTCAGAATCGGGGGCATTTGAATACAACATTTGAGATGCTATATTAACGCCGGGCAGGTCACATGTGAAGTACTGTGTCAGGTTCTGGTTGCCACACCACAGGAACGATGAGGTAACATTAGAAACGGTGCGGAAGAGATTCACCGGGATGTTGCCTGGAATCGAAAGATTTACAGTAGGAGAGATTCGATAGGCTGGGTTTAATCTACATGGATTGGAAGAGACTGGGGTTTAGAGACCTTGGTGGTTTATAAAATTGAGTGGGATTAATGGGGCAAATCTTGGTTTTTATCCTAGGATGGGATAGTTTAAGACTAGAGGTCACAAGTTTAAGTGAGAGGAGAGAAATTAAAAGAAGACCTAAGCGGCAAGTTTCTCCACACGTGAGGAGTTGGATGTGGCCCTTGTGGCTGAAGGGATCAGGGGGTATGGAGAGAAGGCAGGTACCGGATATTGAGTTGGATGATCAGCCATGATCATATTGAATGGCGGTGCAGGCTCGAAGGGCCAAATGGCCTGCTCCTGCACCTAATTTCTATGTTACAAGGAATGAGCTGCCACAGAAAGTGGTGGAAGCAGATTGATTACAATGTTAATTAATGTCAATTGATAGATCAATTAATTAATGGATTCTCCTTCTTCTTGCGTATGGTGTGCACAGCCTAAAGTTGTAGGACAACTTGTTCTATTGAATGTGCACACCGGGTTAATTGCATTTGCCGAAACAGGGTGGACCACGTGAAGGTTGCAATCTTCCACCCTATTCATGAATTAAAAAGACAGGATATGAGTCTAATGTGGGCAGATGGTATCAGTCTGGATATCATGGATGAGTTGGACACAACAGACCAATTTTTATGTGTTAAATGTTTCTGACTTATTTTCAAAACAGAAGATTTAGCCAGCAGTTTATATGGTCTAGTCAAATGTGATAATCAAATTATCTTTCGAAAGAGAAATTGAGGCAATGTCAGATTTGGTAATTTCACTGGTGTGTTGCGCGGAGCTGATTTTGAAATAGTATGCATAATTACAGTTGCGTGGCTTGTCTGACATGAATAGGGCTGAGCAACTTTTTCAAGATAGAACAAGTTGTTATTCCTATAATTATTGTGTTTAAAGAGGAGAAGCTTGTTATTGTATTGAGTTTCTTGTGACCTATCCGTGATCTGATACACTTTACAGCAAGGTAAATACTTTGGAAGTGTAGTTGCATTTTAATTTTGGTAAATATGCCAGCCAGTTTAAGCACAGCTGTGCAGGATGCCACAGTACCAATCCTTTTGCATCAAACAGTTAAGTGTTGTCTGCAAATTTGAACAATTCCTTGCATGCCCATATCTGTGAACTGATTCCTGTATTGCCTGTTATTCTCTAATCTGAAAACTGCCGTTTACCACAGAATGCCAAATAATCCATCCCAGCCATTTCTACTAATGTGTTTGCATATTAGACATAGCATGCAGAGATCAGTGACACAAATGGCATCAATACATCAGTTTAGAATGCACAATTCCAATGGTAATAAGCAGGACAGAAGACATTATTCATATATGAGATCTGTTAATTTACAAAAGCATGCAGTAACTTTGTATCGTGTATTCCCTAAGATCTAAAATGTTTCTTAACCTTGTACACCGAGGGGGGGAAAAAAAAAAGACTTTTTGACCAGCAGCTTCCACACGCAAATGCGAAGAGGCTGCATTTAACATTTCCTTCCTTTTGCTGAAAACTTATGAGGCAGCAAGTCCAGTAACTTGTGAAACAGTCCAGTAAAGCCTGATCTACCTATGACTTATTAAGACTTGTGACTTGCTTTTTGTCTACCTTTGTTTTATAAATCTATTTTTTATAATTTTGCCATTATCTTCATTAGTACATAAACATACAGAAAAGCCACAATCAAACTGATTGTAGTAATGTGTGAGGGAGAAGGCTGGAAGAGAGGTGGGGAGGACGATGACAAAATCTGTCAAGTGATAGATGGATGCAGGTGGACTAATAATTGGGTGGCTAGAGTTATGCCCTGCACAAGGGATGGTGGTTTTGGAGGCTAATCATCTTGTTCTAAAGACATGAGAGATAGTCTTTCCTGGCTCTATGTCCTTGGCCTAGTCGGCTGCTTCTTCATTGACATTTGCTATTGGGGCAGAGGCTTCTGTGGATTGAACAAGTACTGAAGGTACTGTTGTGTTTACCATTGAAGTACTGAAGGTGCTGTCGTGTTTGAAGGTAGACAAATCTCCAGAGCCTGATCAGATATATCTGAGGACATTGCGGGAAACTAGAGAGGAAATTGCGGGAGCCCTGAGTTGAAATTTGCGAGTCGTCCTTAAATAGAGGAGAGGTGCTGGATAGTGGCAAATGTTGGGAACTATAGGCCGGTGAGCTTAACATCTGTAGTTGGTAAGTTACTGGAGAGTATTCTGAGGGATAGGATATACAGGCATTTGGATGGGCAAGGGCTGATGAGGGATTGTCAGCATGGTTTTGTACGTTGGAGGTCGTATCTCACAAATCTGATACATTTTTTTGAAGACGTGACCAAAAAGGTTGATGAGGGCAGAGCTGTAGATGTTGTGTACATGGACTTCAGTAAGGCATTCGACAAGGTTCCGCACGGTAGGCTGCTCTGGAAGGTTAAATCACATGGGATCCAAGGAGAAATAGCTGAATGGATAGCAAATTGGCTCCCTGGAAGGAAGCAGAGGGTGATGGTGGAAGGTTGCTTCTCAGACTGGAAGCCTGTGACTAGTGGTGTGCCTCAGGATCTGGTGCTGGGCCCGTTACTGTTTGTCATCTACATCAGTGATTTGGATGAGAACATACAGGGTGAGGTTGGCAAGTTTGCTGATGATGCAAAAGTTAGTGGTTTTGCAGATAGTGAAGATGGTTGTGAACGATTGCAGCAGGATCTGGATCGATTGGCCAGGTGGGCGGAGGAATAGTTGTTGGAATTTAATACAGAGAAGTGTGATGTGTTGCATTTTGGGATGTCAAACAAGGGTGGGACCTACACAGTGAATGGTAGGCCTCTGGGTAGTGTTGTCAAGCAGAGGGTTCTAGCAGTGCAGGTGCATGGTTCCTAGAAGGTAGTCACAGGTAGATAAGGTGGTCAAAAAGGCTTTTGGCATTTTGGCCTTGATCAGTCAGAGTATTGAGTATAGAAGTTGGGAGGTCATGTTGCAGTTGTATAAGACGTTGGTGAGACTGCATTTAAACTATTGTGTTCAGTTCTGGGCACCATGTTATAGGAAAGATGTTTTCAAGCTTGAAAAGGTTCAGAAAAAAAAACGAGGATGTTGCCAGGACTGTGAGCTATAGGGAAGGGTTTAAAAGGCTGGGTCTCTATTCCATGGAGTGCAGGAGGATGAGGGGAGATCTTATAGAAGCACACAAAATCATGAGAGGAATAGATCGGGTAGATGCTCAGAGTCTTTTGCCAGAATAGGGGAATCTAGGACCAGAGGACAGAGATTCAAGGTGAAGGGGTAAAGATTTAATAGGAATCGGTAAAGATTTAATAGGAATCCGAGGGGTAACCTTTTCACACAAAGGGTGGTGGGTGTATGGAACAAGCTGCCAAAGGAGGCAGTTGAGGCTGGGACTATCCCATCGTTTAAGAAACAGTTAGGCAGGTACATGGATAGGACCGATTTGGAGGGATATGGACCAAGCACAGGCAAGTGGGACTAGGGTAGCTGGGATATAGTTGGGCCTGTTTCCACGCTCTGCGACTGCACAATCCAGCTGAAAATGAAGCAGCCTTTGCCAGTGTGCAACACGGCAGCACAGCATTTGGGTTTAGGTAGATAAATTATTCCAGGCAACACTACTATCTACCCCTGATGTCCCTTGGACTATCCTTGACTGGACTTTGCTGGCTTTACCTTGCACTTTACCTTTGCTGGCTATTCCCTTATCATGTATCTATATACTGTAAATGGATTTCTTGTAATCGTGTATTGTCTTTCTGCTGACTGGTTAGCACGCAACAAAAAGCTTTTCATTGTATCTTGGTACACGATACAATAAACAAAACTGATATTTATTAGGCAAAGACTGTTTGGATGTCTTTCTACCTACCCATTCGCATTTAAGATCTTACCATCACGGTCTTCCTCCATCGACGTGTTGCAAAATGTTCATTCACCACAAACGTAAACTTGACCAGTGTTATAAATATGAACAGAAAATCAAAGATCTCCGGCTACTGGAAATGTAGAACAAAATCAGAAAAATGCTAGAAATACCCAGCAGGCCAGGTAGTAACTGTGGAAAGAGAAACGGTTAATGTTTCATGGTGGAGCCCTTCATTTGAATTTGAATCGCAAATATAGCATCAGGCAAATTCAAGTGTGTCTTATACTAAAAATGGAACAAATTCTTGCTTATAGCAGCACAACGGGACTGTAAACACAGTACTCAAAGATAACTTAATAAACAAAAGAAAGTTCAGTAAATTAAAAAAAAAAACAGTATTAGTGTAAACAAAAGTCCCAAGTGCAACCAGAACTGTTTGTAGATTAGTCGTTCAGCTTTCCACTCACTTGCAGGGCCCAAAGTCAAGCAAGTAATGTAAAACTTCACTTGCCTGGTTGAATGCAACTCCTATACAACCAATATTCACCTCAAACATACCTTTACTCTTTCACTCATTTAACTTGGCTGCAGTGTGTATCATTTATAAAATTCACTGTATGAACAAGATGTTTGCACTTCTGCTAAACCATCCACATCTATCAAAAACACCCTGACCATACCATCTGTTTTCTCCCAACTATTTTCACTTGAAATAGTATAATTGCTCACTCATTGTAATTGGATCCAACTATCGACACTGGAACCACTGAGGGTACCTACGGCAGGTAGATTGCAAAGTATTAAGAAGGTGGTCATTGATACTGGTATTTGGGGATGAGCAATAAATACAGGGCATGTAGCAATGTTCTCGGTGTAAGGGCAGAAAAGTAGACCAATAGTTTGGTGAGAGTTTCTGTGGCTAAAAACAGTTAATATTTCAAGTCGATGACCTTTTATCAGAATTTGAAGGGGGACGACTGTTGGGCAGATCGGCGGAGAAAGGGAAAATGAATGGAAGTATAATTGGATATTCTTGGCTAATGGAAGGAAAATGCAAGCCACATTGTTTGGAGCAAGTGATGGATTTTCATGTTGCAAAGGAATTCCGTGTTGTTATTCTGTGGAATAGGGGCCATGTATTTCATGGCAATGTGCACAAGATTGGAGACCAACCACAGTATTTTTGGCAAAAGTAGGAATGTTATCAAAACAACTCGATTCAGTCACATTCCTTCCTAAGGGATATTAATGAACAAAGTTGAGCTTTAATTAGTCTACACTTACTGCTGAATTGGGTTAATGTCTGAGGCTTTTGAACAACAAAAATCACTTCCTTAATTCAGAGTTTCAGTTGCTCAAGGTTTTTTAAAGAAACACAAACTCCTGTCACAGTGACCTGTGTTTACATTATAAATTTCAAACTGCTGTTGCCACTATTTAATGCAAGTTAAATGTTGACATACAAGCATGGTGAAGTTTGCATGGGACGTTTGCACCTTCATAAGGTTTAGTATAAATATTACCACCAAAGTTTATTCATTCAACGAGAGGGTACCAGTCGTGGTGTAAATGTCTTTCAGACTCAACACAGTGGACAAATTGTGTGCAGAAGGCAAGTGTTTCCAGCCTGTTATTATGTGATCACAATGGATTCCTTTGTTACTAGCTCCAGAAATAGTGGAAATATATTCTAATCCTATGAATTTTCACTTTTTGGTGAACATAATGCAGAGAATGGAGAAGACGAATAACTCAAACAACAATTATCCAAATTTGTTGATTTTTTTAAAAATGCAACGCATTGCCTCCTTTCGTTTAGTTTAGAGACACAGACCGTTCAGCCCACTGAACCTGCACCGACCAGTGATCCCTGTACACCTACACTATCTTACACACTCTGGGAGGCAAGGAAAGACTCTTAAAACCAATCAGGCCCTGCACATCGCACAGATAGTTATAACATTTAGTGCAAGATATAACATTGAGAATGTAAAGATAGCTCAAAGGTCTCCAATGAGGTAGATGGGAGGTCAGTACTGATATCCAATTATACTTCCATTCATTTTCCCCTTTCTCCGCCGGACTGCACTCTAGTTGACGAGAAGACGTTCAGTTGCTTGATAACAGCCAGGAAGAAATTCTGAATGTGAAGGTATGCATTTTCAAGCTGCTGTACCTTTTTCCTGATGGGAAAGGGGAGAAGAGGGAATGAAGTTATAATTCGTCAGCGGAGGATTTTATTTTCATTTTGTTTGGAGTATGTTGAGCCAAGGGGCACCTTTTGATTTATCATCATAGCTTTATTCCAGCCACGGGAGTAGGTCCAGTGGCCTTGATCCAAATTGTAGAATTATTGCTATTGAGGCAGTACAGCGTAGGTTCACCAGGTTAATTCCCGGGATGGCGGGACAGTCATATGTTGATAGAATGGAGCAGCTGGGCTTGTATACTCTGCAATTTAGAAGGAAGAGAGGGGATCTTATTGAAACGTATAAGATTATTAAGGGTTTGGACATGCTAGAGACAGGAAAATGTTCCCAATGTTAGGAGAGTCCAGAACCAGGAGCCACAGTTTAAGAATAACGGGTAAGCCATTTGGAACGGAGATTAGGAAAAACATTTTCACACAGTTGTGAATCTGTGGAATTCTCTGCCTCAGAAGGTGGTGGAGGCCAATTCTCTGGAGGCTTTCAAGAGAGTGTTAGAGTTCTTAAAGATAGCAGAGTCAGGGGATATGGGGAGAAGGCAGGAACTGGGTACTGATTGTGGATGATCAGCCATGATCACAGTGAATGGCAGTGCTGGCTCGAAGGGCCGAATGGCCTACTCCTGCACCTGTTGTCTATGACAATGACGTTTAAATGCCACAGTCATTGTTAAACAACCAGAATAATATATGACATATTGCTCTAAGGCACTAGAATACTCTCATTCTAGCTCTCAGAACTCTTCCATTCCTGAGAGCTATTCATCTGTATTGTTCACGTTGGAAATGTGGCTGTTCAGCAAAATATTTAACTAAAAATGTGGGCCTCAACCATTCAGATTTCC
Organism: Okamejei kenojei; assembly: GCA_035221665.1. Lineage (NCBI taxonomy): Eukaryota > Metazoa > Chordata > Chondrichthyes > Rajiformes > Rajidae > Okamejei > Okamejei kenojei. The sequence continues at coordinate 147,825,583 of CM069131.1, read as the reverse complement.
CTGCAAGTTGTAATTATATTGCTGTAAGCGGAGTTCCCCTGCAGCAGAAGATGCCCGTGGCCTCTTATTTGCCAGCGACCCCATCCTACCAGTCTCTCATGTTCATGTATACATACTGTTAATGTGTCTGCTGTTTGCAAACTGTGGAGGGCCCCCTCTATTACTAGGCTTCTGAATGGTGCTTCCATAAGCTAAGGCACTGTCACATTTGCCTCCACCCCATTGTGGATGTTAGACTTTGTCAACGGACCTGATGTGCTACAATGCTGAGGACTATTCGGTCGGTGCACTGTATCTTTCCCTTTGCCCGATCTATTGTGGAGTTTGTGTAAGAAGGAACTGCAGATGCTGGTTTAAACCGAAGATAAACACAAAATGCTGGAGTCGTCGTCTTATCGAGTACACACACAAGATTAGAAGTTGTTCAGCCAGAGCTGAACCCACTTCTCGGCATCTGCATGCAATGATGTCTGTCTTGCACTTCTTGTGCGTGGTGGTGGAAAGATTGTTGGAAACAGGGCTGCAAAGTCGAAGTGAACGCTCTTTCCTTGACCCCAATGCTGGAGTAACTCAGCAGGACAGGCCGTGTCTCTGGAGAGAAGAATGGGTGCTCTCGACCCGAAACATCACCATTCTTTCTCTCCAGAGATGCTGCCTGTCCTGCTGAGTTACTCCAGCTTTTTGTGTTTATTTTCTATTGTAGAGTTTAACTTGATTGTATTTATGTATGGTATGTCTGACCTCTTTGGATAGCATGCAAAACAAAGCTTTTCACTGTACCTCTGTGCACGTGACAATAATAAATCTAAATCTAACTCTCAAGCACGGACTGGAAGGGCCGAGAGGGCCTGTTTCCATGCTGTAATTGTTAAATTGTTATATGGTTAATTTTTTTAAATTTTTTACCTTGCTTGGAATCATTAAAATAGACTATAGTTTTGAATGAATTCCTGAAATAGCTCCGATCATATTTAGAATATGAAAATCTCTTCTGAGAACATGAACTGACAAAAGGCATCAAGGACAATCTATGATTGTACCGATGGACTGCACCATGCACAGAATTGCATTGGTAATGAGGCTGCTTCAGTGAGTGAATGAGTGAGATTGCAGTGACATTGCAGTTGTCAGAGTGTACACTTCTTTAAATGCCACAGTCATTGTTAAACAACCAGAGTAACATATGACATATTGCTCTAAGGCACTAGAATACTCTTTCATTCAAAGTACTGATCATTTTTATTCACATTTTTCATTTCTGTAACTTATTTCACCGAGAGGAGAGAAAATGCTATAATTGTAGCGGTGTTTCATAAAAGTGTCAACCTGCAACCCAAAGGCAAGTAAGACATACTTTAATATAATTCATTCTGAAGAAGGGTCTCGACCCAAACGTCGCCTATCTCCTTCGCTCCTTAGATGCTGCTGCACCGCTGAGTTTCTCCAGCTTTTTGTGTACCCTTTAATATAATTCATTCTCTATTAGACTTTAATAACAGATGATAAGGAAGTTAATGATTCACTTACTGAGTGTTTGGGAGCCACCATTCAGTAGCAAAATAACTTAAATTTAGCAAATATAATAATAATAATAATAATATCTTTTATTGTCATTACACATAAGTGCAACGAGATTTGGTTTGCAACTTCCATCTGACGTCATAACTTAAACGACTAATAAAATTTAGGTTTAGATACCCTGAGAACAAGGTTTGTAAAACAAACATTATAGGCTGTGGGCCGAGCATCAAAAATGTGTCTAGAAATCAGTTTTCGTGACCCAGGTCACAGAACTACATGAAATTTTCCACAGATTTAGATGAAATATAATTGAGAAGGAAGTCATAACTCAACACTGCCAAAAGTTGCACATTAATTAATTAAACTAATTAGAAAATGAGATCGTGAAAATTATTAGTCGTTTAAGCGCCATCTAGTGGCCAATGCCCATATTACACCATAGGCAGCCTATTTCCGTGTCGCAGTCCATTTAAATTATATATATAGATATATATATATATATAGATATATATATATATATATATATGAATGATATATATATATCTATCTATATCTATCTTGTAAATATGGCTGTAATCATATATAATTAAGTATAATTATATTATATAAAAATAATATTATGAATATAATTGTTTTTTTAATGACACTGTCGCAGAGGTCCTGCTCCCGAACCAGCCTAATTAATGTGTGAGGGCAGTTCTTGTGGGTTCCTCACTTTACTGAACCCCACTGACTGTCAGTGTGCAGAGTGGGGGTCATGGCCATAGTGGGACTGGGGCAGTGCCAGGCTGGGGGACAGTCCTGCAAGGCATCTTCCAGTCGCTTTAATAGGAAATGTAATGAGACTGCAGCAGAGGTCCCGGGTTTTAAGGGCTCATGAACCTGCCTAATTGAAGGGTCAGGACAGATTCTCTGGTTTCCCCCGTTTACTGAACCCCACTGACTGCGATAGTAGGGAGAGTGGGGGTAACAGCCATAGTGGGACTGGGGCAGGGCCAGGCTGGGTGACAGACCTGTAAGAGACCTGTCTTATTTCTGATGTAAATGTCACATCCTGACCAAGAATTGAATGCTCTGATGTTTACTCGATGAGTATTCATTTTAAGCTACAATGAGCCTATATTTATGTTAGAGACCCCCAATGGTGCCTTTGCAAATGAGGGTTATTACCTTTAACCTAAAAAACCCTAAAAGTGTTGCATTGTTTGAGTATCTGTAGTTTGTGTGTGTCTGTGTATACTTGTCAAACGTGTATCTGTGGATGTAAGTGTGGATGCATGTGTGGGCATGGATGTGTACATGTATGTCTGCATGCGGATGGATGTGTGTGTGTGCGCGCATGCATGGAAGTGTGTGTACGGATGGATGGATGTGTGGATGGACTGTCGCACTGTCATTCACCAACACGCCATTATCATAAGTAATTCACTCATTGTTTAAATAAGTTGACCAAATAAACAGTGAAATGATCGACACTAAAATAAAACATTATATAATCATTTATTTCCCCAATTTATTTGTTTACATTACATCTGATCTTCATCTGAATATTCTTCATCAGATTCCAAGTCTTTTGATAAGTTTTGATGTCCATTGATAAGTTAGTTCAAGTGGAGGGTCAGGCAGAGGCTACAAAAAAGAAATCTCATAGTAAATCTCAGCATGGACTTCAATTCATAAAATTCCAACCTCTTCTTAATGTTAATGAGAATAACACTGTTACTACCAAAGATAAGTTAGTCCAAGTTCACATACACCAATTCATTTCTACATAAACATCAGCCATTTCTCACTCCAATGGAAGCCTATAAAGTGCAATGGATATTTGTCCGTTTTTCTCCCGTGGTCGGGGCCTGGAAACGGCCGCTACGGACGGCACTATGTACAGCCTCCCCCCGCGGACATGATCCAAACACGCTCCGCGTTCACAAATCTGCCGCTTCTTAATTGAGACCATGGCTTCGCTATGTTAAGTACATAGGCCCGGCGATCGGAGCACTTGTACTCGGTAAGTTATCGCAGGCAGCTCCGAGATTAGACTTATGAGACTACAGCAAGCTGGCATTAGTGAAAATGTGTAATTTACCTTGTTATGGATACACATAGTTTAGGCACTCAACTTCATGAATGAATGGAGCGAATGAGTGAGCAAATGAGTGAATGTACAGCCTCCAAATCTCACTTTTTCACATTATAAAGGGTGCAATTAAATTAATTAAAGTCCATACAGATTAATTTTCATAAATTCATACTTTAGATCTTACCTTCCAGTTGATTCACAAAGTTTGACTGGTTTCAACTTTGTGTTGCAGCATCTCAGCAGCGACTTTGCTTTCAGGACTTTCTTCTACTTCTATCCACTTAGCTGCACATTCTTCAGACGTCTTACTGCTTTTCTCACTAAATTCAATTACCCTGATGCAAGTTTCCACGACGTATTCCACAGAACTAGAAAGACCCTTCATTGGAATCTCCAGTAAAACAGGCATCAGTGAAGTCCTCTCAGCCATGTTGTGTGCTCCCTGCCTAGCTAGCCTGAAACAAAGCGCGTGATTGGCCAACTGGCGTACAACTCAATGTTAAACGTGCTTTGATTGGACTAAAAATACCCGAACATTTTCCGTTTTTTCTCTAATTTAATAAAAATGTGCAAGTCTTGTTCTTGGCGAGTTTCAGGGATGATTTATATAATATTTATACACAATATGTGAAATTTCCATGTAGTTCTGTGACTTGGGTCATGAAACATTGGAATAAATCTCCTCGGCCCACAGCCTATTAGACCAGTAAAAGTCAAAACAGACTAAAGTGCAGATGTGACTGTGCGACGTGACCATCCGAGGGAGACAGTCCATGGAGGTGGGGGGCACTCAGCAGGGCCGGTTCAGAGTCGCTATAGCTCTAGGAATGAAGCTGTTCCTGAGTCTGGAGGTGCAGGCGTAGAAGGCCTTGTAACGTCTGCCGGAAGGGAGTAGTTCGAACAGTCCATTACAAGGGTGAGAGGATGGATGAAGACCGTCAGATCTTTATGGATGCTGACGGGCTTCCTGAGGCACCGTGTCAAACAGAATCTGATACTGCAGTAATGATGACGGGACTGTTGATAATCCTGCCTGCCTTCTCCCCATATCCCTCGACTCCACTAGCCCCTAGAACTCTATCTAACTCTTTCTTAAATCCATCCAGTGACTTGGCCTCCACTGCCCTCTGTGGCAGGGAATTCCATAAATTCATAAAATAAAAGCTTCTTACCTCAGTCTTAAATGACCTCCCCTTTATTCTAAGACTGGTCCCTGGTTCTGAACTCGCCCAACATTGGGAACATTTTTCCTGCATCTAGCTTGTCCAGTCCTTTTATAATTTTATATGTTTTGATAAGATTCCCCCTCATCCTTCTAAACTCCAGTGAATACAAGCCTAGTCTTTTCAATCTTTCCTCCTATGACAGTCCCGCCATCCCAGGGATCAATCTCGTGAGCCTACAAGGATCAATCTCGTAATCACAAGGATGTCCTTCCTCAAATTAGGAGACCAAAACTGTGCACAATACTCCAGATGTGGTCTCACCAGAGCCCTATACAACTGCAGAAGAACCTCTTTACTCCTGTACTGAAATCCTCTTGTTATGAAGGCCAACATTCCATTAGCTTTCTTCACTGCCTGCTGTACCTGTAAGCCAACTTTCAGTGACCGGTGTACAAGGACGCCCAGGTCTCGCTGCACCTTCCCCCTTACCTAACCTAACCCCATTGAGATAATAATCTGCCCCCTTGTTTTTGCCGCCGAAGTGGATAACCTCACATTTATCTATATTATACTGCATCTGCCACGCATCTGCCCACTCACTCAACCTGTCCAGGTCACCCTGCAACCTCCTAACATCCTCTTCACAGTTCACACTGCCACCCAGCTTTGTGTCATTCGCAAACTTGCTAGTATTGCTTCGAATTCCCTCTTCCAAATCATTAATATATATATGGTAAACAGTTGCGGCCCCAACACCGAGCCTTGCGGCACTCCACTCGCCACTGCCTGCCATTCTGAAAAGGACCCGTTCACTCGTACTCTTTGCTTCCGGTCTGCCAACCAATTTTATATCCATGTCAACACCCTACCCCCAATACCATGTGCTCTAATTTTAGTCACCAGTCTCCCGTGTAGGACCTTATCAAAGGCTTTCTGAAAGTCTAGATACACTACAACCACTGGCACCCCTTCATCCATTTTACCTGTCACATCCTCAAAAAATTCCAGAAGATTAGTCAAGCATGATTTCCCTTTCATAAATCCATGTTGACTTGGACTAATCCTTTTACTACTATCCAAATGCCCCATTATTACCTCTTTAATAGTTGACTCCAGCATCTTTCCCACCTCCGAAGTCAGGCTAACTGGTGTGTAATTCCCTGTTTTCTCTTTTGCCCCTTTCTTGAAAAGTGGGATAACATTAGCTATCCTCCAATCTACAGGAACTGATCCTGAATTTATTGAACATTGGAAAATAATCACCAATGCGTCCACTATTTCTAGAACCACTTCCCTGAGGACCCTGGGATGTAGACCATCAGGCCCAGGGGATTTATTAGCCTACCCAATACTATTTCTCGCCTAATGAAAATTTATTTCAGTTCCTCTACGCCCTTAGATCCTCTGTCTTCCAGTACATCTGGGAGATTGTGTCTTCCTTAGTGAAGACCGATCGGAAGTACCTATTCAACTCTTCTGCCATTTCCTTGTTGCCCATAATAATTTCACCTGTGTGTGCCTTCAAGGGACCCACATTGACTTTGCTACTCTTTTTCCCTTTTTCCCTTTTACTGTCCTCCTTTACATTCCTGGCCAGCTTCCCTTCGCACTTCATCTTTTCAGCCCGTATTGCCCGTTTTGTTTCCTTCTGTTGTCCTATGAAAGTTTCCCAATCCTCTGGCTTCTGGCTACTCTTTGCTGTGTTATACATCTTTTCTTTTAGTTTTATTCTATCCCTAACTTCCCTTGTCAGCCACGTTGCCTCCTACTCCCCTTAGAATCTTTCTTCCTTTTTGGAATGAAATGATCCTGTGTCTTCCGGATTATGCCCAGAAATTCCTGCCATGGCTGTTCCACCATCATTCCTGCTAGGATCATTTTCCAGTCTACTTTGGCCAGCTCCCCTCTCATTCCTACATAGTCCCCTTTGTTCAACTGCATCACTGACAACTCCGATTTAACCTTCTCCTTCTTCTCAAATTACAGATCAAAACTAATCATATTATGATCACTACCTCCAAGCGGTTCCTTTACCTCGTGTTCTCTTATCATATCTGGTTCATTGGACAACACTAAATCCAGAATTGCCTTTTCTCTGGTCGGCTCCATTACAAGCTGCTCTAAGAATCCATCTCGGAGGCATTCTACAAACTCTCTTTCTTGGGGTCCTGAACCAACCTGATTTTCCCAGTCTACCTGCATATGATCATTGACTTCTCCAATTTTAGCTAGTCCCTGCTTTCTCCTTCTTTCCCCTCCCCTTCCCAGCTCTCCCACAGCCCACTGTCTCTGCCTCTTCCTTTCTTCTTTCTCCCTCCCACCCCCCAAATCAGTCTGAAGAAGGGTCTCGACCCAAAACGTTGCCTATTTCCTTTGCTCCATAGATGCTGCTTCACCCGCTGAGTTTCTCCTAGCATTTTTGTCTATCTTTAATAAATAGCAGTGAGTTTGAAGAGTCTGTGATGAGGATGTTGCCAGTGCTGGATAAGTTTAATTAAACAAAAATGGTTATTAGTTAGAAAAGGAAACTAGAAGGGAGATGTGCTATACATAAAATTGAGACAAGTGAAATGGTTAATCGTGATCCTTTTCTGTGAGCAGTGTAGTCATAATATTTGGGGAACTATATGTAGGAATAGGATTAAAGGCAAGTTCAGCTTGTTTTTTTATGTACTGTTTGCAGTCTGTATTTTACTGTTTGAATTTAAGACAGAAAAACAATGTTTTTTAAAAGACACTTGGGTGATAACAGGAAATGCCATAATTGCTGCTCTTTTTATCAAGAGCTGGAAGAATGAGGTTGGTGACAAGAGGCAGAAAATGCTTTATATCCAAAATAAAAATGCCACTTTGCTAGAAATATTTGGTTCATAATCATCTAGGGAGTGAGAAACCATTTAAGTTTAGTCTGATCTTTCATCAGGAATGCATTTTTGTTTGGCTGATATGTGCTGCTTTTGTAACTTTGATAATTCTGATTCATATGGGTGAGAATAGTAAGTTTGTGGAACATGGGTACACAAAATGCTGGAGAAACTCAGCGGGTGCAGTAGCATCTATGGCGCGAAGGAGATAAGTAACGTTTCGGGCCGAAACCCTTCTAACTCCATAGATGCTGCTGCACCCGCTGAGTTTCTCCAGCATTTTGTGTAGCCTCGACTTTCCAGCATCTGCAGTTCCTTCTTTAACAGGTTTGTGGAACATATATTTTTGATCAATACATTTGCCACAATGTGTAAAATAAATAACTGTCCTATAGTTAATCCAGATTGATATTGTTTTACTTGTAAATCAAAGTAAAATTTATATTTTTCAGGAAATTAAAAAAAAGGATGGTAATGATGACCTGAAGCCACACTTACTACCAGGTAAAAATATAATATTCTTCTGCAATAATGACTTTGTGTTTTGAGGGGGAGATTTAGAGAGAGTGACACAGTTGATTGTTATCTGTTAATCTCCATTGGAAAATAGATGATTTATTTGGGAATGGCAAATTGTAGCTCTGGCTGAGAGATATGGGGGAAATCCTTTAAGACCGAGATGAGAAAGACTTTTTTCACACAGAGAGTGGTGAGTCTCTGGAACTCTCTGCCACAGAGGGTAGTTGAGGCCAGTTCATTGGCTATATTTAAGAGTGAGTTGGATGTGGCCCTTGTGGCTAAGGGGATCAGAGGGTATGGAGAGAAGGCAGGTACGGGATAACTGAGTTGGATGATCAGCCATGACATATTGAATGGCGGTGCAGGCTCGAAGGGCTGAATGGCCTACTCCTGCACCTAATTTCTATGTTTCTTGTTTCTATGATATGAATCATCATTGGGCATGGGTGAGGTGCTGGAAGACTGGAGGATGGCTAATGTTGTGTGTCTAGGTAAGATAGGCTGCAAAGAAAAAGCTAGAGATTATAGACACGGACTGGAAGGGCCGAGAGGGCCTGTTTCCGTGCTGTAATTGTTATATGGTTAAGTAAGCCTAATATCTGTGGTAGGAAAGTTGGAGAAGAGGATTCTGAGGGATAAGATATATATGTATTTGGAAATATGTGGGTTGATTAGGGGTGTTAGCATGGCTTTGTGTGGGAAATTGTTTCTCACAAACTTGTTTGAGTTTTTTGAGCAAGTAACCAAGAAGGTTGATGGCAGAGCTGAAGATATGGTCTGTATGTACTTCAGCAAGGTCTTTCATGCCCCTTTTATGTTTCCGTGCGGTTCCCGGAGGTTTTTGTCAGTCTCCCTAACGGTCGAAAGTGGTTTCCACAACCTCCGGCAACCACTTTCAACTAGCATCGCAACCGGCTTCGACTAAAAAAATTACCTATTTTTAGTCGTGGCCGGTTTTGAATTTTTTGAAATAATTGCCGGAACATAGAAGAAGCGGAAACCACTTTCGACCATTAGGGAGACTGACAAAAACCTCCGGGAACCACACGGAAACCTTGGGTGGGGCGCAAAGTCTCCAGAGGTTTCTGTTCAGGTTTCCTAAGTGGGACAGGGGCATTAGTCTACTACACTGTAGGCTGCTCAGGACGGTTTGCTCACATGGGATCTAGGGAGAGCTAGTAACTGAATACTGAATTGGCTGAACTGTAGAAATACAGTGGTGGTGGAAGGTTGTTTTTTGGAATGGAAGCCTGTGATTAATAGTATGCCACAGGGATTGATGCTGGGCCCTTTGGTGTTTATTATTTTTATGTCAATAATTTGCATGAGAATATACGAGGCATGATTAGTAAGTTTGCAGGTGACACTAAAACAGCCAATATTGCAGATGGCCTGGATGGTTATCAGGAATTGAAGCAGGATCTTGATCTATAGACAATGCCCAATGTCCACTATGGGATAGAGGTGAATTGGACAGTGAATTGGATTAATTTATGGGTGGACTGTCCCGAAGCCTGATAAGAGGGGACAAGCTTTTCCTCAACCTGATGGTGCACGTTTTCAAGCTTCTGTACCTTCTGCCGGACACTAGCAGGTAGAAGAAGAAATGACTGGGGTGGGGGAGGTCTTTGATTGTGTTTGCTGCTTTTCCAAGTGTTTGTGAAGTGTAGATGGAGTCAACATTTTGAATTGGGATTCCATCAGCCTGATCCTGACCCAAAATGTCACCTGTTGATTTCCCTCTACAGGTTCTGCCTGATCCGCTGAGTTTTTAAAAATGTATTATAGTGCTGGTTCTGGGCATCACACTTTATCAAGGATGTTTGCTCCTTGGTGAAAGGGTTTAACTAGGATGAAATACTTCATTAATGTCCTAATAAATAGTCGTTTTCATTTTCTGTATGTCAATACCATTAAATGATTTACTACAATTTTAATATTTTCCACTTTGTCTTACGTAGGGGAACTTGTGATTTGTGAAGCGAACACTGTTGTGAAATATAGTCGGGAAGATTCCCTACAACGGGGCTTTTACGGAAAACTCATCTGCACAAATTTCAAGATTTCCTTTTTAAGTGCCGAACAGCTGATGGATGATGTGGTAAGCTTTCGGATTAGGCTTTTCCAATAGTGTCTCCTTAACCTTAAGATTTTGACTATCCTGGAGATCAGGCAGCATGCAGAATACAACCATTGGATTACTTTTCAAGTAACACGTTTGGAAATGTATCGCTTGTCCCTCTTCTTTTATTAGCCAACAACACTGGGGGTACCTCAATCAGACGAGCTACTGCTAATTAAGAAGGTGGCTGACCACAGCCTATTTGAGGATGAGAAATCAACCTTGAATGCAATGACCATGGCCCATAAAGAATATTTAAAGTAGTGCTCTGTGTGCAGGAGGTGCACCTGAGTTTTGTAGACGGCTTCTAATTTCATTGTATGGAAGGGCTGGAGAAAGCTCGGCTCCTAGGCCAGAGCCTGTGTCATTCTGTGAGGCTTAAATAAGATACAAAATGCTCAAGTAACTCAATGGGTCAGGCAGCATCTCTGCAGAAGAGGAATAGATGACATTTCAGGTGGGGACCCTGCTTCAGACTTCAATCTGTCTGATGAAGGGTTCTGACCCGAAGGCGTCACCTTCTCCTTCCTGACCCATTAGTTTTTCTCCAGCCTAAAAAATGCTGCTGCGCTGAGTTACCCATTGAGTTACTCAAGCATTTAGTGTTTATCTTTGGTACAACACCATCAACAGTTCCCTCCTACACATGTTGTATAGCTTTATCCAGTTTATTTTCGGAAGCTAAAATGTTTGGCAGAGGCCAAAATGAAGTTGTCAAATGGCAAGGAGCGCTGGCTGGAATGCTGGTTTGCAATAGCAGATTTGAAGGACAGAAGCAGGTGCGTACTTAAATAAAGCTGGTTTGACATTGACATTGAATATAGGAGGAGCTTTGAGAAGGAACAAATCCTGGCAATGGAAACACGATGCTGCTGATCACAACGATTGCTTAGGAGAAAGTGATAGATCATGTGTAAATATTTTTGTTCGGAGAAAGTTGTTTAAATTGGTTTGGTTTGCTTTCAGGGATGACCTGTAAGCATGTGAAAGCCAGGAGAACCTGGACTCTGCTACCTAGAAGAGTTATGAAAGGTTATCCAGAATGTAATAAAATTACATCACTTTAGTGGGAGGGAGGAGACATGGCAAGCGAGGGAGCGGTGTGGATGGGCTGAAGAGCATGTGTCCAAATATCTCCCCTCACTTCCTATTTCCAGGATGGGTGAGAGGAGATACAGTAACATGTGTTGCATCTAACCATATAACCATATAACAATTACAGCACGGAAACAGGCCCTTCCAGTCCGTGCCGACCATTTGTTTTCCCCTAGTCCCATCTACCTGCACTCAGACCATACCCCTCCATTCCCTTCACGTCCATATACCTATCCACTTTACTCTTAAATGTTAAAATCGATCCTGACTCCACCACTTCTGCTGGAAGCTCATTCCACACAGCCACCACCCTCTGAGTAAAGAAGTTCCCCCTCACGTTACCCCCCGAAACCTTGTCCCTTAATTCTCATGTCATGCCCTCTTGTTTGAATCTTCCCTACCCTCAATGGGAAAAAACGTATCCACGTCAACTCTGTCTATCCCTTTCATCATTTTAAAGACCTCAATCAAGTCCCCCCTTAACCTTCTGCGCTCCAAAGAATAAAGACCTAACTTGTTCAACCTTTCTCTGTAACATAGTTGCTGGAACCCTGGCAACATTCTAGTAAATCTCCTCTGTACTCTCTGTATTTTGTTGACATCCTTCCTATAACTAGGCGACCAAAATTGTACACCATACTCCAGAATTGGTCTTACCAATGCCTTGTACAATTTTAACATTACTTCCCTACTCCTATATTCAATGCTCTGATTTATAAAGGCCAGCACACCAAAGGCTTTCTTTACCACCCTATCTAACATGCGATTCCACCTTCAGGGAACTATGCACAGTTATTCCTAGATCCCTCTGTTCCACAGCATTCCTCAATTCCCTACCATTTACCATGTACGACCTATTTTTGATTTGTCCTGCCAAGATGTAGCACTTCACACTTATCAGCATTAAACTCCATCTGCCATCTTTCAGCCCACTTTTCCAAATGGCCCAAATCTCTCTGTAGACTTTGAAAATCTACTTCATTATCCACAACACCACCTATCTTAGTATCATCTGCATACTTACTTATCCAATTTTCCACCCCATCATCCAGATCATTGATGTACATGACAAACAACAGTGGACCCAACACAGATCCCTGAGGCACCCCACTGGTCACCGGCTTCCAACCTGACAAACAGCCATCCACCATTACTCTCTGACATCTCCCATTCAGCCACTGTTGAATCCATCTTGCTACTCCGCCATTAACACCCAAAGATTGAACCTTCTTAACCAACCTTCCATGGGGAACCTTGTCAAAGGCCTTACTGAAATCCATATAGACAACATCCACTGCTTTACCCTCATCAATTTCCCTAGTTAACCGCTTCAAAAAATTCAAGAAGGTTTGTCAAACATGACCTTCCAGGCACAAATCCATGTTGACTGTTCCTGATCAGACCCTGTTTATCCAGATGCTTATATATATTATCTCTAAGTATCCTTTCCATTAATTTGCCCACCACTGACGTCCTATAATTGCCAGGTGAAAACCCTTTTAAACAATGGAACAACATGCGCAGTACGCCAATCCTGCACTATTCCCGTTTCTAATGACATTGAAATATTTCTGTCATAGCTCCTGCTATTTCTACACTAACTTCCCTCAATGTCCTAGGGAATATCTTGTCAGGAAACCTGGAGACTTATCCACTTTTATATTTTTCAAAGTGTCAGTACTTCCTCCTCTTTGAATCTCATAGTTTCCATAGCTACTCTACTTTTTCCCCTTACTCACAGAGTTCAAGATCCTTCTCCTTGGTGAATACGAAGAAAAGAAATTGTTCAATATCTCCCCATCTCTTTTGGCTCTGCAGATAGCTGTCCATTCGGTTCTCTAATGGTCCAATTTATCCCTCGTTATCCTTTTGCTATTAATATAGCCGTAGAAACCCTTTGGGTTTACTTTCACCTTTCTTGCCAAAGCAACCTCATATCTTCTTTTAGCCTTCCTAATTTCTTTCTTAAGATTCTTTTTACATTCTTGATACTCCTCTAGCACCTCATTTTACTCCATGCCTCTATAATTATTGTAGATATCTCTCTTTTTTCGAAACAAGTGTCCAATTTCCTTGAAAACCATGGCTCTTTCCAATTTTACTATTTCCTTTCAACTAACAGGGACATAAAGATTCTGTACTCTTACAATTTCGCTTTAAATGTCCTCCATTTCTCTTCTACATCCTTCCATGAAACAAAGTGTCCAATTCACTCCTTTAAAATCCTTACGCATTCCCTCAAAGTTAGCCTTTCTCCAATCAAAAATCTCCACCTAAGTTCTGACTCTCTCCATAATTATATTGAAACTAATGGTATTGTGATCACTGGTCCCGAAGTGCTCACCAACGGCATCCTCCGTCACCTGACCTGCCTCATTTTCCTAACAGGGGCCACTGCCCCTTCTCTGGTCGATACCTCTATGTACTGCTACAAAAAACTATCCTGCACACATTTAACAAACTCCAAACCATCCAGCCATTTACAGAATGTGTTTCCCAGTCTATTTTTGGAAAATTGAAATCTCACAATCACTACCTTGTGCTTACTACTAATATCTGCTATCTCCTTACATATTTGCTCTTCCAATTCACGCTCCCCATTTGGCAGTCTATAATACACCCCTAAAAGTGTTGCTCGTTCCCACTTCTCAGTTCCACCCAAATAGCCTCCCTAGACGAGCCCTCTAATCTATCCTGCCAAAGCATGCTGTAATATCTTCTCTGACAAGCAATGCAACCCTCCCCCTCTGGTCCCTCCAATTCTATCACACCTGAAGCAACGAATCCTGGAATATTTAGTTACCAATCACAGCCCTCCTGCAACCATGTTTCACTGATTGATTTCCAGGTGTCAATCCAGGCTCTAAGTTCGTCCACCTTACTTACAATGCTCCTAGCATTAAAATATACACATTTTAGAAACCCACCATCCCTTATTCTCTGTCTATTATCTTTTTCATCTTTCTCGCCTACATTTTGGATCCGAGTGCTTCCCTTCTCTGCCTCTTGCTGACCCTAGCCCCCTCTACCCGAGTCCCTCCCCCCAGCCTTTCTAGTTTAAAGTCTCCCCATCTCTTGTGATTGCGGAGGAAGGTACCTGTGGAGGGGGCGGGTTGGGTTGGAAGGAATGGGGTAGGTGAACCAAAGAGTTGCAAAGGCAGTGGAAGAATAGCGAAGGGTTGGGAATATGTGACTGGTGTTGAGATCACATTGCAGATTGAAAACTCTTATGTTATGACTAATTGGAGCATGGTATTGGGGGGGGGGGTTGAATAAATGGCAGACTTTTTCTTGGTAAGTAAATAGGATGGAGTGACCTGTTCCCAACTGTTCAATGAATAATAGTCCTACAAAGATTCCTGAGTCATTTGGATGTTGTGGATTATAATTGTATTTGCAGTCAAACCTGCACTGATGATCAAATTGGCCATTGGAAATGCAGGTGCCTGTGGTAGTGGTGTTTCCAATAAATTTTGTTTTGGAAAAGTATATAAGAAAATAAGGCGGAGGTGAAGCCTATAATTAGGTAAATAATTGGGAACAATATGTCAAGTTAATTGAGAATGAGGCATTTAGTGGTGTCATTACACCATTCATTATGTCTATTTGCTGTGTTTTTTCACTCTAAATGATAGAGTGGATGATAGAATGTACAGTGTTGCAATAATTGTACCAAGTTGATGTGATCATGCCTTGAATCAAATATTCAGCATTGACCTCCTTATTTAAGAGAAGGTACATTAGCTTAGGTAAGGATGCAGTCCTAAAAGATAATTTTGAGTATCTGGATCTGTTCTCATTGGAGATTAGAAAAATGAACTTGACTGGATAGATGCAGGGAAGATATTTCTCTTGAGATAATCAAGGACAACGGGGTTGAAATATCAGAATAGGGGGTCAGCCATTTAAAATCCAAATGAGGAATTACTTCAGATTGAAGATTTTTTGTTCAAACTTGGGAGTTGTGGAGGCCAAGTCTTTCTTTATTTCAAGTTGGCAACAAATAGATCCTTGGCTGATAGGGCTGTCGTGACCTGTATGGGACACGTAGAAAAGTGTAGCTGAAGCTTCGACCAAATCAGTTATTTTTTGAATGGCAAAGCAGGCTTGATTAATCTGCTAATGACAATAGGCAATAGTTGCAGGAGTCGACCCTTCGAGCCAGCAACACCATTCACTGTGATCATGGCTGATCATCCACAATCAGTACCCCGTTCCTGCCTTCTCCCCATATCCCCTGACTCCGCTTCCTTTAAGAGCTCTATCTAACTCTCTCTTGAAAGCATCCAGAGAACCAGCCTCCACTGCCTTCTGAGACAGAATTCCACAGACTCACAACTCTCTGTGTGAAAAAGTTTTTCCCCATCTCCGTTCTAAATGGCTTGCCTCTTAGTCTTAAAGTGTAGCCCCTGGTTCTGGACTTCCCCCAGCATCGGGAACATAATGGTCATAATCTTTCTAATTTTGCTCCTGAATGGTAATGCCAAACCTATGTAACTGCAGGACTTGGGGTGTGGTTGGGGGGTATCTAGGATTGTTAAGACCTTGGTGGCTGTGATTATGAAGGAGACCTAGCCATTGGTCTGATTACCCTCCTTTTATATCTGTGTAAACGAGTCTTTCCTATAATTTTAGGACCAATCCTATAGGAATAAACTGATGGGTGAAAATGACATATCCTTACTTTGCGTGGACCAGATATTTGGAGGTAATGTAATGAATAAAGGCCATGGACTATTTTTGCTCTAGTAGTTTGTGGTTTGTTGATTACGTATCTACTGATTGTGACCACTACAGTGTTTTTGTGTGAGGTGAGCTCAGTGCTTGGGATTAGTCCATTAAAGTCCTCTAGCCTTTTCTGCCGTTCATTTACATTATTGTTGACCATTGTTCGCTTACCAAGCAAAGATGGGGGTTGAGGACGCCATCATCCACCTGCTGCATCATTCCTACGCTCACCTGGATAAGCCGGGAAGCATTGTGAGAGTCATGTTTTTTTTACTTCTCCAGTGCTTTTATAGACAATAGGTGCAGGAGTTGGCCATTCGGCCCTTTGAGCCAGCACCGCCATTCATTGTGATCATGATTGATCATCCACAATCAGTACCCCGTTCCTGCCTTCTCCCCATAACCCCTCACTGTTATTTTTAAGAACTCTATCTAGCTCTCTCTTGAAAGTATCCAGAGAACCGGCCTCCATCGCCCTCTGAGGCAGAGAATTTTAACACGATCCGGCCTGCACTGCAAGGGAGCAAACAGACGAGGATGTGGGTGGATGCTGCATTGGTGTCCTGGATCACCTACTACCTGACTGGACAACCACAATATGTCGGCCTACAGAACTGTATCTGGGACATGGTGGTGAGCACAGGGGAAAGTCCTCTCTCCCTTCCGGTTTACCATCTACACCTCGGACTCCAGATATAACTCTGTCTCCTGCCACCTGCAGGAATTTTCAGATGACTCTGCATCAGTGAGGGGAGGGAAGCTGAATACAGAGGTGTAGTCAATGACTTTGTTGAGTGGTGTGGGCTGAATTACCTGCAGCTCAACACTGACAAGACTAAGGAGTTGGTGGTGGACTTAAGGAGGACAGTAGCACCCCTATCCCCTGTCTCCATCAAGGGTGTGGATGTGCAGTTTACCAGGGAGTACAAATACCTTGGAGCCGGCTGTACTTCTTGACAAAGCTCCGCTCCTTCAATGTCTGCAGTGAGATGCTGCAGATGTTCTACCAATTGGTGGTAGCCAGTGTCATCTTCTTCGCTGCTGTGTGATGGGGCAGCAGGGCAAAGGCTGTGGACGCCAATAGGATCAACAAACTCATCAGGAAGGCTGGCTCTGTCCTGGGGGTGGAGTTGGATTCTTGGGAGGTGGTCTTGGAGGGGAGGATGCTCCTCAACTGTGGAGCATCCTGGACAATACAGCTCACCCCCTCCATGGCACACTGGTCAACCAGAGGAGTACCTTCAGCAACAGGCCGGTTCCATCAAGATGCCGGACAGAAGACCTTAGGAGATCCTTCTTTCCTGGGGCTATCAAACTTTACAACTCCTCCCCCTCCTTTTGTGGGGTAGACAGAGACTGAGATTGCCCCCCCCCCCCACCTCCTCAATCTTTGCACATCCCCAAAACCTTACCACTCGTCACTTTATTTTCATGTTTCATGTATTTTGTGCTTTTTATGACTGTTGACAGATTAATTTCCCTCTTGGGATAATTAAAGTTGTATTGTATTATCCATTCGATTTGCCAGCCTTGGATCATTAGACTTTAGAGATGCAGCGCAGTGAAAACAGACCCTGCTGGTAAACAGGCCCACCGATTCCCTGCTGACCAGTGATCGCCCCAATACACTAACACTATCCTATACAGTTGGGACAATTTACAATTTTACTGAAGCCAATTAACCTACAAACCTGTACATTTTTGGAGGGTGGGAGGAAATTGGAGTATCCGGAGAAAACCCACATGATCACGGGGAGAACATACAAACTCTGTATAGACAGCACCCATAGTCAGCATTGAACCCAGGTTTCTGCCGCTGTAAGGCAGCAATTCTGCCGCTGCACCACCCTTAGTCTGTATTAACCGCAGTTTTGATTTCTTGACCGGCTTACCAGCTGCCATTCCCTGCTGAGGCTTCTACACGTATGCTATATAATGTGTATTGTTGCATGACTGCAAGGAGCAATTGTTACCTGCGAATGTTGAGCCTTATTGTAAGGGAAGGTTTTGAGAGACAACGCTTGTTAAATAATTATTCCATTAACTTTGTTCACAGCCCACTCAAACAACATAACCTATTGCTTAAAGGATAGAGGATCAATGGGTTGTGTTTTACATGGGTATCAAAAGTAGCGTCAAATTGTCGTTATACATATGCTATTAAACGTGATTTAGTCTTGTTACTCGTGCAGTTGTCTTGACCTTGATAATCAATGAAGTAAGTTTGAAATGGTGTTGCTGTTATTTGAGAACCAAATTGTACACCCCAAGTGTTGGCAAAATGCAATGGAAGTGTCTCTGTCTACTTGAAAATAAGTTTTTTTTTAAATGTTAGGTTGACATGAGAAATTTATAACTGGCCATTCATTTCATATGTCGACTGTTGCCTTGTTCGTGGCAAATCGAAATCTGGTTGCAACTTCATGTCCTGCTCCAGAAACTTGAGGACACACTCTTTGGGCTGACTCACGAGTGCAATCCTGAAGGAAAGTGTGGTTAGAAACATAGAAAATGGGTGCAGGAGTAGGCCATTCGGCCTTTCGAGCCTGTACTGCCATTCAATATGATCATGGCTGATCATCCAACTCAGTATCCCGTACCTGCCTTCTCCCCATACCCTCTGATCCCCTTAGCCACAAGGGCCACATCTAACTCCCTCTTAAATATAGCCAATGAACTGGCCTCAACTACGTGGCAGAGAATTTCAGAGATTCACCACTCTCTGTGTGAAAAATGGTTTTTCTCATCTCGGTCCAAAAAGACCTCCCCCTGGAGTTGGAGTTGTCTTTCAACTTTAGCGGGAGACAGAGGACTCATCGACTGCCTGTGGTAGAATGGAAGATATATACTGATGCTCTTTAAATGAGCAGAAAATATTACCTTGGGGCTGCTGGCTTGTATATGTTCCTTATTGTACATCACTGAGAGCACATTAATCAACCACCATCGCGTTGCTATTGATAGGAATATGTTGTGCACAAATTTGACTGCCCACATAAAAGCAGTGATAACATTTCAAAAATATGACATTGATTAAAAAGCAAAATAAGTTGACGGGTGCTGCTCACACTTACAAATCGTTTGTAACTTTTGTATGTTTTCTTCAGTTTATGATGATAAAAAGAAGCCCTTGCTGCCTGGTGCTATAAAGAACAAAATCCCTGAGAAGTTGCTTCTCTACTGCAAAGACTTTCGGGTCTTCCAGTTTGGTTTAAGATATTCCAAGGAAGAGGATGCAAGAAGGGTAAATAAGGATCAAATTTTCTGCCTAGAATATAATTTTATCAAGCATTTCTTGAATATTTTTGCTATATTTGAAATTTTTTTTGAAATTTTGCAGTAAATGTTCTTCTTGCCATGTTTGAAATTATTCCTTGCTTGTGAAAACCATGATGTGCATGAGTAAGCCACGTGGTGACTGCTTCATGATACTGGACAGGGTGGCCATATTTAAATAATTCTATTGCCATAAAATTCTCAAAAGCATGGATGTTTTTAAGGAAATTATTTTTCAAAACAAAATGCGGAATGCGATGTATGGTTGTTTTTAAAAGGCTAACTTTCTTGTTAAATGGTGATCTTGATGTATTAACACCTTAATTTCTAGCAATGTTGTAGTATGATCATCACATCTCTCACAACTGATCTACAAGCCCAAAAAACAATGATTGGTGATGCTTGCATACTGAGAAGAGTGTGGTGGTGGGGGGGGGGGGGTCAATATGTCACTTTCTGGACACCTATTTGAATGTTTTCCTCCATAAACCAGCTGAAGTAGAACTATGCTTCCTGTGTCATAACCTCCATAATCTATCATTCAAGTTACTGATTTGCAATTGATGCCAGTCGCTCCTGTTCAAATTCAAAAATGTCATTCTCAAGTTTTAGATCCAGTTCGTGGAGTAGCCCTCTTCACCTCAGCTACTTCTGTTCTTCCAATCCTGGCCCTTGCCATTTTGTTACATTCTAATTGTTGCAACATTGCACTCTGGACCGTCTGCTCAGGAATATTCCCCCTAAACCACCTCACTGTACTGTCTTTTAAGACACCATTTAAAACTATTTCAACCAAACCCTATAAATAACTGGCCCATGTTGCAGCCTCTCTGTTCCTGTGGTTTCCATGATCGCCTTACTATATTTCCATCTCATTCCTCTCGAAATGAGCTCCACAAATTTGTTTTCATTTTCTTTGCCTTCATTAAAACATTACTTATTTTTAAAGATTTGGAGATGCACCCATTGGTGAATCACACCTTCACCTCATTGACTGTTATTCTCCAGGGAGTATGGGTTTCCTTTATTCCTCTTCCATTATGTGTGCAAGGCATGCTTGTTGATGTGAGGTATGATGGTACTCCAGCAGTGCTTACTGCAGAGCATAGATAATGTTCAACAAAGTGACATAGATGCTGTTCCATAGATTTCAGTTTAGTTTTAGTTTATTGTCATGTGTACCGAGGTTACGTGAAAAACCTTTAACTAAAAATGCTCAAAATGATTTAGGAACATACCAGATGATAAAGGTGATATTCTCCAGGAATTATTGGATGAAGGTATTGTGGGATTTTCCTTATGAGCAGCAACTTAATCACCCTGGAGAAATGAGATTGGGTTGTCTAAAGGAAGAGGCAGGGGCCAAAGAGGGTGTCGGGGAATAATTTGCAAATTGACATTTTTTTTTAAGTTGGAGAAATTTATCTTCTTTTGAACTAACTTGGTCAACACAAGACATCACCTATCTGTATTTTCCAGAGATGCTGCCTGACCTGCTGAGTTAGCCTGTTTTTGAAGGAATAAAATTGGTATTTTCCCATTTTCATCACCCCCCCCCCCCCCCCCCCCCCGCTCATAAGTCATTCACATTTCATACGTTCACTGCAAACATTTTTTTTCTTCCAGTTGATTCGAGGGATCGTTCACCATTGTTTGAATCCAACTTCTTTAAAATGTTTGTTTGCTTTCTCCTACGTTGGCCCAGCTGGTGGTCTTAAAGGTAATACCTCATAAATCCTCTTGCTTATTTTAACTTGTGCATAAATACAACAGATTGAACCAGCTTAGCTCAAAGTATTCTGGCATATTTTAGCCCATTGTTGCATTTGGTTTCCTGTGTCATTTTAACATTGTGGTTGAAGCTTGACTCTGTTTAAAATTATCTCTGGTCCCAGCATAATGTTGCCGTGTCCTCGGCTGAGACACATCACTATACTCTTTACAGAAATTATCTTGATGTAGGTAAAAGGAACGACAGCACCTTTACTGACAAAATTAGGGCAGAGATGACTGAAGTAACTCAGTTCAGTGAAAAAATGAATGTTTGTGTTTCAAGGGTACAGAAATCCCTAGTTGTTACAGTATGTTGGAATATTGTCTGCTCTTCTAACTTTTTTATAAGAAGATTATTTGAGGCAAGGTGACGCGACATTTGGAAGAAAGATGGGAGATAAAAAATGGAGACTGAAATCACAAAGGGCTGACGATGTTTCTTGCTCAGCACATCAAAAATGGCAAGATGAGGAACATTTGGAGGGGAATTCGGCATGTTAGTTGCAGAGTTTGCTTTGCCAAAAGTGGCAATTGTGTCAAAATAATAACCTGTTTAAACAACTATTTGAATGAAATGTTTGGAAAAGTACAAGATATACTCATCAGTGTCTGACAAAAGTTGTTAAACTTAATCTATCTTTGAATGCACTTCACGTGTGAGACACTTGGTTGCATCAAACTCTGAGGTGGGTGGCAGTTTCCTACCGAGCTTGTATCAATTTGCCCTTCACACAAAGGGGACGGTGATCTTCATTACAAAAGATAAGCATGGATTAAGTTTGCAATGTTCTTTTTACTTGCCTTACAGTTAAATCATGTAATTTAACTACATTTATTTTAGTATCATTGATTTGAACTATTTATGAAGTGTTTCCAAAATTGCAGACATTTAACAACCATGTTATTGAAGGTAGATAAAAATGCTGCAATAACTCAGCGGGTGAGGCAGCATCTATGGAGCGAAGGAATAGGTGACGTTTCGGGTCGAGACCCTTCTGCAGACTCTGAAGAAGGGTCTCGACCCAAAACGTCACCTATTCCTTCGCTCCATAGATGCTGCATCAGCCGTTGAGTTTCTCCAACATATTTATCTACCTTCGATTTTTTCCAGCATCTGCAGTTCCTTTCTAAACATGTTATTGAAAGTAGTGCTCAAGGAAGTTACTCATCATGAGTTTTGATTGATTGATTGAAGGATGTAGCTTGGAAATGGCGCCCTTCGGCCTACCAAGTCCTTGTTGACCTTTGATCAACAGTTCCACGTTCTCCCACTTTTGCATTAATTCCCTACACACTAGGGGTAACTTAGAGGCCAATTAACTTACAAACCTCTTTGGGATGTGGGAGGAAAAGAGAGCACCTGGAGGAAACCCACAGTCACATGGAGAGCATGCAAACATCACACCAAAATCACCAGAAGTTGGGCTTGAACCTGGGTCTCTGGTGCTGTGAGGCAGCAGCTCTACCAATTGAACCACCATGCTGCCCTTTAGAGATCTAGAATACAGTAAGAACATAAGAAATGGTAGGAGGGGTGGGCCATTCAAACCTTTTTGTGCTTACTCCTCAATCATCAAGATTATGGCTGACCCTCTACGGCAGAGGCATTTTCCTGCATGATTCCATATATACCTTGCTTCCCCTAAAGTTCATAAATCTATCAGTCTCTGTTTGAATTAACTTGATGATATGGCTGAGTGGCTCATTGAGAGAGATTTCCAAAGATTTTCCACCTTTTAATGAAGGCATTTCTCCTTCAATCAACCCTAAATGTTATACTCAAAACGCTGAGACTGACATTGGTTCAAGGCACCTCAGCTGGGGGAAATGTCTTACTTGCATTCAATCTGTCAGGTTTAAGAATTCTAAGTTCTAATAAGATCTCCCTTCATTTTTGGAAACACTGGCTCGTCTACCTGATGATTGACACAAAATGTTGAAGTAACTCAGCGGGTCAGGCAGCATCTCTGGAGCAAAGGAATATGTGACATTTGGGGTCTGAAGAAGGATTCCAACCTAAAACATCACCTCTTCCTTTTCTCCAGACATGCTGCCTGATCCACTGTGTTATATGCCAGCATTTTGTGTCTATCTTCAGTGTGAACCAGCATCTGCAGTTCCTTCCTACACACTTAGTCTACCCGATCTTTCCTTGGACAGCATGCCTATCATCCTTTGAACCAGTCTATTGAAATTTTGCTGTAATCTCTCTATTGCAAGTACACCTTAGGTTGATAGATTGAAACTCTATTCCATCGTCAAAGCAAAAAGACTTATTTACTTCTGTATTCAAAACCTTTCATAACAAAGGCCAACATGTAATTTGCTTTCCTAATTGCTTGCTGTGTCTGCATGTTGTCTTTGTGTGACGCCATATACAAGAGCACCTTGGTCCTATTGAAATGTCCATTATTCAATGCCATCATAAACCATTTAAAATAGTGTTCGCCTCTGCAAAAAACAAACTGCTAGAGAAACTTGGTGGGTTGGTCAGCATCTGTGTGGGGTGGGAAAACAATTGTCAATGTTTCAGGTCAAACCTTGCACCCTGCATCAGTCCACATTTCCCCTCATGATATTACATCTGCTTTGTTCTTGCTACTCACTTATCTATATCCCCTTGAAGCCTCTTTAGGTCCTCTAACCCAACTTTCAATTCCACCTTGTTTTGCATCCTAAACACATTTGGAACTAGAACTATCCAACAATAATTGAACATGGTCCCTGAGCCACTCCAATAATCACAGCCTGCAAAAATTTAATGAAGCCATAGGGATCACATGGAGGTTGCCAGTGAGGTGCAGGCTGGATGGTGCATGATCAGGACAACTTTCTTGCAGATTTCATGACCAGATAAGTAAGTAAGTTTATTGGCCATATTCACATACAAGGAATTTGCCTTGGTGCTCCGCCCACAAGTAACAACATGGCATACAGGTACGAATGAATCAGAAAACACTAAACATTAATAATAATAAAACATTAATGATAAAACACCATTGATCAAGCATGTGAACCAACAAAATATCAGATCAAAGGGAGGCTACTGATTTTTGGCTGTTGAGTAGAGCAACTACTCGTGGATAAAAACTGTTTTTATGTTTGGCTGTGGCAGCTTTGACAGTCCGGAGTCGCCTTCCAGAGGGAAGTGATTCAAAGAGTTTGTGGCTAGGGTGAGAGGGGTCAGAGATGATCTTGCCCGCTCACTTCCTGGCCCTTGCAGTGTATAGTTCATCAATGGAGGGAAGGTTGCAGCCAATAACCTCCTCTGCTGATCGGTCGATTTGCTGCAGCCACCAGGTGTCGTGCTTGGTGGCTGAGCCAAACCAGACTGTGATGGAGAAGGTGAGAACAGACTCTACGATGGCCGTGTAGAATTGGACCATCATTGCCTGTGGCAGATACTGAGCATGTTAATACTTATAACCATATAACCATATAACAATTACAGCACGGAAACAGGCCCTCTCGGCCCTTCCAGTCCGTGCCGACCATTTGTTTTCCCCTAGTCCCATCTACCTGCACTCAGGTCCATATACCTATCCTCTTTACTCTTAAATGTTAAAATCGATCCTGCCTCCACCACCTCTGCTGGAAGCTGATTCCACACAGCCACCACGCTCTGAGTAAAGAAGTTCCCCCTCAAGTTACCCCGAAACCTCTGTCCCTTAATTCTCATGTCATGCCCTCTTGTTTGAATCTTCCCTACCCTCAATGGGAAAAACGTATCCACGTCAACTCTGTCTATCCCTTTCATCATTTTAAAGACCTCAATCAAGTCCCCCCTTAACCTTCTGCGCTCCAAAGAATAAAGACCTAACTTGTTCAACCTTTCTCTGTAACATAGTTGCTGGAACCCTGGCAACATTCTAGTAAATCTCCTCTGTACTCTCTCTATTTTGTTGACATCCTTCCTATAACTAGGCGACCAAAATTGTACACCATACTCCAGAATTGGTCTTACCAATGCCTTGTACAATTTTAACATTATTTCCCTACTCCTATATTCAATGCTCAGGCCAGCACACCAAAGGCTTTCTTTACCCACCCTATCTACATGCGATTCCCACCTTCAGGGAACTATGCACAGGATCCCTCTGTTCCACAGCATTCCTCAATTCCCTACCATTTACCATGTACGTCCTATTTTGATTTGTCCTGCCAAGATGTAGCACTTCACACTTAACAGCATTAAACTCCATCTGCCATCTTTCAGCCCACTTTTCCAAATGGCCCAAATCTCTCTGTAGACTTTGAAAATCTACTTCATTATCCACAACACCACCTATCTTACTATCATCTGCATACTTACTTATCCAAATTTCCACCCCATCATCCAGATCATTGATGTACATGACAAACAACATTGGACCCAACACAGATCCCTGAGGCACCCCACTGGTCAGGCTTCCAACCTGACAAACAGCCATCCACCATTACTCTCTGACATCTCCCATTCAGCCACTGTTGAATCCATCTTGCTACTCCGCCATTAACACCCAAAGATTGAACCTTCTGAACCAACCTTCCATGGGGAACCTTGTCAAAGGCCTTACTGAAATCCATATAGACAACATCCACTGCTTTACCCTCATCAATTTCCCTAGTTACCGCTTCAAAAAATTCAAGAAGGTTTGTCAAACATGACCTTCCAGGCACAAATCCATGTTGACTGTTCCTGATCAGACCCTGTTTATCCAGACTTATTTAAGCCACCCTTTTAGTGATCTTCAATTGGATCTTGGGGCGTTCTTTGGTTGAGGTTTTCCAGTTCTTCCATTCTTAATCCTTGTATTATTAATTCTCTTGAGCTTTATTGCATCTCTTGTTTTTTTTTTTTTTGGTTATACAGTAATTTGAATTTTTATACGGAGTGTTCCAAAAAGTGCAGAATGTGCACTTTCCATTTTGAGTGTCATCCTGAGATTTGAACCGTATTCACCTTGCGTTGTATGGATCCAATTTTATATTGTCTTTTGTTGTTACTGTATATTATATGACAGGCTTTGGTAATACATCCACCCAAATTGTTCTCTGTTGCAATATGACCTGGTTAAGCAATGGCTAGCTCCAGGGTGTTCACTGTCCTTGTTTAACATTGATTTCTCATACCTCTTGCTCTGTTTAATGTAATTTTAACTATAACAAAGGTGCCTTTGTGCATTCTAATGAAATGGTAAAGGAAATAAGATCTTTGCAGCATACATAGCAAGAAAACATCAGTTTCTTTAAATTGAGTTTTACAGTAACTATTTTCAGTTTTACTGGCTTTTTGCCTGTTTTGAGAATGACCTAATTATTATTCCTGAGTGGAATATAAACACCAGTGTAAAAAGATTTATATTGAACGAAGTCTGTGAATGTGAATTACCTTGGCAATAAGAACACCCATGTCAGAATGTTTTTCAACGACTACAGCTCCGCCTTCGACCCCATAATCCTGAATAATATAATTACTAAACTCCGACACCTTGGCCTTTGGACGCCTCTCTGCAGCTGGCCTCTGGGCTTCCAGACCAGAAGACCTCCATCAGTGAGAATCGGTCATATTTCCTCCACCTTGGCCCCCAACATTGGTGCTTCTCAAGGTGGTATGGTCAGTCCTCTGCTCTACTCCTTATACACCCATGACCATGTGGCCTAATAGTATAATGCCAACCCGATCATTAGAACCGCATCACGCTGGATGTAGACAATGTTTTGATACTTGAACAGGCTGGATTCCGCCAGGGAAAGTCAACAACAGGACAACTGCTGAACCTCACTCAGCGCATTGAAGATGGCTTCGAGTGGAAGCTGATCATAGGTGCAGTATTTGTAGACTTGTCCGCAGCATATGACACTGTAAACCACCGTACCATGAAAGCTAAACTGCAACAAACACTGCAGGACTCTCATCTTGTCCAGTTCATCATGACAATGATGGAGAACTGCCGCTTCTTTGTATGCCTGAATGGTCAGAACAGCTGTTGGAGACGCCAAAAGAATGGTCTACCACAGGGCGGTGTCCTTGCCCCAACGTTGTTCAATACATACACCAATGATCACCCTAAAGTCTAGGTTGTTTCTGTATGCCGATGACTCATGCATCGCAATGCAATCATCAGACTTCTGCCAGATTGAGACCGTACTAGCGGCTGCTCTGCAGAATATGACAACATACTACCAACAGAACTCCCTGCGCCCAAACACAACAAAAACGCTAAGCGCAGCTTTCCACCTCCGGAACCGGGATGCGAAACATCAACCGCAGGTGCGGTGGAATGATATCCTGTTGGAACACTGCAAAGCCCCAAAGTACCCAGGTGTGGTCATCGATCGCACGTTATCATATCGCCAACATGTTGAGAAAACCAAGGCAAACCAACACCCGGAACAATGTCATCGAAAAAAAGGCAAACAGCTCATTTGGAAGTGACCCAATAACAATCCGCACTGCAGCCCTGGCGCTCTGTTTCTCAGTGGCAGAATGTGCAAGCCCCGTCTGGAGCTACTCTAAACATGCACGCAAGGTGGACTCTGCATTAAACACTGCCTGCAGGAAAACCACTGGATGCCTGAAGCCGACAAAGGTTGAACATCTGTACGAGCTGGCAGGCATCGACGAACCATCTTGAAGATGTGATCGGGCAGCTGCAGTAGCACGCTTCAACGCGGACACAGACCCCCGCATTCCTTGCACAATCACCAACGTGCCAAGAAACGCCTGAAGAGTCCGAACAGCTTCATGGAACTACAGCCAACCGTACCAGGCACCAAAACCCAACAACAGACGGCACCAGGACACCACCTGCCTTATACTACCTGGAAAGCCCTAAACCACCTCTGCACTGGAGTAGGACGTTGCGGACTCGACCTGAAGAAGTGGGGCCTCTCGAACTCTGACAAGTGCAACTGTGCAGAGGTACAGACAATGGCCCACCTACTGACTTGCGGCGGAGAGGCATGCACTGCGGACGATCTCCTCAGAGGCACAGATGCGGCACTGGCTGTGGCAAAGTGATGGCAGAACGACGTCTGACACATGAGTGAACGATTTGCCAGTGATACTAGCCTGATTAACTTGGAGACTAAGGGTGGGAGAGAGATTGGGAACTTTGCATCATGATGTGAGAACAACAACCTGACCTTTAATGTCTGCAAGATGGAACAGTTGGCTGTTGATCCAAGGAAGTAGGGAGATGAATAGAACCCTGTCCTCATCAATGCAGCTGCTGGAGAGGGGGTCATCAGCTTCACGTTCCCAGGCGTCCATATCGCTAGCAACCTAACCTGATTCCATCACACTGGTGTGGTGATTAAGAAAGCACATTGGCATAATAACTTGGGCTCCTGAGAAAATTTGGCATCGTAGGTTTACAAGGTTGATTCCCGGGATGGCGCGACTGTCATATGCTGAGAGAATGGAGCAGCTGGGCTTGCACACTCTGGAGTTTAGAAGGATGAGAGGGGACCTTATTGAAACATATAAGATTGTTAAGAGTTTGGACACGCTAGAGGCAGGAAACATGTTCCCGATGTTGGGGGAGTCCAGAACCAGGGGCCACAGTTTAAGAATAAGGGGAAAGCCATATAGAACTGAGTCGAGGAAACACTTTTTCTCACAGAGTTGTGAGTGTGTGGAATTCTTTGCCTCAGAGGGTGGTTGAGGCAGGTTCTCTGTATGCTTTCAAGAGAGAGCTGGATAGGGTTCTTAAAGATAGCGGAGTCAGGGGATATGGGGAGAAGGCAGGAACGGGGTACTGATTGGGGATGATCAGCCATGATCACATTGAATGGCGGTGTTGGCTCGAAGGGCCGAATGGCCTACTCCTGCACCTATTGTCTATTGTCTCTTGACCACATGAACTTGCAGACAGTGGTGAATGCAAGTTGGTCTATTACAGGCTTATCACTTCCATCCATCCACTCTATCTTCGTGGCGTGTTGCATCAGGAAGGCAGGAAATACCATTGAGAATGCCTGCCACCCTGGGTATTCTGTTCTTTCTTCAACCTTCTGGGAAAAGATACAAGATAGTCCAGATATCCAGACTTAAGATCTGCTTTTTCCCTATTGCTATCAAACTCTTGAACCACTCAAGTCTTTCATATCCCCCTCCAGGAGATGCTGACACGTACTCTCACTCTTACTGTAACTCTACCTCATTCAGTTGTTCCGTTATTGCACCTTTGGTTTTTTTGCACTATATACAATCTTTGCACATTGATGTTGTATTTATTATATTTAACATTGACTTGTATACTTTGAGCTTCGTGTGGTCATGGAATTTAATTGTACTCAAATGTATGTCAATAAACTAACCTGAATCCGAATCACAAGGCCATCTTTACACAAGAGAAACAACGTACAACAAGTAATCCTGAACTTTAAATGTTGCTATTCAAAGAGCAGAAATGCATGCAGGATGACGGATAAGTGCATTTGGTGAACTGTTACTTAAAAGTAGGCAATTCTGCTATTTAATAACACAATTGCATATGGCCCCTTTTATATTAAACTTTCCTGTTTTTGCTGTTTTATAGTTCTGTAATTTTTCTTTGGACAGTTCTTTACCTATTAACACATTATTTCTTTCATCCAGTTGAAGGGTCTCAACCCAAAATATCGATTGTCCATTTCCCTCCTCAAAATGCTACTTAATCTGCTGAGTTCCTCCAGTAGCTTATTTTGCTCCAGATTCCAGCATCTGTGGTCTGTTGTGTCTCAGTTTCTTTGATCCAGTTGAGATTTGAATTTCGATGTAATTGTAAGATTTTGTTTTAATATGGTAATTGAAAATTGGTTCCAATTTACGTGATGACTGACTGGTGTTTTGCAAACGTATAAAATATTATTTACCTTTTCTCCAAGTTGGTCCCGGAGCTGAACGTGAACCTTCAACGTTAATGTTTGAAACCAAAGTTGATTGGAGAGTGGAACTGGAGCGCACAGGGGGTCTATTGAGCAACAGAATAATTTCCATTAATGAAAATTACCGCCTCGACTCTCGGTGAGTGTTCAACTCTTGGATTTTGTACTTTGTGCCAAGTAATTTCTTTTAGTTAGGAATGCAAAAAGGAAATCTTTGTACTTTCCAAAGTAAAACTAAACAAAAATGCCTTTGTACTAAAAATCCCACCTTAAAGGAGACGCTGCATGTTCATGGTAAGAGAATGTAGAGCAAAATAACTTGTAAGGAAAGATGCTACAGGCATCTTTCATGGCATTTGAAAAAAAAAATGCTGCTTGGACAGCAGTAATTTTTAGGTTTTGTCTTTTTTGTGTACAGAAATACCATAGCTAACTTACACACTGCAAAGTTCCAAAAAGAGCTGAGATAAATTGCTGTGAGACGTTAATGTAGGCCAATATAAGGAGGGCTCCTTTGTCTCCAAAGAGTGCATTGGAATGGTTTGAGCTTGGAATAAAGTGTAGTTCCAAACTGGTTCTTTGTAGAAATTCTGCAGTACTGCATAACCTTAATGGGACTGAAATAATGAAATTATTAAAAATTCTAATCAATATGGAACAGCAGGTGCTTGACGAAGTGGTGCACTTTATCCCACCTTTATGCTGAGTTTCCCTGTGTGGCAATTCATGCCCTTCGCATGCCATCACAAATGTTGCTTCCCCACTTTGAGTGGTTGTGGGTACCTGGATTCTCAGGAGTAAGAGAGGATGTAACATTTTTCCAGAGAACTTTGTGAAATCTTTCACCGTTTCCTCTTTTTACTTGGTAATCTCTTCCAGTGATAGAGCTAGGATAAAGGTTTCTATTTTATGAGTATGATTGAGCATGTGAACAATATGGCCTGCCCAACACTGGGTACAAATAGGGTTCAATGTTGGTCTGAGGATGTGGACCTTGTTTCTTTCTGCCAATGTACTTTGACCAAAGTGGAACAATTTATATCCCTCCACCAACAATATTGTTTGACCACTTATTTCATTAGTTATTGAAAAAATTGTAAATTGTCTTTTGTTTCCTTGCATTAGAGCAATGACTGCATGTCAAAAGCGATTTATGCATTTGACTCCAAATTTCACTGTACCAATTGGTGCAAGTGACAATAAATGTCTCTTGAATCGTGAATCTTGAAACTGCCTTGGGTCAAGAAAGATGTTGGGAAAGTGATTGTTTGTAATTTCTGCACCTCTTAAAAAATGTTCAGTCAGATGAGAATCAACTTCTGAAATTCTAAACTATACGTTTTTAAATTAATCTGATTTGAATTTAGAACAGGAAGATTTCATAGAGTGAAGGGAGGCAGCTTTAACTTGGCAAACCTTCCAACTTGGTGAACCGAGTTTCATCGGTGAAATGCAACAAGTTTGTCATTCAATTGCTACTTTTTATATTTTCAAAAATACGCTTATATTCTTTTGTTATAGACTTCCACAGTTCTTTGCTGTTCCTTCCTCTGTTACTGATGATGATATCAAGAAACACAAAGGAAGAGGAATACCCGTAAGTTTGTCTTTTTAAAAAAAAAACTTGCTCCTTTCCCAGTTCTTAATGAGAGTAGTACATTATCTTTCATGCCCAACCTGTTCGGTAAATGCTTGATTGTTACTTTTTCCCTAAACCCTTTTTAAGTTTTGCTTTGTTAGAACCTTTTTTTGTTGAATTTACAATGATCTGCAGAGCACCTTGTGTTGCAACAACAATGTTGCTGCAAATTGGAGATTTGTGTGGTTGCTTGAATAACTTGAGCCTTTTGGTATTGATGGTGAAATAAGCAATTAACACTGGCATTGGCCTTCAGAGGGATAATTTCAAGAATTGCATCCATATTTTCAAATAACTCCACAATGTGTAAAGAGTTGTATAATTCGCAGCCATAAAAATCACCCTCTTGTTCATCCTTCAAATAACTCACTGGTTAAGTCACATTTTTGGTTTTCTCAGCCTCAAGTTCTTGATTTTTATTCTTGTATCGTTCTTTCCTTCCCCTTTTTAAAGTTTTTATAGACCTTTAATGTATTATTGTTATTGGATTGCATTATTTTTTATTATTGTTTAAAAAGTGTCATGAAACTATTTGCTACAGTAAAGGTGCTGTAATAAATAAGTTGTGGTTTTGTTGATGGCAGTGGCCTGAAGCTTGTTTCAGAAGTTGCCCATTGCATTCATCTCATCCCACTTTGAATAAGTATGTCATGTCCTTCTATGAATAGAAATGGGTTGCACTCAGCTGTATGTAACAGTTCTAATTTTATAACATTACAGCAATGAAGTGCTGCTCCTTAATATATCAAACCATACAGCACGGAAACGGATCCCTTGAACCAACTTGTCCATACAGACCGAGGTGCCCATCTCAGCTGGTCCCATTTTCCCATATTTGTCCTACATCCCTTCCAAAACTGTCCTATCCTTGTATTTGTCCAAATGTATTTTAAATGTTGTTATTATGCCTGTCTCAACCACTTTCTCTAACAGTTCACTTCACATTGATACCACCCTCTGTTGGGGAAGTAAAAGTTTACCCTCGAGTCCCAAATAAATCCTTCCCCTCACTTTAAATGCATGACTTCTTGTTCTTGATTTCCTCAACCCAATTAACATATGACAATTAGTTGGCATACATGCCCAAGAAAATCAGTATTCCTCATGCCTTTCCAATGTTTATCAATTGCGCTATGGGGTAATCAATAATGGCTAATTGTGGACAATCAGCATAGCTTTGTGCCAGGCAGGGCATGTGTTATGAACTTCATTGAGTTTTTGAGGAGGTGACAATAAGAATTTGAAGGTCGGGTAGTGGATGTTGTCTACATAGATTTTGTTCAGTATTTGACAAGATCACGCTCATGGTCATGGCTGATTCAGAAGTTTAAGACGGATGGGATCCACGGTAACGTGGTCTTTTGAATTCAGAACTGCCTTACTCGTAAATGACAGGATTGTGGTGGAAGGGTGTTATTCTGACTGGAGGTCGGTGATCCAATGTACCTTATCCACTGACCCCAGATAACCCGAGATACCCCCATATATAATGAACAGGGGTCCCAGCATAGATCCCTGCAGTTCCACAGGGATCTATGCTGGGGCTTTGATTGTGTTATATGGGGGCATCTCGGGTACACTGGAGTTGGTGGAAAAAGTGCATTGGATAAAGTACTTTGCAAGAGACCTAAGTACTAAAAGTCAGAGTTTATGAAATTAAAGGCATTTTAATGACCTGATAAGTAAATCGGGTAAATTGAAAAGACTGGGAATAATGGGGTGAACTCCAAAAGATTTCAACTGGTGGTGTTGCACAACTTTTAATTATTGATGCAATCCCAAAAGAGAAATTAGATGATGGGATGGAAGGCTACAATCAAAGTTTGCAAATGCCTCTTTAAGTAAAATTTGCTTAAAGATGATGCAAGTGGACTATTGGAAGCATTTAAATTATCAAGAATAATTAATTACAAGCGTTAATAATGCAGATTATTTGGCAAAACAGATTTGAGTGCTGGCAAACAAGGGACATTTTGCAGGGGTTTTAAATATTGATTAACCAGGAACAAAGACAGTGCAAAATAAGGTGGAAATTCATGCATGTAACATTAAAGGGCCAGAGTCACAAATGATAATATTCTCAAAATTATGAGATGCTGGCCTTTGTGTCCTAAGGAATAAGGCTTTGAAATTATGTTGGAACTTCACACAGTGCTGCTTTAAAAATCAGAATAGTTTGGGGGCCACATCTTTGGAAACATTTACCTGGAATGGCAAACAGCTACAGTATATTTCTGTGGTGAATATTCTGTATGCGTGCACACTAGGTACAAAGATATCGGACTTCCACTCAAACTTCCCGGTGTCAGTGGAGTTGCCTTTTAGAAACAAATTGTCTTGCAACCATGCTTTACTTAAAAATAAATGGTGTATTTAAAAATATATTTCTCTTGTATCACTGTAGCTTTGGTGCTGGTCTCACGCGAGTGGTTGTGCATTGCTGAAGATGGCAACTCTGCCTGAAATGGCTGATGACAGTACTTTACAAACAGACAAAAGTTGGACTGACAGGTTGGTTGTCAGTTTTCTTTGTTGCATTAAGAATGTTCACATGAAGCTGCACTTCAAATTGGAATATGTGTCTTTGACAGTTTTTGTTTGTTTTGTCAATGTAAAATTGACATTTAAATGTTTTGCTAATCTGTCGGATAAAAGGTCTAGTACCATAGTCCCTTGCAATCTCCTTTTTTTGTTAACCGCTATTACTAGTGGCCATTCATCTCTAACCTTTTGTGTGTATGTGTGTGTGTGTGTGTGCGCATGTAAAAGGACGTTAGTATTCCAAACTCCTCTTTACCACCAAATCCCCCCAGCTCCCCTCCACCTTCCCTAAAAAAAAATGTATTTTGGAAGTCTGTAATATTACCTGGTAGTGCTGATTCTTGATTGCTTTGAGTCCAATTGTTGTTCTTGCGACATGTGGATTTTGAGCTGATTTTTCCATCAATGTGCAACATACTAGTTTTGTCCGGTGCACTGTAGTTGATTCAGATATGATGGTCTGAGAAATGGTGTTCACTTTGCAAGTACTGTTCCTTCATGACCTTGCGTCTTGGAGTTTTACAGCTTCTATTATGCAGTTCATGCATTAGGTAGAGTGTTGAATTCAATACCTTGGATAATCAAATAATTTCGGTCTTGAATTAAACAACAGGCTAATTTTATCCGAGACGAGAGAGACTTTTCTCCAGTACCATGTCTTGGATAATTTTTTTCAAGTGATGTAGCAATATCTAACCAACTTTTAAAGTAAACATTTAAATTGCTTTTGACTTGAGTCATTTGAATGTACAAATAATTTGTTAGCTTGTAACATTACCCACTCATTATTGCTTCTCACTCCTCTACTTTACTTTAATTGGTTACGTTAATATGGCTAGCAACAAGTTGGTAATGATATAGGACACTGATGGACATAATCTTGAGAATATAGTATTACATTTGAGTGGTTTTATTGTGAAGCTAGCATGGACTGCCTTGAGAGAAGATGTGAATAGCATTATAGTTAAGTACTGGAAGGGCCGAGAGGCCTGTTTCCGTGCTGTAATTGTTATATGGTTATATGGTTATATAACTATTTCAGGCCTGTCTACTTTGTAATGCTAAGTTGCTACATAATGTTACATGGACTAAAATAATTTGGATAGATAAGGGCATTTGTGATAGTGGAGAACTTAACATGAAGCGAAGATAAGTTCACTTGGCCTTTTATTATTGAGGCCTTGTCTGTTATTGCCACACGCTGAGCTCTGTTGTGGATGAGAATTGATGCCTTTGGAGCCTCCACCTCCCATTATTTACTTGATTAAATACGCTACATATGGTTGAGAATGTTGAACTGCTATGACATCTGAAATCTGTTTATAATAGCTGGCATAATTTTTAATTTGGTACATAGTCCTGCTGTTTTTGTATTTTTGTCCTGGGTATTTCTTGTGTTCTTGACTTTTTCCTCCTGCATATTGGTAATTTGTTTTGATTAATTAAATAAATGTATTGGGCTGAGGTTATACATTACGATCAAGTAGGATTTTGCTGATGGTTTACCTTATCTAGGTATCAAACCTGCTAAATCTGCTCTTAACCGACCCACTGGGTCCAGTGCAGGCAAGTGCCGTGAGTAATTACTAAGGGTAGGCACTCAGTCCGCTAAAAAAAATAATTGAACTGCGCATGCGCAGATTGTTCGCTCCCGTTAAACAAACAAATAAATAAATAAATAAACAAATAAATAAATAAAAACAGTGACATTTCAATTTGCCCAAGGCTTCCTAGTCCTAGACCAATTGGGGGAACAGTTCCTTTCACAGCGTGTGGAGAGTCTGTGTCGGGGGTAAAGTTGTGGGGAGGGCACGAGTGTTGACAAGGAGGGTGTCGGGGATAATGGCAGAAACTTACTCACTCACCGCTGCCGCAGCTCTCCAGGCACGAAGCCCCCGCACTGTAGCTGGGGATAGAAGTAGCTCGGGTAGCTACGAGCGGCCGCCGGTACCCGACAGCAGAACTGGCCGCCACTTCAGTGACTTCTGCCGGCCCGCTCACCTCTGGCAGTGCTCTCCGTCGGAACACCTGTCACCTGCCGTTCGCCGACTTCGCTCATGTCAGCGGCTTCCTGCAAATCCTTAAATTCCCACAGCCGAGTAACCTCAATCGCGCTGTCGGAATTTAAGGACATGAGTGAGGCCAGCGAGCGGCTGGAGAGTGGTTTGTAGACGGAGAGCTGCCAGAGGTGAGCGGGGACCGGCAGAAGGAGCTAAGGTGGCGGCTGGTTCCGCTGTCCGGCCCGGCGGCCGCTCAGCCACCCGAGCTACTTCTCTTCCCCCCCCCCCCCCCCCCTCCTGGCCTCAATGCGGTGGCATTCCACGCCTCCGTGCAAGGAGCGTCGCGAGTGGCATTATCCCAATCCCCTCACTCATAACATTCGTGCCCTCCCCGCAACCTTACCCTGGGCCAGACTCCCCAAACACTGTGAAAGGAGCTCTCCCTCCCCCCCCCCCCCCCCCCCCCCCCCCCCCCCCACACCCCGAGAAATACAGTATTTAAAAACATAAACACAAAATGTACTTACCACATTATTGGTACACAAGCTCCATTCTTCTCTCTTTGTTACCTAACATACATTTAAAATATTGTCAAACCATATTTGAAAACCCCGCCAAGAAACTTGCTCTGCGCATGCGCAGTAGACCAATGCGTATGCGCAGTGCTGCAAAGGCAGAATTTCTGCTGCCTTCAGCCCCGATTATCATTGACGGCTTCAGGCAGCGCTGACGGCACGTGGGTTGCACAGAGCTCCCCATGTTACAAGCGCTGCGGATGAAAGGCATGGAGAATTATGCCTACCTAAGAGATCGATCTCTTACATAGGCATAATTCTCCCATGCCTTTACTATTTATATTTAGTTATTACCATGTCATAATTTTAGTCAGGGTAGGCAGTGCCTACCTTGCCTACCCTGATGGCACGTGCCTGGTACAGTCACTGTTAAAATGGTGCCATGATATTGATGAGATTGAATCTTCATTCGATAATCTAAAAACCACTCCTACTATTGAGTCTATTCAGACATTTCTCCATCTGAGATATTGGTGTGGTTGTGGTCTAATTGGTTGCCTAAAAGTTGTTCTGAAGGATCACTTCTGCAGCTGTCTTGCTGACATGATTGGAGCCAATATTTGTGCTTGGCACAAATGTTCCCTACCCCCAATCCCTCCCCACCCCTTCCTCCTTGTCTCTGAGGAAAGAATTCTGTTGCTTTGCTTGATATGAAGTACTGATTTATAGATTGTGGGAAGTCTGGATTGTGTGAGATGTAGAGCCAAGAAATTTCAACTTTCCCACTTCAACTACACAAAAAGAAAATCCTTCTACAGTGTTTAAAAAAAAAAAAAATCAACCAAATGGAGCAAGTCCTAGAATTACCTCTTTAAAAAAAAACACCTCTAGATGAATGAGAGGTGTGTCTACATTTTAATATATGCTGCTTAATTTTCTTTTTATCAGTGAGTAGACCATGTGGGACCCATTGGGCTCCTTTCCCCAACGCAATAATCCACCACTCACCCGTTCCCCCTACGCAACGCGTTTCCACCACTCACCCGTTGCCCCAACGTAACCAGTTCGCCCAACGCAATATTGCACCACTCACCCATAGCCCCCAACTGTGCAGGGGCTGCTCATTTAACCTTATTCACGCTCCCTCATTTAATTTTTTTTTTTTTAATTCAGTATACTGTGACTTAAAGAAAAATGCATTTGCATCTGCTAGAGCAATGAAATCCCATTGTGACTGGACGACTGTGAGATACCATTGTGACGTCATCACTGGAAGCTACCAGAAAAATCTCAAAGCAGTGACAGTTAATCTTAAAGCTGTTTTTTTAAAAAAAACTTTAATCATAATAACTTGTGAAATATAGCATAAAATCTGAAGGGAACCTGATTATGGCGTGGACAGGAAAAATGTGAGTAAGAATCTGTAAAATGTTAGATACAATACACACTCGCACCATGGGAGTTTGATAAGTATATAGATGGTAATGTTCTTTTTCTCTGATTTGTAGGCTGCTTTATGTTATCGGAGAAACCCATCCCTTGAATCACATGGTCAGGACTGAGGTCCTTTCAACCACTCTTCCAACTCTGCAGGAAATACAGGCTTCTTACAACCGATTTAAACAACTCTTTTTGATGGGTAATTTTTGTACATTAAATAGAAACAATAGAAATGGGTTTAGATGGATTCAGCTCTATGGTTTTAAAATGTTATACTAAATGTTCTAAAATGTTACACTTTTTCTTGAGTGCTCCTGGAGAACATGGGTGGGGAACATTTTGGATCGGGACCCTTCTTCAGACTGATAATTGTGTTTGAGCATTGGATTTGGATTTCATTCCCCAATGCGTCGTAATTTCTATTTAAGGGATTAATTCAGTGGTGTAGGCATAAAGATTTTATTATAAATCAGGATATGCTATTTTTTCTACTGGGTAACATTTAATATTTGATTGTATATAATTTGCGTTACAAAACATTATTAGTATTGGAGCATGTTTTGAATTATCGTAGAAATTAAATGTATTCCGCCTAATGTCAAGTCCTATTCTCTCCCAATGTGTAGAAATGGTTTCTTAAGAAAAGATTTTATAGACGAATGCTTAATGTTAGTTTAGAAATTCAGCATGGAAACGAGCTCTCCAACCCACCGAGTCCGCGCTGACCACTGATCATCTGTTAGCACCAATTCTATGTAATCCTACTTTCTCAGCCACTGGCCGGCACACTCAGGACAATTTACAGAGACTAATTGACCAACAAACCCACAAGGTCAGCAGTGATAGGAGCGTAATTGGGCCATTCTGCCTATCAAGTCTAGCCTGCCATTCAATCGTGTGTCCCGCCTAATCCCATTTTCCTGCCTTCTCCCCATAATTCCTGACACCTGTACTAATCAAGAATCTATCTCTGCCTTAAAAATATCCATTGACATTTCCTTCGCAGCCTTCTGTGGCAAAGAATTCCACAGATTCATCACCCTCTGACTAAATACATTTCTTCTCATCTCCTTCCTAAAGGAATGTCCTTTAATTCTGAGGATATGACCCTCTAGTCCCAGATTCTCCCACTAGTGAAAACATCCTCTCCACATCCACTCTATTCAAGCCTTTCACTATTTGGTAAGTTTCAGTGAGGTTCCCCCCTCATCCTTCTGAACTCCAGCGAGTTCAGGCCCAGCGCTGTCAAATGCTCATCATATGTCATCATAAGACTTGTTCACATGTCTTTGGGATGTAGAAGAAAACTGGAGGAAATTCACAAGGTCACATGAAGAACATGCAAACTTCACACAGGCAGCATTCGAGGGTCGGGGTCAAACCGGGTGTCTGATGCTGTGAGGCAGTAGCTCATACCAGCTGCACCACTTCTGCCCATTATTTGAAGTGCATTTTCTATTTAAGTAAGCCAAGGTCTTAAATAATAGGTGATTTAGTGTTATTCTACAATGTTATCTTTATTTACAAATGGAAAGATTCAAACTGGCTCTGTATTTGGTATGTAGACAAAAATGCTGGAGAAACTCAGCGGGTGAGGCAGCATCTATGGAGCAAAGGAAATAGGCAAAGTTTCAGGTCGAAGCCCTTCTTCAGACTGATGTAGGGGTGGGGGGGGCGGGAAGAAGAAAGGAAGAGGCAGAGACTGTGCGCTGTGGGAGAGCTGGGAAGGGGAAGGGGAGGGGAAGGAAGGAGAAAGAAAGGACTACCTGAAATTGGTGAAATCAATGTTCATACCGCTGGGGTGTAAACTACCCAAGCGAAATATGAGGTGCTGCTCCTCCAATTTGCGGTGGGACTCACTCTGGCCGTGGAGGAGGCCCAGGACAGAAAGGTTGGATACAGAAAGGGAGGGGGAGTTGAAGTGCTGCACCACCGGGAGATCGGGTTCGTTAATGCGAACTGTGCGGAGGTGTTGGGCGAAGTGATCGCCAAGCCTGTGCTTGGTCTCACCGATGTAGAGCAGCTGACACCTAGAGCAGCGGATGCAATAGATGAGGTTGGAGGAGGTGCAGGTGAACCTCTGCCGCACCTGGAAAAACTGCTTGGGTCATTGGATGGACTCGAGGGGGGAGGTAAAGCGACAAGTGTAGCATTTCCTACAGTTGCAAGGGAAAGTACCGGGGTGGGGGTGGTTTGGGTGGGAAGGGACGAATTGACCAGGGAGTTGTGGAGGGAGCGGTCTCTGCGGAAAGCCGAAAGAGGAGGAGATGGGAAGATGTGGCCAGTGGTGGGATCCCGTTGGAGGTGTCGAAAATGTCGGAGGATTATCTGTTGTATGTGGCGGCTGGTGGGGGGGGGGGGGGGTCTATGTCCTTGTTACGAGTGGGGTGATGGGGAGTGAGAGTGGAGCTGTGGGATATAGAAGAGACCCTGGTGAGAGCCTCATCTATGTATTGGGTATAGTTATTTTATAAAAATTAGACCTTTTGCCAATATACCCACAGAAGGGAGGCAAAAAAGGCATGCTTCTTCCTGCCCCCATCCACATCAGTCTGAAGAAGGGTCTCGACCCGAAACGTCACCTATTCCTTCGCTCCTTAGATGCTGCCTCACCCGCTCAGTTTCTCCAGCATTTTTGTCTACCTTCGATTTTTCCAGCACCTGCGGTTCTTTCTTAAACAATAT
Organism: Okamejei kenojei; assembly: GCA_035221665.1. Taxonomy (NCBI): domain Eukaryota; kingdom Metazoa; phylum Chordata; class Chondrichthyes; order Rajiformes; family Rajidae; genus Okamejei; species Okamejei kenojei. The sequence continues at coordinate 147,784,766 of CM069131.1, read as the reverse complement.
ATCCATAGATGTCTTTTGTCTTTAGCACATTTGGAAGATATGTAAAATTATTTGCGATGAATTTTGGTCCAGACTGATCTGTTTTAATTATTATTCTTGTCCAGATAATGCTGCTGATTTCTGGGAATCTGACATTAAGTGGCTGTCTACAATAGAGAATGCAAATTGGTTGGAAATTATCAGGTTGGTTTACAATTTCCGAATGACTTGTTAAATTGAAAATTAGGCGTTGGTTGTTTCTTGGGTGAATATGCTCAAACGCACATTTTTAAAAACTGCAGCAATGAGGCAAGTCCTTTATTACTGTTTTTTAATGAAAACTTGCACGTGGTGTCTTAGTCATACAGCACGGAAGCAAGCCCTTTGGCCCAACTCATCAATGCTGACTAAGGTGCCCATCTAAGCTAGTCCTATTTGCCTGTGCTTGGCCTATATATATATATCCCTCTAAATCTTTCCTAACCATGGAGCTGCCCAAGTGACTTTTTAAATGTTGTTATTGTACGTGCCTCTCCTATTTCTTCCGGCAGCTTGTTCCGTATACTCACCACCCTCTGAGTGAAAACGATGCCCCTCGGGTTCGTATTAAATCTTGTCCCTCTCACCTTAAACATATGTCTTCTTGGTTTTGGTTCCCCTACTTGGGTAAAAGACTGTGCATTCGCCCTATCGATTCGTCTCATGATTATATGCACCTCCAAAAGATCACCTCCTCAGCCTCCTGCACTCCAAGGAATAAAGTCCAAGCCTGACCAACCTCTCCTTGTAGCTTAGCCACTCAAGTCCTGGTAACATACTCCGAAATCTTCTTTGCACTCTTTCCAGCTTAATGACCTCATTCCAATAGGAGGGTGACCAAAACTGAACACAATGCTCCAAATGCGGCCTCACCAATGACTTGTCCAACTGTAATATAACATCCCAACTTCTTTAGTTTACTCTACCCTGGCAGAAGGCCATTGTACCAATGTTTAATATTTCTGAATTGATCTTCATTGCTTCCTTCTAAAATAACTTTGTTCTGTGATCATGCAGTTCCGGATTTATTACAATCATTTGAAATATTGGGCACCTGATACTTTTGTATAATATCTTGTATAAAATATGTGTGTATAAAATCATGAGAGGAATAGATCGGGAAGATGCACAGTCTCTTGCCTAGAGTAGGTGAATCGAGGAGCCGAGGACATAGGTTTAAGGTGAATGGGAAAAGATTTAATAGGAATCTGAGGCGTAACTTGTTCACACAAAGGGTGGTGGTGTATGGAACAAGCTGCAGAGGAGGCAGTTGAGGTGGGAACTATGCCAACATTTAAGAAACAGTTCGACAGCTACATGTATAGGACAGGTTTGGAGGAATTTGTACCAAACGTGGGCAGGTAGGACAAGTTTGGACAAGTTTGGCCAAAGTGCCTGTTTCCTGGCTGAATCACTCTATGACTATGACTAGGATTATAATGTGCGCTTGATATGTGTGCAATAGGTAATTTTTTTTTTTGTAGACCTTGTTGGGTTCGATAAATCACTGGATTCATATAACAGTTTTGATTCACTCAGTAATTTATTACACTACTAAATAAGGCACATACACTCGCGTATGCTCAAATATCCCCGAACGCGCTCGCAAACCCCGCGTATACAGCAGAGCACGCCGCAGGATGTTTCTACATACACTCGCGTAAACCCGTACGCACTCGCAAACTCATCAGAGCACGCCACAGGATGTTTCGTTCAAGATCACCTGGCACCGATCAAAACACGGTGCACCGATCAAAACACGGTTCTCACCCCGAAAAGCCCAACACCAATTTTTATGGCATTTCTTATCAGAGAAGACCGTGCCACTGCCCCCTCCCCGAGCCAGTCTTAAGCCCCCCTTATCTGCAACGTTTCTGGGCTACTAGCAGCAGGGTGCACAGGTTGTCTACCCAACTATTGCTGTTGTGTTTGCCAACGTTACGCCTTCCCATAGAATGGCCTTGAAGACTGCGTTCCCAGGCAATGAGCACAGGTACGATGAGATCATGTGTCTGGAAACTTGTTTTCGAGAGCCTTTGGAATATAGGGCTGCTAACTTAGTTGAAACTCCATTTCACATTTTAGCTGAAATTGTCAGTTTAACCTACACTGCACTCCACCCCTTGAAGTCATCAGTCTACATTAGCACCCCTCGCCACGTGTTACTGAGTATACAATCAATAATAATCAAAAGTACAATATAATAATTCTATCTCTATAAATGCAATGTGATTATGTGTCAAACTAACTATCCATACCATAATGGTGTGAGTTATGTCCCACATAGGAGATTAGGGGCAAAATTAGGGCACATAGTATTGGGGGTAGAGTGCTGACATGGACAGAGAAGTGGTTGGCAGACAGGAAACAAAGAGTAGCGATTAACGGGTCCCTTTCAGAATGGCAGGCAGTGACTAGTGGGGTACCGCAAGGCTCGGTGCTGGGACTGCAGCTATTTACAATATACATCAATTTATACTATAATCTATTTTTTAATTTTTTTAAAATATATATATAATACTTTGTTTTAATTAAATACACAACAAGAATATATATATTTTTTTCCTCTCTCGTTTTCTCTTTCTATATAATCAAAATTATTATTTAATCACTATTCTTATTGATTAAAATCTATACTTTTATTTTTCTACTTTCTAAAAAAATAGAAGTTTATAAGAATTATTCGTAACATTCGTATACTTATTGAAATAAGTTGGTTGTGTATTTGAAAAGTTATACCGTTGTTATGATGGATTACTTCTAATAAAAATATTATTACACAATATACATCAATGATTTGGATGAAGGGATTCAAAGTAACATTAGCAAATTTGCAGATGACACAAAGCTGGGTGGCAGTGTGAACTGTGAGGAGGATGCTATGAGAATGCAGGGTGACTTGGACAGGTTGGGGGAGTGAGCAGATGCATGGCAGATGAAGTTTAATGTGGGTAAATGTGAGGTTATCCACTTTGGTAGCAAAAACAGGAAGGCAGATCACTATCTAAATGGCGTCAAGTTGGGAAATGGGGAAGTACAATGGGATCTGGGGGTCCTTGTTCATTAGTCTATGAAAGTAAGCATGCAGGTACAGCAGGCAGTGAAGAAAGCGAATGGCATGTTAGCCTTTATAACAAGAGGAATCGGGTACAGGAGCAAAGAGGTCCTTCTGCAGTTGTACAGAGCTCTAGTGAGACCACACCTGGAATATTGTGTGTAGTTTTGGTCCCCTAATTTGGGGAAGGATATTCTTGCTATTGAGGGAGTGTAGCGTAGGTTTACAAGGTTAATTCCCGGGATGGCGTGACTGTGATATGCTGAGAGAATGGAGCAGCTGGGCTTGTACACTCTGGAGTTTAGAAGGATGAGGGGATCTCATTGAAACATATAAGATTGTTAAGGATTTGGACACACAAGAGACAGGAAACATGTTCCCGATCTTGGGGGAGTCCAGAACCAGGGGCCACAGTTTAAGAATGAGTAAGCCATTTAGAACGGAGACGAGGAAACACTTTTTCTCACAGAGAGTGGTGAGTCTGTGGAATTCTCTGCCTCAGAGGGCAGTGGAGGCAGGTTCTCTGGATGCTTTCATGGGAGAGCTAGATAGGGCTCTTAAAAATAGCAGTCGGGGGGGATATGGGGAGAAGGCAGGAACGGGGTACTGATTGGGGATGATCAGCCATGATCACATTGAATGGCGGTGCTGACTCGAAGGGTCGAATGGCCTACTCCTGCACCTATCGTCTATTATGTTTTCTATCTGACACCGAGCTAGTTTTGGATGTCTCTGTAAAAGCAAAGCTTATCTCAATGGCCTTGCAAGCATCCCCATGATTTACTGCCCCCTTTTAATCAGCCCAAGCATGCAAAGTGGTGTTTTGAACACAGTTTCACCTTGCATTAACCCCGTACGCCCCAAATCCCGTTACATTCGGCCCACGGGCTCAATAACACCCCTCCACCCTCTTGGCACTCCTCACGCAGCAGTACGGAAGCACACAATTGCAGAATATTATGTCAACTACAACTAAAACAAGCCCAGTCACCAGGTTTGTAATGTTTTCACTGGCATCCGGTATGGAAGTGCAGCATTCTCTCCCTATGATGGCACAAGTCCCCCATTTCTCAGCTAGTAGGAAGTCCAGGGCCATGCGGTTCTGCAAGGCGACAGTTCGTATTGCCACCATTTTGGCACTCAGGGCTTGGATAGCCTACCCTGCCTCTACTAACCCTAGAGTGGTCCTATTGTCTGTGATGTGGGACGTGCACACAGTTTACATAGGTACGTATGCAGGAGTGAGAGGTAGGTGTTTGATTCCGTGCAGACTGCAGCAGCCAGCACTGCCAGAAGTATCAGTCCGGTATACATGATGCGGTGGCTGTGTCCCAGTGTAGAAGAGTGGGGGGAGCGGGCTCACTCTCGCCTGGTTAAGGTAGACATAGGTTTATCCTCCCCGGTCACCATAAGCCTCCGCGTATTGCCCTGCTCTGCGGCAATAACTTGCGAGGGGGTCCACCATCGGGGACCGAAACCCACACCGTCCGGGCGTCTTCCTGAGGGTCTTTCGTCGGTGTGGTGTCATCTGGCTCTACTGCAACAGCCAGACGTTGGCTCGTTGGTGTCCCCCCCCCCCCCCCCCCCCCCCCCCCCCCCCCCCCCCCCCCCCCCCGGCCACAGATTATTGGTTCAAATTGTTTATTGCTTACTGTAACATAAGGGTCCACCCCTTGAGGGTGTGGGAGGGAGTTATCTGTTCTTGCAGTAGAACATTCCTACGCTCCACCAGCCCTGCTACTTGCGGGTAATGCGAGATGTGCGGGCTCCACTGCACCCCATTATCAGCTGCACATTGTTGCACTTTGTTACCAGTAAAGTGGGACCCGTTTTCAGACTGAATCTCCCATAGGGTGCCATACACGACCATTAGTTGGTGCAGACCATGTATCTCCCACCCCTGGGACTGCCACTGTGTCATCCATACAGCCATGCCATTGTTGTACAGTCGGACTGGAGTATTGTTATCAGACGAAGGGAGGGCGGCTGCCTGCCTGCCAGATGGCCTTGCCTGCAACCCAACGACTAGAGCCATCGGTAAACCATGCCTGTGAGTGTTCGTCAGGAGAGAGGTCAGAGAATGGGTCCCCCCTCACCCCACCCCAACCCAAGCAATGGGGGAGGCAGGAGGTGGTTCAGGCTCGGGTACTGGGTGACCTCCCGAGGGGAGGGCCGTGACCTCCTCATGCAGACGGCTAACATCGTCGGGGCCTCTCTCAGCCCTATCAGAATTGTACCATTTCCATTTTGCAATAGAGGAGCTCTGTGCGTGTCCCTCATTGTGGGAGATCTTGGCGTGCTCAACCCAGGTCATAATAAGTAAGTGAGGGCGCATAACCACTAACCCACCCGCCGTAAAGGTGTTCGGTAGCAAGGAGTGCCAAGTAGCATGAAAACATCTATCACTCAAAGGGCGAATATCAGGCGGGATCAGGGAATATATTTGTCCAGAAGCCGAGACATGCCCGCCGTCTGTCATGCTGCTGCCACAGATTCCACTCCTCACGAGAAATAGCCGTCACCTGCAATTCAAAAAGGACATTCTCTCGCTGTAAAGCAAGCGGGAACGCCTGTTCCACTATCCTCTCAGCCATGTAGTGGGACACAGCCACCCCATCGGTGAGGGTAACATGGGCATAAGGCCTAGGGTCGCCCAGTCAAGCGAGGGCCGCCGAGCAAACCCGACGGGGATCCTGGCCACGCACCTAGTCTAGGGGAACCGGCACGGTCCATCCCCGGGACCTCTCGTCCTGGGCTGGGTTTTCTTCATTCTGCCTGTGATTCCCTTTTACTCTCAATGTATTTTCCAAAGGACATGGAGGGTGCTAATGGGACCGCCATCGCTTCCTTATCCACCAGCTCGGAGGGCCAGACACAGTTATTGTTTGGATAGATGCCCCTTAGCCTCACCCCATGGTCTGGGATTGGGTGCATCAATTCTCCTCGCTTGTTGCCTCGAGGAGGTGTGGTCAGTCGAATGGTCCAACCCCTCGAGTGCAATGAGGGCTATCCCTAGAGATTCCTTAACCGCCTGTCCCAGGAGCTGGAATACCACCCCGCTGATGCCAGGCGCCGCAGTCTTGACCAAATAAGACAGGAGGGAGGCAGTAAAGTCACAGTCCTCAGGATTCTCTTAGTTCCAGTCGTTGTCATACAAGGACATAATCAGGGCGACCCGGACAATTAGCAATTAAGTTGGCTAAACTCGCAAACCCGTCTGTATTATCCACCCACCCTGGGATCCGATAAGATTCAGGTTCCACTGCTTTCTTTGACTTGCACATTATTTATTATTAAGTGTCTATTATCTGAATCCTGCCCACTACGCCAAATGTTGCGTTCGATAAATCACTGGAGTCAGATAACGGTTTTAATTCACTCACCTGTTTATTACACTAAATAAAGCACATACATTCATGAAAACTCAAATATCCCCGAACGAACTCGTAAACCACGAGTAAACAGCAGAGCACGCCGCAGGATGTTTCTACGTACACAAAATCGCATACAAATTTCACTGTACCTTAAATGGTACATGTGACAATAAAGGATCATTGAACCCGTACGCACTCGCAAACTCATCAGAGCACACCATAGGATGTTTCGTTCAAGATCACCTGGCACCGTTAGTGAAATGGTCCAAGGCTGAGGTTCACTCCCTGAAAGGGCACCCAACACCATCCTTTATGGCGTTTCTTATCAGAGCAGACCCCGCCACTGCCCCCTCCCCGAGCCAATCATCAGCCCGCCCCCCTTATCTGCAACGTTTCTGCGCTGCTAGCGGCAGGGGGCGTGGGTTGTTCACCCAACTATTGCTGTGCTGTTGTGTTTGCCAGCATTATGCTTTCCCATAGAATGGCCTTGAAAACTGTGTTCCCAGGCAATGATCATGGGTGCGAGGAGATAACACATCTGCAAACTTGTTTTCGAGAGGCTATAGAATGTAGGGCTGCTAACTTAACTGATAACCCCATTCCACATTTTAGCTGAAATTGTCAGTTTAACCCTTACACTATAAATCTAAAATGCTGGTATACACAATTAATAAACATATGGGTCACATGGTTGTAAAGCAAAAGGTTGACATTTAACGTTTTAAAGGTACCAGTATGCCATACTGGCATGCACCATAGTAAAACGAGCATAATTTGGAATAATGAAAAGAGGTGCTGTGAAATTGGGGAATTTTCCATTATTTAACTTTACTTCGGAGTCACGTGAGTGACTACGTGAAGACCCCGCCAGCACACATGCGCGACATATCGTCGAACGCATTGCGGAAGCGACAGTCGGGAGGAGCACCGCTCCTCCAGCGTAAGTTTTCAAAACTTACTGAAGGTAAGTCTTACCTTTTCTGGTGAGCGTGGCGACTCGGTGTATTTTTATTTTCAGAGGAGGAAGCACCATGGAATCACGTAAGGGAGAGCAGCGGCTAATACCGCTGCTGTGGAAACAGCCAGCAGCGTGCCGTCTCTCCAGAGCTGCAGGTACTGCCAGCAGCTCCCGACTTCTTGCCGCTACAGACCGCAGGTGCGCCGTGGTCGGCGGATAACCACCCAGATGTCGGACAGGGCCGTTGACTTGGCTGGATCCGGACCTGAAGACAACCGTTCCCGGATAGCGACGGCGGGCGTCTTTCCCGCAGGAGCGGATGGGGAGCAGTGCTCCAGCGTGACCTGCTTATGCAGGGGCAGAGTCACAGTGGGTCTCCTCGCCGACCCACGGCGGGATCCTTTCAAGGACTGCCAAATGTCTCACCCTCTTCGGAGGGAAGTATTAGGGGTCAGAGCTGGGCTGACCCTGAAGAAGGGGCAATGGCTGAACAGTCAATTGTGGAGGGGTGCCAGAAGAGAGAGCAGCAGAGGAATTGTGGGACATGGGAAAACATGCTGTACCAACTCAGGAAGGACTGCCTATACATCCAAAGCTGCAAGCCAGTACAATATACATGGCTACAAACCAGCTACAGGAGCAAGCCATTAACTCTACGGCTGGGAAATACTTCGCTCCAGAGAACTGCAGTCTCTTAAAGTACCAGCAGTCTACAACCCCATCTGGGGCAACAGGAGCCCATCTATAAGGAGCCCGGAGGTGAAGCTCCAGAGAAAACTGCTGGCTGCTAAAATCACAGCAGTACCAGGACAACTGATGGGGTTGATTTGCCTGAAGAGCTACGAGATGTTCTAGCAGACTGTGTAATACTCAGTTCGAGATTAACAGTTACGGGAAGAGCATCATGAAGAAGTGTGGGCTTTCTCGCTGCATTGGGGGGGGGATTTGTTTTGCTATGCATTTCCCCCTTCTGCCTCATCAGGCGGGTCTTACAATAATTAAACAAGACTCTGTAACGGGTACCATGGTTCCCAACAGTACAAAGATGGCCTCAGAACCCTGCATCCGGATCAACAACGGCCGAGTTTGTTGGTACACCCCGTGACAGGGGAAAGTTATCCGTGCCATGACTGTATGAACTTGTTGATTTGCAGATTCTGAACAGGCCATTTCTGGGATACGGACTCTCCGACAGGACGATCAATGCCATTTCAGCATCGTGCAGGGAGTCCACGAGAAGACAGTACCTGACATGTCAGGAAATGGGAAGTGTTCAGCACCAGGACGAACACTACATATGACTCGGCCCAACACTGAAGTGCTGGAGTTCTGGCTACCCTTCATTTCGATGAAGGATTGAGTTACAGTGCCATTGTTGTACAAGGAATGCCCCATCTAATATCTGGGCAGAGGGAGTGATCACCTGGCTATAGGATCACACCCACTAGTACCTAAACGAATGAGGGGTATTTTTACTCTATCTCCCCAGGCCCAGATACACCCATACATGGGACATAGGTAGTACACCATGTTAAGAGGATGGACACCAATATCGGGGCTCACTCTGGACAAACTAATATCCTAGATGGGAATGATTATGGCACTTGGATCAGCACAACGGGTCCAGCTCTTAACACAAGCTAGCATAGGATGCCATGTATGTCACAAATGGCAGATAACCTGCTACATACAGGGGTACTTAAACAAGACCGACCCGGTTCCTCTGGCCAATATTAGAGTTCTGGCCTATCCTGCAGATAATCGGCCCTGCATAGTGACACATATTTTGCAATATATAGAGTCACCAAGACACTTAGGGGCACGGAGAGAGCTTTTCTCATAAGCCATAAACGCCCTCACCTAAGGTCACAGTGCAAACCATATCCAGATGGTTAGGGTGGTATTACGTGCAGCAGTGGATACTAATGTTTTCAAATCTCACTCCACCAGGGCTGCATCTATATCGGACGCTAGGATGATGGGAGTTCCTATGGACCACATCCTTGCCACAGAGGGTTGGAGCAATGAACGAATTTCAATGCTTTATAATAAACCCGTGGCCGCTCCTGAGACGTTTGCAGGGAAAATTTAAGTTCTGTAAAATAAATTACCCAATGTGGGGCATATTATTTTGGGTATGAATAATACCTTTATTGCTTTTCAGCACAGTGTCGTGTGTGAAATACGTTCATCCTCCTTCCCAGAATGGCAGTGTGTGAGCATGGACTCGTTCCAGGGCATGAAATCACAGAGCTTTGAAATCTTCACGTAGTCACTCACGTGACTCCGATGTAAAATAGTAAGATTAAATGAGAATTTACCAGTTTGAAGTTTGATCTTTATTTTAAGAGGAGTTACGATGAGGGATTACGTGCCCTCCGCTCCCAAAACCCTCTATTATAAAGTTCAACTGGTATGGAAGTTCTCTCTTATCTTACTATATTAGTCTACTCTGGTATCTGTGATTTCACACCACTGCTTTGAAGAATGTCGCGCATGCGTGCTGGCGGGGTCTTCACGTAATCCCTCATCGTAACTCCTCATAAAATAAAGATCAAACTTCAAACTGGTAAGTTCTCATTTAATCTTACTATTTCTCATCACCAAAGCTGGTGAAGAACGAAATCTTGAACCAGAACTTTATGTTCATCTGATTACTACATAAGCATGCAATCTTTCAGTCTTAGCCACATTTCAGAGAAAAATCCACAGTATTTCTCACGGATGCAATATGGCAATTTGAATACATTGCTTTGACTTCCTATTGAATTTCTGAATCTGATAAATTTGTTTCATCTGCATGCAGTTTTATTCTTTGTGATCATGGTTTGCAAAGTTGCAAAACATGGTTTGTGATTATCCATGTACAACTTTGGGCTGAAGCTTGGAGCAAAATCCGTTGAACTGAACTAATGCTCAAAACGTACATTATAACTCCAAGTCTGCAGATGTAGTGACATTACAGGGTTATTAAAATGTTAGATCATACTAATCTCTAAATTGGAATTACTACAACATTTGAGTTCTGAACTGTTGCAGTACTTGATCTGGCTTTACAGTTCCTACACCAGTGGAATTGATTTGTACTTGTTTCCCATCTGTGGACGTAACACAATCTTGTTGGTACACCCCGTGACAGGGGAAAGTTAAATAGTTAGAATTTTCATTTGTATATGGAATGACTCTTTGATATTTTTTTTGCCCATTAATTCACAGAAGTAGATTCTGTAACAACAATTTTTTGTATAAATTAATGGTAAAGGACACTTTAATCCACTGGCTTCAGATGCAGATAAAGGCAAGTGCTGGATAGGAACATGAACATGTCTGCGGAAGCAGATTGAAACTAGTTTTCCCTTTTTTAGCTCATGGATTAATCAAATCATGACTGCAAGAGTAACAATCCACTCTTTCTATCAACCTGATAATGTAAGCTAATTGACATGTAACATCTGATGTATAGAAAATTAGACCTTTTTTGCATCCAAGAACATCTGATGAATGTCTGAAGAAGGGTTTTGGCCCGAAACGTTGCCTATCTCCTTCGCTCCATAGATGCTGCTGCGCCTGCTGAGTTTCTCCAGCATTTTGTGTACCCTCGATTTTCCAGCATCTGCAGTTCCTTCTTTAACATCTGATGAATACCTAGTTCACAATTGAATCTGGCATTTTCCTTGGATTTCAAGATTTTACTTCCTCCAGATGTGCCTTTGGTATTATTTATGTAAGCAGGCAAGTATTTATACACTCTACAAATATGTGACCTGTATGTAGAATTGCAGTAATTGTTGGAACTTGTGCAGAAAATTAGATCATTGTCTGAATTCTAGACAAGCTGCTGACTTTTTGGCAGGTTAAAGAAGAACAGTGGAAGATAATATTTTCAAGATTGCTTCAAATCACTTTTCTTAAACAAAACCAGTGTACCAGGTTGAAATGTTGACTGTTTTCCATTGTAGGCAATGTCTGAAGAAGGCATTGGATATTGTTGAATGCCTGGAGCATAAAAATACATCTGTGGTGCTTGTGGGTAAGAATTGGAATTCTTTCTTTGCATATTGAATTCTTACAATATTTAAGAAAATAAAATAAACATAATCACTCAAAAGATGCAAAAACCTCCCATGTTGATTCCGTTTTTTACTTTCTTTAATCAACACTTTAAAAAAAAAAAGTTGTTTCAACTGACTGAATAATGTTGATCTTCCACGTTGGGGAGTCTATTTTAAGCATGTTCCTATTTTGTTTTCAACTTTCAGAAGAAAATTGCTCTGATCTGTGCTGTGTAATAGCTAGTCTGGTCCAGGTGATTATAGATCCACATTTTAGAACCATATCTGGCTTCCAGAGTTTAATTCAGAAGGAGTGGGTGACGGGGTGCCATTGCTTTCTAGACCGATGTAATCATCTGCGAGGCAATGATAAAGAGGTAAGGGTGAAACTTTTGTCATCTGGTTCTCCATTGCCAAGTTAAAATAGGATGGCTATGTCAAATGCTGAACTGTAATGTTGCTTCATAATTTATTCATTTAAATAATATTCATTATATTTCTGCAGCTGTTGGACAAGTTGTGGATAAAAAGGTTGAAATCCATGTCTGTTCACAGAACCGAGTCATGGGATTGCCTAATTTTACATAGACCATTGTGGAAATAGGAATAGTGTAACTGTTAAGTTGATGCCCTTTCAGCAAATGGCCATACTGATGACTATGTTTGTGCTGTTTCCTGCTCTTGTATGTTACTAGCAATCAATTTACCCTCCACCCTTACTGTCATTGTATATTCCTTCTATCATGTTCATTGTTCAACCCCCTTGATTTTGTTTATTTCTGGATATGAATATGATGACCATTCTGATGGAAGATAGAAACAAGGAACCGCAGATGCTGGTTTACAAAATAAGAAATTAGGCGCTGGACTAGCTCAGCGGGTCAGGCAACACCTTTGGTGAACATGGATGGGAGACGTTTCTGGTCGGAACCTTTCTTCAGTCTGTTGGAAGATCATTGACCTGAAATATTAACTTTGTTTCTCTCACCACTGGTGCTGCCTGATCTAAGAATTCCCAGCGTTCTGTTTTATTTTAGGAAGTTCAGTTCCTGGCTGAAGATTAATACAATGACAGCAGTTTTAGAATATCGTGTGTCTATATGTTACATATAGTCAAGGTAGCTTTGACAGTTGCAGTAAACAAGGTTAGCAGTCCATCCACAGGAATAAAAGTGTATGGACTAGGGGGGCAAAGCAGCAGTATTAGGAAACTGGATTCAAGGAACTGTAGATACTGTTTATAAAAATAGACACAAAGTGCAGGAGTAACTCAACAGATCAGGCAGCTTCTCTGGAGAACTTGGGTAGGTGATGTTTTGGGTCTGGTCCCTTATTTAGACTCTCGTTTCAAGTCGAGTCTCTTCAGATTCCATTTTCTGAAGAAGGGTGCTGATCCGAAATATCATCTTATTTTTCTCCAGAGATGCTGCTCCATACGCTGAGTTATTCCAGCACTTTGTGTATATATTTGGTATAGACCATCATACTGTTCTTTGTTTCCACTTTCTGTCCTTTTCTAGTATTTGCAAACTGGAAGTTGAAAACCAGTTAATTATAACCATTCCAGATAAAGTTGAGGGGAAGAAATAGCTCGGCTTTAGTCACCATTATCTCACAATAGGTAAGGAAGGATCAGTAAGCTGGAGAGACAAGAGACTGCAGTAGAAGGGAGCATATACATGACAAATGTACATCATCCATCTGTGTCGCGTAAATCCACATTTTTTTCACAATGGTGGTTTTTATGTTCAAGAAATGCAAGGCGAATAGAGTTAATAATGTTTTTAAACTTTGCTTTGATAGTGATTTTCAAAACCTCCCCTCCCCCGCCTGCCACAATAAGGTCGTGGGAATGAACCCAGCCCCACAGCTGCCACATTCAGCATTGGACTCGAGTGAAAAGCAGCAGTGAATGTTGCTGACATCTGGTGCTGGAGTTTGGCTCTGCTGTCATTGGACCCGATGCATAGCAGGAGTCCCAAATGGAAAAGGGAAACAGTGTAGTCTTGGTTTGAATCACTGCTCACTCTTGGTTACCGATTGACTCTGAACAGCACTGGTCGGTATGGTTATATCGCCACTGCAACCGGTGAGAACTACTTTGGCTCTGGGTCAGGTCCAATGCAGTTTTAACCTGTATCCCTGAAAATGACGACAATCGTCTGCCAGCTCAGTCCGCCAACACCCAGATCGGGTCTCTACCTGAGCTCCTCCTTCCCCCTTGCAGAACTTTGTCTAACCTTGTCAGTGAATATAACTAAGGTATTTAATCTTGGCCCATTCAGAAATACAAAAATGCTGGAATTGACAGGAAAGAGATCTGAGGACTGTTGGATTCAAGGATGTTTCCAAGATTTGGAGCAAGCTCGCAGGAGCTTGAACATATTTTATTAGAATTATTATAAATTATTAGAACTTAAGGCAAAATGTTTCCCTTTCAGATGGCTCAAAATGGGGGTATTTTATAGCTCAACATTATAATTAAATTAATTACAATTTTAAAACATTGCCGGTTAACTGTAGTCTAATTGTAGTGTATTTACTCTAGTTATCTATGGACCACATTTGCATGCAACATGGTTTTGTTTTTGTTGACTTTTGTAAGCATATTAATTACATTAATCAAATTGCATATCTCTGCATCATTTAAGATTAATATCTTTGCAATTTTCTTATACTTGAAGGCACCAGTATTTCTTCTCTTCTTGGAATGTATATGGCAGTTGCTTCAGCAATACCCACCAGCGTTTGAATTTACAGAAACTTACATGACAATATTGTCAGACAGCATGTATATTCCCATCTTTAGCACCTTCCTGTTCAATTCACCATACCAAAAGGATAATACTCAAATGGTAGGTATTCCAAATTGGGACAATTTATTTTTGTTAGATCCTTTACTATTGATTTGCTTCAGCTACCTGGTCACTATTTTGTAATGATTTGTAATGTCTCTGATACTTGCTATCACTTGTAATGTTACTGAGGGGCAACGTGTGTTGATCAAGGAATAGTCTTTGGGCAAATGCTCAAGGTATTGAGGTAGGGTGAGGGGAAACCTTCCATTGCTGATAATTCTCTGGCAACTAGAATCAGACGATCATCGTTTCATCTTGTTACCTTTATACAGTTCTAAACTAGATGAAAATGTTCAATGAAATTAAAAATGAGCACAACTTTTAACATTTATTTTGTTATATGGTTTTAGACTGATTATACATTTGTATCAAAACGAAAAATCACTCAATTCTCAATTGCAGTATTTTTTAAACTTTTGGCTTCAGAGCAATAGTGAATAATGTATTGTGGACGCCTTAACTGAAAAGCAGGACTTCATGTAATCTGTTTGCAAAATAACATGACTTTTTTTTTGACAGCTTTATGAAGATCGGAATATCCTTAGTAGGTCTTTGAAGCTACCCACTGTGTGGGAATGGTCAGTGCAATTTGAGAATTCTGTTCAAGCACTCTTTTATAATCCACTTTACATTGGAAAGCCAAAACCTGGAAATGTTAGAAGACCACAACGTGTTAAGGTAATTACTTTAAATTTAGTTTGGGATCATGGAATCATTTCAGATACAGGCTCTTCAATCCATTGAGTAAGCACCTACCATCAACCTCCCATTTACATTAATCCTGTATTCCCATCACATTCCCAAGAACATCTCCCAGATTCTTACATGCCTACAGCGCATTCAGAAAGTATTTGAACCCCTTCACTTTTTCCACATTTTGTTACATTACAGCCTTATTATAAAATAAAATTATTTCTATTTTTTTATCATCAATCTACACATAATACCCCAGAATGAAGAAGCAACAACAGGTGTTTAAACATTTTTTGCAAAATAATTAAAAAATAAATAATTGGAAGGTCACATTTCCATAACTATTCAGACCCTTTGCTATGACACTCAAAATTGAGCTTAGGTTCATCCTGTTTCCATTGATTATCCTTGATGTTTCTACAACTTGATTGGAGTCCACCAGTGGTAAATTAAATTGATTGGACATTGTGGACCAAACCAAGCCGTGAATACGAAGGAATTGTCCTTAGACCTCAGACAGGATTGTGTCGAGACACAGATCTGGGGAAGGGTATAAATCAATTTCTGCAGCATTGCAGGTCCCAAAGAGCACAGTGGCCCTCGTCATTCTTAAATGGAAGAACTTTGGAACCATCAGGACTCTTCATAGAGCTGGCTGCATGGCCAAACTAAGCAATCGGGGGGGGAAAGGGCCTTGGTCAGGGACGTGATCAAGAACCGATGCTCACTCTGGCAGAGCTCCAGAGTTCCTCTGTGGAGATGGGAGAACCTTTCAGAAGGACAATGATATCTGCAGCATTCCACCAATCAGGCCTTTGTGGTAGAGTGGCCAAACGGAAGCCACTCCTCAGTAAAAGGCACATGACAGCCAGCTTGGAATTTGTCAAAACGCATGAGAAACAAGATTCTCTGATCTGATGAAACCAAGATTGAACTCTTTGGCCTGAATGCCAAGCGTCATGTCTGGAGGAAACCAGGCACCGCTCATCACCTGGCCAATACCATACCTACGGTGAAGCATGGTAGTGGCAGCATCGTGCTGTGGGTATGTTTTTCAGCGGCAGGAACTGGGAGACTGGTCAGACAATAGGTGCAGGAGTAGGCCATTTGGCCCTTCGAACCAGCACCTCAATTGTTTCCTCGTCTCTGTTCTAAATGGCTTATCGCTTTTTCTTAAACTGTGGCCTCTGGTTCTGGACTCTCCCAACATCGGGAACATGTTTCCTGCCTCTAGCATGTCTGAACCCTTAATAATCTTATGTTTCAATTAGATCCCCTCTCATCCTTCTAAACGCCAGAGTATACAAGCCCAGCCGCTCCATTCTCGCCATGTAATTCAATATGATCAGGGCTGATCATCCCGAAACAGTACCCTGTACCTGCCTTCTCCCCATATCCCGACTCCGCTATTTGTAAGAGCCCTATCTAGCTCTCTCTTGAAAGTATCTAGAGAACCGGTCTCCACCGCCATCTGAGGCAGAGAATTCCACAGACTCACAACTCTCTGTGTGAAGAACTGTTTCCTCGTCTCTGTTCTAAATGGCTTATCGCTTTTTCTTAAACTGTGGCCTCTGGTTCTGGACTCTCCCAACATCGGGAACATGTTTCCTGCCTCTAGCATGTCCGAACCCTTAATAATCTTATGTTTCAATTAGATCCCCTCTCATCCTTCTAAACACCAGAGTATACAAGCCCAGCCGCTCCATTCTCGCCATGTAATCTTGCGATGACAGTCCTGCCATCCCGGGATTAGCCTTGTAAACCTACGCTGCACTCCCTCAATAGCAAGAATGTCCTTCCTCAAATTAGGGGACCAAAACTGCACACAATACTCCAGGTGTCGTCTCACTAGGGCTCTGTACAACTGCAGAAGGACCTCTTTGCTCCTATACTCAACTCCCCTTGTTATGAAGGCCAACATGCCATTCACTTTCTTCACTGCCTGCTGTACCTGCATGCTTACTTTTATTGACTGATGAACAAGGACCCCCAGATCCCGTTGTACTTCCCCTTTTCCCAACTTGACACCATTTAGATTATAATCTGCCTTCCTGTTTTTGCTGCCAAAGTGGATAACCTCACATCTATCCACATTAAACTGCATCTGCCATGCACCTGCCCACTCACCCAACCTGTCCAAGTCACCCTGCATTCTCATAGCATCCTCCTCACGGTTCACACTGCCACCCACCTTTATGTCATCTGCAAATTTGCTAATTTTACTTTGAATCCCTTCATCTAAATCATTGATGTATATTGTAAATAGCTGCAGTCCCAGCACCGAGCCTTGCGGAACCCCCCTAGTCACTGCGTGCCATTCTGAAAGGGACCCGTTAATCCCTACTCTTTGTCAGGATCGAGGGAAACATGAACGGAGCAAAGTACAGAGAGTTCTTCGATGAAAACCTGCTCCAGAGCATTCTGGACCTCAGACTGGGGCGGAGGTTCACCTTCCAACAGGACAACGACCCAAAGCATACAGCCAAGACAACACAGGAGTGGCTTTGTGACAAGTCTGTGGATGTCCTTGAGTGGCCCAGCCAGAGCCCAGACTTGAAACCGATCGAGCATCTCTGGAGGGACTTGAAAATAGCTGTGCGTCGACGCTCCTTATTCAACCTGACATAGCTTGAGAGGATCTGCAGAGAAGAATGGGAGAAATGACCCAAATACAGGTGTGCCAAGCTGGTAGCGACATACCCAAGAAGACTTGAAGCTGTAATCGCTCCCAAAGGTGCCTCAACAAAGTACTGAGTAAAGGGCCTGAATATTACAGAAATGTGATATTTCAGTTATTTATTTTTAATTACTTTGCACAAATTTCTAAACACCTGTTTTTGCTCTTTTATTATGTGGTATTGTGTGTAGATTGATGATAAAAAATGAATTGAATCCAACATAACAAAATGTGGAAGAAGTGATGGGGTCTGAATACTTTCTGAATGGACTGTACACACTGGGGATATAGTGGCTAATTGATCGCTTAACAAACATACCTTTGGGACATTGGAGGGGATCGTGTACCGGGTGGCAACCCTTGCAGTCACTACTTGAGTATGTACACTCCACACAGACCGAGGTCAGGGTTGAAACCTGGTCTCTGGCATTGCAAGGCAACTGCTCCACGTGGCACTGTGCTAGCCATTAAATGTATTTGTATACTTATTCTTAAAACAGGTTTTTTCAATTGTTAATCTGAGGTATTAACACTCCACATATATTTTCATTGGATCTTCTGAGCTGGAGCAGTCTGTTCAGCGGTCTTGGTATTCCATCAAAAACTCAGTTGCATCTCATTCAACATGGTGTAATATTTTTATTCATCTTTACAGCAAAGTAATGTTTCAAATCTTGACATTTGCATCAAATCACTGACTCTGCGTTAAAGACTTCATTGAAGTCATTAGCAACACTTTTTGTTAAGGTTCAGGATATGTCCATGACTGATTTTTAGAACCAAAATGGATAATCTGGCATTTATCACTCTTATTAATCTGCCATATATTTGCCCAATTGCCAAACTTGTTTAAATCACATTGAAGACTTATTGTATCCTGTGTACATTCCACACATACCCTCGTCATCTTTGTGTCAGCTGAATATTTAGAGATGTTGCATTTAGTTCCCCCATTCAAATCATTGGGATACAGTGTGAATAGCTGGGGCTCAAGCACTGATCCTTGCCAACCAGAAAAAGATCATTTTATTCTTACTTTTGTTTAAGAGGAACTGCAGATGCTGGAAAAATCAAAGGTAGACAAAAATGGTGGAGAAACTCAGCGGGTGAGGCAGCATCTATGGAGGTGACGTTTCAGGTCGAGACCCTTCTTCAGACTGATGTTGCGGGGGGGGGGTGGAGTGGGTGGGGAATAGGAAAGGAAGAGGCGGAGGCAGTAGGCTTGGAGGAGTGCTGGGGAGGGGAAGGAGGGAGAAAGCAAGGACTACCTGAAATTGGAGAAGTCACAGTTCATATTGCTGGAGTGTAAACTATCCAAGCGAAATATGAGGTGCTGTTCCACCAATTTGCGCTGGGCCTCCCTCTGGCAATGGCGGAGGTCCAGGACAGAAAGGTCAGATTCGGAATCGGAGGGGGAGTTGAAGGGGGAGCTGAGCCACCGGGAGATCAGGTTGGTTATTGCGAATTGAACGGAGGTGTTGGGCGATGCGATCGCCAAGCCTGCGCTTGGTCTCACCGATGTAGAGAACATGACACCTGGAACAGTGGATGCAATAGATGAGGTTGGAGGAGGTGCAGGTTAATGGTCTCTGCGGAAAGCAGAAAGGGGAGGAAATGGGAAGATGTGGCCAGTGGTGGGATTCCATTGGAGGTGGCGAAAATGTCGGAGGATTATATGTTGTAAGCGACGGCTGGTAGGGTGGAAGGTGAGGACAATGGGGACTCTGCCCTTGTTATGAGTAGGGGGGGGGGGGGGGGTGGGGAGTGAGAGCGGTGCTGAGGAATATAGAGGAGATCCTGATGAGAGCCTCATATATAATAGAAGAGGGGAATCCCTGTTCCCTAAAGTATCAGGGCATATTCTTACTTGGGTTAGTTTCGTTTAGAGATACAGCGCGGAAATGGGCCCTTCGGCCCAGCGATCTCCGCGCATTAACATTTATCCTACACACACTAAGGCCAATTAATATTTATACCAAGCCAATTAACCAACAAACCAGTACGTCTTTGGAGTGTGGGGGGAATCCGAAGATCTGGGAGAAAACCCATGCGGTCACTGGGAGAATACAAACTCTGTACAGACAAGCACCTGTAGTCAGGATCGAACCCGGATCTCTGGCACTGTAAGGCAGCAACTCTACTGCTACGCCACCTTGCCGCCCATCTAACAACCAATTTTCATTCTATGCTAGTACATTATCGTCAATAATGTATACTGTAAATTTTCAACTAACCTCTTGTGTGTGACCTTCTAATTAATCAAATTCAGCTCCTCTCCTTTATCCTACAAACTACACAGAATTAAATGTGATTTTTCTTTCATAAACCTATGCTGATTTTGTCCAATACTAAAAATGCTTCCCAAGTTGTTGTTATGTCTCTTATAATACAATTCTAGCATTTCGTGCTATTGATATTGGGCTTACTGGTGTGTGATTCCCAACTTCATTTCTCCTCCTCCTCCTAAATTAGGAAGCGGTGATGTTTTAATAAGCACCTTTCCCTACAATAATGTGCCAACTATGGCTGGCTATGGATTAACTACAAAGGTAGAGGCGTTTTCTTATTTGTTATGTTTGTCAACTTTGAGTAAATTTCCTTATTCATATCATCAAAGGATTCTGCACAGAACCACTTGGAGATTGTCCATGAAAATGTTCTGGATGTACCAGAGGTATTTTGAGGTCTTCCATTTTGGATGAGAACCATCTACTAACTTGATTGGGAGGGTGCATGTGGGGTAAACTTGCATTTCAGTTACATGTGCTTAAGTTTTAAGAAGCCATTGTTCAGTCAATTATCATATTTAAAATTGGAATGAAAGTGGATGGGTGAACCATAGTTCAGTTAGACGATATCATCTTAACTCTTCCTGTAGAAATTTGCATTGCAAAACTCCATTAAGTCTGTTGCTTCGTGTGGGCCCTTTGTCGAAGTCATTTTAGTTGTTGGAATTTTCAAATTTGGGGAAAAAGAGACTCTGTTTCTTCTTGGCCTTCCCTTTCCAGCAGAAAATAAATCTTCATTATTTCAAACATTATACCAGGATGAAAACAAGTTATGTTATATAATATCCATAGTTTCTATTAGTTTTCTGTAGTGAGGTGCAAAATAAACCAGTTACCGTACTTAGTAATTGTAGTACAAACAATACCACATCTGAATTTTTTATTAACTTTAGTTTTGTACTCCATGTACCTTTTAATGTAGCGTATTACCTTAGATATTGCCTTTGTACAAGGTCAATCAATGATGACAGATGCTTAGAAAAAGATTTTTGCAGCATCATGTAAAATCCTATGGATCCTCCCCTTGCTCAATGAGTAAATGGAAAACTTAGCTAATGGAGTCAAGCTTCCAGGTTAATGTGAACTGATTTGCTGACCATGGTTGGGATGGCAAAGAGAATCAATTTTAACTGCTTTTCTCATGAATAGTGTTGGATTCTTGCAGGAAGGAAAGAAGAACATTATTTTCATTTTCCATTGTCCATATTTTCTGCACATTTTTAGTGCACCTATAATTTTGTCTCTAATTCAAATAACTAGCAAATTATAACTGCTCGCTACTTTCCAACTGCTTAATTGGAGGAGGATTAATCTGAACTATTATTAAAGTTTGTTTTTTAGAAAAAATCATGTTGACAGTGATTTACCACATCTATCTGAAAGTGAAAACTGCCCTCTTGAAACTTGCTATTTGCATGCTATGCTGAATCACTGGCTGTTTTGCTTTGATGGAAAGATTGCAAATACCTATTCTGTTACGGAATGTCTCACCAGTATAAAATCGTGCCACATTTTCATATACCCAAACAATTCTAAATACAGTGCCCTCCATAATGTTTGGGACAAAGACCCATCGTTTATTTTTTTGCCCCTGTACTCCACAATTTGAGATTTGTAATAGAAAAATGTGGTTAAAGTACACATTGTCATATTTTAATAAAGGCCATATTTATACGTGTTAGTTTCACCATGTAGAAATTACAGCAATGTTTATACATAGTCCCCCCCCCCCCCCATTTCAGGGCACCATAATGCTTGGGACACAGCAATGTCATGTAAATGAAAGTAGTCATGTTTAGTATTTTGTTACATGGCCTTTGCATACAATGACAGCTTGAAGTCTGCGATTCACGGACATCACCAGTCGCTGGGTGTCTTCTCTAGTCATGCTCTGCCAGGCCTGTATTGCAGCCATCTTTAGCTTGTGCTTGTTTTGGGGGCTAGTTCCCTTCAGTTTTCTCTTCAGCATATAAAAGTCATGCTGAATTGGGTTCAGATTGGGTGATTGACTTGGCCACTCAAGAATTTTAGCTTTGAAAAACTCCTTTGTTGCTTTAGCAATAAGTTTGGGATCATTGTCTTGCTGTAGAATGAACCGCC
Source organism: Okamejei kenojei (assembly GCA_035221665.1). Taxonomy (NCBI): domain Eukaryota; kingdom Metazoa; phylum Chordata; class Chondrichthyes; order Rajiformes; family Rajidae; genus Okamejei; species Okamejei kenojei. Next base: position 147,762,693 of record CM069131.1, on the reverse strand, counting down.
GGCCAATGAGTTTTGAGTCATTTATTTGAACTTGAGCTGATGGGATGTTTATCCACTTCAGAATTTATTATGCTACTACCATCAGCAGTTGTATCATCACATGACCTTTTTCCAGAACGGTGGTTGTTCTTTTAAGTACTTATTAGCAAACTAACCTGGCCATCCTATTTTTGATGCTAACCAGTGGTTTGTTTCTTGCAGTGTAGCCTCTGCATTTCTATTCATCCAGTCTTCTGTGATCAGTGGTCATTGACGAATCAACACCTGACTCCTCAAGAGTGTTTCTGATCTGTTGGACAGGTGTTTGAGGATTTTTCTTTATTATAGAGATAATTCTTCTGTCATCAGCTGTGGAGGTCTTCCTTGGCCTGCCAGTCCCTTTGCGATTAGTAAGCTCACCAGTGCTCTTTCTTCTTAATGATCCATACAGTTGATTTTGGTAAGTGTAAGGTTTCTAATAATTTTATTCTTGTTTCTCAGTCTCATAATGGATTCTTTGACTTTCATTGGCACAACTTTGGTCCTCATGTTGATAAACAGCAATAAAAGTTTCCAAAGGTTTTGGAAAGACTGGCGGAGCACTGGAGGTGCTGAGAACTCTCTTATACCTGCATTAAGGAGGCAATTAAACACACCTGAACAATTACAAAGACCTGTGTCCCAAACATTATGGTGCCCTGAAATGGGGGGACTATGTACAAACACAGCTGTAATTCCGACATGGTGAAACCAAAATGTATAAAAATGGCCTTTAATAAAATCTGATAATGTGCACTTTAACCACATGTGATTTTTTTTTTCTATTACAAATCTCAAATTGTGGAGTACAGAGGCAAATAAATAAATAAATGATGGGTCTTTGTCCCAAACATTATGGAGGGCACTGTATCTGATCTGCTGTTGTTTTCTGCTTCTCTGTCGCCTAAGTTACCCATGCATGTGGGTCTTGCAATTTTATATTGTTACCATTCACTACCAAGATTTTAAAACATATTCAATATCATCTTGGAGAATACCAGTTGTACACCAATTGACGCTACAGATTAATAACCCTGTTGTTGTTGCTGTTTTCTTTTCTTAGCCTCAGCGCCAGATGTCACTGCCATCAAGCCCATCTTATCATTCCAGACCTTCACCCAAAAAAGGATTTTTGAGGGAAGAGACTGATAACTTGATAAAGACATTTTTAGGCAAAAAGATAAGTAGATTAACATTCACCGCTGAGGATTCTTCGATTGACTACCGACTATTCTATGAAAATTGGTGCAGTAAACCAATAGATCATCATGGACTGCTGCTTCCTCTACATAATGGTCCAGCTTTAAGAGTTTGGGGTCAGCGATATTTGCGCTGGATTCCAGAGGTTCAAATACTGGGAGGCAGTTCAACAATTGCTCTGAACAAAGCCTGTGAAATTGCAGATGAGATAAAAAAATTACAGACCAAAGTATCTGAGAGGATGCTCAAAAAGCAATCAAGCTCCCCAAGTGCCGACATCTTTGCACCATTTCAACAGAGCAGCCGACTATCTGCAACTTTTCCATTTGGCACGTTACGTAGGCAGTCTATAAAGCCCCGCATTCCAGTTTCTACAAACCTCTCAATGAGTTTTGGGTCAATGGAGAACTTGCCAGATGATGAGGAAGAAGTTGGTTTGTTATAATGCTGATTTTCTTTTGCCTAACATTTTTGATTTTGTGCTTTGTCCACTGACTTCACCAAAATAAGTTTGCAAAAGTTTAATTTAATTTTTTACATGACTGTGAATTTCATGATTTTGAGTGGCATTGTATTCTATGCTTGGGTCTTCTTGTTTGGTAAGTTTCAAGCTGTTGTTGGTCTTCAGCTTATCTTTTTTTGGGAGGGTGAAGTTTAAATTAAACCAAAACAGTGGTCAGTGACTTAATTTACAGAACATATATGTTGACGTGGGCTTTTGAAATATTGTAGAACAGTTATCATAAAGCAGTTCCAGAGCCAAGTACCAGTGCAAAGATTTGCCAATCTGTAAAGACAAACCATTTTCTAAATTGCAGGTGATGTGTAGGAAACTTGTATGGTAGAGAGTAATGATACAACTCCATTCTAAAGAGCTCATACTAGGTAATTTACTTTTTTTAAACCCATCCCCCTAGTTTAAATGTCTGTTAGGAATATCCGTTTTGTTGACCGAAACTTTCATCAAATGAAAGTATACATTAATATGTGCACCTGCTCTTCCCCCTCTATTTAAGATTTTGAATGCCAAGAATCGGAAAAGGAAAAAGATTTATTATTTTTCAACTGTATTTTTGCATTTAATTGGGAGAAAAGTATGTAATATTCACTAGCTATTTGAAATGATATTTGTTGGATTATTGATTAATCTAAACATGAGCATGTACATTTACAAACGCATTGTGTGTCTTGTAAGTAACCTTGGAGCTCTTTTTGCTACTGAGCCCTGGAAACTTTATCCTTTTTTCTAATTAAAACAAAAAGCAAGTAAAACAAATCTTCGGTTTAAATCAGCATCTGCAGTTCCTTCTTACACAAGTAGGCACTTTTTTATCACCACTGTCTCATTTTAGAAAATGACACTAATGTATCAAAATCGGCAGTGGATTGCAAATGTCCTACCTTAAGAATATAGTTGTCAAGCTGCACATTGGGTTCTTGCAACTTCTACTATACCTAGATCACTAACAGAATCAGAGACTTGGCCCCAAGCCTCTACAGTAATGGTGTGACTTTAGCACTAGTAGGTATGACGGAACAATCTTTATCACCAGTATTTGGTCGAGAGAGCTGATACCACTTAAAGCACTTGACTGTGCTATAGTTAATCTTCTGCACCTCTGGTTACAGTAGTGAGTGTTGGGGAGGCAAAATCATGTGAACACTACTGGGCAGATTTGATATGAACTGAACGATGACAGGTTTGGGATTCATGTTGTGCCTGCTGAAGCTAATACTTATAGTGTATTGCTTAAGTGCTGGTGTGTTGCCAGTTTGTTTATGATCATTTTAGTAACTTTGGAAGAAAATTAGGATTTAAAATCAAAATATAAGCAAATTTAATCTGTCTCTTTCTAAAATTTGGACTCGAAAGAATTCAGACTGGCTGATCTTCAATCCAGTTACTACTGTCCTAATTAAATTTGGTCTATTTAGTAATCTGAAGTCGGAAACTTTGGTTATTTTCCTTAGCATGTCTGCTTCATTGTTCAACTTGATCTGTTATTTTAAGCAGATTAAGTATACTGAATTGATGGAGCGTACTCTTCTAAATGAAGCACCAAACTGGGTATCAACAAAAAAAGCACAGTGCCTCAATACAGTACTCTGCAGGCTGGGTATCATGGAGAGAAAGGCAGCGTTAACTTTTGTAAGTTATAGGAGCAAATTAGGCCATTCAGCCCATCAAGTCCACTCCGCCATTCAATCATGGCTGATCTATCTTTCCCTTTCTACTCCATTCTCCTCCACATATCTCCCAACACCCGTACTAATCAAGAACATTTATCGAAACTAATAGCAAACTAGCTGAAATGTTTCTTTCTTTCAGTTTATTTCTACCTACTTCAGACACCTACTGACATTTTTCAGCTTTCTCGCATCTAACAATTATTTTAATTTATACTGGGAATACCTCCTATTGATACCAAGTACCTGAAAATGAAATACATTTTTTGTTGACATATCAATAATGACAAATTATTATAATCCTTTTTAATAAACAGGTGCAAAACACTCATGAAAATGGAATGTTCTTGGTTTATTGTTAAAACATCAATGTACTTTTAGTATATCTTGCAATCAATCTACAGATAAGTCTGCAGCAGAGGCACCAGTATTTGTTGTTGATTATAGTATTCTTTGTATATTTCAATTCTGGATGAATTATAAATTTGTTTCATTCTTTAAATACATTTGTCCTTAGTTCAAAGAGCACAATGTGGAGTGTAAGTTTAGTGAATTAAATTGTTTTGCATCAAAGAAATAATGCATTCAGTGGCTTTGCGAAGTTGCAACTGCATGGAAATTACATGGAAATTGGAGTCCTGAATGACCTTGTAGCTTACTGGTGCCATACATTCTTGAAATGTTTCTGCCAAATTATAGATTTTTTTAAATAAAAAGATTATGCTTTAAAAAAAATCTGCTTGCCAGGCTGCAATTAAACATAGTTGGTGTTACCACGAAATACAAGCAGGCACACTCATTTGTCACTCCAGGTTTTATCAATTGGAGAATAAACTCATAATTTTACTTTAATTGTATTTATAGATTAAAATAACTTTTACTGCATTATTGGCTCCACTGGTAATAAGTGTTTAGGAAGGAACTGCAGATGATGGTTTATATAGCTGATATACATAAAATGCTGGAGTAACTCAGTGGGTCGGGAAGCTTCTCTGGACAAAAGGAATGGGTGACGTTTCAGGTTAGAACCCTCATCAGACTTGGTCTGAGGAAGGGTTCTGACCCAAAATGTCACCTATTCCTTTTCTCCAGAGATGCTGCCTGACCTGCTGAGTTACTCCAGCATTTTGTATCTACATTGATAATATTCTGGCTTTCATGAATAATTTTTCTCCTCCATTTTTCTTTCACCACATTCTAGTTGCAAGTTATTTTGCATTGATGTATTCTCAATTCAATACAGGAACTAATTTGAATTAAGTTTCTTCCAGTTCCATCAAACATAATCAAGCTATTAGACTTTAGACATTCTAATAAAGCATAATATCTTGATTTATAGAAGATGAATGGACAATCATCAATGCCATCAACTGTCTCCCATCTTGTACAGTGGTTGCAAAAATCTTATCAATATAGACAAATGATGTATCCACGTTTTGTTTTGACTAGGGGAGAGCAGTAGGTATAATCCGGTTGAGAGAGTAACTTGCCAGGTCTTCAACTATTTGTTTACATTTCTTTATAATCCACTTGCAAGAGGCAATAAGGATCTTTGTTCTTAAAGCTGAGATTCCTTGTTTAAATTCACAATTCTATCTGAAGAAAGGTCCTGACCTGAAATGTTGCCTGTCCATGTTCTCCAGATATGCTGTCTGACCCATTGAGTTACTTCAGCACTTTGTCTTTTCTAAATTCATGAACATTTAATTGCAGTAATTTGTGTGATTTATTTCTACAATTCCTCAATTTCAGCTTTTATTGTACTATTAACTTTAAATATGCCTTGCAAATTGATGATTACTTCACATTTTCCCTGCATACGTTACGATAGAACATTATTCATCCCAGGAGGGAAATTGGTCAAAAGGGTAGCATACGAACTGTTGTTATGGAAGATACAGATTCATTACTTGGATTCTGACTTTAGATTTAATTAAAGATGCCAGTGATTTTGGATTCCTACTTTGCTTACACAAGGGTTATTATTTCTCAGTATGCATATTTTTGTGAAGCCTAGATAATGATCATGTTACTTTTTTGTGATTTAAAAAAAAAAAAAGATTTTGAAGTTTCTCACTTTATTGCCTTATTTATTTATTAAGCCCATTTTGACCGTTTTTGCCAACGTTTGTTTCTCAAAATGCTGTTAATATTTTTATACAACTTTCAGGAAATAGTTGCATGTGCCCTTAAGAGCTTTCCTTTTACCTGAGAACATTAAGCTTATAATTACAAGATCTTCCATACTTTGAATTTAACGCATATGTATTATTTGACCTTTATAAATACAAGAGGTGCTAAAATCAAAAATGCTTAATTTAAAAATTATACTATTTCATCAACATGTTGAATCTTATGACTAAATATGGCTAGTTGGTGAAATTTGACTGCAAAGACAAATTAGTACATTGTGTATAATGTACAAAAAGCACCAATTTTTTTTAGGTTTTAGGGTGTTTACATAATAAGTGACTGGAGGAAATATGTTAATAGGAAATCATGTTTATTCAGCTGTCGGGTAAATGAATTGGCAGTTCACTGGTTTGTAATTTGTACACTTGGGCAATGAGTTTTAAGCTTCAAGTACATGTAGAAAACAATGATCCAAGCATGTTTCTGTTTCTTTGGAAATGGAATACTATTCCCACTTCCCCAATCCAGCTCCTTAAAATGTATCGGCTTGTAGAAAATGTAATGAATCTTTTGCCTTCTAAAATCTTATCCATGCATCATAAATCCAGTCATCAAACTACAAAAGTTTTTATAATTTAGAAAAAAGATGTTTTGTTTCATTTGCTATGTAAGTCTATGGTGGTTTTCATTGTGTAACTTGTTGTCTTCTGTACATTGAGCATTTCGGATCAGAATTTGACTACTAATTCACGAGCAGCCTTAACCATACTGTCATACTGTAAATTGTGTCAAACTGCTTTATTGTGCCTTGTCAATAACAGATTTGCAAATAATTTAATTACATTACAACATGGTCTGTACTTGTATTTTTTATATTGTGGCACTGATATCAGACCAAATGTATATAATGGGTATTGCAGCAGCTAATGAATTTTGTGAAACATTACTGTAACTGCTACCTTGGTTATTTTAGTTTTTAAGGTCATTCCTGTTAAAATTGTAATGTTTTCCCAATTAAAAAAAGACAAATTCAACATGTCAATGCTGCTTTTGTATAATCTAAATGCTATACAATATATCCATTTATTAATTGTTACCATTATTACATTTCTTCACCCTGAAACTAACCTATTGATAAGTTTTATTAATTGCGAGCCTTTAGTTTTTTCAACCCTGGCGTTAAACTTATAAGACCTATTTTATGGATCATGTTGCAGAAGAATAAAATGAAATTACTGAATGCTATTTTTACCCCTAATACTGACCTACTGCTGCATTGGTCTTTAAGCGCATTTTAATGGTGGCCTGATTGGTTGTACTTGTTGGGGGAGTCGTTATGGAATGGCGTTATGGTGTAGGCTTCAGTAGATGTAATCTTAATCACTAAGCTGTCTAATTTATCAGCCAACGATCCCTGAAGAGTGCCATAGAGGGAACTGGTGTGGCAAATAGACATGTCATATTGGGACTATAGGAACAGCCTTTTTGGAGTTATACTGCGTAGAGTATACATCCACACTGACCAGGTATTGCCCCACTTATCAACACCTGCTCCGAAGCCTACACTGTTTGGACAATTCCAGTGCTTGTTTATTTATTCTATGGCGTACAACCGCATGCCTCCACCAACCACTTGGGCAGTGGCTTCCAGATTCCAACTACGATCTTGGTGGACAAGTTCTTACTCTAGATTCACCCTTAAATCTCTTCTTTTAAATCCATCACCTCTAGTTTTTGGTTGAAACTGGTAATGACAAGATGACTTGCATGTACATGATCACCTTCCCATCCAGTTAAGAAATCCCGAAGATAGACACAAAATGTTGGAGTAACTCGGCGGGATAGGCAGCACCTCTGGATAGAAGGAATGGGTGATGTGTCGGGTCGAGACCCCACTTCAGACCTCTTCATATCCGAAAGTACATTATAACCATTGACTGACTAAGATGAAATGCAGCTGAAGCTGATGATTTTCCTCCACTAAAATCATTTTTTTTTAAAAAGATAAGCTAATATTAACACTGACAGTATGACAGCACAATCTTGCAGACTTAAATCATTGGCTTGGTGTTGTACATTCCATTCAAGTTAAGCTGGCCAAAATAGTTGCAGGGATATTTATACAGTTTAAATATCATTGTTTAACCCTATAGGTTATAGCACATCAAATGCTGGCCCAGATATTTTTAATATGAAGAGGATTCTGACCTCCAATACCTTTCTGGGTGTATACTCCAGTTCCCTCTTCTCCCACTAATCACCTGAACCAAGCCTCTGAATCATTTTGAAAACCTCAGCTGCCATGACAAAAGAAAAAAACATCCTCAAACACATCCCGGTCAAGCTGTTGCCTCACAGGGTCAGTCTGAAGAAGGGTCCCGACCTGAAACTTCACCCATTCCTTCTCTCCAGCGATGCTGCCTGTCCCGCTGAGTTACTCCAGCATTTTGTGTCTAGGATGGAGTTTGCACATTCTCCTTGTGACCACATTCCAAACACATGCAGGTTTGTAGATTAAGTGGCCTCTGTAATTTGTCCCGAGTACGTAATGTGGATGTGAAAGTGCAATAACGTAGCACTTGTGTGAACGGATGACCGATGGTCTTGGTGGGCTGAAGGGCCTGTTGCCATCCTGTGATACAAAACTAAATCTCTGCCTCTTTAGGCGTTATGTCCCTTATTGCAGGGACCAAAATATGACATTGTACTCTAGGTGTGTCCTAACCAGTGGTATAGGTACAGCAATACTTCTCTGCTTTTAAATTATTTTCCTTACCCAAATAAAGGTATGTTTTAGGTATGCCTCCTTAACTGCTTTCCCTGTCACCTCTATTCTAAGGGAATGTAACTCCAAGATCTGTGTTCTATTATTCAGTGGGCAAATAAGTGGCAGATGAAATACGAATTCCCCAACATTTTCGCCACCTCCAATGGGATCCCACCACTAGCCACATCTTCCCATCTCCACTCCTTTCAGCCCAGACCATTCCCTCTGCAACATCCTGGTTAACTCATCCCTTTCCACCCAAACCATCTCCTCCCCAGGTACTTTCCCCTGCCACCGCAGGAGATGCAACAACTGTCCCTATACTTCCTCCCTCGACTTTGTCCAGGTACCCCGACAGCCCTTTCAGGTGAGGCAGAGGTTCACTTGCACCTCCTCCAACCACATCTACTGTATCCGCTGGTCCAGGTGTGGACTCCTGTATATCGGCGAGACCAAGTACAGGCCCAGTGATAGTTTTGCTGAACACCTCCACTCTGTCTGCCTAGAGTCTAGACCAACATGATCTCCCGATTGCTCAACACTTTAACTCCCCCTCCTATAAAGCCCTTGCTGTCCTAGGCCCAATTCTCTGTGAGAGTGAGACCCAATGTAAATTGGAGGAACAGCACCTCATATTTTGCTTGGGCAGCTTACCCCCCCCCCCCCCTTGCTTTCCCTCTTTTCATCCCACCCCATCCTAGTTCTCCAACCAGTCTAACTGTCCTGATTACATTTTACATTGTATGCCTCGTTGTCACCTTCCCCTCGCTAACAATGATCTATTCTACATTTTCCTTTTATCCTCGTCTTTTGATCTCTTTTCACACCTTACCCTACCATATCTCGTTTCCTTCTTCATTGTCTCTCAGTCTGAAGGGTCTCGACCCAAAATATCATCCATTCCTTCAATCCATTGCTCAATCTGTCCTGCAGAGTTACTTCAACATTTTGTCTATGGTGTAAACCAGCATCTGCAGTTCCTTCCTACAGAAGATAGACACAAAAAGCTGGAGTTTCTCAGCAGGACAGGCAGCATCTCTGGAGAGAAGGAATGGGTGACGTTTCGGGTCGAGAACCTTCTGCAGACATACAGACACTCTCCGTCGGCTCCGTGCATTCCATTCTCCAGGCCCCCATCCTCTCATCTTTACCATGGACGTCCAGTCACTCTACACCTCCATCCCCCACCAGACGGTCTCAAAGCCCTCCGGTTCTTCCTCGACCAGAGGAGCAACCCATACCCGTCCACTAACACCTTCCTCCGCCTAGCGGAGTTGGTCCTTACCCTCAATAACTTCTCTTTTGATTCCTCCCATTTCCTCCAAACACAAGGCGTAGCTATGGGCACACGCATGGGCCCCAGCTACGCTTGCCTCTTTGTTGGGTACGTCGAACAATCCTTGTTGTCGGCGTACCAGGGCCCCATCCCCAACCTCTACCTCCGTTACATCGATGACTGCTTTGGTGTCACCTCCTGCACCCACACACAACTGACTGACTTCATTCATTTCACCACCAACTTCCATCCGGCACTCAAATACACTTGGACCATTTCCGACATTTCCCTACCATTCCTTGACCTCACCATCTCTATTGCAGGTGATACACTCCTGACCGACATCCACTACAAACCCACCGACTCCCACAGCTACCTGGACTACTCTTCCTCCCACCCTGCTTCCTGTAAGGACTCCATCCCCTATTCCCAATTCCTTCGTCTACGCCGCATCTGCTCCCAGGATGAGGTGTTTCACACCAGGTCATCACAAATGGCCTCATTCTTCAGAGAACGGGGATTCCCCTCCCCCACTATTGATGAGGCTCGCACCAGGGTCTCCTCCATACCCCGCAACACTGCCCCTCTCTCCCCATTCCCCCCACTCGCAAACAGAGCATGGTCCCCCTTGTCCTCACCTTTCACCCCACCAGCCGGCAAATACAACAGATAGTCCTCCGCCAGTTTCGCCACCTCCAACGTGACCCCTCCACCCGTCACATCTTCCCATCTCCCCCCCTGTCTGCCTTCCGCAAAGACTGCTCCCTCCGCGACTCCCTTGTCAATTCTTCCCTCCCCTCCCGCACTACTCCTTCCCCGGGCACTTTCCCTTGCAACCGCAAGAAATGCAACACTTGTCCCTTCACCTCCCCCCTCCACTCCTTTCATGGACCCAAGCAGTCCTTCCAGGTCCGACAGAGGTTCACCTGCACCTCCTCCAACCTCATCTACTGCATCCGCTGCTCCAGATGCCAGATGATCTATATCGGTGAGACCAAGCGGAGGCTTGGCGATCGTTTCGCCGAACACCTCCACTCGGTCCGCAAAAACCAACCCGACCTCCCGGTCGCTCAGCACTTCAACTCCCCCTCCCATTCCATATCCGACCTCTCGGTCCTGGGCCTCCTCCATGGCCAGAGTGAGCAACACCGCAAGTTGGAGGAACAGCACCTCATATTCCGCTTGGGGAGTCTGCATCCTTTGGGCTTGAACATTGAATTTTCTCAATTCTGTTAACCCCTGCTGTCTCCTCCCTTCCCACCTCTCCCTCAGCATTCCCTCTATCTCTATCTCCCTCCCCCACCCTAGTCGCACTAGCTTCTCATTTTCACACCACAAACAGCTTACAATGGCTTGTTCCCTTTATCATCGATACTTTTTTGCATATCTTTCATTCATTGTTCTTTATCACTCCACATCACCGTCTATATCTCTCGTTTCCCTGATCCCTGACCAGTCTGAAGAAGGGTCTCGACTCGAAACGTTGCCTATCTCCTTCGCTCCTTAGATGCTGCTGCACCCGCTGAGTTTCTCCAGCTTTTTGTGTAACCCCCTATTTATTCCCTTACTTGATTACAACCACAACATACATTACCTTACATTTATTGGGATTTAATTCCTTTTCCCCACCTGATCACTTCCTGTTGCCTATAATAACTTACTCACTAACTGGTGTATGGCATTATATGCAAATCTTGTTAAATGTATGGGCTACGATGTATTGTAAGGCCCTACCATTGATCCCTGTGGAACTTCCCGGTCTCTCAACTCCTGTTAGTCATTGCGCCTTGCTTTCTGCCATTGTTAACTTTGCATTCAGCCTACCACTTGTCCTTGAAACGTGTTGATTTTGCTTGATTTTCTTCGTGGGGCATGGCCTGCAGGAATTTTATGGCAATTATAATCAAATGTGCAGTCATAGTTGAGTAATTTATTGAGATACTAAGTGTAATGTTAATTGTTTATGAATGAGTAACCATTGTTCATGAATAACCTGTTTTCTAAATGATCTGGAATAGCGCCTCAGCCTATCAGTGTGCGTAATATTTGGATTTCCCTTTCACCTCTTTAAACAATACTGCTACACTAACAGACTCTCAAAATCTAGTTTCATAGCTACTGCCAAAGAAGATTGAAAATAAATCGTAGTGGGAGCTGCTGCTAATTCTTCACTTACAGTAATTTTGAAGAACCTAGTAGATATTTGAGAAACCAGAACATGAGGAGGAATGAGGAATTCCCTTGAACGTTCTGATTCTTCACTTCTCTACCCCAGATAGCTAAGTTGGCTGTTATTGAATGTGCTCACGGTCAACTTGTTAGATCTTTGAATTGTGTGGAACAACCTAAAAGTTCTGATTGGCCTGCTCCTGCTCTTTTATTCACTCCAGGCGGTATGATTTTGACAAATTAACAAAAGTGAATGTAAGAAACCCTGACGACCTTTATTTATTCTTTAACTAACATCGAATTAACAAATGTGAGCAACACCGCAAGCTGGAGGAACAGCACCTCATATTCCGCTTGGGGAGTCTGCATCCTTTGGGCTTGAATATTGAATTTTCTCAATTCTGTTAACCTTGCTGTCTCCTCCCCTTCCCACCTCTCCCTCAGCCCTCGGGCCCTGGCATTCCCTCTATCTCTATCTCCCTCCCCCACCCAAGTCGCACCAGCTTCTCATTTTCACACCACAAACAGCTTACAATGGCTTGTTCCCTTTATCACCGATACTTTTTTGCATATCTTTCACTCATTGTTCCTTATCTCTCCACATCACCGTCTATATCTCTCGTTTCCCTGATCCCTGACCAGTCTGAAGAAGGGTCTCGACCCGAAACGTCGCCTATCTCCTTCGCTCCTTAGATGCTGCTGCACCCGCTGAGTTTCTCCAGCTTTTTGTGTACCACCGAATTAACAAATGCTTATTCAGCTTAACTGTGGTTTGAATGCTTGTTGAATGAAAACTGCCTGCAGTATTTGTCAACCTAGTAACATTAACAAGATTAAACCATTCAGCCCATCAGATATGCTCTACTACTTGCAATCATAATGATCATTTACCTTGATATCATGCTTCTTTCTGCAATCTAGATTTCCTTTAATATTCAAATATCTACAGTGCCTAACATGACAGCAAAAAGCCACTGTGTTTGTTACAGAATTCCATGGAAATGTTGATATTTCTATTCCTGCACTTATTTTGAGATCATGACCCTTGGTTAAAGATAGTCTAACAAGGGGAAACATAACAGCCTTGCTAAACCCTGTAACATATGTGTTTCCATGATTAAAACTTGATTTTTAAAAAACGTTTTCAATTTAAACTGTTTCAACTCCGCCTCATAAAACAAACTTGCCATTCCAGGATTTAATTTGGTCAGGGTTGGTTAAGTAAATACTGAGATATTGTGAATCGGAATATTTCCAAGTGGGCACATGTCTTAGCAATGTAACATGAAACATGTAACTGTAAAGAAGAGTTTTTGAAGATTGTTAAAGCAAATTCATATTAACTAAGTATTAATGGATTATGAAAGTAAAAAAAGATAACTGCAAAAAATGTGCTGAAGAAGTTGTTTTATGTATAAAACTTGCAGATTAGTGAAGGTCAGGGGACTAATTAAAAGTCTGCAGTGTCCTGTTTGAAACAGAGATAACCAGGAACAAATAGATTACATTTGCTAGGAACATGCTAACAAAGTAGGGACTTGAAAAAAAGTATGAGGAGCAGACTTCTGATGTTCTCTCTGATAAACACAAAGAAAGGGTTGATGCATCCAGTCGTCCAGCTCAATACAACAAAATACAAGTTGTAACAAGGTCTGAGACAATTAGCAATGGGCTCCAAGACAAGAAATAACTTGTGAAATAACGTTTCAAGGAGTGTGAGAGAGCAAACCAGAATAATAATAACCAAATCAGCAAAAGAAATAAGGTTAATAATAAAACAAAAATATTATTGAAATGACAAAGGGCACGATAACTTTCACACTGTTACCAAGTCAGATCAAAGGAAAAAAATACAACTAAAAATACAGAAATTAGGGGGAGGGTGGAAAGCAAAAGTTACCAAGATAATAAGAAAATGCTGCATATTTAAAGGTTCTGTGTATGGAGACCACAGTTAAAAAGTCACATAGTGATTTGGTGTGGAAAAGCTTTTCCCATTGAGGGTAGGGAAGATTCAAACAAGAGGGCATGACATGAGAATTAAGGGACAGAAGTTTAGGGGTAACGTGAGGGGGAACTTCTTTACTCAGAGGGTGGTGGCTGTGTGGAATGAGCTTCCAGCAGAGGTGGTGGAGGCAGGATCGATTTTAACATTTAAAAGTAAAGTGGATAGGTATATGGACGTGAAGGGAATGGAGGGGTATGGTCTGAGTGCAGGTAGATGGGACTAGGGGAAAACAAATGGTCGGCACGGACTGGAAGGGCCGAGAGGGCCTGTCTCCGTGCTGTAATTGTTATATAGTGATTTGGTGTGGAAACAGTGCCCTTGGCCCAACTTGCCCACACTGGCCAAAATGTCACAGCTATACTAGTCCCACCTGCCTGTGTTTGGCCCATAATCCTTCTAAACCTGACCTTTCCATGTACCTTTCTAAATGTTTCTTAACTGTTGGGATAGTCCCTGCCTCAGCTACCTCCTCTGGCAGCTTGTTCCATATCTCCACCATCATTTGTGTGAAAAATTTCCCATTCACTTTAAACCTATGTCCTCTGGTCCTCGATTCACCTACTCTTGGCGATCTATTCCTCTCATGATTTGACAGACCTCTATAAAATCAGGACCAGTTGGTCCTGTCGCCACTGAAAACCCAGAGGCTGGGGCCAGAGTGAAAGAATCTCACACGCTTCACGTGTGCTATGATTAAAGCGGAAACATGAATGACAATGACATCAAATGCATAGATTCTCTTGCACTGAATGTGGAGTAAGACCTGTCCTGATTTATGTACAAGAGAAAACAATTCTGCATCATGGACAATTGGAAGGCAAACCTGAACCTTTAGACTGACTGTAGGAAGGAATTGCAGATGTTGGTTTAAATCGAAGATAGACACAAAATGCTGGAGCAACTCGGCGGGACAGGCAGCATCGCCGGAGAGAAGGAATGGGTGACGTTTCGTGTCGAGCAAAGACTTCTCTAGTATCTTTGGTGTCGAGATGTCAGGGGAGTGGGCGGTACATAGATATGGAAGTGTAAGGTGCCGTCCCCGGCCGCACCACCACCTCCCCCGTGGCCCACTCCCCCTCCCCGCCCCCGCTCCACCACCTCCCCCGTGGCCCACTCCCCACACCACCACCTCCCCCCCGGACCCGCTCCCCGCACCACTCCTTCCCCCGGGCCAACTCCCCCGCTCCACCCCCGGGCCCACTCCCCTCTCGCCGCCGCTCCCCACTCCCCCGGGCCACCACCTCCCCCGGGCCCACTGCCCCCACGGGCCCACTCCTCCCCCGGGCCCACTCCCCACACCACCACCTTCCCGCTCCCCGCTCCACCACCTCCCCCCTGCCCCACTCCCCACTCCACCACCTCCTCCCCCTGCCCCGCTCGCCACTCCACCCCCGCTCCACCTCCTCCCCCTGCCCCGCTCGCCACTCCACCCCCGCTCCACCACCTCCTCCCCCTGCCCCGCTCTCCCCTCTCGCCGCCGCTCCCCACTCCACCCCCGCTCCACCACCTCCCCTCTCCCCACTCCCCGCTCCACCACCTCCTCCCCCTGCCCCGCTCCCCGCTCCACCACCGCTCCCCACTCCACCCCCGCTCCACCACCTCCCCTCTCCCCCTCTCCCCGCTCCACCACCTCCTCCCCCTGCCCCGCTCCCCGCTCCACCACCGCTCCCCACTCCACCCCCGCTCCACCACCTCCCCTCTCCCCTCTCCCCGCTCCACCACCTCCTCCCCCTGCCCCGCTCTCCCCCTCTCCCCGCTCCACCACCTCCTCCCCCTGCCCCGCTCCCCGCTCCACCACCGCTCCCCACTCCACCCCCCGCTCCACCACCTCCCCACTCCCCACTCCCCGCTCCACCACCACCTCCCCCTGCCCCACTCCCCACTCCCCGCTCCACCACCACCTCCCCCTGCCCCACTCCCCACTCCCCGCTCCACCACCACCTCCCCCTGCCCCACTCCCCACTCCCCGCTCCACCACCACCTCCCCCTGCCCCACTCCCCACTCCCCGCTCCACCACCTCCTCCCCCTGCCCCGCTCTCCCCTCTCGCCGCCGCTCGGCCGCGGCCTTCGCCACATCCCCCTGTGACGTCACGGGGCCTCCCCGCCGCCATATTGCTGGAAAGTCACCCGCTTGCGGGCCGCTCGCTCGCTCCTTCTCTCGCTCCCGGAATCCGCGCCCTCCCTCTCTCCCTCCTTCCCGGGCAACGAGCGACCGCTACATTGATGAAGCCTGTCTGCTGACAAACAAGCAGCAGGAGCGGACTCCTCCTCGACCCTCTCCTCCTTCCCTCCCCCCCCCCTTCGAGCCATGTCGACTCTCACCCAGAGGAGCTCCGGCCTTGTCCAGAGGAAAACCGAAGCTTCCAGAAACGCGGAGAAAAATTCCGACGACGACGAGGACCAGAGGGATGAGCAGGACCAAGAGGGCGAGAAGTGCGACTCCAAAGAAACTCGCCTCACCCTGATGGAGGAAGTCTTGCTCTTAGGCCTGAAGGACCGGGAGGTCTGATTTGTTTTATTAGGTTTCACTTTGGATGGCAAGGAAATGTTTTTCTTTTTAAATGTGTTGTGAAATGTATTGTCTACACGTCGGGTGCCAGCCGTGTCACGGCCAGCCCAACCCCGCTGAACGGAAGAACTTTCGGGGGGTGGGCGGGGCCTGGGGGGTGATTGACGCGAGTGGCAGCCAATGGCTGGGGGAAGCGACCGCTCTGGAAGAACGTGGCCGAGCAGTTGGGCCAATGGGAGTGAGGAGGAGGCGGGACCTGCGCGAGCGGCCCGCGGTTGGCTGCAAAAGTACACGGTCCCTGCACTGAGACTCCAGCTCAGTCCCGTTAGTTGCTGACAGGCACATCACCCGCAGCTATGCAACTTTTAACAAAAACAATGCGCAAGGGAGGTGTCGGTAAATGGCTGGTCCGTGGCATTTACTTTGACAGGATTGGTGGAATAAGTCTAGGACCAGGGGTCACAGCCTCAGAATAAAGGATTCCATTGAGATGATTTTTTTTTTAGAAACATAGAATATAGGTCCAGGAGTAGGGCCTTCGAGCCAGCACCGTCATTCAATATGATCATGGCTGATCATTCAAAATCAGTACCCCGTTCCAGCTTTTTCCCCATATATACCTGGATTCCCTTAGCCCTAAGAGCTAAATCTAAGTCTTTCTTGAAAACATCCAGTCAATTGGCCACCACTGCCTTATGTGGCAGAGAATTCCACAGATTCACAACTCTCTGTGTGAAAAAGTTTTTCCTCATCTCAGTCCTAAATGGCCTACCCTTTATTCTTAAACTGTGAAACCTGCCCCATTGCCAGCATTTTGTGTCTACGATGTAAACCAGCATCTGGAATTCCTTCCTACACACTCCTGATTAATTTTGTGGTATGCCTCGTTGTCACCTTCCCCATGGCCAACAATGAACCATTCTACATTTCCTTGATTATCATCTATCATTTTCATACCTTACATTCTCTTTGTACCTATCCACTTTTCCTCTAGCCTGACTCTCAGTGTGAGGAAAGGTTCAACCCAAAATGTCACCCATTCTTTCTCTCCAGAGATGCTGCCTGTCCTGCTGTTACTCTCGCATTTCTTGTCTATTTTTAATAGAATTCTGAGACGAAATTGAATCTGGAATGTCAGCAGCTGAAAACATGAGGTTTGAGTAAAAACCTTTTGAGTACAAAGCTAACAAATCATATCATATGAAACATGATTTTGACTTTATCGCTACAAAAACTTGGAATCAATGTAAGAATATAGAGCAGGAATAAATCATTTGGCCTTTGTGCCTGCCACATTATTCATAAAACCATGGCTCATCTTTTACCTCAACGTCACTTTCCAGCAATAACTCCAGTCTAGATCCTTTCAATGATTTAATCTCTGTCTTGAATGTATGCAGTGATTGAGCCTATACAGTATTCTTGGGTGAAGAGTGCCCAACAATTCATTACCTTCTGGTTGAATAAATGACATCATATTTGTCCTGAATGGTCAACTCTTCTTTTTGAGACTGTAACGTTTGGTTCTATAAGCTTAACCCACTCAAGTGAAATATCAATATGCAATCTAGTTAAACCCTGTAAAATTGTGTATGATTCAATGAAATATCCCCTCTTTATTCCAAATATCACAATCTGTTTAATCTCTCCTTCCACTATCCCACATATCAATCTGATGAACTTTCCTTGCATTCCAATTATTTTATGTGGTTACAGTTCTTGTATCTCAAATTAGTATATCTGAGAAATAAAAATAGAAAAGCAAATGCAGCAACATCTGAGAAGTGAGAAATAATTGTTTCTGTTTCCACAGGTGCTGCTTGACCACTTAAGTATCACTAGTATTTTCTGCGTTTATTGCAGATATACAGTATGTAGTTTCATTGTTTTTGGGCAGTATCAGTGTCCCAGAGTGGTCTCATCGGGACCATGTTACTGGAGCAAGATGTATCTACTCTTCTATTCAATCCTTCTTACAATTAAGGCCAGCATACTGCTTCATTGCTAATTGTTTTCACAACCCATGTGTTTGTTGAGAAATGCCTTAAAATTTGGGTATTTGTACCTCCCCCTCCCCTGACATCAGTCTGAAGGGTCTCGACCCAAAACGTCATCCATTCTCTCCTGAGATGCTGCTTGTCCCGCTGAGTTACTCCAGCATTTTGTGTCTAACTTCGGTTTACACCAGCATCTGCAGTTCCTTCCGACATATTTGTAATAATTACTGTATATTGGAGGGAGCAACTTTGAAATCTTGTAACATCTCCAGCCCTTGCCATTTATTTAAGAAAGTTTTCTGAACTTTTAACAGCAATTATGTAGTCTTAAATACTTCAGTAATAAATGGTCCAGATTTGCTGAACAGGCTTGGCTTTCTATTTAAAAGTATTCAATTAAAGGTTATTTTTAAGTGTACTGTCAGGAAAAAATTGAGACTTGAGTATTTTTATTTATGTTACATATTATAGCATGAATTTTCAGACTTATAAAATTTCAAAACTAGAATTGAACTGATCAGATCTCTTGCATGTTTTATAAAAGGTGTGATTACCTGCAATTGCAGAATATGCAACACCTGTCCCAATACATCCTCCCTCAACTCTGTCCAGGGACAGTCCTTTCTGGTTAGGCAGTTCACTTGCACCTCCTCCAACTTCATCTACTGTATCCGTTGTTCAAGATGTGGACTCTTATACATCGGCGAGATCAAATGTAGACTGGGCGACCTTTTCGTTGAACACCTTTGCTCAGTCGCATCTGAACCTACCTGATTTCCCAGTTGCAAAACACTTTAATTCTCCTTCCCATTCACACACAGACCTTTCTGTCCTAGGTCTCCTCTATTGTCAGAGTGAGGCTGAAAGCAAATTGGAGGAACAGCATCTCATATTTCGCTTTGACTGCTTACAGCTCAGTGGTATGAAATGTGATTTCTCTAACTTCAGGTAGCCCTGGCATTCCCACTCTTTATCCCTACCCCACTAGCCTCTCGTTTTCCCACAAACAGCTAAAAATGGCCTGTTTCTTTTATCATCGTTACTTTTTTGCATATCTTTCATTCATTGTTCTTGATCTTTCTACATCATTCATCCATATCTCTCGTTTCTCTTATCCCTAACCAGTCTGAAGAAGGGTCTCGACCTGAAACGTCACCCATTCCTTCTCTCCCGAGATGCTGCCTGTCGCGCTGAGTTACTCTAGCTTTTTGTGTCTATCGTTCTGATTATTAATTAGTTTGGTTTAGAGATACAGCGTGGAATCAGGCCCTTCGGCCCACAGAGTCCATGCAGATCAGCGATCACCCATACACTAGTTCTATCCTACACACTATGGACAATTTACAGTAGCCAATTAACCTACAAAGCTGCTCGCTTTGGAATGTGTGAGGAAACCGGAGCACCTGGAGAAAATCCATGCAGTTACAGGAAGAACATACAGACAGCACCTGTTCAGGCTTCATTTGGAGTTCAGTTGTGGTCGCCCAATTACAAGGAGGATATGGAGGCTTTGGAAAGCGTGCAGGAGTGGTTTACCAGAATGCTGCTGAGATTAACTGGTACTTGCTATAAGGAGAGGTTGGACAAACTTGAGGTGTGTTCTCTGGAATGTTGGAGGTCCAGGGGAGACCTTCTTCTTGCGTATGGCGTGCACAGCCTAAAGTTGTAGGACAACTTGTTCTATTTGATCTTATTTGATTGTGCACGCCGGGTTGATTGCATTAGTCGAAACAGGGCGGACCACGTGAAGGTTGCAATCTTCCACCCCAGGGGAGACCTGACGGAAGCATATCAAAGTTATGAGTAGCATGGAGGGGATAGACCTTTTTCACAGGATGAAAATGCAAAAGACTGAAAGGTGTTCGAAGCATTAAGGTCAGAGGGGGATCTTTAAAAGAGCTGTGCAGGGCAGGTTGTGTTTTTACATGGTGTGGTCAGTGCGTGGAAGGTGCTACCTGGGGTGGTGATGGAAGCAGATACAATAGCGACATTTAAGAAGTTTTTAGATAGGCACGTGGATATGCATGTAATGGAAGGATATGTATCACGTGTAGGCAGAGGACATTAACTTGGCATTGTGTTCGGTCAGACATTAGGACCAATGAGCCTGTTCCTGTGCTGTACTGTTCTGTTATGTGCACAACTTTCATCTGCAAATTAAAAAAAACTTGTATTGCAGAGACTTATGAAGGCAAACTAATGTAGGATTACAGGGACAAAGGCTCCAAAGGCTGGAATTGGACAAATGACTTTTTGGATCGGGTCTTCTTCAGTCCTGACCCAAAATGTCTTCTGGCCATATCTCTCCACAGATGCTTCTCCAATATATTTTAATGTAACTCTAATGTAGTTTCTCCAATATATTTTAACATGTGGTTATAATTGTTTAAATTACTTGCTCCAACACTGATGAAAATTGAATTAACTTGTTCTGGCATTCCTTTGGTTTGTAACAGTATTTCAATATATTTTTGGGATATCCTAATGCAAATTCCATGTATCTTCTATTAGTGTTTGCATTTCTCAATTTTATTTTTTGTGAAGAGTGCTACAGATTGATGATTTTGCAATTATTAAAGTTTGCAAAGTATTCTTGGCAATAATTTTGAGAAAAAAGTTTGTTGATTGTGTTGACCAACGTTCTTCACGATAGAAAATGTACATCTATCTGCTGGATGCAGATTATCTACAATGTTTATGAACATGAAAGTGACTGCTTCAAAGTAATCCATTAACTGAAGAACAACCTTACGGCACGTTCAAGCACATATCTTTTATGTTGTATGCTCAAATATTGGCTTTTGCTTTAAATTAGATATACAGGTAGTTCTGCTATAATGCAATTGTTGTTCCAAATAAACCTGGTGTTTTAACGACTATTGTGTCAATGGGGGGAAGTGGGTCAGGACGTAGAGAGTTCCAGACTCGCTATGTTATTTTTCCCGCAGGATACGTTTTCTCGCAATATTTTTTTTTGGATCTGATAAAAATACTGAAGGCTATATGTTACATTGTTTAACAGAGTATCATTGTCAATAGAAGTGATTGCTTGTTAATTTCAATGGCCACCCATGGTTAAAGTAGCAGCTGTGTGCATAAGAGACAATGGTAGACAAAGTGCTGGAGTAACAAAGTGCTGAATAAACCCTGCCTGATCTGCTCAGTTACTCCAGCACTTTGTATCATTATTTTTGTTGCGCAGCATTTGCAGATCCTTGTGTCTAAGAGACAATTGCGTCTGATCAGTGTGTGAAGATTAAATGGAAACTGGGGTTTCTGTACACTGTTCAAATCCAAGACGGTTATTTTTCTGCTTGTCAATTTCCAAAGTAGTTTTTAAGTGGTTCTCTAGTTGCCAGTTGTAATCGCGTTATGAGTAATTCAACCCACGTAATACAAATAATGTCCCCTAATTCATCACTCGTGTAATATCCAATTTGTGTTAGGGAAACACGTACATGTTAGAGCTGAACAACCTGTATAGCACATTCTGAAGAAATAAATATTGCTTGGAACATTACTTGCATTATTCTCTTGAAGTAGAAAAACTGAGAAGTAAAGTTATGGCCTTGAGAGGAGAATTGCATTCAATATCTGGCTGAAGTTATACTGGTTAAATAAATTACAGTTCAGTTTCCCAAAGTTTTGTTTGAATAGTCACAGATGTTAAACATACGTCAATGCAGCTCGGCAACCTATTAGAATATATTTGTTTACTTTGCATTAGAAATTCATTGATTGGGTCGAGAGTCGGTCGGAGTTCCGCAAGGGTCGGTGCTGGGGCCGCTACTCTTCAAGTTGTATATTAATGATTTGGATGAGGGGATTGAAGGCTTTGCGGCCAAGTTTGTGGATGATACGAAAATTGGTGCAAGGGCAGGTAATGTAGAGAAAGCAAGGACTCTGCAGAAGGACTTGGACAGGTTTGGAGAGTGGGGAGAGAAGTGGCAGATGCAAGAGAGTGTAGCAAAGTTTGGAGCCGTGCATTTTGGTAGTAGGAATAAAGGCGTAGATTATTTTCTAAATGCGGAGAGAGTCCAGAAATCGGAGGTGCGGGATTCCCAAACTGTTAATCTGCAAGTCGAATCGGTAGTAAAGAAAGGAAAATCAATGATAACATTTATTTCAAGAGGGCTTGTATACAAAAACAGAGATGTATTGCTGAAGTTCTATAAGGCGCTGGTAAGGCCGCATTTGGAATATTGTGAGCAAATTTGGGCACCATATCTGAAGAAGGACGTGCTGCTCTGGAGAGGAACCAGAGGAGGTTTACAAGAAAGATCTCAGGAATGAGTAGGTTAACCTCTGATGAGCATTTGTCAGCACTGGCCCTGTACTCACTGGAGTTTAGAAGAATGAGGGGGGACCTCATTGAAACATACAGAATAGTGAAAGGCTTGGAGAGAGTGGATGTGGAGAGGATGTTTCCACTAGTGAAGATGGATTCAACAGTGGCTGAATGGGAGATGTCAGAGAGTAATGGTGGATGGCTGTTTGTCAGGTTGGAAGCCAGTGACCAGTGGGGTGCCTCAGGGATCTGTGTTGGGTCCACTGTTGTTTGTCATGTACATCAATGATCTGGATGATGGGGTGGAAAATTGGATAAGTAAGTATGCAGATGATACTAAGATAGGTGGTGTTGTGGATAATGAAGTAGATTTTCAAAGTCTACAGAGAGATTTGGGCCATTTGGAAAAGTGGGCTGAAAGATGGCGGATGGAGTTTAATGCTATTTTTTAGCATTAAACTCCATATTTAGCATATTTATAGGCAACGACGCATGCTGTATATACAGGCGAATATCCTCTTGCGTAAATTTGGTGCGTGTGCAGATGTGGTGAAGATGTCACTATTTAGAGCATACTGCACACCCCTCTACACTGCGCACCTGTGGTCGAATTATTTAAAGACAAATATGCAGAGACTAAAGGTTGCATATAACGATGCCATGAGAACACTGCTAAGGCAACCAAGATGGTGTAGTGCCAGTAATATGTTTGTGGCTGCAGGAGTCAGTACTCTAGAAGCTATCCTAAGACAACACATGTATAAATTCATTTGCAGGATAAATGACTCTAAAAATGAGCTTATTGTGGCCTTGACAAACATAAGGGTTAGCACTACACGCTACGAATCCCAGTTGTGGAGACACTGGTATCGTTGTCTCGTTGTACGACATTGATCATTTTTTACTCTGGATTTTTAACTTAAGTATTGTGGGTTTTTTTAATTTTTTTTTATTATTTTAAATATATAAATTATGATGTTTTTATGTGATTTACCATGATTTTATATATATTTATGATATTTGAGATGCAATGCATTTTTTTTTTAAATGTAATGTCGCCCCTTGTCTGGACCTTGAGTCCGTAATAAAGTTGTTGTTATTATTATTATTATTATTATTATTATTATTATTATTATTATTATTGTTAATGCTGTTAAGTGTGAAGTGCTACATCTTGGCAGGACAAATCAAAATAGGACGTACATGGTAAATGGTAGGGAATTGAGGAATGCTGTGGAACAGAGGGATCTAGGAATAACTGTGCATAGTTCCCTGAAGGTGGAATCGCAGAGATAGATAGATTCTTGATTAGTACAGGTGTCAGAGGTTATGGGGAGAAAGCAGGAGAATGGGATTAGGAGGGAGAGATAGATCAGCCATGGTTGAATGGCTAGACTTGATGGGCCGAATGACCTAACTCTACTCCTATCACTTATGACCTTATGAGAGTGGTTGAGTTTGGAGATACAGCACGGAAACAGGCCCTTCGGCCTACTGAGACCGCGCTGACCAGCGATCCCCGTATATTAACACTACCCTACACACACTAGGGACAATTTTACATTTATACAAAGCCAATTAACCTACAAACGTGTATGTCCTTGGAGTGTGGGAGGAAACCGAAGATCTCAGAGAAAACCCACACGGTCATGGGGAGAACGTACAAACTCCATACAGACAGCACCCGTAGTCGGGATCGAACCCGGGTGTCTGGCGCTGTAAGACAGCAATTCTATCGCTGCCCCATCGTGCTGCCGCGGTCTTGATTCATCAGAGAGATGAGAGTTTCATTGTGCGCATTCCTCCTTCACCTGTTGGTGACTTCATTTAAAATGATGCCTAATTATATATACCTGCTGGAGAACGTGCTACTCTCATTGGTGTATAACACTATATGAAGAACCTTTTTGTATGCAGTAAAACCTTGCATTGTATACTTGGCATGATGCCAGCTTGGGTGATGTATGGTGCAGTGTTAAAAAAGTGTAGAAAATAGAAATTTAGGTTCAGGTTTATTATTATCACGTGTACCTGAGGTACAGTGAAACACTTTGTTTTACATAATATCCAATCAGATCAGATAATGTTATACATAAATATAATCAAGTCAAACTCAAGTACATTAGGAGGTGCAAGGTGGAAGATACAGAGTGCAGAATATAATGCTCAGCATTGTAAATCATTCAGTAGTTTGATATTGAAGGGGAAGAAACTGTTTCCCGAGTCTGGTGGTGCACATGTATCTTCTGGTCGACGGGAGGAGGAACAATTACAAGGGTGGGACATTTCTTTGATTCTGCTGGCTGCTTTTCCAAGGCATCATGAAGTGTAGATAGAATCATTGGTGGAGAGTCTGGTCTGTGTGATACACTGGCCTACGTCCACAACTCTCTCCAATTTCTTGCTGTCTTGGGCAGGGTTGATCCCAAACCAAGCTGTGATGCAAGCCGACAGAATGCTTTCTATGGTGCATTTGTAGAAATTTGTAAGAGTCATTACCAAATTTCCTCAGTTTGCTAAAGAAGTAGAGGTGTCGGTTTGTCATTAATTTGTTTATCATCAGTTGTTTCAGATTTGTTTTTGCACTTGTTCAGCTATTTCTGCACCACTGCACCTCTCTTGCCACGTGTGCCACAAATTGTACTGATATTACTGGCAAGAACGGGCATGAACTCTACCCACATGCCTTCTGCATATGCTGTCATCTCCAGAAGTAGGATATAAAATTGCAAAAAAGCTGTAATTATTGAATTTGAATTTGTAGTTGTAATTTGAATATTTTGAATGTAATTATAATAGTTATTTTTAAAGTGCTGCCATAGCATTGTTCAGATTAAAAAAATGTAATTTTATTAAAGAAATTGCTCACGAGACATCTTTTGTAAAACTGTGTCATAAGCTATATTTTAAAAAATGCAGTTTTTCAGTTATTTTATATATACATATATTTTATAACACATGTATTTACAGGTGTGTATAGATGTGCATTTCTTATGGCAAGCTGGTGTTACTAATTGCACCTATGTGGAATGGCAGATGCATTAATACTGAAAAATATATAAAAATCTCTAAACTGTATTTTTTAGTTCATTTAAATAAAATGGCAGCTTCTCTTACCCCTGTATTCCATGCAAGATTATATAATAGAATCCTGAATTGTAATTTTTGTAAGGAAAATTAGCATAGGAGAAAGATTATTATGCTTTGTTTTGCTGGTGATAGAGGGAGTAAATGCTAAACGGGCTATTAATCAAGTA
This sequence comes from Okamejei kenojei, assembly GCA_035221665.1. Lineage (NCBI taxonomy): Eukaryota > Metazoa > Chordata > Chondrichthyes > Rajiformes > Rajidae > Okamejei > Okamejei kenojei. Next base: position 147,736,883 of record CM069131.1, on the reverse strand, counting down.
TTCGGAATGGTCATAGTGTTATACAGTATGGAAATAAGGTCTTCGGCCCAAATCATCCATGCTGACCAAGATGCTACATCTAACCTGACCCCATTTGCTAGTTATTGGCCCTTATCCCTCAAAACTCTACTGTCCATGTAGCTGCCTAAATATCTTTTAAATATTGTTATTGTACTTGCCGCAAATACTTCCTCTGACCAATTGTTTCATATTCCCAACACATAAAAGTTACCCCTTGGGTTCCTATTATATCTTTCCCCCCTCGCCTTAAAACTATACCCTCTAGTTCTTGATTCTCTTACCCTGAAGAAAAAGACTGTACATCACCCCATCTATTCCCCTCATGATTTTATACGCCTAAAAGATGACCCCCTCAACCTTCTGTGTTCCAAGGAATGAAGTCCTAGCCTGCCCAACCTCTCTCTGGAGCTTAGGCCTTTGGTTCCTGACAACATTCTCATAAATCTTCCCTGCACTCTTTCCAGTTTATGACAACTTTTTATAGCGTGATGAGCAAAACTGAATATGTTACTCCCAAGTGCTGCTTCTCCAGCGTCTTGTACATCTGAAACGTAACATCCCAACGTCTATACTCAGTTCACTGACTCGTGAAGGCAATATGCCAAAAGCCTTCTTTACCACTTTTATCTACCAGTGACATAACTTGTACTCCTATATCCCTCAGCTCTACAGCAGTCCCCATGGCCCTATCATTCACTGTGATATCCTGCTCTGGTTCGGCTTCCCAAAATGCAACACCTCACACTTATCTGAATTAAACTCCATGATCCGTTCCTTGACCCACTTGTCCAGCTTATAAAGAACACGTTTGTAATTCTTGAAAAGCATCCACACTCTTTACAATACCACATATTTTAGTGTCATCTGCACACTTAATAATTATGCCATAAATTTTCATCAAAATTATTGGTATAAACCACAAACAGCAATGGTCCCAAGACCGATTCCTGAGGCACACCACCAATCACAAGCCTCCAGTCTGAAAAACAACCTTCCACCACCACCCTCTTCTTCTTACCATGAAGTAAATTCTGTATCCAGTTAGCTAACTCTCCCTGGATCTCAGGGGATCTTCCAGAACAACCCGATCAAAGGCCTTGCTGAAGTCCATATAGAGTATAGACTATGTCTGCAGCCTGGTCCTCATCAGTCGTCTTGGTTACTTCTTCAAAGAACTCAATCAAACTCATAAAACGCAACCTCCCACACATAATACCATGACTCCCTAATCAACCCTTGTCTTTGCAAATGCATGTATGTCTTATCCCTCAGAGTTTTTCTACCATAGACATTCGGCTCACTGGTCTACAGTTCTCAGGTTTTTCTTTGAAGCGCTTAAGAAGGGCTGCCTCTCTTCACGTTGTATATTAATGATTTGGATAATGAGATTGAAGGCTCTGTGGACAAGTTTGCAGATGATGCTAAGATAGGTGAAGGGGCTGGCAGTGTGGAGGAAGCAAGGACACTGCATAAGCACTTGGACAGGTTTGGAGAGTGGGCAGAGAAGAAGCAGATGAAATTCAGCATAGCAAATGGCGGAGTCATGCATTTTGGTATTAAGAATAAAGGCAAAGATTATGTTAGGTTGAAAGGAAATAGTAAAAATTGGAAAGAGCCATGGTTTTCAAGGGAAATTGGACACTTGTTTCGAAAAAAGAGAGATATCTACAATAATTATAGGAGGCATGGAGTAAATGAGGTGCTAGAGGAGTATAAAGAATGTAAAAAGAATCTTAAGAAAGAAATTAGGAAGGCTAAAAGAAGATATGAGGTTGCTTTGGCAAGAAAGGTGAAAGTAAACCCAAAGGGTTTCTACAGCTATATTAATAGCAAAAGGATAACGAGGGATAAAATCGGACCATTAGAGAACCAGAATGGACAGCTATCTGCAGAGCCAAAAGAGATGGGGGAGATATTGAACAATTTCTTTTCTTCGGTATTCACCAAGGAGAAGGATATTGAACTCTGTGAGTTAAGGGGAAAAAGTAGAGTAGCTATGGAAACTATGAGATTCAAAGAGGAGGAAGTACACACTTTTGAAAAATATAAAAGTGGATAAGTCTCCAGGTCCTGACAGGATATTCCCTAGGACACTGAGGGAAGTTAGTATAGAAATAGCAGGAGCTATGACAGAAATATTTCAAATGTCATTAGAAACGGGAATAGTGCTGGAGGATTGGCGTACTGCGCATGTTGTTCCATTGTTTAAAAAGGGTTCAAAGAATAAACCTAGCAATTATAGACCTATTAGTTTGACGTCAGTGGTGGGGCAAATTAATGGAAAGGAGACTTAGAGATAATATATATAAGCATCTGGATAAACAGGGTCTGATCAGGAATAGTCAACATGGATTTGTGCCTGGAAGGTCATGTTTGACAAACCTTCCTGAATTTTTTGAAGCGGTAACTAGGGAAATTGATGAGGGTAAAGCAGTGGATGTTGTCTATATGATTTCAGTAATTTGACAAGGTTCCCCATGGAAGGTTGGTTAAGAAGGTTCAATCTTTGGGTGTTAATGGCGGAGTAGCAAGATGGATTCAACAGTGGCTGAATGGGAGATGTCAGAGAGTAATGGTGGATGGCTGTTTGTCAGGTTGGAAGCCGGTGACCAGTGGGGTGCCTCAGGGATCTGTGTTGGGTCCACTGTTGTTTGTCATGTACATCAATGATCTGGATGATGGGGTGGAAAATTGGATAAGTAAGTATGCAGATGATACTAAGATAGGTGGTGTTGTGGATAATGAAGTAGATTTTCAAAGTCTACATAGAGAGATTTTGGGCCATTTGGAAAAGTGCTGAGAGATGGCAGATGGAGTTTAATGCTGTTAAGTGTGAAGTGCTACATCTTGGCAGGACAAATCAAAATAGGACGTACATGGTAAATGGTAGGGAATTGAGGAATGCTGTGGAACAGAGGGATCTAGGAATATCTGTGCATAGTTCCCTGAAGGTGGAATCGCATGTAGATAGGGTGGTAAAGAAAGCCTTTGGTGTGCTGGCCTTTATAAATCAGAGCATTAAATATAGTAGGGAAGTAATGTTAAAATTGTACAAGGCATTGGTAAGACCAATTCTGGAGTATGGTGTACAATTTTGGTCGCCTAGTTATAGGAAGGATGTCAACAAAATAGAGAGAGTACAGAGGAGATTTACTAGAATGTTGCCAGGGTTCCAGCAACTATGTTACAGAGAAAGGTTGAACAAGTTAGGTCTTTATTCTTTGGAGCGCAGAAGGTTAAGGGGGGGACTTGATTGAGGTCTTTAAAATGATGAAAGGGATAGACAGAGTTAACGTGGATACGTTTTTTCCCATTGAGGGCAGGGAAGATTCAAACAAGAGGGCATGACATGAGAATTAAGGGACAGAGGTTTCGGGGTAACGTGAGGGGGAACTTCTTTACTCAGAGGGTGGTGGCTGTGTGGAATGGGCTTCCAGCAGAAGTGGTGGAGGCAGGATCGATTTTAACATTTAAGAGTAAAGTGGATAGGTATATGGACGTGAAGGGAATGGAGGGGTATGGTCTGAGTGCAGGTAGATGGGACTAGGGGAAAACAAATGGTCGGCACGGACTGGAAGGGCCGAGAGGAGCCTGTTTCCGTGTTGTAATTGTTATATGGTTATATGGTTATATGGATTATTTTCTAAATGGAGAGAGAATACAGAAATCTGAGGTGCAAAGGGACTTGGGAGTGCTGGTGCACGACTCTTAAAAAGCTAATTTGTAAGTCGAATCGGTAGTAAAGAAAGCAAATTCAATACTAGTATTTGTATCAAGAGGACTGGAATACAAATACAGAGATGTAATGCCGAGGCTCTATAAGGTGCTGGTCAGGCCACATTTGGAGTACTGTGAGCACATTTGGGCCCCATATCTGAGGAAGGATGTGCTGGCTCTGGAGTGGGTCCAGAGGAGGTTTACAAGAATGTGGGTTAACATATGATGAGTGTTTGACAGCACTGGGCGTCTACTCGCTGGGTGGGGACCTCATTGAAACTTACAGAATAATGAAAGGCATAGGTAGAGTGGATGAGGAAAGGATGTTTCCACTGGTGGGAGAGTGTAGGACCAGAGTTTTTAACCTCAGAATTAAAGGGTGCTGTTTTAGAAAGGAGATGAGGCAGAGGGTTTTTAATCTGTGGATTAAATCTCATTGTCACAGAGGGCTGTGGAGGCCAGGTCAGTGGATATTTTTAAGGCAGAGATGTACAAATTCTAAATTAGAGCGGGTGTAAAGGGTCATGGGGAGAAGGCAGGAAAATGGGATTAGGAGGTAGAGATCAGCCATGATTGAATGCAAGAGTAGACTGGATGGGCTAAATGGCTTAATTCTACTCCTACAACTTGTGAACGTGAACTTGTGAAGTGGCCCAACATTAGTCACCCTCTAGTCTTATGGCGCCTCACCCTGTCAAACGATGATTCTAATATCTCAGACAGCACTCTTTGCAATTTCTTCTGTAGCTTCTCAGTGTCTTTGGATATATGTTCAGGCTAGGAGATTTATCTACCATCATACATCTTTGGACAACTCGCACTTCCTTGACTGTAATACGGACTGTCCTCAAGATATATCCATTAACTTTCCCAAGTTCCCTAGTCTTCATGGTCGTGGAAAGGATGTTTCCAGTAATGGGAGCGTCAAGAACCAGAGGGCACAGCCTTGGAATAAAACCATGTACCTTCCAAATGGAGACGGGGAGGAATTTCTTCAGCCCGAGGGTTGTGAATCTGTAGAATTCATTGCTACAGACGGCTGTGGAGGCCAAGACATTGGGTATTTTTAAGGTAGAGATTTAGTTGATTAGGAAGGGCGTCAAAAATTATGAAGAGAAGGCAGGAGGGAAAAATAAGTCAGACATAATTGAATGGCTATGTAGGCTCGACGGGCTGAAAGGCCTAATTCTGCTCCAGGGTCATGGTTTTCATTTATTTTTTTCTATGGAAAACTCAAAGGAGATATATATATATTGAAGGCCTTGTCCATTTTCGGCTGGTCCACACATAGATCTTGTTCTTTTTCTTGCGAACGAAACATAAAGCAAAGGAATAGTTAGATCTCAAGCCGGGTGTTGAGCAGCCAGGTTGTCATCTCCGTGTCAATGTCTGTAGGCCCCGAGCTGGGTGGTAGAGCGGGCACACATGGATGATCACCTTGGTTTATAAGGGGATCTATTTTTCCCTCTGGTTATCCTTTTTCTCTTAATATACATAAAATCTCTTTTTATTGAGTATTCAGAGTAAGTGACTGAGGTGTTAATGGGAAAGTGTTTTGGGGACCAGCCACCATGGTTCTATTAGCCTTAAAATAGTTACAGATAAGAAAATGGCTTGTCCTCAATTTAAAGTTCTCAGCTGCAGCAAGGCAAACTTTGATCGTATAAACAGGAACTTGAAAAACTTAATTGGAGTAAATTGTTTGTAGGCAAAAGGACGACCTGGAAGAATTGAGGAAAAGGAAATCAGAACAAAAACTTGGCATGAAAATGCCCTGGCAGATGAGATTATCTGCCAGAGCATTTTCATGCCAAGTTTTTGTTCTGATTTTTCAAGTTCCTGTCTAATATGATAAAGTTTGCCTTGCAATGTGGTACATTTTAGTTTTGAACTTTTGGATGTTGTTTCGAACTTGGGACAAGCCATTTTCTTATCAGGAGATGTAACTATTTTTGCAAAAGGCTAACATTGATACCATGGATTAAATAGATCAGATGTAATCATGAATATGACTTGACCCACTGCAGTTTCAACCTGGGCCTGCACTTCATCCTCCAGCACTTAGACCGCCAGGGGTCATATGCAAGGACTTTGTGGATTTTAGCTCTGCATTCAACACCATTGTGCCAGAGCTACTACACTCCAAAATCGCCCAGTTGACTGCCTGAACCCCTCTGTCAGTGGATCATCAACTTCCGGACAGACAGGAAGCAGCACTTGAGGCTGGGCAAGCACATCTTGGACCCGCAGACCCTCAGCATAGGAGCACCGCAAGGCTGCGTACTCTCCCCTCTCCTCTACTCTCTCTACACCAACGACTGCACCTCCGCAGACCCCTCTTTCAAGCTTCCCAAGTTTGCAGACGACACAACCCTGGTTGGACTGATCCAGGATGTGGAGAAATCTGCCTACAGACTGGAAGTGACACAACCTGCGCCCTGGTGCCATCACAACAGCCTGGAGCTCAATGCTCTTAAGACGGTGGAATTGATTGTAGACTTTAGGAGAGCTCCCCCTCCCCTCTCCCCACTCACCATCAACAACACCGCAGTCACATCTGTGGAGTCATTAAGTTCCTTGGAACCGTCATCTCCAGGGACCTTAAATGTGAGGCCACCATCGACTCCACAGTCAAAAAGGTCCAACAGAGGATGTACTTTCTGCGGCAGCTGAGGAAACACAATCTGCCACAGGCAATGATGGTCCAATTTTATACTGCCATCATAGAGTCTGTCCCCACCTTCTCCATCATGGCCTGGTTTGGCTCAGCCACCAAGCACGACATCCGGAAGCTGCAACGCATCATTTGCTCAGCCGAGAAGGTTGTTGGCTGCAACCTTCACCTTATCGACGAACTGTACACTGCAAGGGCCAGGAAGAAAGCGGGTAAGATCATCTCCGACCCCTCTCACCCTGGCCAAAAACTCTTTGAAGCACTTCCCTCTGGAAGGCGACTCCGGACTGTCAAAGCCGCCACAGCCAGACATAAAAACAGCTTTTTTCCACGAGCAGTAGCACTACTCAACAGCCAAAAGTCTGCAGCCTCCTTTTGCTCTGGTATTTTATTTCATTCTTCACATGTTTAAATTATAACATTTTATTTTTAATTGTCTACTGTGTATCGTGTTGTTCCTTGCGAGCAAAGCACCAAGGCAAATTCCTTGTATGTATACATATTTGGCTAATAAAATGTATTCAATTCAATACTGCAGTATGAGTTCTACAGTTCTGATCGGTACATTGCAAGAAATAAGTTGTTCTGTTTGAAGAGTGCAAGAAAATAATACAAACAAGTTGCCAGGACTCAAAAAATGTAGCCATGAGGAAAGATTGTTTTCTTTGGATCAAAGAAGACTGAGGGGACATTCGTTAGAAAATTGCAATATTTATGGGGCTCAGTAAGTAACCTAATGGTCCAGTGTTTCAATTACTGGGCCATTACAATCCAGCTGGCAGACCAATTGCAATTCAATGAGGATTTGGCAGGAGCAAAGACAGATATACCTAAAAATCACGTACTGTATGTTCCTAGTGAAGCAGTAACACAGGATTGCATGCATTGGCATATAATAATGCAATCCTGAAATAATCCCACCCAAGCAAATATACATAATTTATCGTTCCTTTAGCCCAATTAATCATATGCCAAGCTTTCTTTCATTCCCACACTGTTTGAAAGCCGATCCCTTGACTTTAAGGTCCACTAGGGGCGCTGCATTGAAGGCGCCTCAGCCTACAGCCTGTCCGTTCTTTCCCCTTTTTTAAATTTTAGTTTGTCTAAACTGTTTGTTTTGGGGATTCTTTACCTTTTCTATGTTGGGGAGGGGGGTAGGGTAAGGGGGAAACCGTTCCTAGTCGCTTCTTGGCGAGGATGGGACTATTTCTCCGAGTCGCGTCCTTGCCCCCCCACCTCGCGGCCTACCAGCTGGATCGGAACGGCCTTTCCTACCTGAGACCGGTGACCGGACCAGAGCTTTGGGAGCGGCATCGCGCGCTGGATTCATTGGATTGCCGTTTGGAGCTCCGGAGCGTTGGGCCTACTGCTCTACCTACATCGAAGAGTCGTGGTTCGTGGAGCTCCCAACGCTGACCGACATCGCGGAGTCCCTGGGGCCCTTTGCCGAGGGCTGCCAGCGTGAATCTCCGCCCGGCGCGGCCTGGGGACGTCGGGAGCCGCGGACTCTGGTAGGAAGCGGCCAATTCGGAGGTTGGCCTCCAATCCCGACGTGCGAATTCCAACATTCCGGCGAGCGGGCCTGTGCGGCGAGCTGCTCGTTGCGGCGACTGCGGAAGGGTCCGGAGGCCCCAACCACGGGTGAACATCGAGGAAGAGACTGACTTTGGTGCCTTCCCTCACAGTGGGAAACTTTGATTCTGCTGTGTGGGGATGTTTAATGTTGAACTCTATCATGTGTTGTGTTCTTTATTTTTATTGTATGGCTGTATGGTGATCACATTTCACTGTGCCAACTGGCACATGTGACAAATAAATATATCTTGTATCTTAAGGTCTGGCCAAAAATGAAGGCAGTCTTGTTGCATTCTGTCAAGTGGTAAAAGATATTGAACATTGCAAAGTGAACATTCCCATTTCTGACGTTATGGAGGGAAGGTTATTGATTTAGAGTCATAGAGTGAGACATTGTGGAAAAGGCCCTTCAACCCAACTTGCCCACTCTGGCCAACATATCTCAGCTACACCAGTCCCACCTGCCTGCATTTGGTCCATATCCCTCCAAACCTGTCCTATCCATGTACCTGTCTAACTGTTCTTAAATGTTGGGATCCTTGATGTTTTTGATGTTTCAAACATCAAAAAACATCAAGGATAATTTCTAAACTTTATCATAGTTAACCTAAAACTACATTTAATGTAAAATTTAAGTAGGAAAAGGATTGAACATCACAATCCCAGAAGACGAATGGCATCATATGTGTGTAACACTACAGACATCCACTAATTCACAAAAATGGAGAGAATTTAATTGGAAATGTTTGATTTGTTTCTTCATAAGATAACATAAAAAGCAAGCAAATTCTAAGGCAGCAAACATGCTGGAGGCAATGTGGCCAAACAGACACAAATCATGCACATACCTTCTGGAGTTGCCCAAAAATAGAACCATTTTGGGACAGAGTGAATTCAGTATTAAAGGAGGTATTAGGATATATAGTCTCCAAGATGTGTTCCATTTTATACCTGGGTAATATAAATACAGTGGTGCTGAAGGAAGATCATTACTTGGTTAAAATCCTACACACAGCTGGCAGAAAGGCCATTACAAGAAACTGGCTTGCAGCGGACACACCCAGACTTAGACAATGGTTAGACATTGTACAGGAAATATTTGTCATGGAGAAAATGACATATTCTCTAAGAGTGAAAGAAGACGAGTTTAACAGAAAATGGGAAAAATGGATTAGGTATAGAAATAAAGACATCAACACTGTATAATTGTATTGACAATAATGTAAGTTATTGGAAAATGTTTTAATAAGAAAATAGCTCTGTATACCTCATCATCAATTGTAAACTGAACCCCCTGCTGCACTGTTGTACGTTTCACTGCATTGTTGTATGTTTTGTTGTTATATTTGTGTTTTATTTGTGTATACATAAAAGCAATAAAGACTAAAGTGGAAAAAAAAATGTTGGCATAGTCCCTGCCTCAACCACGTCCAATGACAGCTTGTTCCATACATCCACTACCCTTTGTGTGAAAAAGTCACTCCTCAGATGCTCTTAAATCTTTTCCTTTTCAACTTAAACTTACATCCTCTGGTTCTCGATTGACCTACTCGGGCAAGAGACTCTGTGCATCTACCTGATCTATTCCTCTCATGATCTTATACACCTCTATAAGATCACCCCTCATTCTTCTGCGCGCCAAGGAATAGAGTCCCAGCTTACTCAACCACTCTGTACAGCTCTGACCCTCTAGTTATGGCACATCCTCGTAAATCTTCTCTGCGCCTTTTCCAGCTTGACAACATCATTCCTATAACGCGATGCCCAGAACTGAACACAATACTCTAAATGTGGCGTCACCAACATCTTATACAACTGAAACATGGCCTCCCAATTGCTATACTCAATACTCTGGCTAATGAAGGCCAATGTGCCAGAAGCCTTTTTGACCACCCGATCTACCTGCGACTCGACCTTCAAGGAACCATGCACCTGCACTCCTAGATCCCTCTGCTTTACGACACTACCCAGAGCCCTATCATTCACTGTGTAGGACCTGCCCATGTTAGACTTCCCAAAATGCTACATCTCACATTTCTCTATTAAGTTCCATCTACCATTCCTCAGCCTACCTGGCCAATCGATCAAGATCCTGCTGCAATTTTCACAACCATGTTCACTATGCAAAACCACTCACTTTTGTATCATCAGCAAACTTGCGAATCTTGCCGTGGACGTTCTCATTCAAATCATTGATATAGATGACAAACTGTAAATGACCCAGCACCGAACCCTGAGGCACACCACTAGTCACAGGCCTCCAGTCCGTGAAGCAACTTCCATCATCTGCTTCCTTCCACAAAGCCAATTTTTTTAACCATTCAGCTGTCTCTCCTTGGATCCCATGCAATCTAATCTTCCAGAGCAGCTTACCATGCAGAACCTTGTTAATGCTTTGCTGAATTATGCTTGTTGAATTATTTAAATAATTTGTCAGGGACGACTTTACATTTATCAATTAATCCTTTGAATAATGTTTTCAATTTGGCAAATATGCTGTGTGGGAAAAGTCAGTCACTCCTTGAATTTGGGAGTGATGTCATGCAAATAAGTAGCTTTGATTTTTAGCTGTTAATGTTATGACGTAAGTGATTATGAGACTCACTTTAGGTAATTGTGTAAATGCTGTTGTCAGCAAAAGTACAAGGTTAGGACAGTGGGTACACAAAAAGCTGGAGAAACTCAGCGGGTGCAGCATCATCTAAGGAGCGAAGGAGATAGGCGACGTTTCGGGTCGAGACCCTTCTTCAGACTGGTCAGGGATCAGGGAAACGAGAGATATAGACGGTGATGTGGAGAGATAAGGAACAATGAATGAAAGATATGCAAAAAAGTATCGATGATAAAGGGAACAAGCCATTGTAAGCTGTTTGTGGTGTGAAAATGAGAAGCTGGTGCGACTGGGGTGGGGGAGGGAGATAGAGATAGAGGGAATGCCAGGGCCCGAGGGCTGAGGGAGAGGTGGGAAGGGGAGGAGACAGCAAGGGTTAACAGAATTGAAAAAAATCAATATTCAAGCCCAAAGGATGCAGACTCCCCAAGCGGAATATGAGGTGCTGTTCCTCCAGCTTGCGGTGTTGCTCACTCTGGCCGTGGAGGAGGCCCAGGTCCGAGAGGTCGGATGTGGAATGGGAGGGGGAGTGGTTAGGTCAGTGTTGGGTTTTTTTAAGTTCTCACGGGTTTTGCAATTTCAGCAATGTACATGTGGCACCTCGGTCGGTATCAATGCATTTATAAGCCAATGTGTTTGCTGAACTTTCCCATGAAGCCCCGGATACACATAATGTAAGGAAGTATTTTTGATTGTTTACTTTTTAAGTTCAGAATTTTTGCACTCCATTGGTGAAGATATTGGTAAGGGTTAAAAGAACACTTTTTTTTCATTTGGGAGCTAGCATTCAACATCTATATGATCACTATTAAAATGGGAATTTTTTTTTTAATTGAGAAATTATACCTGTCAAAAAAGATCGAATAGGCTGTGGTTCTTTGATGGAACTAATGGAGCTTTGAAAAGGACTGAATAGGGAAAATGTTTGTACTTGTCATGGAATCATAGACCTATGTAGTACGGAAACAAGATCTTTGGCCCACTTTCCATGCTGAACAAGTTAGCATACTAGGCCTGGCATCCTCAGTCTCAAGAAGGGTCTCGACTCAAAACGTCACACATTCCTTCTCTCCAGAGATGCTCCCTGTCCCGCTGAGCTACTCCAGCATTTTGTGTATATCTTTGGCATACTAGGCTAGTCCCATTTGCCTGCTTTTGGCCCATTGCCCTCTAAACCCACTATTTATTTCCAACTTAATGGCATCCTCCCTATAGTTGGGCAACCAGGCCTGCACACTGTGCTCCACATGTGGTCCCACCAACGACTTGTACAGTTGCATCATGACATCCCATCTTTTGTACTCAACATCTTTCCCAAATGAAGGCAAGCATGCCAAAGGTTTTCTTCAGCACACTGTTCACGACTCTCAATTTAAGTCTATGCTCTCAAGTTTTAGAATCCTCAATCCTGGGGATAAAAACAGTGAGTGTTCACTTCTACACCTCAATAAGGTCGCATCAGCCTCCTATGTACAAAAGAAAAACATTCTCAGCCTGTCCAACCTCTCCCTATAACTAAAGCCCTCATGCCCAGTTAACATTCGGGTGAATCCCTATTTATTTCCAACTTAATGGCATCCTTCCTATAGCTGGGCAAGCAGAACTGCACACTGTGCTCCACTTGTGGTCCCACCAACAACTTGTACAGTTGCATCATGACATCGCATCTTTTGTACTCAATATCTTTCCCAATTAAGGCAAGCATGCCAAAGGTTTTCTTCAGCACACTGTTCCCTTGACTCACCACTTTCAGGGGACTGACTATGCATCTATGCTCTCTGTGTCTTTACCAACACTCTCTGGGTCTTTATCGTTTAATGTGGTAATGGTACCGTACATGCTTGGTTTGAAACACCAAAGTACACCACCTTACACTTGTCAGAGTTGAATTCCATTTTCCATTCTTTTCCCACCTTCCCAACCCAGCTAGATCCTGTTGTAAACTCAGAATATCCTTCACAATGTGCCCAAAATCCAACCAATTTTGTGTGTCATCTGCAAATTTACTTACTAACTATCCCCTCCATCTCTCACCACTGACATCAGGTTCACCTGCCCGTAGTTCTCTGGCTTGTCCTCAGTGCCCTTCCTAAATAACAACACAACATAGCCTCCCTCCAGTCTTCTGGAACTTTACTTGTGGCTAAAGATGATGTAAATATGTACGCAATTTCCTTCCAGCTTTCTAAAGTCTTGGTCAGACTTTCTAAAGTCTTGTACTTGGTCAGACCTGAGGATTTATCAACCTTAATGAGCTTTAAACTGCCACTACCACCTTTGTGGTCATTTGCAGCTGATCTAACACATCACAATCCACATGCCTCAATTCCTTAACTTCCATGATCGTCTCAGTAAAATCCGATGGAAATTTAATATTTCCCCCATATCACGTGATTCGACACAAATATGGCCATGCTGACCTTTTCACTCAACAAGGGTGCTAAGTGAACTTGGCTGACAATGATTAACACCAGTGGGTTAAGAAGATACTTAGACTTGAAATACTTGACCTGCTGATGAGTGTAAATCTCATCTACTGAACAAGAACAGGATCTTCGTTCCGCTTGATGTATTTGAATAGTAAGTCAGACATCAAGGTGTTGTTTTCGTGAACATGTCTTAATGTGGCTGTTGTCAGAAGTTACTGAGCCATTTGAGGTTGTGTTAATGGCAAGTGATGTTACAAAAGCAAAATACTATGGATGTTGAAAGTCTAAAAAATAAATACAGTCAACAATGGGAAAGCTCATCAATTCAGGCAGCATCTGTGAAGGGAGATACCAAGACAATGTTACAGATACGTGGATGGATATCAGAGTACCTTTCCTTTTCTCCAAAATGGATGACTCATGGAAATGAAAAGATTTGAAATGGACCAGTGGAAATGTCTGGCGCATTGGTTGATATGGTCACCAGTGCAGCAGAAAAGGGAGGGACCCGTGCAAGGCTTGGAACAGAAATGACCACAAAAGAGCAGGCTGGTTTTTGACATCCATAATTACCCACTCATCTAATTTTCTGTGACCTTAGAAAGTGTCCTTAAAGTGCTATGATTCGCTCGTGAAGTGGGACATAGCAACCTCGATGCCCGAAAGCGGAGGGATGGCTACTGGATGGTGAGTTTGTGGTGGTTATGGTGTTGGCTGAAGTGGCTGCTGGAGTTCTACAGCAGTCAGATGAGTGAACAGAGTGAGTGCAACTCGCTTCAGCTGCTCTAAGCGGCATTGGAAGAAGCCTGTGGCATCACGCTGGTCCAAGCCGATTGCTACTTTATTGATCCAGTGCCGCTTATGAGATAATAAATTGGATAACTCCTTTGGCCACGATCAAATTTTAAAAAGAATTGAAAGCTGCAAGATGGAGCCGGAATTTGCAACACTGCGTGCTGTTGTTCCTGCAAATGATCGATCGTATTTGTGTATAGTATGTGCTCACTGTAATGCATGCAGAAGAAGCATTTCACCATATCTCTGTACACGTGACAATAACCAAATCAAACTAAACAGCTTTATCCCTTTCCTGCTATAGTATGGTGGTATAAGATCAGCAATCCTTCAGTCTCCTGGCATTGATCCTTGATCAGATCTAAACTGAAATATATTATCTAGAGATTCTACTGTTTTCCATCTTTTAGCTTTCTTCCTTTCAATAATGCAAGTCCTTCTGCATATTATCTTTCTTACTGTTGTCTTCTTGGGGTATCTTGCATCTAGGTGAGTCATGGTATGAGATCTTGGAATTACATTTTAATTAAACATGTGAACAATACTACTGTTTCATCCAGGTTTAAGTAATTGAAAGAAAGCACTTAGCTTTTACAAATTGTTCTTTATACACAAAACCTAGCCTTATAAGACACAACAGCTAACATATTTGTTCTGTAACATTGTATTCTGAGAAATTGTATTGGGAAAGGCAGTCATTAAATGCCTTAACTGTAGTTTGTGAGATTTTAAATTGTATTCATTAATATGTAATGGAATTTACTTCATGGCACAGTGCAGGCTGAGTAGGTGAGTATAGGACGAAGGCAAATTTGCATATTTAATAGTTTCAAATGTATTTAAAAATGAGGGGATATAGCAAATTTATCCAGCAAGAATTTACAGCCAACTAATTTTCCATTCATTAATGTCGTTGAAGTTTCCATTTTGTACATATTTTATAATTTAGCTACTGATAAAAGCCTTTATATTGCATAGGGTTTAGGCTAAGTAAGTTCATGAAAGCAGAATCATGAGCCCTTGATGCTGGGTGTAACTCTTGAGTTAACACTTCACAGCCTGTAAAGGGCCTGTCCCACTTGGGCGTCATTAGCGCCTTATTTATGCGTCATGTAGAAAATTGGTCGACGCGTGGGGGGTGAGTGGGTGACGCGCGCATAGCGCATGGTGAGGCGTGGAATCGCATGTAGTGGCACGCGGTATCGCACGGTGCTCCAGGATTTCGTAGTGTACCGAAATCTTCACGCGCCACCTGCGTGACGTATCGCTTAAGCACGCTGACGCATTGGTGTCACACGCTGACGTCCTGACGTCGCATGTGTATCGCGTGGTGACGTCAACGTCCGTAAACATGCGACGCTGCACGCCGCCCATATGCATTCGGCCCACCTTTTACGTGTCATTTAACCTCTAACCTCGTCCACACAGACCTCTTCCTGGGTTTCTTGCTAGCCTTTCTTGTTGTACTCCTGCCTGGCTGATCTGTAAGTATGAGGGCTGCTTCTAACAGAAGTGTCTGTTGTTGCTGTAGTAATGAAATCTGTAGTTCTTCCATGATGGTCATGATGCAGAATAGGGAAGCTAATGACGTCACGTGCACCAGACGGCTGTGCTGACGCATGATTTGCGAGCGACAGTCACGAGTCAGTCACTACCGGCCTGTCGCGTAAATAACGCGCAAATGATGCCCAGGTGGGACAGGCCCCTAACAATTCAAGGATGTTCACCATTTGCATGTGTGTAGTTAGGGATGGTCATTAATGGGCGGCTTTAATAATGTTGCCACAAAAAATAATGTGCATGAATACGCATTAGCTCTTGCATGGTGAACGAAATAAAAATTATGTTGAAACGCACAGTAAAAATGTTCAAAAACAGTTTACAATTAGCTGAAATTGGGCATTCACTTCTTCTCAAGGTATGCTGTTTCAAAATTGGCAAGTAGTCCGTACTCTGTACTCTGTACGAGTTGGATGATTGGCCATGATCATATTGAATGGCGGTGCAGGCTCGAAGGGCCGAATGGCCTGCTCCTGCACCTAATTTCTATGTTTCTGTTTCTGTAGTCTGACTAAAATTATCATTATCCTGTAGTTGCTTTGATAATATCTTGTCTTGGCAGGACAAATCAAAATAGGACGTACATGGTAAATGGTAGGGAATTGAGGAATGCTGTGGAACAGAGGGATCTAGGAATAACTGTGCATTGTTCCCTGAAGGTGGAATCGCATGTAGATAGGGTGGTAAAGAAAGCCTTTGGTGTGCTGGCCTTTATAAATCAGAGCATTGAATATAGGAGTAGGGAAGTAATGTTAAAATTGTACAAGGCATTGGTAAGACCATTTCTGGAGTATGGTGTACAATTTTGGTCGCCTAGTTATAGGAAGGATGTCAACAAAATAGAGAGAGTACAGAGGAGATTTACTAGAATGTTGCCAGGGTTCCAGCAACTATGTTACAGAGAAAGGTTGAACAAGTTAGGTCTTTATTCTTTGGAGCGCAGAAGGTTAAGGGGGGACTTGATTGAGGTCTTTAAAATGATAAAAGGGATAGACAGAGTTGACGTGGATACGTTTTTCCCATTGAGGGTAGGGAAGATTCAACAAGAGGGCATGATATGAGAATTAAGGGACAGAGGTTTCGGGGTAATGTGAGGGGGAACTTCTTTACTCAGAGGGTGGTGGCTGTGTGGAATGAGCTTCCAGCAGAAGTGGTGGAGGCAGGATCGATTTTAACATTTAAGAGTAAAGTGGATTGGTATATGGACGTGAAGGGAATGGAGGGGTATGGTCTGAGTGCAGGTAGATGGGACTAGGGGAAAACAAATGGTCGGCACGGACTGGAAGGGCCGAGAGGGCCTGTTTCCGTGCTGTAATTGTTATATGGTTATATGGTTAATATTAACATTTATTTCCAGTACACAATATATTTCTGCTGAGAATGATTATCATCTCATCCTAATTGATTTTTCCCCCTTTGAACTGGAAAAACTGTGGTTGACTTGTGCCTACTGCATCCAAATTGAGATCTAATAGCTTTGTAAAAAGCTATTGGTTTTTGCTAGAAAAATTGATAGGCGCATCAAAGCCTTTGGAGGGCTTGATTATTATTGGTTAATAGAATTAGCAGGGTGATCTAAAATCCAGAATCAGGCTGGCTCTTTTCAGAGTGTAACGTGTAACATAGCAAGGATGAGCGGGAAGCCAGAGGATTGGGAAACTTTTAAAGATCAACAGAAGGTAAATAGAAAAGCAACACGGGGAGAAAAGATGAAGTACGAAGGAAAACTAGCCAAGAATATAAAGGAGGATAGTAAAAGCTTCTTTAGGTATGTGAAGAGGAAGAAATTAGTTAAGACAAATGTGGGTCCCGTGAAGACAAAAACTGGTGAATTTGTTATGGGGAACAAGGAAATGGCAGATGAATTGACGAGGTACTTTGGTTCTGTCTTCACGAAGGAAGACACAAACAATCTCCCAGATGTACAAGGACAGGGGCCTCCAAACATTTCAGCATGAGGGCCACATTATATATTTGGCACATTTTTTGTGGACCATAGGAAAAAATAAAGACAATAGACAATAGATGCAGGCGTAGGCCATTCGGCCCTTCGAGCCAGCACCGCCTTCACTGTGATCATGGCTGATCAACCACAATCAGTACCCCGTTCCTGCCTTCTCCCCATATCCCCTGATTCTGCTATCTTTAAGAGCTCTATCTAACTATTCTTGAAAGCATCCAGAAATTTGGCCTCCACTGCCTACTGAGGCAGAGAATTCCACAGATTCACAACCTTCTGTATGAAAATGTTTTTTCTTCTCTCCGTTCAAAATGGCTTACCTCTAATTCTTAAACTGTGGCCCTTGGTTCTGGACTCCCCCAACATTTGGAACATGTTTCCTGCCTCTAGCATGTTTAAACCCTTACATGTTTAAATAAGACCTCCTCTCATCCTTATAAATACCAGAGTATACAAGCCCAGCTGCTCCATTCTATCCACATATGACAGTCCCGCCATCCCGGGAATTAACCTCGTGAACCTACGCTGCACTCCCTCAATAGCAAGAATGCCCTTCCTCAAATTTGGAGACCAAAACGGCACACAATATTCCAGGTGTGGTCTCACAAGGGCCCTCAACAACTGCAGAAGGAAAGAAATGTCAGTTTTGCTGTACGGACTCAATCTTGAGGTGAATATTCCAGTTCCGATGCACAAACAGGGGTAATGGATAGACAAGGTAGCCAATGGCGTCCGCGGGCTTGGAATGGACTTAGGTCACCTGCGTTTTCTCTGAATCGGAGACAGAGATGGCGAGAAGAGAAGGGAACAGTTGGGACTCAAGCAGAGGGAAGTGGGAGCTGGTTGGAAACTGGCAGTTAGGGAGATGAAGCGTTAAAGCGGTGAACGAGAGTAGGAAGCAGCACCGATACAGACATGGTGTACCTGAGAGGGAGGCCAGGGAAGGGTCTGGTGGTGACCTGAATAAGTGATCAAGGATCCCACCTGGAACCGGGAATTTGGTTTGAACCCATTCTTCCAAAGATCCTTTCCGAATCTGTTGTGTGGAGAGCAAATGCTGCAAACACTCTACAAATTCTCTGAGTTGCCGGACTTTGGGACCCGGGGGAGACTGCTGCGGGCCGGATAAAATCTCGTGGCGGGCTGGATGTGGCCCGTGGGCCATAGCTTGGAGACCCCTGTATTAGGGGACAGAGGACCTTGGGTCATGAAAGAACTAAAGGGAATTCACATCCTCCAGGTGGCGCCGTCAGCGATGGCAGCCTCTCCAGCGCTCTGTTTGTCTTTTTTGTTATTTTTAGTGTGTTTTAAAAGTATGTGTTGATGTGCCACACAATAACAAACCCCCAAAAAAGAATGTAATCACCTACCCTTGATATGCCCAGAAACTCCACAAGACCAGCCAAATCAAGATTCAAGATTCAAGAGAGTTTATTGTCATGTGTCCCTGATAGGACAATTAAATTCTTGCTTCGCTTCAACACAACAGAACATAATAGGCATGACTACATAAATAAGTGCCATAGGTAATTTAAGCACAGAATGTCTAGACAGTTACTCCAGTCTGGTGCTTGAGGAAGAGCAGCAGAGATGCTGTATTTTGGATAATAAAAGTAGTAAACCTAAGTCCAAGCTGATAAGGTTTAACAAAGTCCAAATGATTTTAACGTTTTCACAGCACTATTTCATAGAAGTATGTAAGTTAACCTTGTTATTCTAGCCAATATTTATCCATCAATTAATATTTACTGAAGAAACAAATTATCTTGTGTAAGTCTTGTATAAATGTAAGTCTTTCTTTTCTTGCAGGGTTACACATCATTTTGGAATGACTGCATCTCCTCTGGATTACGCGGATGCATGCTGATTGAACTGGCATTAAGAGGACGCTTGCAACTGGAATCTTTTGGCATGAGACGCAAAAGCTTACTAACAAGGAAGGTAAGAATTATAACTATGTTAAGTTAAATAAGAGTGTGTTTCAAAAGAGAAATAATCATCCCTTGTACAATTCCAAGATATTTAATGGAACGTTTAATTCTTTGCATGTGTTAAACTGTTAGTTCCACAAAAGTTATGTAGTTACCCGAGGTTGAATTTGTAATTATAAATAAATTGTATTCCCAAAAAACATGCTCTTAAGACATTTGTTCTCCTTAAGCCTATATGTGTACATTTTTAGTAGAAACATGTTGTTTATTGATATTGGACCCATGCAAGCAAGCAACCCTTGCAAATAAAAACAACTGCAGGCGCTTGAAATTAGAAACAAAGATGTTGGAAGTGCTCAGAATGTCAGGCAGCATTTAGGGAATGACTGAATCGGAAATGTGGTTTCGCGTTGAAACAGGGAAATGAGAAAATAAGTTAGTTTTAAGAATCAAGAATGTTTAATATACATGTGCCGATATCAGAACAATGAAACATACTTGCTGCAGCTTAACGGGCCCATTAATATAACATAAATAAATATGCAATAATCAATAATACAATAAATTAATAATCAGTAATATTGGGTAACCATAATAGTGCAGAAGTCTGTAATCCAACCATAAAACAAAGGCCATGGAAGCTGAGGTAGCGGTTAGCATTGTGCAGTGATCAACTCTGTCCCCGTGGCCATGCGCGATGGCAGTCCTGGTTTGCCGCCCGGAAGAAAGACCTGGCGGGCCGCTGCTGCAGGAGGAAGCTCGAAAGCTGCCAAGCTCAGCCCAAAGTCCAGAGAGTCATGGAGGAGAGGGCCAGTAGGAGAGGGGGTATTGCCTCCAGTGTCTTCATGGTTGGCTGCAGGATACAAAGGCAGTCAGGCAAGGAGAGGGACGTTGGCTTGCAGGCCAAGCCAGTCAAGGGCGATGAGGAGACCCTGCAGCAGCCTGGGGCTTACCTGGGCTTATCTGCACTGGGAGATGCTCCAGTACATCCAGCATGTGCATCGGAATTTGGACTTACTTTTTGTAAATGGCACCAAGATATGGGGAAAAAGTAGGAACGGGGTACTGATTTTCCATGATCACATTGAATGGCGGTGCTGGCTCGAAGGGCCGAATGGCCTACTCCTGCACCTGTTTTTTTTGTTTCTATATGGCGACTCAGACATGTTTGAGCTTTGCAAAAAAAAATCACTATGCAGTGCATACATGACAATAAAGGACGTTGAAAACCTGGATAAGACAAGTACCTACTTCAGACTTCTATTGCTGGACTACAGCACTGCTCACAATACCGTGTTAAAGAAGGAACTGCAGATGCTGGAAAATCGAGGGCACACAAAATGCTGGAGAAACTCAGCGGGTGCAGCGGCATCTATGGAGCGAAGGAGATAGGCAACGTTGAAGAAGGGTTTTGGCCCGAAACGTTGCCTATCTCCTTCGGTCCATAGATGCTGCTGCACCCGCTGAGTTTCTCCAGCATTTTGTGTACCCCTGCTCTCAATACCATTATCCCATCCTAGCTCATCTCCAGAGTCGTGGAACTTGGTGTCGGTACACCTCTGCAACTTCCTGACGAACAGACCACAATCAATGAGGATAGGTGACAAATCATCCTCTGTGATAGTCCTCAACACTGGTGCCCCTCAAGGATCTGTTCTTAGCCCCCTTCTTTACTCATTAAACGCCCACAACTGTGCAACCAAATGCAAATCCAGCTCAATGAATGAGATTGCGAACCCCTTAAACTGGTGCCAACACAACAACCTAGGGCCTCGACCCCAAACGTTATCCATTTCCTTCGCTCCATAGATGCTGCCTCATCCGCTGAGTTTCTCCAGCATTTTTGTCAACCTTTTCCTCAATTATAGCAAAACAACAGAGCTTGTGATGAACTTTAGAAAGCGAAGCGGTACACATACCCCAGTATATATTGACGGGGGTGAAGTAGAGATGGTAGAGAGAGAGTGAGCGAGAGAGTGTTGCGGCCTGTTTTCCCATCACCCTACACCCATTGAAAATGCAAGGTCACCCCTAACTTGCGCTCTTACTTTCCACCATTCTGTTGAAGAATCGATGATTTGAAATGTCAATCAGTTATCTTGGCACAGATGCTGCCTGACCTGCTGAGCATTTGCGGCATGTTCTTTATTCGTGCAACTGAGTATTTTGGTAGTACTACATAGAGCTGAATTTTGCTGGCCACTGAGAATACTTTCAAAGAAACTTTGGCCACTCAAATTGAAGTAAGTTTTGGATTTGCCTGATATGGTATGAGCGCAGGACATAGATTTAGCCAATCAGTCTGTAATCTGTCAGTTCATTCTGTTTGTGAACAAAACACGGTATCTAGTCTTGCTGGAATTTCCTGGTGTTACAGTGGGGAATTCCGTCTCGTACCTGCATCAGACACGGGATTTGAAAACTCGTTGATATTTAGGTTGGCACACAAGGATACAAAGTTGATGGCAGGTAGTTTATAAAAGAGTTAAATGTCTTAGAAGAGTTAAATTGGTAAATGGTAGGGAATTGAGGAATGCTGTGGAACAGAGGGATCTAGGAATAACTGTGCATAGTTCCCTGAAGGTGGAATCGCATGTAGATAGGGTGGTAAAGAAAGCCTTTGGTGTGCTGGCCTTTATAAATCAGAGCATTGAATATAGGAGTAGGGAAGTAATGTTAAAATTGTACAAGTCATTGGTAAGACCAATTCTGGAGTATGGTGTACAATTTTGGTCGCCTAATTATAGGAAGGATGTCAACAAAATAGAGAGAGTACAGAGGAGATTTACTAGAATGTTGCCAGGGTTCCAGCAACTATGTTACAGAGAAAGGTTGAACAAGTTAGGTCTTTATTCTTTGGAGCGCAGAAGGTTAAGGGGGGAACTTGATTGAGGTCTTTAAAATGATGAAAGGGATAGACAGAGTTGACGTGGATAAGCTTTTCCCATTGAGGGTAGGGAAGATTCAAACAAGAGGGCATGACATGAGAATTAAGGGACAGAAGTTTAGGGGTAACGTGAGGGGGAACTTCTTTACTCAGAGGGTGGTGGCTGTGTGGAATGAGCTTCCAGCAGAAGTGGTGGAGGCAGGATCGATTTTAACATTTAAAAGTAAAGTGGATAGGTATATGGACGTGAAGGGAATGGAGGGGTATGGTCTGAGTGCAGGTAGATGGGACTAGGGTAAAACAAATGGTCGGCACGGACTGGAAGGGCCGAGAGGGCCTGTTTCCGTGCTGTAATTGTTATATGGTTATATATGGTTATATGGTTATAATTTCCCTGTGTATTTAAATCACCACCATTTCATTTAATTAAAAATATATTTTTACTTAATAGTTTGTAAACTCAATGTCAGACAGAAGACCGTCTCTGAACTTTGCCTTCTGCCAAAGCCTGTTAGGGTTGCGTTTGGAGGATATGCTGCCTGCACTATACATAAGCATTCCCAACCCTTCCCAGACCTAATTATTGTGCAGATTGTCTGCAAAATTATATGCTGTACTTATGACAAAATGTTTAATCTAAAACTGAAGTTACTGTTTGCAGAGTTATTTTCTCAAGCAGCCTCACAACTTTCATAGATTTATTCAGAGAAAGTAAACAATTTTCTGTCTGCTTGCCAACTTTCATCTTTCGCCATTACCACCAAAAATATAATCAACCAATTTGTTCATCTCTGTTACACTGTATAACCCATTAGTTACACCCATTTTTTTCTATGTGAAACATCTAGAGAGGGAATAGGGCCCTCAAAAAGCAAAGTGGTCATCCATGTGTGGAGCTGCAGGAGATGGCAAGGTACTCAATAAATATTTCTCCTCTGTTTTTACCATGGAGAAAAACAAGACTAGGAAACTTGGGACAGTTAATGGAGATGTCTTGAGGGCGGTCGGTATTACGGTCGAGGAGGTACTGGACATCCTATATGAAGTTAGATAAATCTTCTGGATATATATCCAAGAATTTGGGACACTAGTGAAGAAATTACAAGAGCCCTGTCATAGATGTATAAATCACATTAGACATGGGTGAGGTGCCGGATGACAGAAGGGTGGCTAATGTTGTGCCTCTGTTTAAGAAGGGCTGGAAGGAAAAGCCTGGGAATTATAGACAGTGAACCTAACATCAGTATTACTGGAGAGGATTATAAGATAATACCCTATTTCCCGGCAATGAAGACGCTATTTTTTACCTCAAAATAAGGCATGAAAATGTACCTTCGTCTCTCTCTCTCTCTCTCTCTCTCTCTCTCTCTCTCTCTCTCTCTCTCTCTCTCTCTCTCTCTGTCTCTCTCTCTGTGTGTGTCTCTCTCTCTGTCTCTGTGTGTCTCTATCTCTGTCTCTGTCTCTGTGTGTGTCTCTCTCTCTCTCTGTGTCTCTCTGTCCCTGTCTCTCTCTGCAAGCGGCCTGGGAACTGCAGCCAGTCCCGGGGCATGCAGGCGATGTTGCCGACCCCTGGACTAAACCAATGCCTTGATCCTGTCCCGCCATCCTTTTTTCAAAATTTAGCAACTTAAATTGGGGGTGCGTCTTCGACACAGATGCATCTTCATTGCTGGGAAATACGGTATATGCATTTTGATAGACGGGCTGATTAGGGAAAGTTTCTGTGGATGCTACTTGGGACATCATGTTTTGCGAATTTGATCGAGTTTTTTGAAGAAATAACCAAAAAGATAAACGAGGGCAAGGCCGTAGATGTTGTCTATATAGAATTCAGCATGCATTTGATAAGGTTCCGTAGGGAGGTTGCTCTGGAAGATTAGATCACATGGGATCCAGGGAGAGCAAACTTGCCCAACATGGAATTGGCTTCAAGGAAAAAAGGAAAGGCTGGTAGTGGAAGGATACTTTTCGGACTGGACATTTATGATGAGTGCTGTGCCTCAAGGATCGGTGCTGGGCCCATTGTTGTTTGTGATTTATATCAATGATTTGGATGAGAATATACAAAACATGATTTGTAAGTTTGCACATGACACTAAAGTAGATGGTTTTCAAAAATTACTGCAGGCTCTGGATCAGCATGGCAAGTAGACTGAAGAATGGTTAATAGAGTAATCCAGGTAAATTCATAACATGTTGCATTTTGGTAAGTTAAAACAGGGCAGGCTCTTAACAGTGAATGGTAATGCCCTGGGAAGTGTTGTAGAGCAGAGGGATCTTGGAGTGCAGTACACAGTTCCCTGAAAATGGCTTCACAGGTAGATCGGGTAATAATAAAAGGCTTTTGGTACATTGGCCTTAATCAGTTAGGGTATTGAGAATAGAAGTTGGGATGTTACGTTACAATTATACAAAATATTTGTGAGGCAACATTTGGAGTATTGTGTTCAGTTTTGGTTATCCTGGTAGAGGAAGATAATCATTAGGCAGTGCAGAGACGATTTATGAGGATGTTGCCAGGATTAGAGGGCCTGAACTAAAGGGAGAGGTTGGACAGGCTATGTCTTTATTCCTGGAGTGCTGCAGGCTGACAGGTGATCTTATTGAGGTGTATAAAATCATGACGAGAATAGACAGGGAGAATGCCCAGTTTAACGTTTATCTAGGGTAAGGGAGTGAAAAATCAGAGGATATAGGTGTAAAATGAGAGAGGCAGGATTTAATAAAACCTGGGGAGCAACTTTTTCACTCAGAGGGTGGTGGGTTTATGAACAAGCTGCCAGAGGACAGAGTTGAGGCAGGTGCTATAACAGCATTTAAAAGACACTTGGATAGTACATTTCAGTTGGAAAGGTTTAGAGGGATATGAGCCAAATGCAGGCAAATGGGTTAGATGGGCACCTCGGTCGACATGGATAAGTGGTCCGATGGGCCTGTTTCTGTGCTGTATGATTCTATTACTCCATCTCAAGATGTTTTTGTAGTGTTATAAGAGAGTGTATGAACATGTTTATTTCTGTAATATGTTTTTATTTATTGTTTAAATCAACATTGATGTAAATAAGAGATTAGATACTTAAGAACCATGCACATATCAGCCATTAATATTCTTCACGATACAAAAAGAACTGTTACTCATTTTCCCATTACGACAAAGGAAAATGATGGCATATGTTGAAAATCTGAAATAAAATAGAAAATGCTGGAGGCCAGACTACATTAGTGGGGGAAATCATAGAATCATTACAGCTTACAAAGAGTCTAATTGTGACTACTGTTCTCTGCAGCGCTCTCTAATCGGGTCACTGCATTTTGTTGCCGTACAAATCTATCGCGATTGAACATTTGTTTAATGTACTTTGGAAACCATGACTGAATCCACCACACTTTCTGGTCATGTACTCAAAGTTATAGACAATAGGTGCAGGAGTAGGCCATTCGGCGCTTCGAGCCAGCACCGCCATTCAATGTGATCATGGCTGATCATCCCCAATCAGTACCCCGTTCCTGCCTTCCCCTGACTCCGCTATCTTTAAGAGCCCTATCTAGCTCTCTCTTGAAAGTATCCAGAGAACCGGCCTCACCGCCCTCTGAGGCAGAGAATTCCACAGACTCACAACTCTCCGTGTGAAAAAGTGTTTCCTCGTCTCCTTTCTAAATGCCTTACCCCTTATTCTTAAACTGTGGCCCCTGGTTCTGGGTCCCCCAACATCGGGAACATGTTTCCTGCCTCTAGCTTGTCCAAACCCTTAACAATCTTATATGTTTCAATACGATCCCCTCTCATCCTTCTAAACTCCAGAGTGTACAAACTTAAAAGGCCTTCTGAAAATCCATACATATATGTACCACATTACTTTCATCACCTATTTTGCTTTAAACAAAAATGCAGTTCTTGAGGAAAATGGTTAATTCCTTTGATCAATGAACTTCAATCAAAATACATTCCCAGGTCAAGAATGTTTGGGGATTTATTCAACATCTAAAATGGAAATGGAGTTTCTTCATTTAGACATTGGTGTGTTGAATATGATTCAATTATCTCATGAAGAAAAGTAAAAAGGTAGTTGAGGCCAGTTCATTGGCTATATTTAAGAGGGAGTTAGATGTGGCCCTTGTGGCAAGAAGGATCAGGGGGCATGGAGAGAAGGCAGGTACAGGATACTGAGTTGGATGATCAGCCATGATCATATGGAATGACGGTGCAGGCTCGAAGGGCCGAATGGCTACTCCTGCACCTATTTTCTATGTTTCTAAAAAGGAAAGAACTGGGAGAAAGCGGGTTGGAAATGGTTAGCAATTGGGATATCCAACAGGCCTTGGTTGACTGAGCACAGGTGTTCAGCGAAATGGTTGCCTTCCTATGCTTTAAGTCTCACCAACGTAAAGAGGCCACGCGGAAAATGGAAGAAGTCAGGGCCGAAAGGATAGTATGGGAATGTTCTGCTTGTGTAGCGTACGACCTAATGGATATGAATATTAAATTCTCTCATTTCAGTTAATAAACCTACTAAAATCACACTCCCCTTTCTCTACCCCCCTCTCTTCTATGTGTAAAATATTCACACCCATTTCTCCCTGCCCCCTCCCGCTGTCCTCTTTTGACTATAGTCCTTCCTCTGGCGTCACAATTTATACCTCTTCTAAGCTTGTCTCACACTTTTTTTCTCTTCATTTCTGTCCTTTGTCCTACCTGTCTACCTTTCAACTCCCCCCCCCCCCCCCCCCACATGTATCTAGCTGCAAGGCTTTGTCCTGTCCCCACCTCTCTTCCAGCATTTTCTCTCATAAGGTCATATGATAGGGGCAGAATTGAGCCATTCAGCCCATCAAGTCTACACCACCATTCAATCATGGC
The DNA here is from genome assembly GCA_035221665.1 of Okamejei kenojei. NCBI lineage: Eukaryota > Metazoa > Chordata > Chondrichthyes > Rajiformes > Rajidae > Okamejei > Okamejei kenojei. Next base: position 147,709,865 of record CM069131.1, on the reverse strand, counting down.
TGATCTATCTCTCCCTCCGAACCTCTCTCTCCTGCCTTCTCCCCATAACTCTTGACACCTGTACTAATCAAGAATCTATCTATCCCTGCCTTAAAATATCCATTGACAGCCTCCACAGCCCTTCCACAAATCCACCACCTTCGGACTAAAGAAATTCCTCCCTCAATGAACATCCTTGAAGAGGGCTCTTAAAGATAGCGGAGTCAGGGGATATGGGGAGAAGGCAGGAACGGGGTACTGATTGGGGATGATCAGCCATGATCACATTGAATGGCGGTGCTGGCTCGAAGGGCCGAATGACCTCTGTTCCTAGACTCTCCCACTAGTGGAAACATCCTCTCCACATCCACTTCATCCAAGCATTTCACTGTTCAGTAAGTTTCAAGGAGGTGCCCCCTCATCCTTCTAAACTCCATCCAGTACAGGTCTAGTGCTGTCAAACACTCATCAAATGTTAACCCACTCATTCCTGGAATAATTCTTGTAAACGTCCTCTGAACCCTCTCCAGAGCCAGCACAACCTTCCTCAGATATTGTGCTCAAAATTGCTCAGAATACAAATGCAGCCTGACCAATGTCTTATAGAGCCTCAGCATTAAATCCTGCTTTTGTATTTTAGCCCTCTTGAAATTGACACTTGCATTGCGTTTGCCTTCCTTACTACTGATTCGACATGCAAATTAACTTTTTGGGAATCTTGCATCAACACTCCTAATGCCCCTGTCCCACTTAGGAAACCTGAACGGAAACCTCTGGAGACTTTGCGCCCCACCCAAGGTTTCCGTGCATTTCCCAGAGGTTTTTGTCAGTCTCCCTAATGGTCGAAAGTGGTTTTCGCTTCTTCTATAGAGCTCATTGCACCTACGATTTCTGGATTATCTCCACATTTAGAAAATAGTCTATGCCTTTATTCCTACTACCAAAATGCATGACTCTACACTTTGCTACGCTATATTCCATCTGCCACTTCTCTGCTTACTCTCCCAACCTGTCCAAGTCCATCAAAATCTTCAATCCCCCTCATTTAAATCATTAATCTACAACGTGAAGAGTAGCACTGACCCCTGCGGAACTCTGCTTGTCACTGGCTGCCAACCAGAAAAAGCCCCCTTTATTGCCACTCTTTGCCATCTGCTATCCATGCTAGTATCTGCCTTTTACCATACTCATCTTCCCTAGCAGCCTCACCTGTGGTACCTTATCAAAGGCTTTCTGAAAATCTAGGTAAACAATATCCACTGACATTCCTTGTCTGTCCGGCTATTTCCTGCGAATTCCAGCAGATTTGACAGGCTCCCCTTCGCCCCCCCCCCCCCCCCAACCCCACCACAGTTAGTTTGAAGAAGGATTCCAACCTGAAACATCACCTATTCATGATCTCCAGAGATGCTGCCTGATCTGCTGAGTTACCCCAACATTTTGTGTATTTTTGTAAACTAGATCTGCAGTTCCTTGTGTCACCAAAGTTTGGATCTGTATTCTTTTGAAACTTAAATGAACTAGAGGCAACCTTACTTAAATATAGAGGCTCCTAAGGGGGCATGACAAGATAAAGTTGAGTTGTTTAACTTGTGGGAGGGCTTATATAAGGAGGCAGTGATTTAAAACTGAGGTGCGCAGAAATTTCTTTTTACTGAAGGTGACGAATCTCTGGAATTTTTTACCCAGGGTGGCCATGGAGGCATGGTCATTTGAGATTTTTGAAGCGGATTTGGATACATTTTTGAAAGGTTGAGGAACTCGGGGCTATGGGGAACCGGCACGGAACTGGGGAACCGGCACGGAAAAGGTATTCGAAGCCTGGGACATATAGGGCTCGATCATATTGAATAGCAGGATCAGACAGTCTATTCCTGCTATTTTATTGTGTTATGTTCTTGCAGACAAATTTTCTGATGTTATTAGGAAGTTTTTTAACTTGTATGGCAGGGATATAGGAAGATGAACAGATTCAAAAGAGGGAAAATTACAAAGCAGGGAATGGAAGGCAGGCCATTATTCCAAATACAGTAATTGCATTGCTAATAAAACCTTGTGTTATAGAAAATTTAGTTATAATAACAAATGTGATCACGGGGAGAGGGGGGAGAGGGGCTAGAGAGTTTTGGACCTGCAATAATAACTTTATTTTTCCTGTAGGATTTTTCAAACATCAAAATTATTTTAATACCTACAAATTTACTTTCTGTTACTCCAAGCTAAAAATAATAAATGCTACATGTTGCATTGCTTAATCAGAGTATCATTGCATATGCGATTGCTTGTCAATTTCAGTGACCACCCACGGTGAAACTAATTAACGTAATGGAAACATGCATTATGGCAGAACTATCGGAACATAGAAAACAGAAAAATAGGTGCAAGAGTAGGCCATTCGACCCTTCGAGCCAGCACCACCATTCAATACGATCATGGCTGATCATCTAAAATCAGTACCCCATTCCTGCTTTTTCCCCACATGCCTTGATTCCTTTAGCCCTAAGAGCTAAATCTAACTCTCTTGAAACCATATCCATTGATTTTCCCCTTGTCTATTTTATTTATCACATTTTCAAAGAACTCCAGCAGATTAGTCAAACTCTATTCAATCTTAAACACAAAGTGCTGGAGCAACGCAGCAGGTCAGGCAGCATATCTGCAGAAGGGTCTCAACCCAAAATGTCACCTCTCCATGTTCCCCAGAGATGTTGCCTGACCTGCTGAGTTACTCCCACATCATGTTTTGTGGCTTAACCAGAATCTGCTGTTCTTTGCTTCTAATCCCTGCTCAATCTTATTGTTTCGTTCAAGGTGCTCTGGTATTATATCCTAATTAATAGATAGCATTTTGACAGGTTGATTGTTTCCTGATTCTCTCCTTCTCCTTTCTTAAAAGGTGGGCTCAAATTCTGTCCATCAATTCATAGCAACAATTCCAGAAACTGTATGTTTGGAAGAAGATAACCATCTTTAAAGTTAAATATCAAGGTCACCAACTTCTCTGGGGTGGGAGATTGCAACCTTCACGTGGTCCGCCCTGTTTCGACTAATGCAATCAACCTGACGCGCGCAAACAAATAAGATCAAATAGAACAAGTTGTCCTACAACTTTAGGCTGTGCACGCCACCACGCAAGAAGAAGAAGAAGACCAACTTCTCTTGTACAATGTACTTAATTTTCTCTGATAGATCTTTGGTTCTTTAATGTAGATAACAGGTTAAATAGACAGTACACAAAAGGCTGGAGAAACTCAGCGGGTGCAGCAGCATCTAAGGAGATAGGGGACGTTTCGGGTCGAGACCCTTCTTCAGACATGCTTGTTAAATGGACATGCTTGTTTTCAAGTGCATTATACTTTGTTTATGTGGATTGAAGGGTACTGTCAAATTTATAGTTCAATTACTCATCAGATTAAATACACCAGCACACTACTTTTCTCTTCCAAGAGAATACTTATAGTCAATGGTATATTTAACCACCATTAAGAATATGTGATCTATCATTGCATTGTACTATATTTCGATTTAGGTTGGTGACCCTGTCTCATGGCTCATTGGATAAAAGTTACTACTTCCATGTTATACTTATACTCGTTGGATAAAAGTTACTACTTCCAGTATAAAGTTTGTTTCGCCTATGTCAAGACCACTGTTCCAGAGTTTTAGGATGCCACACTAGCCTCTGAACCCATACATGATCAGTGGAAAAATCAAATTGCTACACTTTTGTTTTAGTCAGGACAAAATTAGGATCTATAAATACTTGGATGGTTGCTGAGGGAATAATATAAGTGCTGGTAAAGCCCCTACACTGTCATATTATCAACCAGCCAATCGTCCTTAGACTTATTAAATCATTATTTTATCAAATGAAGTCATTTCTCAAAATAATCCTATCAATTTAATATCTTTGCTAATTGTTAACAAATCACGAAAATGTTTTGAAATTTAAATTTTAAAGAAAACTTGTTTGCTTGGCTCTTTTAGGTTATTTGTAAGTCAGATACCCCTACGGGAGATGTATTGCTTGATGAAGCCTTGAAACATATTAAGGAAACACAACCTCCAGAAGCTGTACAAAGTTGGATTGAACTTCTTAGTGGTGAGTTGGCCAAAATCCCCAGGATGGTGCACCATACAGGAACTCGAATGTAAAACCAAACAGATTAAAGTGGAAACCCGTTCATTTGAAATATCATGCTATTGTTAACATATACTTTTTTATTATCGAAGCAGTATATTATTTTTTAAACTGCAATTTGATAACTGTTTGAGTGCAATCAAGAGAGGGACGTTCCACAGTCCCTTTTGGTTGATGGAATCAAAGGCTATTGTGAGGTAAAAAAGGCCACATAGAGTGACGTTTACTGATCCCTCCATTTCTCCTGGAGTTGACGAGCGGTAAAGACCATTTCCATCATGTTTGTAGCCGGACAGAATTCAATCAGATTCAGGAAGCAGTGCTCCAGCAATTTGTTTTCTTTTCAAAATAAACTTTTCATAAAAGTGTATACAAGTACAACATACAAAAAAAAACCTTAATTGCTTTCTTTACCTTTATAGTGTTGTTAAGTTTATAAATTCTTAACGTTTGGCAGCTTTTACATTTGTAGCGTTATCATATTCATTCTATAAGAACACATTGCCACACCATATGGCCCTCTTTGGGCAATGAAAGATTTATATATTTGAGAGGCTTTTATACAGGACTTAGTCTCTCAATGGTTTATGGCAGAAGGATAATGAACTCCAGTCCTTCCCCACTAGGTTGTTGCATTTGTTGCACCAAGCTTTAGTGCATTCCACAGCACGTACTACTCCATCCTGGAATGTGCAAGTTTGCAACGTTCCCTTATGGATATTTTCAAGTAAGGGAAGATCACAAGTTTTGGGCGGATCATAGTGCATTTTTCATTGAGTTGATGATTTCCCATCAGCACCTCATATATATTTTTTGTTTAGTTTATTGTTACGTCTACTGAGGAAAGCCTGATTACAAATGCTTTCTTTGGTTTCTATTTGGGCCACTCACCTCCTGACCTGATCATGATGTTTGAAGTTGATGCAAACATGGCTGCCAAGCAGCATCAGCGGTGGGAGATGGACAGTCGTGTTTCGGGTCGGGGCACAGTAACTGCCGTGTTACCATGTTGCCCTTTTGTACCTTACAAGTCAAGGCAATGGCCATCTTCAACCGATAAAGGATGAATCATATCTCAACATTCAGTAGCAATACCATTGTTGAATCCACCATCATCAATGTCCTGGGAGCTGGACACATCCTCTCTCCCTTTTTCAGCATTGAGACATGGAGCTTTATAGCATGGAAATTGTCCTTCGGATCAACCTGTACATGCTGACCAAGGTACTTGCCCTACTTGCCTTTGTCTGGGCCATATCACTCCAAACCTTTCTTATCCATGTTGGTCACTTCCAACAAATATTTGGTCACAATGCACAACATCTTCACATGCTGTGTCAAATTTATTGGCATTCCTATGAATTACCTTGGAACATTTTGCATTTTAGTGACACTATATAAATACAGGTTGGTTTTGGTAAGCAGGCACATTTGTCAGATGATGTCAGATGACATTTTGTTTGCACAGTACTCTGCATTTGCAGTTGTGTCCACATGATGTCACCATAAGCCAGGTTATTTATCGGAAGATGTTCTATGTGATCTTGCTAGATTCCTAGAAATTTACAGCACAAACGGATGCTATTCAACTGCGATGCATTGTAAGAGAAAAAAAGTTGATTAGAATTGATGGGATTAATTACATCTGCAAGATTACAGATTTATGATGTATGGTTACATTGTTTGTTACAATTTTATCCTATTGTGATCTACCTGTAAATGTGCTTTTAACACTCTTACCTCCTTAAACCTGTTCATCTCATAACACCTGCAATAACACCAACAAATTGATGGCTGAGAGTGCATCATCACTGGTCTGAAGTCATATAAATTACTGGAAACTCAATGACAGACACAAAATGCTGGAGTAACTCAGTGGGACAGGCAGCATCTCTGGAGAGAAGGAATGGGTGACGTTTCGGGTCGAGACCCTTCTTCAGATTCAAATTTGAAACTCTCATTTGGGCAGAACACACTGTTGGCAATACAACAAAAATTGAATTGAATACATTTTCCTTTTTATAGTTTTGCACGATGTACATTGCATTTAAAACCTCAACACATTTCTCAAGAATTTACTCTAGACAGTCTCCTGTCACCCATAACTTTATTAGGGACCACAGCCACACTGAACAGTCCAAAGTGATCAAGCTCTGCCATCTTGCCATGCCTAGTTGTGAACTGTGTTGGATAGTTAAACAACTAATGGGAAGTACCTGTTCTTAGCAAGGGCATGAGCCAGCATGTGAGAGATGAAGCATATGTGACCACATTTAGTCAGAAATGCATTGGAAGTACTTTGTCCATCTGAGACCTGTATCAGTAGTCAATTTTAACTCAATTAAGTGAAAACACTTTCTCATTACTTTTCTATTATAGTTTCAACTGACAGTTACGCATGGGTATATTTTGTTTTTTGGTTGTTTTATTCTTAAATAGATACTTTATTTTTGAAGGCCACAGTTGTGTGTTTTTTTGGTTTTTGCCTTTGTTACTGTTTAAAATGTTTGCAGCATATCTTAAACAAATTTGACAATGACACAAATTTGAGTGACTTTGTAAGTAGAAGCACAATCCAACAACGTTTCATTGTTGTCTCTGCCATTTAACTTAATATCTGGCATCATAAATTTTACTACGGCACTACCTCCCTAAATGACATATTTGTTGGTGTTCTTTTTTGCAGATTGGTCAGTATTATTTAGTGTTGTACCTGTAGCCACTGTAGGAGCATGACATTGCAAGAAGGCACAGTCTCCGCTGCTTTCTCAGATTATCTAGGTGTAGATAACCTGCTCCCTGCCCATGTTATCTGTATGTTGACAATTTAAATATTAAAAGTGATATGTCATGGAGACACAGCAAATGGAATGTATATGCTGAGAAACTGGTTTTAATCAGACTAACCTTGATGTTTATAGAAATCTGAAGCTGTTGAATAATTGAAATTTAGGGCATAGAAGCGGGCCATTTGGCACGTGTCTAGCAGCCTAAAAAGGACTAAAATTAAATTACTCTTTACTTGACTATATTCTTTGTTTCTTATTACGAGATCTGATCATTATTTATCCTTGTATTCTATTTATATAATTAATTTTATTGCTCAAAATAACCACAAGGGCAGCATGATATGGTGAGTGTTTTTATCATGTTTTATTTGAAATTAGATCAAATGCTATCTTACATTTTGGCTCGTCTTAAAGCTGTTTGGATTGATCTTGGAATCCATGATAATAAAATGAACAAATACCGCAAAAAAGCCCCCTATTTGATTTTCTTCATGGCACACAGAAATAAATTGGAACTTGGTAATATATCAGAATATGTGATCTTCTAAGTTCTAATTACAACATTTACTTTAAATGCCAACTTTGATATAAGGCAGCTGGGTGAAAAAAAATCTGAAACTGAATCGAGTAAAATAATAATAATAATAATAATAACTTTATTACGGACTCAAGGTCCAGACAAGGGGCAACATTACATTTTAAAAAATGCATTGCATCTCAAATATCATAAATATATATAAAATCATGGTAAATCACATAAAAACATCATAATTTATATATTAAAAAAAAAACAAAAAAAACCCACAATACTTAAGTTAAAAATCCAGAGTAAAAAATGATCAATGTTGTACAACGAGACAACGATACCAGTGTCTCCACAACTGGGATTCGTAGCGTGTAGTGCTAACCCTTATGTTTGTCAAGGCCACAATAAGCTCATTTTTAGAGTCATTTATCCTGCAAATGAATTTATACATGTGTTGTCTTAGGATAGCTTCTAGAGTACTGACTCCTGCAGCCACAAACATATTACTGGCACTACACCATTTTGGTTGCCTTAGCAGTGTTCTCATGGCATCGTTATATGCAACCGTTAGTCTCTGCATATTTGTCTTTAAATAATTCGACCACAGGTGCGCAGTGTAGAGGGGTGTGCAGTATGCTCTAAATTGTGACATCTTCACCACATCTGCACACGCACCAAATTTACGCAAGAGGATATGCGCCTGTATATACAGCATGCGTCGTTGCCTGTAAATATCCTTATCATCTGTCATTTGTTCTGTAATAATATGCCCTAGATATTTTATCTTATTACAGACACTAAGATTGTTGTCAGACAATTTAAAATCAGGATATTTTAGGCTTTTATCCTCTTTGGTTCTACAGACCATAACAGCACTCTTACTAGCATTATATTTAATGTCATGTTCCAAACCATACACGGAACATGCAGTAAGGAGCTGCTGGAGACCAGCGCTAGATAGACTAAAGACCACAAGATCATCTGCATGCATAATATGGTTCACTAGAATATTACCAATCACGCACCCAGTGTTACAGGCTTTCAATTGTTTAGACAGATCATCAATATATAGATTGAAAAGGACTGGGGATAAAATTCCCCCTTGTCTAACACCATTGCTAACCCCAAATGGGGCTGAGACCCTATTGCCCCATTTTATTTGCATAGTCTGGTGGCCAGTATTTTCACAATGTATTTAGGCACCCCTCTTTGACACATTTTACCAAACAGCTTTCTGTGATTAACACGGTTGAAGGCTTTGGAAGCATTAATAAAGCACATAAGGATTGAAGAGTTTTTGCCTCTATATTTGTTTACAATCTCCTTTAGGGAATATATGCATAAGTCAGTGCCATGTTTAGCTTTAAAGCCAAACTGGTTATCTGTGGAGTTAACAAACTCGTGTATTCTGTTCATGTATTCATGTAAAAATGTTGTACAATTCTAACTTTTTAATTCATGAGTAGTTTCTTGTAGGAGTTAGTTAACTGACCTGAATTAAGTATTAGCAAAAAAAAAACCTCTCTTGAGACATTTGAAATGTTTAGTTTGAACTGAGCTTTCCAAAACTCAATTTTTAAACAATAAGTATAAGCAATTCAGTTGAACATAAATCATGTGTTCTACTGAGGTATTGGAGTTGCAAATAGAACTGCTTTTATACTATCATCCAAATTTAAAAAGCAATTTCACTTGCACAAAGCCTGCTTTGAATCATAGAATGATGGATTTTTTTCATGAAAGAGGAGACTGTTTGGTTCATACTGGCTTCATGTAGAGCAATTTACTGTACCTCATTCTTGAGTTATTTCCCAATGTTCCAAATTATTTCCCCTAAAGCACATACCTGATACCTTTTTGAAAGCCCTGATTGATTGTTTGGTCCACCCTTATGGGCAGTGAGTTTCAATTCATTGAGTGCAAATGTTTTCCCTTGTGCCTCCCTGTCTTTTGCCCGTTGTTTAAATCGTGTTCACCCAGTTTTTGAAGCATTTTTTTATGGGAACAGCCCTTCACTATTAAAATAAAAACGTTCATGATTTGGAATACCTTAACCTTTACTCCAGTGAGAACAGCTCAAGCTTCTCCAGTGTAGCTTTACAGTGAATCCCACATCTTTTGGAATCCTTATTATAAATATCTTCACCCTTTCCAGGACTTTTGGATCCATCATAAAATGTGGTGACCAAAATTGAGCACAGTAACTTTATACTTGTGTCTTATCCAATATTTTAAGATCAACATAAATTCCTTGCGTTTTTTTTCCTGTGCTTCTATATACGAAGCCGAGCATTCTGTCCTCTTTACTCTATCTCATACATGTTGTTCAGTGATCAGTTCCAGTAACCCAATAACCATATAACAATTACAGCACGGAAACAGGCCCTCTCGGCCCTTCCAGTCCGTGCCGACCATTTGTTTTCCCCTAGTCCCATCTACCTGCACTCAGACCATACCCCTCCATTCCCTTCCCGTCCATATACCTATCCACTTTACTTTTAAATGTTAAAATCGATCCTGCCGCCACCACTTCTGCTGGAAGCTCATTCCACACAGCCACCACCCTCTGAGTAAAGAAGTTCCCCCTCACGTTACCCCTAAACATCTGTCCCTTAATTCGCATGCCATGCCCTCTTGTTTGAATCTTCCCTACCCTTAATGGGAAAAGCTTATCCACGTCAACTCTGTCTATCCCTTTCATCATTTTAAAGACCTCAATCAAGTCCCCCCTTAACCTTCTGCGCTCCAAAGAATAAAGACCTAACTTGTTCAACCTTATTCTGTAACATAGTTGCTAGATCCCAGGCAACATTCTAGTAAATCTCCTCTGTACTCTCTCTATTTTGTTGACATCCTTCCTATAATTAGGCGACCAAAATTGTACACCATACTCCAGAATTGGTATATTACAATAGTATATTTCTTGCTTGTCGAATCTATCAGTCCTAACCCGAAACTTATCTGTCCATTTTCTCCAGAGATGCTGCTTGATCTGCAGAGTTACTCCAGCACTGTGTCCTTCTTAATGGAATCTATTCCTGTTTGCCAAAATACCTATTTTTTTCCCTCCCGTATTGACACACCACCTTTTTTCTTCCTTATTTCCCGGAATACAAAGAAACAAGATTTTCACAGTTTTTTTGAGCCATTGTTTTTGCTATCGCCAAAACATCATATTCCTACGTTGCTATTTTTGCTGCAGTCACCAATCTTCTTTGTGTTTTTGTGCGCACATCTAATCCAGTCTTTGTTTTTCTCATCGTCTCACATTGTTGGCTTCCACCCAAAACAGTCTAACTTCTTACTCTGAGGCTATCTGGAACACCTACTCCATTATGCAGCTTGTTACACTCCTCTCGTTTACACGTGGTTTTGCTCATTCTTCTGCCAATTTAGATTAAACTTTTCCCAGACACACTAGCAGACCCTATGAGGACAATGCCTGTTTTTAAATATCTGTGTAAGGAACATCTAAATGAAGATGGGCAAATAAGATCCGGATTCAAGGCACATTTCTTTGCACTCACTTTATAAGTAGTATTCAGAATCAAACACTAAACTTGTTTTGACCTCACTGGCACATAATTTAACAAGTATTAGGCTCGGGCTTTTGTTTTTAAACAAACATCCTATATTAAAAATATGCCAGAAAAACAACAGTTCTGATAGATTTAGAAAAATATTCAACCAGGGAACTTGCTATGAGTTAGTATTTGTATTTTAAAATATTAGTAATTCTTGATTATTTATGTTGTAGTACTGTAAATTCAAATTTACAAACTCATTTAGTTTGTTACCAGTTAAACTTGTCCTTAGTATTGTGCTTTCTGGAAGGTAGTCTATCAAAACATTTGTTTCTTGTTATGCAAGAATGACTAGCATAGGATTTGACCCTAATCGCTGTTCCTTTGCACTGCACTAAGCAGCTTGTCAATACTCAGAAGTGCACAAACGACCTCTCTAATAAATGATACATCAGAAATATAAGCTCACTATCCTGTAAATGATACCGAAAAATGTGGCAATGGAGTTTCTTTAACAATGTAAATTGAGGGTAGGGAAGATTCAAACAAGAGGGCATGACATGAGAATTAAGGGACAGAGGTTTCGGGGTAACGTGAGGGGGAACTTCTTTACTCAGAGGGTGGTGGCTGTGTGGAATCAGCTTCCAGCAGAAGTGGTGGAGGCAGGATCGATTTTAACATTTAAGAGTAAAGTGGATAGGTATATGGACGTGAAGGGAATGGAGGGGTATGGTCTGAGTGCAGGTAGATGGGACTAGGGGAAAACATGGTCGGCACGGACTGGAAGGGCCGAGAGGGCCTGTTTCCGTGCTGTAATTGTTATATCGTTATATGGTTATATGGTAAATTATAAAACTGATGTTGGAAAGTGAGTTAATAAAAGCTTTTCTGCAGAATTAAAATTTCAGTAGACGTTACATTTGAAGGAAATGTATTTCATTGTAATTTTCCAAATTTCAAATACAAGTAATTTGTCAAGTAACCCAGATAAACGATAATTTAAAGATTATGGTTAAAATAAAATTATGGATAGGTTTAAGATCCGATGGCATGAATTGAAAAGACAATGTGTTATTTCATTGCATTATCTTCGGTTCCTTCCAATGATTCTAATATTTTTCAAAATGGAAGGGGTGCATCTGATAAAGTAGGCCTGTATGCAATGTTAACTTCTTCCTGCTTTATTTAAGTTATTTTATAAACCTATGTATTTGAAATCAAATGTTAAAATGTTGGTGGATTTTTGGACATTTCAACATTTTTCAGATTAACGGTATGTGAACTTTATGTATTTCTAAAAGCTGTACAATTCATTCCAGCTGTTTCAGGCACAGGTATAAATTAAGCTTTTTTTCTTTTCTCTTTACACCTTAAGGTGAAACATGGAATCCATTAAAGCTGCACTATCAGTTAAGAAATGTCCGTGAGCGATTGGCTAAAAATCTGGTGGAGAAAGGTGTACTGACCACAGAGAAACAGAACTTCCTGCTGTTTGACATGACAACGCATCCTCTTACCAACAATGTTATCAAGCAGCGTCTCATCAAAAAAGTGCAGGAAGCAGTTCTGGATAAATGGGTGAATGACCCTCATCGGATGGACAAGCGCTTGCTTGCCCTCATTTACTTAGCGCATGCCTCAGACGTACTGGAGAATGCCTTTGCCCCTCTCCTAGATGAACATTATGACTTGGCCATGAAAAGAGTACGACAGCTGCTGGACTTGGATCCTGAAGTTGAATCTATGAAGTCCAATACAAATGAATTGCTTTGGGCTGTAGTGGCAGCCTTTACCAAGTAAAATATATAGAATTAAATGATTATTTGCTTTCCTGTTTTTCTTCTCCCATTACAATTCTGGTTTTCAAGTTGTAATGTTCGTTCCAAGAAATTTGTTCTTTCCTTTCAAACTGGCTTAAAGATTTTGATTCCAATCAATCTTAGAAGACTGCTTCATAAATGGCCTATGAAACGCTGCATTTCTTACAGCCAAAGAGGTACTGTATCGTTTTTGTGGCCTGTCCAATTGTCTCCCCCCCCCTCACTATATTTAAATGATAGTGTTGAAAAGAAGTTCAAGTGCAGTTTATTCCTGATAAATTCATAACTAGTCAACCACGATATTTTGTCTGTCAGTATTTTTATGTAATTGAAGTGAATGGGGTTGATACTTGGATCAAGCATGCATTTATTTGGATTGTAAACTGCATTGCCATTTAAAACAACAGTCATAATGCATTTGGGGGTTCAAAATGGTGCACTACAAACACTAAATATCTGCTGCCTTATTACTTTATTTTCTGCTACGAATGAAAACAATGTCAGTCCTCCCATATTGTAATGTAAGAGAATGTGTATAGTATTTTATTTCCCATCCCATACTTTGAAAGCTAGTTATTTGACTTTCCAAAATGTTGTATGCATGGACCTCTAAATTGAAGTGAAGTTATGCAATATTAATTTTGTTTCTGAGTGGCATCCACTGTATAATGCTATCAGAAATTATTTTGCATTTATTGTGTAACTAATGATCTGTTAACTACTTACAATAGGCAGACACACAGACATGACAACCACAAAATAATTCATGGCTGAGCAGGGTAACGTTTTCTTCTGGTTCATGTCTGGGGGAAACATGAGGAAATATGTTTATTCGCAATTTATATTTTCTTAGTCAAATTCTCCAACATTGAGAGTAGGTTAAAAGTACATTTTCTCCTCTTTTCAATTCTGCCTCCATATCAGGACAGAAAATGTCTCTAAAAAATGTGTAACTTCTGTTACAATTTGTAAGTTTATATGTCTTTTGTTACGTATCTACTTTTTTGTAAGACATCTCTTTTAAATTATTACATCAATTTAGTTGACAGAGGAGGCCTTCTAACAGTGATCCATAAATTCACAAATTTTAATGGAAGCAATTCTGGGATAGCTAACATTCCAGTATAGTGTGTATATAGTTCAACTTGTATATTTACCTATTCCACCCGTTTTTTGCAAGATAATGAATTGTACTCTTGTTCTCATCTGTGCTTACCGCTGATATGGTGGAAAGGGGCTTTTTTCTGTAAAGCATGTTGAAAACTACTTTGTGATTTTGATGTATGTGGAAAAAGTACCTTGCAGTTACTTGGACTCGTACATATCCTTTTATGTTATTCAATGCGAAGTCCGAATTGGTTGTATGTCATTGTAATACATACATTTCATGTCAAAGAACGTTTGTGATCGGAAACGGGATGAGCGCATTTTTTTAATTTCTCAGTTCTTTGTACTATTGGTTGCAAAATGTCAGTTTCGTTTCTTGCATAAATTGTTACTAATTTCTGTTAATTTGGAAATCTTTTATAGGCAAGGCATGTGAATAGGTACAAGCAAATTCAGCCACTAATTATTAAGGGTGTTTCTTTGTGGAATAGTAAATATTCCGATTATGGCGCAAATTTTATTAGTTTTACATATAATTAGTTTCAGCATGTCATATGAAATTATTGGCTTTTTAACCTGTGAGCTCTTTCCACTGCTTGCTTTTACTGCTGCTGGTTTCACCATATTTATGTAAATAATAACAAGGAGATGATTAGCAAAAGTGATTTGTGATATATTACAAATGAATGATGGGGCTTACAGGTGTTTCTGAATTATTTTTGTTTAAGAATTCGTTACAACAGTATAAAATGGTGTAGAACTGTAGATTTGAAATTAAAGGGATCCCTCATCTGTATACTAGCTTTATACTTTTCAGTTAATAAACTATGATTTTGAAAATGTATGTCATTTGCATCATTAATGCATTTATTAATTATTATAACTGACATTTATGGAGTTGGGAATTATTTTGAAAGGTCATGCAAAAGAGGTTTATGTAGAAATGTACGTTTTGGTGGAAATTCCTAGATTTCCATGGTCAATGTCCAAGCTTAAAATAGATTTTAACTTTTCCATTTCCATTATCTGACATGGAGATGTGAATTAGGGGAAAAAATAGAAACATTTGGACATCATTTTTATAATTTTCAACGTCTCACACATTCAATTATTAGTGTTTCGGTGAAAATTTACTTTTTCTGTAATTATTGATGTAGATCTCAATTAATTTCCATAGGTTGTTTTTTAAATGTTGTATTTCATACCAGAAAGGAAATGAAGTTTACTCCCAGAAAGGAAGCTACAACCATCCCAGTAATGATAAAAACATCCTTGAAACATGCTGCACAAAATGCTTTCCTACAAACTATTTAACCATGTTACAATTTTACTTTTCAGTTACAATGTTACTAATTGTTATGCCTGTGATTTTAACACTGTCTAGGATTAGATTGTGTTTAAAAAGGTAGATATTGCCCACAGAAATCAATTGTAATCAACAAAGACTTTTATCAAAATGTCCAGACAAAGTGCTGGATTACCTCAGTGGGTCAGACAGCATTTTAGGAGAACAAAGATAGGCGACGTTTCAAGTCAGTACCTTTCTTCAGACGGAATCAGTCTGAAGAAAGATTTCAACTCGAAACATCACCTATCCATGCTCTCCAGAGATGCTGCCTGCGCAACTGAGTTACTCCAGAACTTTGTGTATTTTTTGTTGTTGTAAACTAGCATCTGCAATCCTTGTTTCTACATCTCTCATCAAAGTTTCATTGTCAATTTAGCGGTATTATTGACTTAGAGAGTAAGGTAGAGCATTTATAAAATGAATGTGTCTGATTAGAAATAAACCCGACTTCCAATAATATATTTAAAAAATAGATTGGATGGAACAAAAATTGAACATTTGAATGAAACGTATGCGCTGTATTGCAGAGGTGTTTCCTTTAAATAAAATGTTTTGTGTGTATTACATGTAATTACATCATACATATGGATAGGTAGAATGGACAAGGAGCCCGAGCACCATTAAAATCAACCTTCAATGAAACAGAGCAACGATGATGTGCCATTGCACTTGACATGCATGATTTATGTTGCATTCTCAGTTTATAACCACAGTATTCTGGACACCCAGCAAGGCAATATCTTTAGCAGAAAATATGTTTAAGGGAAAAAAATGTCATTCCTAGCTTCAGATTATCGACTGACATCTACTGTAAACCCACTGACTCCCACAGTTAGCAAGACTACACTTCCCCTCATCTCAAAAACACCATCCACTACTCTCAATTTCGCCATCTCTGCTGCATCTGCTCCCAAGATAAGGCTTTTCACTCCAGGACAGCTGGAATGTCCCCTTTAGTAAATGTGGTTTTCCCCTGCTGTTGGAGGTTGATCCCTCACCAATGTCTCGACTGTGTTCCATAGTTCTGCTCTTGTTTCCCCTTTCAATGATCATAAGAGATAGGACCAGAATTAGACCATTCGGCCCATCAAGTGGACTATATCTTGATCTATCACTTCTTCCTAACCCCATTCTCCTGCCTTCTCCCCATAACCTCTGACACCAGTACTGATCAAGAATCTATCCATCAATGCCTTAAATATATCCACTGACTTTGGCCTCCACAGCCTACTGTGGCAAATAATTCCATGGATTCACCACCACAGATTGACTAAAGAAATTCCTCCTCTTCTCCTTCCTAAAATAATCGAATATAGGAGCAAAGAGGTCCTTCTGCAGTTGTACAGAGCCCTAGTGAGACCACACCTGGAGTATTGTGTGTAGTTTTGGTCCCCTAATTTGAGGAAGGACATTCTTGCTATTGAGGGAGTGCAGTGTAGGTTTACAAGGTTAATTCCCGGGATATGGGACTGGCACATGCTGAGAGAATGGAGCAGCTGGGCTTGTACACTCTGGAGTTTAGAAGGATGAGAGGGGATCTCATTGAATATATATATACAATATAAGATTGTTAAGGGCTTGGACACACTAGGGGCAGGAAACATGTTCCCGATGTTGGTGAGTCCAGAACCAGGGGCCACAGTTTAAGAATAAGGAGTAGGCCATTTAGAACGGAGACGAGGAAACACGTTTTCTCACAGAGAGTGTTGAATCTGTGGAATTCTCTGCCTCAGAGGGCGGTGAGGCCGGTTCTCTGGATACTTTCAAGAGAGAGCTAGATAGGGCTCTTAAAGATAGTGGAGTCAGGGGAAGGCAGGAACGGGGTACTGATTGGGGATGATCAGCCATGATCACATTGAATGGCGGTGCTGGCTCAAAGGGCCAAATGGCCTACTCCTGCACCTATTGTCTATTGTCTTTTAATTCTGAGGCTATGACCTCTAGTCCTAGACTCTCCCACTAGTGGAAACAATCTCTCCACATCCACTCTATGCAAGCCTTTCACTATTCTGTATGTTGCAATGAGGTCCCCCCTCATACATCTAAATTTCAGCTAGTACAGGACCAGTGCTGTCAAACGTTCATCAAATGTTAGCCTACTCATTCCTGGGATCATTCTTGTAAACCTCCTCTGAACCCTCACCAGAGCCAGCACATCCTTCCTCAGATATGGTGCCCAAAATTGAAAATGATATGGTTCCCCCAGTCCTTGCCTTTCACCCCACCAGCCTACGCATCAAACACATAATTCTCTGACATTTTCACCACGTTCACCGTGATCCCACCACCAGTCACATCTTCCTATCCCCTCCGCTTTCTGCAGAGGCCACTCCCTCCATAACACGTTGGTTCACTCATCCTTTCCCTCCCAAGTAACCCCTTACAAGTCACCCCTTCCACAGATACTTTCCTCCAATCTCAGGATATATAGCACCGAACCCAACACCTCCCTCACATCCACCCAGGGAACCTAGCAGCCCTTCCATGCGAGACATGAGATTCAGATACACCTCCTCTAACCTTATCCTGCTTTGTTGCTCCCAATATGGTATCCATTACATCAGCAAGACCAAACATAGACTAGGTGACATGTTGCTGAATGCTTGCATTTGCACCAAAGTCTGTTGGACTCCCCATTGCTAACCATTTTAACTCCCCTTCCAATTCCCACACTGATCTCTCTGTCTTTGGTCTCCATTTCCAGAATGAGGCCACACACAAAGTGGAGGAACACCATCTCATATTCCACATGGGTAGCTTACAACCCAATGGTCTGAACATTGATTTCTCCACTTTTAAGTAACCAACTCGCAACCACCTGCCCCCACCCCTTGTTCTTCCTCTCCCTTCTCTTCCCTGTGTCCCACCTGGTGTACACCCATTTCCCCACTATCCCTCCATTCCCCTTCCACCTACATCGGCCTCACAATTTATGCCTCTTCTTTTCTTATCTCGCAGCCCTTTGTCTCCTTTAAATTTCTCTCCTCACCTTAATCCTGTGCCCTCCCGATATGGATTCCACTGTATTGGGGAAAAAGACTTGATCAACTATATACCCCTCATAATTTTATAAACCTCTGTAACCTGACCCTTGCATAAACTATCTACAAAATGCACTGCATTTGCTAACCCAGGTTACTCTGACAGTATCTCCCAAACCCATCACTTGCACGATAGATAGAAGGGTCCAAGCTTGCAAGGTTGATTTAAAAAAATACTCCCTACACTCCTTAACATTTGCACACAGGACCTTTTGGCTGTCCAAATAATGTGTAAAACATTTCACAAAACTCACCCACCAGAGTCTGCAACCCAATCAAAGACATTGGAATTCCCTGGACTATGTGACTTTACCTGGACCATCCTTTTTTGGCTTTCCAAAATGCAGGTATATGCTTTCTTTTAAAACATCACCTGCCTTCCCGGATCATTGCTTATTCACAACTTATCTACGTGAAGCATCTTTCCCCAGCAGCTCATAAGAGAAGTTGTTGCCCTCTGTGCCACACAAAGTGGG
Organism: Okamejei kenojei; assembly: GCA_035221665.1. Taxonomy (NCBI): domain Eukaryota; kingdom Metazoa; phylum Chordata; class Chondrichthyes; order Rajiformes; family Rajidae; genus Okamejei; species Okamejei kenojei. Next base: position 147,691,114 of record CM069131.1, on the reverse strand, counting down.
TTTTACTTTCCACTTTACCCATGTGAAACATTACCTCCACTTACCCAACTGACCTTGTGTGTAGTAACAGGCTCTTCCTTAGCTATTCACTACATTTTAAAAATAGATTAGATAAGAACAAGGGAAAGCAATATTAAAGCTCAATGATGAGGCAACCATCCTAACATGGAAGAAATACAATGATATCTATATCTGGAATAGAGAATAAGTATAGGTATTAAAGATCTTGGCTGCATTTTGACTGCAATGCTATTGTCATGCAGACTATCAAATTGATAGAATATATAAATCCTGACTGGCTCAGGGTGTTCTTCCGGTATCATTGCTTGCAGTTTCATTCTTAAAAACACGGTGCATTTGATGCCGAAGCTGGAATTGTTTTCCCGTTATGTGATTAATTCAAAATTGCACTGTCTATTTTGAAAGGGGATTCATGTCAGTCAGTGTGGTCATAAATGAAAATGTTATTTATTTATTTATCGACTCTGACCATCTATCCTATCTATGCCCCTCATAATTTTATAAACCTCTACAACATGACCCTTCAGCTTCCTACGTTCCAGTGAGAATAAACACAGCCTTTCCAATCTCTCATAACTGCAGCCATCCATTCCAAGTAACATTCTGTTGAATTCTTTACCAGGAAGCTGGATTGGGGGGCATTAACTACAAGGAGAGGTTGGACAAACTTGGACTATTTTTTCTGGAATGCTAGAGGTTAAGGGGAAACGTAATAAAAGAGTATAAAGTTATGAAAGGCATAGATAGGTGAGATGGTCGAGACCTTTTTCCTAGGGTGAAAATGTCAAAGGCTAGAGGGCATAGCTTTCATGTGGGCGGGGCAGAGCTAAAATGTGCTCAGGGGTGGTGCTGGAGGCAGATATGATAGTGGCAGTTAAGAGGCTGTTAGATAGGAACATGGATATGTAAGGAACCGCTGGGGGGGGGGGTTTCATTTTAGTTTAATGTCACGTGTACCGAGGTACAGTGAAAAGTTTTTTTTAACGTGCTATCCTGAAAGACAATACATGATTACAATCAAGCCATTTACAGTGGCCCACAAAATCCAATCAAGGAAGGTCCAAGGGTCACCAAAGAGGTAGATAGTAGTTCGGCACAGCTCTCTGGTTATCGTAGGATGATTCAGTTGCCTGATAACAGCTGGGAAGGAACTGTTCCTGAAACTGAAGGTGTGCATTTTTGCAATTCTATACCTTTTGCCAGATGACAAGAGGAGTTGAGTATAGGAGCAAAGAGGTCCATCTGCACTTGTACAGGGCACACCTGGAGTATTGTGTCCTGCTTTGGTCTCCAAATTTGAGGAAGGACATTCTTGCTATTGAGGGAATGCAGCGTAGGTTCACGAGGTTAATTCCCGGGATGGCGGGACTGTCACATGTTGATAGAATGGAGCGGCTGGGATTGTATACTCTGGAATTTAGAAGGATGAGAGGAAATCTTATTGAAACATATAAGATTATTAAGGGATTGGACGCTAGAGGCAGGAAACATGTTCCTGATGTTGGGGGAGTCCAGAACCAGGGGCCACAGTTTAAGAATAAGGGGTAAGCCATTTAGAACGGTGATGAGGAAAAACCTTTTCACACAGAGGGTTGTGAATCTGTGGAATTCTCTGCCTCAGAAGGCAGTGGAAGCCAATTCTCTGGATGCTTTCAGGAGAGAGTTCGATAGAGCTTTTAAAGATAGCGGAGTCAGGGGGATATGGGGAGAAAGCAGAAACAGGGTACTGATGTAAATAGCTCATTCTAAGCTTCCCCACAGTCTAGTTTCAGTCAATAAGATACTGAGTCAAGCACTTGCATATCTAAACTTTATTTTGGAAAAACACAATAACAGTTCCCCACTACTATACGTAACCACTGCGGGTTCGATCTGCCTGGCCAAACCCACTTAGCCTCATTCAAGCAGAAACACTCCAGAAGGTCACACAGTCCTAAGCGCTCTCCCAGAAGATCGACACAGGACCTTATGGGAGCGGCCTTTTATAGGTCCCCGAACCTTGACGGGCCAAACCACACGGGAGTGGTCTCTATACAGTCCAATAACAGATATCGATTAACACAGTACATGGTACACATTTCCCCAAACCAATAACACAGTGACTAATACAATGTATCTGATGATGTTTCTAGATGCAGTTTAACAGATGAATTATGCAACATGTGCCTAGATATGCAAGAAACCCAGACAAGGCTCAACACTTAACCCAATCAACATCTAGCAAAGTAAAGCTTTGCAACAATATTTACAATGTGTATGTCTGGTTTGCATTCATCCAATCCATTTCATGCAATTTACACCTAATTGTCAGAATCTGCAGATGTTCCATTCTCTTCCTGCAACTCTTATCTAGGCTCTAGATAAGCTGCCACCATTCTGCCGCTTGTCCCATTTCTACATAAGGCACATTTAAATTGACCAAATGGCCTAGCAGCCCAGAAGCCTTTTCTCAATTTTAGTGTCCTGGCCTCTCCAATTTGGCCAGAATTAACATTCCTTCCTTTTATCATATATGATAAACCATCAACTATGATAACCAAATAATCAGATAATCAGATAACCAGATATACATATGTGTGTCTATTACATTCTCCATCTATTAACAACAACAAGACGATGATGTTTCTTCCCAAAATCTTGTCAAGCTTCCCGAGTTTTCATGGGCGTAGCTTCACAATTTCCGTCTGATGAGTCTTCACCTCCTGTGTTTTCATGGGCGCACATTCCCTCCATCTGTGTTGTTGCCCATTCTTCCATCCCTTTTCATAGTCGAACCTATAACCTATAATTCCTGAAAAACTTGGGACAAAGCAATTACCATTCATCTACTAATGTTTTCCATACATTCACTGTAATTCTGTAATAATATCCCTTTTCCATTTCATTATCACTATCTCTCTATATTCTGCTCTATCACTGTATTCTTATTACTATTCTGTTCTACAATATACTCTTTACTATCCTAGGATCAACTCTAATCAGCTCTCTCTGTATTCACATGATGCTATAATATGTATATGATGACGGTTTCTCCTATAAAATTCAGCTGAGTTCAGTCCAGATTTCCCTACAGGCATGACTAAAATAGAGTTGGTTGAATTGGAACATTTATCATGGTTTGCTTTAAAATAAAGCAAACCATGATAAATGTTCTAATTCAACCAAATTCAGTCTCAGCCTTCAATTCACTATTTTAAGTTTCAGGGTCCGTCTCACCCTTCTCATACCGCAGCTTTGTGGTCGATAACACAATTCCATTCCAATTCCTGTGGAATTCCCAGCTGTTCAAATTTGATCAATCAAGTTCCATATGTTATCAATTTTAACATAAAGCCAATTAAGAATGCCGAATCTAGGGACAATTTCTTTCCACTTTACTATCAAGGGTTAAACAATTTAGATCCACCGGTCAAATACATCGACTGATACCTCAACACCTATTTCCTTATTCTTCCTTCTAATTCAATAGACTTCTCCTCCAGTACTTCTTCCTTAGTATGTTGGCTCGGCTCTCAGCCCATTGGGGTTCATCCTCATAACTAATTTCCTTTTCTCAATGAGTAACTTCTTAGTATGCTAACTCTGGTCTCTTAAAGGGAAGTTGTGCTGTTCACTGTTCCTCTTTTTACTATTTCCAATTCCAACTCTCATGTTTGCTGAATATTTTTTCCATGTTACCAGATCTTCCCAAGTTCCATCCTTTCCTGATGTTCTCTGAATAATCCTTCTCATCTTTGGCTGTCTGAGGATGAGACAATAACAATACCCCTTTAATAATCAAACTTTAAGCACTCCTAAGCCAAATCTCATGGCAGTTCCAAATCTCAAACTTTAAAGTTCCTCCAATTCATCACCATACAATTTAGAGATGAAATTCAAAAATGTTATCAATTTATTTCTAATAACTATAATTTAGACGCAAAGTAGGTGTTTTGCCCCAAACCACAGAGGAGTGTCTATTTTCAAATTTAAATTCAGTTCTTCAAATTAGAGCTTGACCCAATAGTCATCATAGGTTGTCTGTGTTTTTTAGCAAACATTGGATGGTGTTATTTTCCCTTCCTTCACTGGTGGCAAAAGCCAGATGATGCTAAAGTTGGGCACTAGGGTAGGTATCTTCTTCTTCCTTGATGTTAGTTTCAAAGGAGTAGGGTTACTAAGCAGCAGCCTTCTCTATCTCGGCTATACCCCATACCCCGTAACACTGCCCTCTCTCCCCATCCCCCCACTTGAAGAGGCTCGCACCAGGGTCTCCTCCATACCCCGTAACACTGCCCTCTCTCCCCATCCCCCCACTCACAACAAGGGCAGAGTCCCCCTGGTCCTCACCTTTCACCCCACCAGCCAGCACATACAACACATAGTCCTCTGCCAGTTACGCCACCTCCAACATGACCCCACCACTTGCCACATCTTCCCATCTCCCCCCCTGTCTGCCTTCCGCAAAGACCGCTCCCTCCGCAACTCCCTTGTCAATTCTTCCCTTCCCTCCCGCTCCATCCCTTCCCCAGGCACTTTCCCTTGCAACCGCAAGAGATGCTACGCTTGTCGCTTTACCCCCCCTCCACTCCATTCAAGGACCCAAGCAGTCGTTCCAGGACCGACAGAGGTTCACCTGCACCTCCTCCAACCTCATCTATTGCATCTGCTGCTCCAGATGCCAGCTGATCTATATTGGTGAGATCAAGCGGAGGCTTGGCGATCGTTTCGCCGAACACCTCTGCTCGGTCAGCAATAACCAACCCGACCTCCCGGTGGCTCAGCACTTCAACTCCCCCTCCCATTCCATATCCGACCTCTCCGTCCTGGGCCTCCTCCATGGCCAGAGTGAGCAACACCGCAAATTGGAGGAACAGCACCTCATAATCCGCTTGGGGAGTCTGCATCCTCTTGGCATGAACATCAAATTCGCTCAATTCTGTTAACCCTTGCTGTCTCCTCCCCTTCCTACCTCTCCCTCAGCCCTCGGGCTCCTCCTCCTCCTTTTTCCTTTCTTCCCCCTGCCTCCCCCCACCCCCCATCAGTCTGAAGAATGGTTTCGGCCCGAAACCATTCTTCGCTCCATAGATGCTGCTGAGTTTCTCCAGCATTTTGTGTACCCCAGCCTTCTCTTTCTGTTGGCCTTCCCAGATTTGTCTTAAAGGGACAGGACAGTACCATTACCCCCTTGTTGTTGGAGCCTGTTTCTGGGGAGCTACTTTACCTGAGCTGTGATTTCCGCTTGTTCTCAAAGGTCCGCATATTCTTTACCTCACTCCCCAGATAGTATAGAAACATATAAACATAGAAATTAGGTGCAGGAGCAGGCCATTCGGCCCTTCGAGCCTGCACCGCCATTCAATATGATCATGGCTGATCATCCAACTCAGTATCCTGTACCTGCCTTCTCTCCATACCCCCTGATCCCTTCAGCCACAAGGGCCACATCCAACTCCCTCTTAAATATGGCCAACGAACTGGCCTCAACTACCTTCTGTGGCAGAGAATTCCACAGATTCACCACTCTCTGTGTGAAAAACGATTTTCTCATCTCGGTCCTAAAAGACTTCCCCCTTATCCTTAAACTGTGACCCCTTGTCCTGGACTTCCCCAACATTGGGAACAATCTTCCTGCATCTAGCCTGTCCAACCCCTTAAGAATTTTGTAAGTCTCTATGAGATCACCCCTCAATCTTCTAAATTCCAGCGAGTACAAGCCAAGTCTATCCAGTCTTTCTTCAAGTCTATCCAGTCTTTCTTCTGTATGTTGTTGATTATACTGTCCTGCAGGCACAAACTTAGTAACAAGTTAGTACAATAGCTCCTTTCCCCACTCCCGTACCTACTGTACAATAAGTTTGTTTCTTCTCTCCCAAGTCTCTCTCAGTTCTCTTTAGTTCTTAGTCTCGTTGCCACCAGTTACTATGTTTCCCTTTTCGTAGTCCTTCCTTTTAGTGAGGTTTCTCGATCCCAATTAGATTCTTTGTGTCTCTCCTCCTGGGATTCAGAAGGGGTGGTGTTCTTTCGTGTTCTTATAATTTATTATTATTTTTGGGCCATGCAAGGATGCCCTCAGATTTTATACTTTGTATTAGCTGGCAGATCAGGGCTACCAAAATGGATTTGGTTGCCAGAATGTCCCTGCCCCCTGATCCTCTGAGCAGTGTCCTCTTCCTCTACCTTTGGAGTCCCAAGTGTTCCTGTAACCTCTAGGGATTCACTGACTTCTTAAACCCCGTGGCCCTCTTCTTTGCCCCCTTCCTTCTCGGTATTCCCTCACAGGGCAAGATCGGCTCCAATGTCCTGATTCCCCACAGTTGTAACATTGATCAGGTCTAACAGCTCTAAACCCTCTCTAACAAAACCAAGGGAAAGTCGGCTCTCAGAATGGCTTGTCTATCCATGCTTTAAGTTCCTCCTCCTTATCTTCCTTCAAAGTTATTTCCCATTTCTGGATTCTTAGTACGGGTCTCTGGAAGGATTTAGCTGCCTCTTTTGCATTGAAATGTGGACGTCTGTGGCCCGGGGATCATTTACACCTTATGTGGGATATAATTCTAAAGGTGAAGTAGGCAGCTTCCTACTAGGAACTTGCCTATGGGGAATCCGCTCTATACCCACATCGTCGGGAATTTGCTCTGACCTTATAATGCTATCGATGTCAGGATCAGCCACTTCATATCCTCCTGCAGTCTCACCCTCAAAAAAGCTGCTTGTTCTGCTACCGGAATCTCTGTACTTTAGGAAGGATTCTTTCATGTTCCCACTTGATTTCCCAATTAATTTTGGTACCCACTTCTGCGGAACCTGCCTTCGAGCTCCTTAATCCCCCACACTATCCTCCGCTGGTGAAGCAATCATCGGAGCTAGAGAGTCCTTTCACGATTTTCCTACTTTGGATTTGAATTTAGTGGGTGGAGTCGAAGATACCACTGACTCCTCCCGAGTGCCCTGTTTGAAAGCTGCGCATGGTGTCTCTGAACTATGAACATGAGAGTGCTGTGAGGAATGCTGTGACTCAAAAAATTGGGCTTCTCTCCCCTCGAGGTCCTTGCTAACCACGGCACTCTTACTAAATTTAATAAGTTTGATTTTAGTTGGCACCTCCTCTTTATGAGCCATCTCAGTCATTTCTCTTTTTAAAATCTGATGTTCTCTCCTGCTCCTGCTCCTGCTCCTGGCTTCCACTATCTTCCTTCCCCTATCCAGAGAAGGACCAGCTCTCTTTTTCCATTCTAATCCTTAACTTGAATACTGCCATTCTTAAAGTAGAAAGCAAGGCGACTTATTTATTTACTTTTCTCTCTGTGAAGAATATTCTCCATATTTGAATAAGCTCGTTCCCTTCTTCACTGTTTCCATATCGTCTAACAATTGTCTCTATGTAGGTTATTCGTACTATGGATTTTTGTCCACCTATTGGCCAAAGTTCGTTCCTCAAAATTCTATTTAATATTCCAGATAATCCTCTTAATCTCCCTGCTTCATGCAGAAGTTTCTCACAAATTATTCTTATTGGGCTTTCGGGTATATTTGATAGGTCCTTCTCTGGAACATTACCCATCCTTCTGCACAATAGACACAATACAAATAAAATTCCAAGCACTCACACCTATTCAATACTCGCTCCTTCCTTTCAGACCCCAAGGTCACTGAAATCACTCTCACACAACGACTAACGTATAGCAGATTCACACCTATCACACAATTGTTCTCTTCCAACCATTATTCAATCACCCACTCAATCGCTCCTATTCAATTATTCTAATCAATCGCTCTTATTCAATCGCTCTCTCAACTTTCTTATCAGCTGGATCACAATCACTTCATTTCAACTCTCAGCCTTCAAACAAAGAATCTTCGGATTCCCAAACTAAGGCTCCGGCTCTGAATAGCAATCTCTCCCAAGCAGCAATCTGTCCCACTCAAAACACTTTAAGTTCACACAGACAAACAAACCCGAACCACGCAAGTAAGACTACAATCAAACAAGAAATTATTCCCCCGATTACAAGTAAACCCAGACACCCCCCCAATATAAACTACAAGAATCCACTTATTATGATGATAAATCACACTGTAATAAATCCTCCTCGTGGCGTACTCGGTCAATGGAACGACTCCTCCCTCAACACAGCAATCAAAAGAATACCATAACCATATAACCATATAACAATTACAGCACGGAGACAGGCCCTCTCGGCCCTTCCAGTCCGCGCCGACCATTTGTTTTCCCCTAGTCCCATCTACCTGCACTCAGACCATACCCCTCCATTCCCTTCACGTCCATATACCTATCCACTTTACTTTTAAATGTTAAAATCGATCCTGCCTCCACCACCTCTGCTGGAAGCTCATTCCACACAGCCACCACCCTCTGAGTAAAGAAGTTCCCCTTCACGTTACCCCGAAACTTCTGTCCCTTAATTCGCATGTCAAAAGAATACGAATCAAAAGAATACGAATCAGATTCTAGCAATACTACAATCATGATTTAAACAAATACAAATATTTAATTCAAACGCACTTTTATTTCAATTATCTAGCACACAAAAGTCCTTAAGCACTCACACAGGCAATACAGGTAGCGGTCCGCAAACTTAACACACTCGAAATCTTAACACACTCTAAATCTTTTTACATACGCTAAGTCGCAGTACATGCAAAGTATGTATGTAAATAAAGTTTACATACAATTCGGATCCAATAAAGATGCTACAAAAGATGATGCTGGATTTCTACAATTTATAATAATAATTTAACACGCTAGCGCACAGTTCACAAACACTCGATCTCAATGCCACATCGCGCTGTTATCTATCAGTGAACCTCTCCCTCTGATACCGAAGATTTTCCCCTTCCTAGGGTACTCATTGCTGAGGGGTACTACTTCTTAAATGGACTACTTTTCCTCCTAAATGTTACTTTCCCCTGCTAAGACTGGATTTCTATAGGGGGACCTGTTGAGCTTCTGATGTAGGAATAATCAAAGTCGCACACCGTGATTAAAATCCTAATACTTTATTTACGTTACAGCATGGGTAACTTCATCTTAGTACGTTACTCTAAAAGTGAGAGAGAAAGGCAGGGAGGCTTTCTGTTAAGCTAGTGGGTGCAGCTACAAAGTATGACATAACATGAGTCCGATCTACATCTTCCTTCTTAAAGAATGAAATGTCAGTACAAAACTACAGCAATTGATAATAAACTGGAGTAAAGTCAAACATAGACCGGGTACTTCACGGTGAGCTTGCAAGCACGACCATCTCCAATTTTCCCCACCGAGGACAGAGCGGGTGGCTTCACCTGCATTCCCGGTGATGAAACAGGAGACTGTGGCGCAGGTGGAGAGGGCGTCGCCACTGGCAAAGCAGCCATTGCAGAAGCGGGTTGTTGTGCTGGTTTAGGCAAATTACTGCCACTGGACACGGACAGAAGTACACTTGTACAGTCGGGATAGTATGGTGGTGGAGCTGGCTCATTCACAGGCAGGATATGTTGTCTGTTATGTAACTGACAACATACCTGCCACCTGCCCTTTGGTTAATGGTGGCAGTGGCCTACTTGTTTTGTCATACCACTGTTTTTGAACGTCACGCTTTTGTTGTAACCTGGATTACGAGTTCTCAATTCGGGCTTAGCGTTGTTCTGTGTCAGTCATAGTGCGCGAGGCATAGGGAACAGGCTTATTGCCACTACCGTCATTTTGAAGACATGCTGCGCCTAGTCCGTGTTGTGAAGCGTCAAAAGTCAGTGTGACTGGTCGTTTAGGATCAAAATAAGCGAGAGTAGGAGCACAAGACATGTGCTGCTTAAGAGTGTCGAATGTCCTCTGCTGTTGCACGTGCCAGGTCAAAGCAGTATCTTTGTGTGTAAGTTGGCGCAACGGGGCTAATATTTTGGTGAAGTTCGGAATCAATTTGCATTTTTGAGGGTTTAGCTTGAGGTTGATGTCCTTGGCGCGATCCAGGACCTTCGTCAGATTAGCATCGTGTTCTTCGACAGTTCGTCCAGCAATGAGGATGTCATCCACCACAATGCAGCATGGGTAACCGCAAACAACTGTACCATAGCTTGTTGAGATACTTCACTAGCAGAGCTAATGCCAAAAGGCATGCGAAGAAATCTGTATCGCCCGAATGGTGTGAAGGTGGTTAACTTGGAGGAGTTGTGTCCAGCAAAATCTGCCAGACTGAACTCTTGACATCTAGTACAGTGAATACCGTTGCCTCACCATCTGCGCTGCAATCGCGTCCACATTGCGCATGGGATAGTGAGGTTGTTTAATGGCTGTGTTTAAGTCCTTAGGATTGATATAAATCTGTATTTCGTCTTTATTCTTCTTCGTTGCCACGACCATGGTGGGAACCCAATCTGAGGGGTCAGCGACGGGAGCAACCACACCTAGAGACACCATTCTGTTGAGTTCACTTTGAACACGGTCCCGCAAAGCATGGGGAATCTTATGAGCTGGACGAACTACTGGAATTACCTCAGGGTCAATGATAATTGTGTACCTAACAGGCAACCTGCCCAGCTTATCGTCAAGCAAAATCTTGTATTGTGTCAGGATTTGTTGGCTAAAGTCACAGGCTGTAGTCAGATGACAAACCGAAGGGCCGAAAGAGACAAGTCCCAAGTCTTGCCACCCAGTAGAGACCCAGTAGAGACGGCACATTCTCACGAACCACATAGAAACTCAGGTTGTGGACACGTGAGTTAAGACAGCAGCGTAACTCGACTTGACCGATAGGGTGCATTTGACATCCTCCAGTAATACGAGTCACTGATCTACAGGACCTCTATCCCTCCTCTCTAAGTTCTGCAGAATTAGGGGTACCTCTCACATCCGGGTACTTTTTACAAAGTAAACCAGGTTCCCGTCTCTCAGTTACTCTTCGCTATAAGGTACTAATCAACAATCGATCAGAGGGTTACTAATCACTGTTGATCAGCTGCTATTCGAAATCAATCTCAAACATGCACAAACTCCGAAGTTCTATTTACACAGAATTCAAATTCTACCGTACGGGCAGAACTTCAATGTGAAATTCTGTATTTGGAAATTTGATTCTGCAAATCTAGACTCGCTCTTGGACCAATTAGTTTTGGCGCGTACCTCTCCACATACGCGGGCTCTCGAATTCAAATTAAATTGCCCAATGAAATCTCGAATGGACTAGAGTATTTCCAGCCAATCTATCCTCTAGCCACAAAGCCCAGTGCCTTTAGGAGATTTCTCGTCTGTCACTTCAGGGCATACCTGCTTGGCACCAGGTGTCAGCCTCTTCAAGCTGGCAGTCGATGCCGATTTTCGGAACGCACCTTTCCAATTAGCTCTATCAGCAAAGACAGGTCAAATGCTTCACCACTTTGCACGTACGCCAGACTTGTATTTCAATACCCCACCAATTGGATACCAAATCTGGGACAATGGGCCACCCCTCGCCCTGGAAGCACATTTGGCTCTCGTTAAGCAGCTGCAGCCTCCCAACTATGACCAAGTTTTTGGGCCAATCCTCGCCATGTTTTATGGGCCCCCAAAACCAAAGAAGTGCTATCCACCCCTCCGTGCTGGCTAGACTCTGTTCTATGATCTCGTTGGGACCCTTTCCCAAGCCTGCGAATGATTGATCTGCTCCGACTAGTGAAGTGCTGAAAATCAATGTGAAAACCGCACAGTGGCGCCAATTTCTGCACTCGCGATCGAGGCAGCTCAACACCCTTAATCGCAAACTTCTGTTTGGGGCCCGTTGAGATCCTGGATGAGCCCCCAATATAAATAGCTCGTTCTAAGCTTCCCCTCAGTCTAGTTTCAGTCAAAAACCACTGAGTCGAGCACTTGCGCATCTTAACTTTATTTTGGAAAAACACAATAACAGTTCTACTATACCTAACCACCGCGGGTTTGATCTGCCTGGCCAAGCCCACTTAGCCTCATTCAAGCAGAAACACTCCGGTAGGTCACGCAGTCCTAAGCGTTCTCCCAGAAGATTGACACAGGACCTCGTGGGAGCGGCCTTTTATAGTTCTCCGAACCTTGATGTGCCGAACCACATGGGGGTGGTCTCTATATTGTCTAATAACAGATATCGATTAACACAGTACATGATAGACATTTCCCCAACCCAATAATACAGTGACTAATACAATGTATCTGATGAAGTTTCTTGATGCAGTTTAACAGAGATGAATTAAGCAATATGTGCCTGGATATTCAAGAAACCCAGAGAAAGCTCAACACATAACCCAATCAACATCTAGCAAAGTAAAGCTTTGCAACAATATTTACAACGGTATGTCTGGTTTGCATTTATCCAATTTGTTTCATGCAATTTACACCTAATTGTCAGAATCTGCAGATGTTCCATTCTCTTCCTGCAACTCCTATATAGGCTCTAGACAAGATGGCACCATTCTGCAACTTGTCCCATTTCTGCAGAAGGCACATTTAAATTGACCAAATTGACCTAGCAGCCCAGAAGCCTTTACTCAATTTTAGTGTCCTGGCCTCTCCAATTTGGCCAGAATTAACACTGAATGTGGATGATTAGCCATGATCACGGCGAATGGTGGTGCTGGCTCAAAGGGCCGAATGGCCTACTCCTGCACCTATTGTCTATTATCTATAGTCTGTTGAGGGGATAAGAGGGATTGACCAGGGTGTGAGTTGTCCTTGATTATGCTGCTGGCCTTGCCGAGGCAGCATGAGGTATAAATGGAGTCAATAGAATGGAGTAGGAAGGAACAGTAGATGCTGGTTTACACCAAAGATAGACACTAAATGCTGGAGTAACTCAGCAGGGCAGGCAACATCTCTGGAGAGAAGGAATGGATGATGTTTTGGGTCCTAAACGTCACCCTTTCCTTCTCTCCAGAGATGCTGCCTGTCCCGCTGAGTTACACCAGCATCTTGTGTCTATCTTCAATAGAAGGGAGGTTGGTTTGTGTGATGGTCTGGACCACAATTCGCTGCAATTTCTTGCGGCCTTGGATGGAACTGTTCCCAAACTAAGCTGTGATGCAACCTGCTAAAATGCTTTCTATGTTGCATCTGTAGAAGTAGGTAAGAGTTGTAGGGGACATGCTGAACTTCCGAAGCCATCTAACAAAGTAGAGGCGTTGGTGCGCTTTCTTGGTCATTGCTTCAATATGGGTGGTCCAGGAGACGTTGTTTGTGATATTGAAGCCTAGGAATTTTCAATTTTATGCCATCTCAGCTTCAATGCAAACTAGGGTATGTGTGCCGCTTTCCTTCCTATAGTCGATCACTATCTCTCTTGTCTTACTGACATACAAACAAAGGTTGTTGTCTCGATACCAGGTCACGAGGTTCTCGATCTCCTTCCCATACCCCTTCTCATCATTATTTGATATCTGGCTCACAATGGTGGTGTCATGGGGGGGGGGGGGGGGGGAGTACAAAGATGGACCAGGCAGGAGATATTTTGTAGCTTTGTTGATGCCCTTTATGTGGGGACTCTTTGCATACCTTGGGTATGCCCCTTGTGTATACAAAACAAAGAATTTCCCGTGACTTGTCACATGTGACAATAAGGTACTCAAAGCATTCATTCATTCATTCATTTATGCAGACAGTTGAGATTAGTTTATCTTGCCATCATGTTCGGCATACAAATTGTTGGCCTGTTCCATTCTGGGAGGCCTGTTCCATTCTGTACTGTTCAATGTTATGGTATGTGGAGCTGGAGTCCAATTTAAAAGCAGAGCTACAAAGGTGTTAACATCCTTATTACCACCTGAGCCACATGCAAATTTGCAACCTGATCAGTTGAATGGGTGGCTGAGAGATTAGCATGGGAGGGATGGGTTTCAATTCAAGGGAACAGAGAGTGCACTTTTGGTGGGACAGGCTTCACTGAAATCGGGGTCGGACTGATGTTCTAGTGACTGAAATATCTGAGGCTTTTACAAAATATTGATTGAATAGTCAGGTATGATTCATTGAAGAGAAACATAAAGAGAAAAGTTAGGCAACAGTGTACCATGGTTCCACAGTAATGATAATCAGAGTGTAACAGGAAAGGACAGAATGTTCAAACAAAATGATGCATCTGCAGAGAGCATGTACCAACAGATTCAAGAATATCTTCTTCCCCGCTTTAATCTTAAATGGGCATCTCACGCGCTAAAAATGTATACCGGATCTTCCAATGCAACTTGTTTAGGCCTATGAACTTTCTTTAAAATCTGTAATTTCCCTTTAACTGTATCATTTCCCCCATTGCTGATGTTGGGCGAACTGGTGCATAATTCCTTGTTATGTCACTTCCTCCTCTTTTAAATGGAGGGGTCAAATTACACTAATCTAAGGTTTCCAGAACTTTTGAAAATGCCTAAAGAGATCATGGATTATGGATTATGGATTATGGTGAGCCGGGTCGTGGATAGTCAATACTAATTATGTTGAATGGCAGAGCAGGCTTAAAGAACAGGCTTGAAGCCTACTCCTGCTCCTATTTTCTATGGTTTTACATTTCAATAACAAAAAACAAGATTAATGATTTCATTGGTTAAAAAACCCTGGTGAACAATGCTAATGACATAGTAGAATTTCAGTGAACGTGAACAACACGGATATGAACTTAAGATCTTTATGTTTAAGAAGGAACTGCAGATGCTGGAAAATCGAAGGTAGACAAAAATGCCGGAGAAACCCAGCGGGCGAGGCAGTGAGGGTGGGGGGGGGGGGGGGGGGGGAGGAAGAAAGGAAGAGGTGGCGCAAGAGGGCTGAGGGAGAGCTGAGAAGGGGAGGAGGAAGTAAGGACTACCTGAAATTAGAGGTCAATGTTCATACCGCTGGGGTGCAAACTGCCCAAGCGAAATGTGAGGTGCTGCTCCTCCAATTTACGGTGGTCCTCACTCTGGCCATGGAGGAGGCCCAGGACAGAAAGGTCGGATTCAGAATGGGAGGGGGAGTTGAAGTGCTGAGCCACCGGGACATCTTTCGGAATGGGAGGAGGATCTTTCATGAAAGAACATTCAGTCGCAGAGTCATGGAGATATAAGCATGGCCCAACTTGTCCATGTCAACCAAATTGCCTAACCAAGCTTCTCTCGTTTGCCTGTGCCTGGCCAGCATTCTTCCGAAGCTTTTCTATGCATCTAGCTATTAAATATATTTTAAATGTTCTAATTGTACCCGCCTCTACCAGTTCTTTGGCAGCTCATTTCATACACACACCATCCACTTTGCAAAGGTTAACCCTCAGATCCTTTTAAAATCCTCCCTCATGCAATCTATTCCCTTTAGTTTTAGATTCCTCTATCCTGGGGAAAAGATTGTGGCTATTCACCTTATCCATATCCCCTCGTGATTTTATAAATGTCTATAAGGCCACCCTCCTACACTCCAGGAAGAATAGACCCAGCCTCTCCTTATAACTCAAACATCCCAGACCTGGTAACGTCGTCATAAGTCTCTGTAACCTTTCCAGTTTAATAACATCCTTCCTACAACAGGGCGACCAGATTGTACTTCACATGTGGCCTCACCAATGCCATGTAAACAGTAATGCGATGTCATAACTCCTATACTCAGGAGACGGATCAATGAAGGCAAGACTGCCTGACACCTTCTGCACTGTCTATTTGTTTTGCCACTTTCATGGAACTAAGTACTACTTGTGCTTTTAACTCTCTCTTCTACAACACTCCCCAGAGCCCTACGATTTTCCTGTTTACTGTTTAATGCTACTTCATTACACTATTTCCCCCTGGATGAGAGCATCTGGACTGATACATGAAATAGGAGAGCGATGACTTTGGCGATATCATGGAACTTAGACAAAAGAACAAACAGTATATACTGCAGGGAATAGTGCATGGACTGTTCTTCAGCAACCTACAATATGGTCTTTATTAGTCCCTCAGATCCCTTTTAAATCACAACTAATGACAAACAATCTTTGTCTCCTTCCCTCCAATTCATCACCTATTGGGAAGCTGATAGAGATATGCAGATGAAGAAGTCATGAGTTATGAACAGAGAAGGTAGACAAAAGTGCTGGAGAAACTCAGCGGGTGCAGCAGCATCTAGAGCGAAGGAAATAGGCAACGTTTCAGGCCAAAACCCTTCTTCAGACTGATGGAGGGTGGGCGGGGGGGGGGGTGGTCTTTTGCTTAACAGAGATATAATGGGTGGCTAGGTTTGCACACTTAATGGTCAGCTCACCTATATTCAGCAAAGTGTATGTCAGGCTTTTCCCGATAAGTATCAAAAGCAGAAGGTGAGGTGCATCTTCTAGGTATCAGCTGACAACTGTTACTATGGATTTGCTATAATCTGCTATAATACAGTTGGAGGAAAATGTTTCTCAAACTTCTGGTCGCAAATGCATTATGTCGCAAGATTAAGTGGCAGAGATAGTTTGAGCCATAGTTCACAGTGAAGAAGCAATGATGCTACATGGAAGGTTATTAGACTGTGCTTATCTTGCCAAGGGAGAACAGGGTCAGTGAGTTCATCCAAGAGCCCCATGTTCATCATTGCACTGGATTTTGTCCATATGGTCTCTTGCCCTACCAGTGCCATGTCCTTTGACATGGTTTATTAGAAAGTGTTTGAGTCATTTGTCTATGGGTATCCAGCAATCTTGTTTCAGATATTTCCATTAGACACACAGTTTGGAATCAGATGGGAACAAAAATATGAGAACAGAAGTTAATAATCAGCAAAGTAGGACAAAGGCAAATCAGTCAGCAGTAATTTAGACTTTGGAAGAAATTACTAAGAAAAACAATTAAAGTTGACATAAAGGCTTAGATGGCCGTAATTTATTTCTGGAGGAGATGGGAGATACTGTAGATCATAATGATATTTGCCAATGAATCCAGTATATGCATTGTTTAACTTTTGGATCCATGTAATCACTGTATTTCATTAAAACATTCTTGGGGTGTCAGGACTTGGTGAAACGTTGTCATCTACTTTTCTGTTTACTGCCCCCTTTTCAACATTATTGCAACTTTGTGGCATGTATTGGGTGATACAAATATAAACCCAAGCTGACAATAATGACAGATTTAATGCTTGCCTGTTACTCCCCAGTCTGTTGTTGGTCTCTCCGAAGGTGCTGCATATTAAAGGTTAATGCTCAGTTTTATAATCCCTTCCCCTTGTAGTAGAGTATGGCTAAATTGAGCTCCAGCATTTATTACTAAATATTTAAATTAGTTGACGCAGCACTTTTCAGTGGACGAGCTGCGCAGAGAACCTCTGCATCTTACCGACTTCACAGCAATTGGCCGCAGGGCTTTTAAATACCAGGGAACAGAAGTTAATAATTAGCAAAATTGGACAAAGGCAAATCAGTTAGTAATAGGGGGAGTTGCACGTAAGGTCATCCGGTCAAAGGGCATGATGCACGGAGCTGCTCAATCCTTCTGGAGGACATGGCAGCCTCCCGCATACACTGTTAACGTACGAAACGAGTACTTTCTTACTGTTAAAAACCGCCGACAAGGTCAATTTTTGCGCTGTAAATATTTATGGAGGGTGACTGAGCGCTCTGAACCAAATGCTCTAGTATCTTTGCTCTGAACCCGAGCTCCAAGGTGTAAGCGGCCGAAGGAGCGCATCCCTCAGGACAGCCCCTACTCTCCCCCCGGGGTCAGCGCTGTCCGGCCACGGCCGTCCTCCACCCCGTCTCCCCCTGTGGGCCGCACTGTTATGGGCTGTGGGTCGGCGGCGCCCACACATGGGGCCGGGGGGAGAGGGGCCACACATGGGGCACGGGGACGAAAACCCAGCAACGTCCCCGTCAGCTGCAGCAGAGAAGGGAACAATCTGATCCCTCCGCCCACCCGCGCTGCACCGACACCCTGACTGGCACCCCGTCCGGCACCCCGACCCGACCACCCCCACCTCCCCAACCACCCCCCGGCCACGGGGACAGATCGCCCAGGGTCCGCGAGTGTGGAACCAGTCAGCATGAAGTCCGGATGCTGGGACAGA
Organism: Okamejei kenojei; assembly: GCA_035221665.1. Lineage (NCBI taxonomy): Eukaryota > Metazoa > Chordata > Chondrichthyes > Rajiformes > Rajidae > Okamejei > Okamejei kenojei. The sequence goes on along the minus strand of CM069131.1, from coordinate 147,673,137 downwards.
AGACGGGCCCACCGTGTGTACTCCAGAAGGCTTTGCTTGGCAACAGTAAGGGTCATGGGCCGTGACCTTGACTGCCGTACGACCTCCCTATAGCTTGTGGAAAAAATTGGTAAGAAAAGCAATTCAAGCTGGTATTTGTGGGCTTGGAAGGCCAGGAATTGTTTCTGGGTGAGAAGATGGCTGGGATATGATAAGGTGAGGTAGATTGTAATAATAGGTGATAATGAAAGATAGGGATTAACCAGCATTGATATTAATGATCTTACTAATGATCTTATTAATTATTGTTATATGATGCTTATAAAAGGGGGTAATTCGGGTGTGGATAAATATGAATTCTTGCAATATTGTTTACAATTCAAATGTTGTTAGACATCTTGCCATGATAAATTGCATACATAACGGTGTCATGGTACACCAGTCATTGAAAGTAGGCATGCAGGTGCAGCAGGCTGTGAAGAAAGCGAATGGTATGTTGGCATTCATAGCAAAAGGATTTGAGTACAAGAGCAGGGAGGTTCTACTGCAGTTGTACAGGGTCTTGGTGAGGCCACACCTGGAGTATTGCGTACAGTTTTGGTCTCCTAATCCGAGGAAAGACATTCTTGCCATAGAGGGAGTACAGAGAAGGTTCACCAGACTGATTCCTGGGATGGCACGACTTCCATATGAAGAAAGACTGGATGGACTTGGCTTGTACTCGCTGGAATTTAGAAGATTGAGGGGTGATCTCATAGAGACTTACAAAATTCTTAATGGGTTGGACAGGCTGGATGCAGGAAGATTGTTCCCGATGTTGGGGAAGTCCAGGACAAGGGGTCACAGTTTAATGATAAGGGGGAAGTCTTTTAGGACCGAGATAAGAAAATCGTTTTTCACACAGAGAGTGGTGAATCTGTGGAATTCTCTGCCACAGAAGGTAGTTGAGGCCAGTTCGTTGGCCATATTTAAGAGGGAGTTGGATGTGGCCCTTGTGGCTGAAGGGATCAGGGGGTATGGAGAGAAGGCAGGTACAGGATACTGAGTTGGATGACCAGCCATGATCATATTGAATGGCGGTGCAGGCTCGAAGGGCCGAATGGCCTGCTCCTGCACCTAATTTCTATGTTTCTATGTTTCTATAAGGTCGTAAGTGATAGGAGCAGAATTAGGCCATTCGGCTCATCACATCTACTCCACCATTCAATCATGGCTGATCTATCTCTCTTGCCCTCATTCTCCTGCCTTCTCCCCATACCCCTTGACACTTCCAAATGATAATCGCGTTTAATGAAACAGATACTGTTTATCATAAAATTATGGCGACCTAAACTAAACGTTCTCTACAACTAATGTAGCAAATAGAATAACCACTCAGCAAGTGAGGAGAACAAATTAAGTTTTGAGAGTGGCACTTCAAAAGACTCGCACATATTTCTAAGCATCGATTTACAACAACAACTTGTATTTATTTTGGCTGACAACTACAAGATAATCTACCACCATCTGTTAGTTGTGGGCGATGGTGAAAATTGGTTTTAAAGAATCTAAGCTTTAAAAACCCAGGAACACTTCTGGTGAGTCTACACACCTTAAAATGTACATGTTTGAGCTGGAACAATTTTTTTGTGATAGTTCAATTTTTCCATATTCTAATAATATAATTTGCAGATTAAATAAACATTGTCAGAGATGTGGATTGTGAGGGAGGTTGTCAAAGCAGGGTATTAATCAGTTGAAAATATGGGCAGAGAAATGGCAGATGAAGTTTAATCCAAATGAGTGAGAGGTGTGTTACTTTGGGGAATCAAACGTAAGAGGCACCTATACAATAAATAGCAGGTATAGGAACCGCAGACGCTGGTTTACACCAAAATTAGACACAAAATGCTGGAGTAACTCAACAGGCCAGGTAGCATTCCTGGGGAGATAGAATTGGTGACCCAAAGGGTCCTAACCCGAAACGTCACCCATTCCTTCTCTCCAGAGATGCTGCCTGTCTGGACCGTTCGGAGCACTGATGGATGTTTTGGTGCAAGTTTATAGTTCCCTGAAAGTAGCAACACAAGTAGTTATGCAGTTAAAGAAGGCATATAACATACTTGCCTTTATTGGTTGGGGCACGGATTATAAAAGTTAGGAAGTCATGTCACAGATGTATAAAACCTTGATTAGCGCACGTGGAATATTGCATGCAGTTCTGATTGCCGCTTTACAGGATGCATGTGAAGGCATAGGAGAGGGTGTAAAAGATCTTCACCAAGATTTGTTGCCATTAGTGCTCCACCAAGATGCAGGACACAACACCACAGGAGATCCTTCTTCACTATGGCTATCAAACTGTACAACCCCTCCCCCTTCTGTCGTGGGGTAAACTGAGACTGACTCCCTCCCCCCACCCCATCTTTGCACATCCCCAATCCGTTCCACTCCTCAATGTCATGTTTCATGTATTTTGTGTTTTTATGACTGTCGGCAGATCAATTTCCCCCCTGGGATAAATAGAGTTCTATCGTATTGTTAGTATTGTCTTTTGGTGTATAGATTGGCTAATCTTTCAGCAATCCTCAATGTTCGAAAATGTTGCCTGGATTGGAGAGTATTAGCTATTAGGAGAGGATAGAAAAACGTGGATAGACACAATAAGCTGGAGTTATGGGCCTGTCCCACTTAGACAATTTTTCAGGCGACTGCTGGCGATTGTCAAGTCATAGCAGGTCGCTGAAAATCCGATAAATGGAACGGCGACTATCAGAGTGCAACACACACACACACACACATATACACACACACACACACACACACATATACGCATCGCTTCCTTCACCAGTTATGCAGGCGGGGGACAGGGCAAGCGGGGGAGCGCTGTCTGAGTGAAATTCACACGGTGCAAAGCCAATGTGATACAGACACACACCGCGATGCACGGGAAGGTTGGCGCTGTAATTAAGACGATGAAAGCACAGTGCACGGGAAGGGTCACTTAAGTCCTTTAAAAGAGGGGGGGAGAGGGGGGAGAAAGGGGGAGTAGGAGGGGAGAAGGAGGGGAGAAGGAGTAGAGACAACTTTTAATAAGTCAGAGATACACGGCTGTGAAACCCGGCGGACATTAACATTACCGGTTGGTTATCCTTGGTTCTGAAAACTACTGTTTACATTTTTGTTTTCCCCAATGAGCCAATGAAATTCACCGGTCAGCACCGGCAACAACCTATGACAACCTTTGACCTCCTGGCAACCCACTACCACGGCACCCACGGCTAGAGAATTCTCGCTACTCTCCATGCGGCTTCATTTTGGTGAAAAATTCAACATGTTGAAAATTTAGCGGCAACCAGAATGAAGCCGCGACTAGTTCCAAGAATGCGGGAACTATTCACGACCATGAAGGTGACTCCCCGGCAACCACCCGCGAACATGTGGCGACCGCATAGTCTCCTGTAGTCGCCTAAAAAGTCACCTAAGTGCGACAGGCCCATAACTCAGCAGGTCAGATCGCACCAGAGAAAATAAATACATGACTTTTCCGGTGGAAACCTTCTTCAGACTGACTTGGATTGTTTTCTCTGGAGTATTTCACATGTGCTTGGAATGCGCTGCCAGGGGAGGTGGGAGAAGCAGATGCAATAGCAACATTTAAGAGGCACTTAGACAGGAGCATGAATAGATAACAACTGCTGTGAAATAGACAGATTTGGTTAGTTTAAATTGATATAATGGATGGCCCAGATATCGTGGGCCGAACAGCATGTTCCTGTGCTGTACTGTCCTATTTATATCATTGATATTATTCGTCGCCACTAGTGTCAGCATTGTGTCTTGGCATACAGATTGACTTATCTATCAAGCAATCCTCCAAATGCTCTGAGATTCAAGTAGACTGCTCGCTTTCTCCGATTCAACATCTGAGGTCCTTTTCGTGTCTGCGATTTTCTCTTTGAAATTGCAGAGAAGTTTAGCTGCACTAAAAAGTTGCCATTAAAACGGTTACATTATGTTTTCCAATCAGCGCTGAAACCCCATTCACAATGATAAATTAAGTTTCAGTTTTAAAGCCAACACAGCATGTTGTTCCTGTTATATTGTGTTTACCGATTGAGGACTACAATTCCGTCGATTCACTCACATTTTCTGCTGACGATTACACGATGTTTACTGAGGTTCCACTGCATTAATTACCGCCGCTCACAATCACAACTTAAAAATTGAGCCAAAATCATTGGAACGTATTCCTGTTCTAATAAAACGATATGTTGATGTGTAGAAAGAAACTGCAAGATGCTGCTTTAAACCAAAGATAGACACAAAAAGCTGGAGTAACTCAGCGGGACAGGCAACATCTCTGGAAAAAAGGAATAGGTGCCGTTTCGGGTCGAGACGCTTCTTCAGACTGAGAGTCGGGAAAGGGGTACAAGAGATATCCACAAACCCGACTGCCCTGGCAGACCCATTGTCTCTCCCTGTTCGTACCCCACCGAACACATTTCCACATACCTTGACGCCATCCTATCCCCCTTTGTTAAATCCCTCCCCACCTATGTTCAAGACACCTCAGACACCCTCCGTCGGCTCCGCACATTCCATTCTCCAGGCCCCCATCCTCTCATCTTTACCATGGACGTCCAGTCACTCTACACCTCCATCCCCCACCAGGATGGTCTCAAAGCCCTCCGATTCTTCCTCAACCAGAGGAGCAACCCATACCCGTCCACTGACACCCTCCTCTGCCTAGCGGAGTTGGTCCTTACCCTCAATAACTTCTCTTTTGACTCCTCCCATTTCCTCCAAACACAAGGCGCAGCTATGGGCACACGCATGGGCCCCAGCTACACGTGCCTCTTTGTCGGGTACGTCAAACAATCCTTGTTCTCGGCGTACCAGAGGCCCATCCCCGACCTCTACCTCCGTTACATCGACGACTGCTTTGGTGTCACCTCCTGCACCCACACACAACTGACTGACTTCATCCATTTCACCACCAACTTCCATCCGGCACTCAAATACACATGGACCATTTCCGACATTTCCCCTACCATTCCTTGACCTCACCATCTCTATTGCAGGTGATACACTCCTGACCGACATCCACTACAAACCAACGGACTCCCACAGCTACCTGGACTACTCTTCCTCCCACCCTGCTTCCTGTAAGGACTCCATCCCCGATTCCCAATTCCTCCGTCTACGCCGCATCTGCTCCCAGGATGAGGTGTTCCACACCAGGTCATCACAAATGGCTTCATTCTTCAGAGAACGGGGATTCCCCTCCCCTACTATAGATGAGGCTCGCACCAGGGTCTCCTCCATACCCCGCAACACTGCCCTATCTCCCCGTTCCCCCACTCGCAACAAGGGCAGAGTCCCCCTGGTCCTCACCTTTCACCCCACCAGCCGGCAAATGCAACACATAGTCCTCCGCCAATTTCGCCACCTCCAACGTGACCCCTCCACTCGCCACATCTTCCCATCTCCCCCCCTTCTGCCTTCCGCAAAGACTGTTCCCTCCGCAACTCCCTTGTCAATTCTTCCCTTCCCTCCTGCTCTACCCCTTTCCCCAGGCACTTTCCTTTGCAACCGCAAGAAATGCTACACTTGTCCCTTCACCTCCCCCCTCCACTCCTTTCAGGGACCCAAGCAGTCCTTCCAGGTCCGACAGAGGTTCACCTGCACCTCCTCCAAACTCATCTACTGCATCCGCTGCTCCAGATGCCAGATGATCTATATTGGTGAGACCAAGCGGAGGCTTGGCGATCGTTTCGCCGAACACCTCCGCTCGGTCCGCAATAACCAACCCGACCTCCCGGTGGCTCAGCACTTCAACTCCCCCTCCCATTCCATATCTGACCTCTCTGTCCTGGACCTCTTCCACGGCCAGAGTGAGCAACACCGCAAGTTGGAGGAACAGCACCTCATATTCTGCTTGGGGAGTCTGCATCCTCTGGGCTTGAACATTGAATTTTCTCAATTCTGTTAACCCTTGCTGTCTCCTCCCCTTCCCACCTCTCCCTCAGCCCTCGGGCCCTGGCATTCCCTCTCTCTCTATCTCTCTCCCCCACCCTAGTCGCACTAGCTTCTCATTTTCGCACTACAAACAGCTTACAATGGCTTTTTCCCTTTATCATCGATACTTTTTTGCATATCTTTCATTCATTGTTCTTTATCTCTCCACATCACCGTCTATATCTCTCGTTTCCCTGATCCCTGACCAGTCTGAAGAAGGGTCTCCACCCGAAACATCGCCTATCTCCTTCGCTCCTTAGATGCTGCTGCACCCGCTGAGTTTCTCCAGCTTTTTGTGTACCCTCGATTCTCCAGCATCTGCAGTTCCTTCTTTAAAAAATAAAACTAGTACAACTGGTGGTGGAGGGTCGGAGAGGGTTACTTGGATGGGTTTGTTTTGCTGTCATTTGCTACAAAAATGAACACACCGGTTGTACAATGAGAAACTATCCACCGAGGGGGCAGGAGAAGCTGCAGCCTGTCCTCGCTGCGGCCGCTGCCACAATCCCAGGCAGATAAACCTGCTCAACACTCGGGACCACGGTCCCACACACACCGGCCACTGGGAGCAGCCGATCACGGCGAACTTCTGCCCCCGCCCAGCTGCAGGTTCAGTCGGCTGCAAGGTCTGAGGGCGGGAGCGGGAGCGGGCGAGTTCAGCCTGTGCGGAGAGGCAGAGGCAGAGGCAGAGCAGCGGCGGTGGCGGCGGCCGGAGGGTAGAGGGAGGGAGGGAGGGAGGTGGCTTCTCCCGCAGGGCCGTGAACGACATCACTTCACGCCCCCTCCGCTGGAGCCGGACACCAGGTCCACCGCGGGAAGTTGAGTTGAGTTGAGCGGCGCCACTCCTCCCCTCGGACCGAGCCCGTATTCAAGCACGACTGTCGGTGAAGTAACTGGGGTGGAACCGGTTCATATATGTGCAAGTGTGGATGACATAGGGGGGGGAGAAAAAAATAAATCAAAACAGCCAAATATATGAAAGGAGAAAGCGGACGAGAAAGTTACGGGAACGGAGAACCGTTTAAAGTAAGTGATTCTTGGTTAAGCGCTATATTCCGTTGGGCATCTGAAGAAGGGTCTCGACTCGAAACGTCACCCATCCCTTCTCTCCAGAGACGCTGCCTGTCCCGCTGAGTGACTCCAGCACTTAGTTACATTTGTTGCGGGTTGATTGACGGATCTTTTGTTCCTTATCAAGGGACACAAAGTTTGGAGAATAGAGTTTGAATTTGCTTTCGTTCATCATAGTGATAGTGGAGTTATTTATTCAAGGCGTTTTGGACATCGCTGTTCGTGGCGGCGTTTATAGACCAACCCCAATTGCCTGACCCGCGGAGGCAGATGGAGCGGTTTGCACTGGCGGATCTAAAGTGATAAGTGGACCAGAAGACATTGGAGCAGAATTGGGCTATTCAATTATGGCTGAACAATTTCTCCCCCTCAGCCCCATTCTCCTGCCTTCTCCCCATAACTTTTGACACCTGGTATTGCATTTGCCTTCGTACCGCTGAGTCAACCTGCAAATTAACCTTTTGGGAATCCTTCACCAGCACTCCTTTGTACCTCTGATTCCTGAATCATCTCCCCATTTAGAAAGTAGACTGTGCCTTTATTCCTTCTACCAAAGTACACGACCGTACACGTTGCTTCGCTATATTCCGTTTGCCTCTTCTTTGCCTGTCCGAGGCCCTTCTGCAGACTCCCTGCTTCCTCAGCACTACTTTCCTCGCCACCTATTTTTGTATCATCCACAAACTCAACGGGTCAGACAGATCACTGGAGAACATGAATTGCAATGTTTCAGATCGGGACCCTTCTTCAGACTGATTGTAATAGGGGGGCAAAAGGCCGGAAGAGAAGTTGGGTGGGCCAAAGCCTGGCAAGTGATAGGTGGAGGTTGCTTGATTGGCCAAGGCCAGAGATGAAAAGACAAATAGTGAGATAAGGATAGAAGAGGATTGAAATGTAATGCCTGATGAAGGAATATAGGTGCTAAGGGATGGAGGAAAGGGAAAGGGAGGATAGGTGTGCATCTGGGTGGGATACAAGAAGAGGGGAAAAGAAGGCATCACAAATTTGAGAATTTAATGTTTATACTGTTGGGATGTAAACTACCCATGCAGCTTAGGCAGGAGAAAGTACATGGAGAGGGCCTGGTTTGGGTGGAGTGGGATGGATGAACCAAGGAGTTGTAGATAGAGTAGTTTCCTTGGAATGGGGTGGGAATGGGAGGAAGTAACTGGTAGTGAGATCACGTTGAAGGTGGCGGAAATGTCGGAGAACGATGTGTTGGATACGGAGGTATGTGGGGTGAACGGCAAGTGAGCAGGGGAACTCTATCCTTGTTCCATTGGGGGGATGGAGTGAGACCAGAACGACGGGACATCGGGATCCATCTATGACAGCAGGTGGGAAACCACATTTGCTAAAGAAAGACAAGGTCCTAGAATGGAAAACCTCATCTTGGGAGCAGATGCTTTCAAGCATCTTGAAAGATGCAAGTCTTGGTTCAGTGATGCAACGTAGCACAGTGGTGAAACTGGTAGAAATGTTGCCTCAGAACTTGAAAGAAAATACCATCAGACTCGGGAACAGTTGTATCCCCTCAGTTATCAGACTATGAAACAGGCTTCCCATGAGCTAGTGTAGCCTGATCTTCCAACCTACCTCATTGCCGACATTGGACTTTTGTCTGGAACTGTAATGCCATGATGTAAATGCTGTAAATTATTTTCTGCACTTTTCTCTTTGCACTACCTGTTCTTTTTGTGTCTGCTTTGTCTGTACATCATCTAGTGTAGTATAATCTGATTCAATTTGATAGCATGCTAACAATAACGTTTTTCACTGTACCTCATACACATGGAAACAATAAACCAATGCCAATACCAACCTGGGTGTGGTCCTCAGCTCCAGTGCGGTCTGTGTGGAATTTGCACATTCTTCCCGTGAGCACATGGGTTTCCTCCGACATCCCAAAGGTGTGTGAATGGATAATTTAATTGACCATAAATTGCCCCTAGTATGCCTGTGATTAATTGAAACTAGGGGAAATTAATGAGTATACCAGTGGCCCATTGGTTCTTTATTATCATATGTACACAGATGCAATGAAATTATGTTTTCATACAGTTCAGTAAAGGATTACTACATATAAGTACAATTCCTGATTAATTGCAAAGTATATAGAATTAGACCACTAAGAACATGAGTCGCCAGGTGTTGGTGCCATTTTCAGTCCAAATTGTTTTAAGTGCAGCTGGCCATAAAGCCCTGTTGTCCTTGCCGCAATGCAGGGTTGGCCAAGCAAAGCCACAGGTGTCCTCCACCGCTAATCCACTGCTTTGTGCTGCTGCAGGCTGCATCAGGTCTGTGCGATTGGTCTCTTGGTGAGGCGCCTGATCCAGTCGAGCCCCAGGCTGTTTCAGGGCCTCCAGCCATCACCTCCTTTCAGATTGTCCAGCGAACTGTTGTCCCTCACCTTGCCTGGGCACCGTTCAGTCTTTGTGTCCCAGGGCACTTCCCGCAGCTGACCTTGAGAGCGTGGATGACAAGGCCCCGGCTCCTCTATCCAGCCCCTTGGTCTTGCAACCACCGCCGACGACTCCCTCACCCTCCCCTCCCGTTCTCTGGTCCCTGGGAACGAGCTGGGGGCTGGGCTCACTAGCTTCCCTCCACAAGGCAGATTTCTAGGCCTCACGGTGGGCAAACCTGGCCATGGTCTCCCGCGTGGCACCACTGTCACCAACCTAATGTCAACCTCCCTTTTCCTCACCTTTATTCCCCTCTTCCATCTGCCCCACCTTGATATGGGAGACTAAATGGTATTAGTGTTGAATCAGTGTAAATAAGTATTTGAATATTGGCATTGATGTGGTGGGCCTGTCTTTGTGCTGTACGACTAGATAACTTACATTTATTATTGCCTTTAACATCAAAAAACATTTCAAGGTTTTCAGTGGAACATTGTGAGACAAAAACTGATAAGGAACCACAAATATAGATAGCAAGAGACAATAGACAATAGGTGCAGGAGTAGGCCATTCAGTCCCTCGAGCCAGCACCGCCATTCAATGTGATCATGGCTGATCATCCCCAATCACTACCCCGTTCCTGCCTTCTCCCCAAATCCCCGGACTCCGCTATCTTTAAGAGCCCTATCTAGCTCTCTCTTGGAAATATCCAGAGAAGCGGCCTCCACCGCCCTCTGAGGCAGAGAATTCCACAGATTCACAACTCTCTGTGTGAAAAAGTGTTTCCTCGTCTCCGTTCTAAATGACTTACCCCTTACTCTTAAACTGTGGCCCCTGGTTCTGGACTCCCCCAACATCGTGAACATGAAACTGCTCAATCAAAATGGTGAGATTTATGGAGTGCCTTAAAAGAAGAAAAGATAAGGAGTTTAGTGGTTTAGTGGGAAGAGAATCTGGAATTAGGTCAAGGCTGTCAGTCGTGGGGCAGTTAAATTCAGGGATGTGAAGAGGCCAGAACCAGTAAAGCACATAAGGATGGTATCAGTGACAGGTCAAGAATGAAGGAGGCTGCAGAAAGTGGTGGACATTGCCCGGTCCATCATGGGTTCTGATCTCCCACCATTGAAGGGATCTACAGGAAGTGCTGCCTTTAGAAGGCAGCTATTATCTTTAGTGACCCCCGGCCAGGGTCACTACCATTGGAAAGGAGGCATATGAGCCTGAAGGTAGACAAAAAATGCTGGAGAAAATCAGTGGGTGAGGCAGCATCTATGTAGAGAAGGAATAGGCGACGTTTCAGGTCGAGACCCTTCTTCAGACTATTATCTATTATCTTCAGGTTCAAGAACAGCCTCTTACCACAACCCAACCCCAAACCCCATCAATCCCAAGGAGATCGTTCGCACTACTATGGTTGCTTTACATGGTTTGATTTTTTTGCACTATCATGGTCTAGTTTACTTAGAATAACTGATTTGTTGTTAACTATTAACTATTTTACATTTGTTGTTTTCTTGCATCTAATGTGTATTAAACTGTAGAAGTAAGAATGTCATTGTTCTGGTTCCTATTGGGTGCATATGGCAAATAAAGACTCTTGACTAAATAAGGAAATAATACAATTAAGCATAATGCATAATTTACCTGCAGTTTTACTATTTATCAATGATATGTCCCTGTTTTGGATTAAATATTTCCTTGTTAGATATTGCAATATTAATTATCTTTAATTCTCTTAGAGTTATACAGTCCTACAGCGTGGAAACAGGCCCTTTGGCCGAACTTGCCCTCACCGGCCAACATATCCCAGCTACACTAATCCCACTTGCCTGTGTTTGGCCCATATCCCTCTAAGCCTATCCCATCCATGTAGTTGTCTCATTGATTAAATATTGTGATCGTCCCAGCCTCAACGACTTCCTCTGGCAGCTGCTTCCATACACCCACCACCCTTTGTGTGAAAAAGTTACCCCTCAGATACCCATTAAATCTTTTCCCTGTCGTCTTAAACCTATGTCATCTGGCCCTCGCTTCTCCTATTCTGGGCAAGAGACTGCGTTTAGTCGATCTATTCCTCTCATGATTTTATGTACCTTTAAAAGACCACCCCTCATCCTCCTGCACAACAAGGAATAGAGCCCCAGCCTGCTCAACCTCTCCCTATAGCTCAGACCCGTGAGTCCTGGCAACATCCTCGTCAATCTTCTCTGTACCCTTTCCAACTTGACAACATCTTTCCAAAAACTCTTGGTATTTAGTGGGAACTTTGCACTTACTAAATAATAGTCCCCACAAAGATATCTGCAATGTCATTATGCTTGGTTCTTTGCAGAGACATGATAGTTACTAATCTTCTTGTGTATGGCGTGCACAGCCTTAAGTTGTAGGACAACTTGTTCTATTTGATCTTATTTGATTGTACACGCCGGGTTGATTGCATTCGTCACAACAGGGCAGACCACGTGAAGGTTGCAATCTCCCACCCCATAGTTACTAAGTAGCGCTTGGTATTTTTCAAATCTTATCTGCTAAACCAATTGTTTTCCCTCTGCTCATTGCTTAGTCTCAGCTTCCTAATCACTGCTTTGCAAGTGTACCTGTACCTCAAAAATATATTGGTGGTTGTAAAGTTCTTTGTTATGATGTTTGGTCATGAAACGCAATATATAAATGTGAATGTTCCTTTCTTTGGATCCCACTTTACACATATCTTTCTGAAACCAAGAACCGTGTGCATGCAACCCAACAGCACTGGCTCCTGCAGGCACATTTGTGAAGGATACAAGATCAGCCATTGCATATTTGTTTATTTTGGTTTGGTTGATGGTTTGTTAGATAATTTTACATTTTGGCTTTATCATTCCTTTGTGGCACACAGTGGTAGATGCACTTCTAGGAGCTTGTATCATGTTTGTTACAATGAGTTTTAGGTGAACGTATTAAGTTCTTAAGGTGTAATTATGAAGTTACTAAGTTAGCAATGTTAAAAGCAGTAAAAATAGACACAAATCAACCTTTGTCCTGTCCAGATTTGCTGTCAAGGTTGGATTTAAGATACGTCCATAGTGACGAGAAACCATTACACTTAATATGAATTAAGGGAGTGTACTGAAAATGGATACAATATGAATAATTTCCTATGGTGTGGAGGAGGCAATTTAGCCCATCTGGACGACCACCTCTCAGTGCAACCCCTTTCTGCCATTTATGTTCCCTAAGTCTATTATATCCCATGTGCTTCTTGGTTATGATGATACTGCCAGTTAGTAGCGGGAAGCATTTATTAAGCACAATACAAGGTGAGGCCTATATGAGGCAACCACAAAGTGATATAATAACTTGCTTCATAGCCATTCTTTAAAAATAAGCTTCTTATATCTATTTAGCTACAAAATAATTCAAACATTAAACTGTCCAGTTCCAAACAAAATCCAATGCAGATTGTTGGTGGAATACTGAGACTCGGAATAGCTAATGAATCTCGGTCTTTCTCCTGGGTTGGCAGATTTAACAGGGTCTGAAGTAAGGAATGTTTCATGAACTACTGAGTGAGCAACATGGAACTCAGATTTGTGCACAGAACATATGAAGTCAAGGCAAGGGATAAACCTTGTGTCCATTCTATCATTCACCATCTCAACAGTGACAAGTGTTGTCTTCCTGTACCAACTTGGGTTTAAGATATGTCCAAAGTGACGAGAAACCATTATACTTAGTATGAATTAAGGGTTTGTACTTTGCAAATTGATATAACATCATAATTGATTGCTCAGGAAATTAAGGATAGATCTCCCTGCTTGTCATTAAAATCATGATGCAGGATCCTTCATGTCCACAGTGACATATAGTGTTTCTGTTTGCTAAGTTAACTTAAAGACGATGCTTCCCGATTGTAAATTGTTAAGGGGTTGGATAGGCTAGATGCAGGAAGATTGTTCCCAATGTTGGGGAGGTCCAGAACAAGGGGTCACAGTCTAAGGAAAAGGGGGAATTCATTTAGGACCGAGATGAGGAAAACATTTTTCACACAGAGGGTGGTGAGTCTCTGGAATTCTCTGCCACAGAAGGTAGTTGAGGCCAGTTCATTGGCTATATTTAAGAGGGAGTTAGATGTGACCCTTGTGGCTAAAGGGATCAGGGGGTATGGAGAGAAGGCAGGTACGGGATACTGAGTTGGATGATCAGCTATGATCATATTGAATGGCGGTGCAGGCTCGAAGGGCCGAATGGCCTACTCCTGCACCTATTTTCTATGTTTCTATGTTTCTAAATATTTTACTGAAGATTCAACTTAGAAAGACCCTTGAGTTGTTGGTGTTGACTTGAGTACACATAGCTAGTGTTTTGGTGCCATTTCTTAATTGTTCTTGAGAAGGTGTTTGTGATAAGATACTGCCTTGAACTATTCCAGTCCTACTAGCTATAATGCAGATGTTAAGATTTACCCGGGATTTAAATTCAGTGATGATGAGTGAATGACATATTATCATCAGAATGGCATGTGCAATGGAGCAGAACTTGCTGCTCATGGTCATAAGGTCATAAGGAATAGGGGTAGAATTAGGCCATTTGGCCCATCAAGTCTACTTGAAGGCTGATCCATCTCTCGCTCCTAACCCCATTCTCCTGCCTTCTCCCCATAACCTCTGCTGCTCCTGTGAGGCATTGCTTTCTAGTTGGTTTTGGCAGATGCCTTCCAAGCAGCAGCAGCAGCAAGTAACTGTAGGTATTTTGTCTTGGCACCTATGGTGACGGGCCTGAATCTGTAGAATGATAGATGGGCTGCCAACCAAGCAGACTGCTTATGGTAGATAGCATGATTGTGTTGTTGGAGCTATGCTTATTTCGGCAAGGCTATTCCAACACATGCTTGACTTATGCAGGTATTGGAAAGGCTTTGGAAGACATGATTCACAGATTTAAGATCAGCCACAACCCTCCTTGAACTATTACTGAGGATTTTCAATGAACTACATTTCATGATTTTGACTTTCATATTTAAATTGGGAAGAGTAAAGAGTAAATTGGGAAGAGTAAAGAGTAAATTGGGAAGAGTTAAAGATCTTTCATTTAAATTAAGGTTACAAAGTGTCATATTTTCCAACCTGCGGCAGCTTTATTTCCACATCAACAACATATTGCAAAAAAAATCTCACCGTGCCAGGATACAGAGGAATTTAACTTTGATTGTTCTGAGGGATGTGTGAAACAGAAACATTTTAAATGCTAAGCCTTCAAATGCCTGAGTTCTTAATATGTTTAATGATCTTCATGGACAGATGTGCTCCCAGCTAGTCTTCCACCCCCCATCCTTGTCTCAGCCACACCAGAACTGTGTGTTCCTCATTGATGACCTTTTCATTGGAAAAACATGTCACTTCAAACCAAGGTTACTCATTTCATTATCTAGATATTCTCAAGAGCTGAATGTTAAATTATATTCTTTGACATTTGAAAATACTTTGAGCGAACATTTTTTCCATGTTTATTTTGTGGTGCAAACTTAAAGATTATTATTTTTAAAAGGACAGCATTTTGTACGATAATTCAATTCTGGATGCATTTTCACGTTGGCAGAACATTTCACAGATAAATGATGACGCTGTTAATAAATTGTTCTGGTATTTTGACTGAGACTTTGGTGTTCTTGAATCTTTGAGCTAATATCAAAGCAAGGATGTTATAATCATTTATCGTTTATAAATATTAAAAATGTGACATCTTGATCTTTGTACACTGGAAGAGGCACTGAATGGTTGTATTTGGTGAGTCTTGCAGTTTGGAGCTCAGTTCAGTTTTGCATTGTGAGTTGTTTTATGCTTGGTTGGCTTGGCACGTTGGTATTTTGTAGATAATCTAGTCACATTCAAAGGGATATTGATTGCACTGCCAGGGGTAGTGCTGTAGGCACAGGGAAATCAGGGATTTAAGAGGCTTTTAGATAGGCACATGAAAATCGGGCGATATGGTTCACATATCACAGGCAGAGGAGATTTGTTTAACTTGCCAATATGTTTGGCACGGACATTGTAGGCTGAATGGCCTGTTCCTGTTGCGTACTATTCTATGACCTATATTAAGTTATATTTTATTCAGATGCCAACTCAACCAAGGAGACCATTACTTGGAGAAGATAGCCAATTTACAATGTGTTTACACAATTAACAGACAGGATAGAAGAACTAAGTCCTGGAGACATTACAGAAGAAATAATATTACATTAGTAGGCGGGGAGTAGGGGTGTAGTAACTATAATCTTAAGAAAACTGATGCTTTGTTTCATGACGAGGGCAGTCAATTAATAGCAGTTAATGCGAACGATTATTGTGTTAATAATTTCAACACATCAATACATGCTGATGTTGGTAAAATTGAATCACAGCTATTGGAGAAATTATTTTACTCTCCATTATTATGTGAACCTAGTAGAGATTATATTTGATAAGGGCATATGGTGGTCTAGGTTTTGGACAATGGGAAATTGGAGGGTGTAATAAGGTGGGACAGGCAGAGTTTTGAATTTCTGGAACTGGATATGGTTAGGGAGATGAGTGAATGCCAAAGATGGTCTGACTGTGATGAGAACTTTAAATTTTATATCATATTTTCTCATGGCATTGAAAGAGGCCATTCAGCCCATCAACTGGGTGGCACAGCGGTAAGGATGCTGCTTTACAGTGCCGGAGACCTGGCTTCCATTGTGACTATAGGTGTTGTCTGTGGGTTATTATGTTCTTTCTCCCTGCGACTGCGTGGAATTTCTCCGGGTGCTCAGGTTTCCTCCCACATTCTATATAGATTGTGCAGGTTTGTAGGTTAATTGGCTTCTGTAAATTGCCCCAGGTGTGTAGGATAATACCAATGTATGGATGATCGTTGGTCGGCACAGACTCAGTTGGCTGAAGGGCCCGTTTCCATGTTGTATCTCTAAACTAAACTCTATTCCATCCTCAGAGCAATCTGATCAATCTCATTCCCAAACTTATTTCCCTGCAACCCATTTTCCTTTACATTCCCATCAACCTTGATTCTCCTATTGCTCATCTACGCCGTTCAAATTTCCAGTAATTAGTCAACCTGCCAGTGGCCACTCCTTTGGGATATAGGAGGAAGGGAAGCATCCCAGGAAACCCATGTGTTTATAGGGAGAAGTTTGAGTTTAGTTTATTGTCACGTGTACTGAGGTAGAGTGAAAAGCTTTTGTTGCGTGCTAACCAGTCAGCGCAAAGACAGTTCATGATTACAATTGAGCTATTCCGTGTACAGATACATGATAAAGGGAATAACGTGAATAACATATCGTGTAAGATAAAGGCAGTAAAGTTCAAATAAAGGTGTAAATGTTACATGGACACCACTGAATGTTAGTATTGAACTGGGATTTCTGGAATCGGTGCATATATTATTATTGTATCATCGAAGGAAAGCATTTTTCATTGAATCGTAGGAAAACATTTTCCTCTGTCTTATTCAAAGGTGTTTGTGTTCTATTATTGGTTAACGGTGCTATTAAAATAGCAAAAAACTAATTGTAAAAATAAATTGCTCCATGCTTAGGTCATCACCTGGCACTAGATCCTTGGAATGTAGGGAAGATGAAAGAAAGTAAGTTAGCACGGTTATCCAACAGTGCTAATACATATGTGTAGGACGGAATAGCTGCAGATGCTGGTTTCCACCGAAGATAGACACAAAATGCTCGTAACCCAGCAGGATACGCAGCATCTCTACCTCATGAAGAAGGGTCTCGATCCAAAACGTCACCCATTCTTTCTCTCCAGAGATGCTGCCTCTCCCACTGAGTTACTTCAGCATTTAGTGCCTATCTTCAGTTTAACAGACACTTGACATAAACCCTGAAGCAAACTGGATGGCAGTACTTGGAGAACTGACTTGTTGATTGCTTGGGATGTTTTGATGTTAGAATTCAAAGATTGAAAGGTCTTCATTTGAAAACATAGATCCAAAGACAAAAAGATAGAGGTATATTAGCTCTAGACCTGTTTTGCACAACCCATAGAGACTAAATAGCAATTGTAGCAGCATTCCTCTGAATATTTGTCAATAAGTTATGTGCACTAAGTGCTAGCAAATTAGCAATTTTCTTATTTTGTCCTTCAAGCAAAATACAGTTCACCAATATAAATCATATCAGTATTCCATGTGGAGTTAACTAAAATTTTAACCAGAATGTGATATCTTTGACCTTAAATTAATGCAGTTGGCCATGCTAGTGGCTTTCAGTGATATAAATGTCGTGGTCATTTCAACTTCACATTTATATTTAAATAAATAAGAATGACATTTGCAGGATCAAATAAACCATGTACTGTTGGTGTTAAAGAAGGAACTGCAGATGCTGGAGAATCGAGGGTACACAAAAGGCTGGAGAAACTCAGCGGGTGCAGCAGCACCTAAGGAGCGAAGGAGATAGGCGACGTTTCGGGTCGAGACCCTTCTTCAAACTAGTACTGTTGGTACTAGTTTGAATAAGCCAACTTGTCCTCCCACCCTGCTTCTTGCAAGGACGCAATCCTTTCCTATCAATTTCTCCACCTCTATCCTATTTGCTCCCAAGATCAGGTTTTCCACTCTATAAGATGGCCTCTTTCTTCAGTAAACCTGGATTGAACCCTCACCCATGTCTCCTCTGTGTCGTGCATTTCCTCTCTTGATTCTATTCCGTCTCCCAATCAGATGGAACAAGGTTAGAATTCCCCTGGTACTTACCGTTCACCCCACCAGCCTCTGCATTCAACATATCATTCTACAACATTTTTGTCCTCTTCAACATAATCCCACCACCAGTCACATCTACCCACTCCACCTCTTTCTGCATTCTATAATGAGCACTTCCTTCACAACCCCCTGGTTCGCTCATTCCTTCCCTCCCTAGACACCCACTTACTTTGCCCTGCAATCTCAGGAGATTAAGCCCTTGACCCTATACCTCCTCTCTCCCTTCCATCCAGGGACCACTGCGACCCTCCCAGTTGAGTCAGAGGTTCACATGCTCCTCTTCAAACCTTGTCTACTGCATCAGGTGGCCTTTATATCAACAACACTAAGCGCAGACAAGGCGATCATTTCAACAAACACTTGCACTCTGCCCACCGACTTTTCTATCCTTGATCTGCTCCATTGCCAGAGTGTGGCCACATGCACCTCGTGCTTACAAGCTCAATATAAAATAATTCAAAATGCATCCCTTCTATGTGTTTACATTAAAGTGGATGGTGACATATCTACAATGTCAACTCTCAAGGTCTTGGCTTACAACACAACACCATGAACGTTGATTTTTGTGTCTACCTTTGTAAACCTGTATCTGCAGTTCCTTCCTACGCAGTATGAACATTGAATTGTCCAGCTTCAAGTAATCACCCCTCTTTATTCCCCCCTAACTTTCCCCTGCCCCCCATCCCAACACAGTGCACACACATTTCTCCCACCATCTTCCAGCGACCTGCTCCTTTCTCGTCCTTTGTGCTCTCATCTCTTATTCAGGAGCCCCCAAAGTCCCTTCTATTTCTCGTCTTTACTCTCCCCCTGTCCCCTTCCATCCATATTCCTCATTCCAGCTTTACATTTCACTCATCCTCCTCTTTGCTTCTCTGACACCCTCTTTGTCTCTTTTTCACTTCTCCACCCATCTGCCAACCGCCCTCACCTGTGTCCACCTTTCCATGCTTTGTTTCGTCCTCGTCTTCCTTTTCCAGCTTTCACCTCCCGAGTCCAATCAGTCCTGACCTGAAACGTCACCTGTCCATTCCTTCCACAGGTGCTGCCTGATTCGCTGAGATCCTCCAGCACTTTGTTTTTTTCAACTTACACTCCATTTGATCTTCTGGCTGGTAAAAGTTTGATTTGAATAGAGAGCAGGTATATGGTTTCCCTGGCTTCTCATTTCTCTGTCCTTGCAGTAATTTATGTAGAAGTGGTATTTTGTCTGGTATTCGTCAACCTACACTGGTAATATTCATTATCTGGTTATGATCATTTGGCTGTGTGCAAATTGGCTGCCACACTACAACAATAAGTGCATGTGTCATTGCCTTCTTCATAGAGTTGCCATGTAATCTGAAAATGAACTTGAACTTAGTTCCATTTCCCAGTCAGTGCATTTGCCACTAGGTTATACCTCTCCATGTGTACTTTCAGGTACTTTTTAATGTGGCGAGAATCTCTGTTTTACCTGGGACTTCACTACATTGAGTAAAATAAATGTATTTTTCAAATCCCCTCTAATCTCTCCACCCCAGTTAGCTTTAATTAGATGCTCCTTAATTATTATCCTTGCTGCTATGTGAAATAAATCTTTCCTGTTCAGCCTGTCTGTGCTCCTATTTCTAATTGCTTCAATCCTCTCACTCCCTTTATGTTCAAAAGAAAACAATCTTGAACTATTTTTTTCTTAAGACTATAATTTTCCATCCCTGATAATGTTTTTTAAGTCTGTTCTGCGCCTTTTCCCATGCATTCATATCCTTCCTATTGTACGGTGACATGAAACATACACAGTTGTCCAGCTGTGTTTAATACTTTTCTAGCATGACCTCCCTGTTTCATATTGACTGCACCAACAAGTGTCTGAAGTACTGCCTTAACCACTTTACCAACCCACAACATGCTACATTCAGGGATTTGCTCACATGCAGTCTAAGATTTTTGTATCCGTTAAATGGTATTCTGCCATTTAATGCGTAATCCTTTGCTTTGCTTTCTCTCCCCAAATGCCTTACTCCCGTCTCTTATTTGTCATTTTTGAACCAATCGAATCAGTCCTTTGATATCTCCCTGGAGCCGAGGAATTTATTTTCTTTTCTACAGTGGCCATAGATAGCGACACTTTCAATATGGAGAAAGTGAGCAGAGTTGAAGGAGAATTTGTTTAATTTTAGGATAAGATTTAAACATCACTTTCATTCATTTCAGATTTCCATTATTTTAATCACCTTGAATGCTGTTATGCTATTGTATTTGTGCGCGTGTGTGTGTGTGATTATCTTGTTTGCTTCAAGTACATGTCAGTTGTCAGTAACCTCCATTCCTCATGGAAGGGATTTATTTTTTGTGACAGTGCTTCCTTATCTAACAGGAGTTTAATTGTTCAGTTAGTCCCATCTGTTATTATAATCTAAACCACATTTATGCGGTTAATTTAATGGAGTGTGGATTGCCTCCATATGACGAGCATAGAACCATTTAAAACTAGAATCTGGGTTTACTTGCAGACTATTTTAAAAGATTGGAACGGCCGTCTCTGTGTCCAATCATGCAGGGTTGTGGCTGAAAGACACTGGGTAATCGCAGCTATTGTCAATGGCCCGAAGGACGATACTAAACAGCCTATCGTTATGTATAAATTCAGAAAGTAACATGTGATTTTGGAAATGAAAAATTGGACGATGTATGGTGATGTGAGTTGGGAGTGAAGTCACAATGTTAATGAAGGGATATATATTTTCTCAAGGGCACTATAGCATGAGGGTTCAGAAGACCAATTACTTGGGTTGGAAACCTGTGTAATTACCTTTTACCTTTAATAACATTTGCAGTGATGCTGCCTCAGTTTTTTTGCTGTCAGTGAACTAATTGCACGCACTTCAGGACGTTTCGCTCTCTGATCTCAGACCTTCGTCAGCCGAACCAAGTAAGCGTGAAGTTTAACTGGAGTTGATGAACGTTCAAGATAGCAGTAGGAAACATCCTGGAACAGAAATGTTTTGACATTTGACAATCTTTGCGATCATTAGACTTTGCTAGTCTAAAGCTGTGTAATGGACCATAGTGTGACTGGTATGAGAGACATAAAACTTATCTGAACAGAAGTAAATTTAGATTCTGATTTAATTCTGTACCTACGGTCCCTTATCCTTGACCCCATGATTACTGGAAATTGTCCTGTTTCATTTACTCTGATTGATCTTTTATAATCTAGAAAATCTATATTGATGGGAGCGAAGTCATATTGTTAGTCCCTTGTCTGCTTTGATCAAAAGACGAAATGCCACATTTTTCAAAATGTTTCTGCTCTTATATTTCCTTTTAAAGAAATATCATTGAATTTGTCATAATTGGTGTTTCAGCCACCCTCAGAATTTTAATACAACATTTAAAAAAAAGAGGAATAAAATTGAAATATGCAACAGGCTTCCTTGCATTTCTTTCATTTCTACCATTGGTATTTTGATCTGGTATTTTGTTGGTTCACATGCTTGATCAATGGTCTTTTAGCATTCATGTTTTATTATTATTAATATTTAGCGTTTTCTGAGTCATTCGTAACTGTCACTGTATGTCATGTTGCTACTTGTGGGCAGAGCATCAAGGCAAATTCCTTGTATGTGAATACTTGGCCAATAAACTTACTTACTTACTTGCTTACTTACTTACTTACTTATACCACCCTCTCCTATCCATTAAACCTGGTCAAAACATTAAATTGGTGAACGGATCCTTGTCAGAGTTGCACAATTGAATTCAGTTATCTAAATTTACACTAAAAATGTTCTTTGTAACTGTGTGTATAGTAAGTTATTATGAAAAAAAATCTACATATATAAATTAACTTCATAGATTAATCACTTCAAACATGATTGTGTTGGTTGATTTTACATAAATTGACTCAATTTTAAATGTGCCTAACATAATATAAAATCCCTCCAGATTAATATGCCCAGGGTAAAGAAAATGTAAATTATTAATTTAATAATTAATAATTAACATTAAATAATGTTTATTCTCTTGTTACTACTGTTTTTAAGTTTTTGTTTCAATCATTTTTTATGAAACTACAAATGAAACATAGGGGCATCATAATTTGGTTGTATTTTCATATAATTAAATAAACAAATCAATTTTCTGAACAGGAGGTAATCCTTTCAAATATATTCTATGGAATTGAGTGAATCAAAATTTGGTGTAGTCCATGAATAAAATACATGACTATTTAATAACATCCAACAGTAATTTATATTCTAATCATAATAAATCTGCAGCTTTACATATTTTGAGCTCTACACTTGTGATTTCAAAGTTGCTTGTCACATTGGAAATTTGCAAATGGGTGGGAAAATGCAAAACTCATTTTTCAGAATCAGGAAACATGGATGAGAGAAATAGATTGGAAGAGATTAATCAGGTGAAAGAGAAAATTAAAAAAAAGATTCTGTTTTAGATCTTTTGTCTGAATAGATACCTTGGAATTGTTTTTTTTTTGAGCCATCAATGGGAGCAGTACTTTCTCAGAGATGTTTCTCCCTGTAGGCTGTAACTTTAGCAAAAACATGTGAACACTGTGAAACATGAAACTGTTCCTTTCTCAGCTTTAATCAATTGAGGAGATTGGAGAGGAATTTCTTAGTTTTTATGCTTTTATAGATTTGGGTGCGAAGGGAGGATTTAGAAATTGTCTAGTCGCAGAGCTCAGGCTATCTAGTGTGAGCCAGGCATTAGCATTCTTCCATGCACCTATAATTTTGAAGGCAGAAATGCTTAGT
Source organism: Okamejei kenojei (assembly GCA_035221665.1). NCBI lineage: Eukaryota > Metazoa > Chordata > Chondrichthyes > Rajiformes > Rajidae > Okamejei > Okamejei kenojei. The sequence goes on along the minus strand of CM069131.1, from coordinate 147,650,183 downwards.
GAATCAATAAATAGAATAAAGACTTCTTTTAGCTGAGCTGATTGTGCAGCTGGAAGTGTGACCAGGGAGGACCCTCGTGGGGTGCCCACTGAACCAAACATGCCATGAACTGGATTTGGTGCTGGAGGAGGACTAATAAAATGTTACTTTTATTTTATGATGTAGGTTATTTCCCTTTAGTCAGAAAAATTATGACCTACCCAATCTCTTAGATGGGGCTCTGGGATCACTGATATTGCCACCCTAATACTTCATACAGTTCAGAAATCTCACAGCTTTACCGGATTTTGGTTGTACACATTGTGGCAACTGCAGGACTTGCTCAGTTACTGACAGTGAGAACCATGAGTCTCTGTAATGTAACATTTGAAAAACCATTTTAGGGACTGAATGCTACCTTTGCTGTCATTGAATATGTTAGCAAATATCTTTCAGGCCATTAGCAAAAATTTCAGTTAATGGGCATGCTATGAATCCTTACAATAGATACAAGAGCAAATTTGTCTCTCCTATTTTGAGAAACTGACTATCAGTGTCTTTCATCGGAAAACGCAGGCCTCCTAGTAAACCAACATCTGCAGTTCGAAATGTGTAGGAAGGAACTGCAGATGCTGGTTTACACTGAGGATAGACACAAAATGCTGGAGAAACTCAGTGGGGCAGGCAGCATCTCTGGATAGAAGGAATGGGTGATATTTCGGGTCGAGACCCTTCTTCAGCTCAGAGTGAGATGCTGTATGCCCCACTGAGATAGTCCTATGCTGTATGCCCCACTGAGTTAGTCAAGTGTCTATCTTGAGCTTCTGCAATTCCTTGTGTCCTCGTCTCTCCTAGTAATCTGTTATTTACTTATTACATAAATGCTTAAATCACTAATCCAGCAGGTGCTGGCTCAGTGATTTAATCATAAGCTAGGTACTTTCGTTCATGCTACTCTGAACACAAATACTTTAACATTATTAAAATGATAGTGGCTCCACATAGAAACATAGAAACAGAAATTAGGTGCGGGAGCAGGCCATTTGGACCTTCGAGCCTGCACCGCCATTCAATATGATCAAGGCTGATCATCCAACTCAGTATCCTGTACCTGCCTTCTCTCCATACCCCCTGATCCCTTCAGCCACAAGGGCCACATCCAACTCCCTCTTAAATATGGCCAACGAACTGGCCTCAACTACCTTCTGTGGCAGAGAATTCCACAGATTCACCACTCTCTGTGTGAAAAACGATTTTCTCATCTCGTTCCTAAAAGACTTTCCCTTTATCCTTAAACTGTGACCCCTTGTCCTGGACCTCCCCAACATCGGCAAACAATCTTCCTGCATCTAGCCTGTCCAACCCCTTAAGAATTTTGTAAGTCTCTATGAGATCACCCCTCAATCTTCTAAATTCCATTGAGTACAAGCCAAGTCTATCTAGTCTTTCTTCAAATGGAAGTCGTGCCATCCCATGAATCAGTCTGGTGAACCTTCTCTGTACTCCCTCTATGGCTAGAATGTCTTTCCTCAGATTAGGAGACCAAAACTGTACGCAATACTCCAGGTGTGGCCTCACCAAGACCCTGTACAACTGCAGTAGAACCTCCCTGCTCTTGTACTCAAATCCTTTTGCTATGAATGCCAACATACCATTCGCTTTCTTCACAGCCTGCTGCACCTGCATGCCTACTTTCAATGACTGGTGTACCATGACACCCAGGTCTCGCTGCATCTCCCCTTTTCCTAATCGGTCATCATTCAAATAATAGTCTACCTTCCTGTTTTTGCCACTGAAGTGGATAACCTCACATTTATCCACATTATACTGCATCTGCCATGCATTTGCCCACTCACCCAGCCTATCCAAGTCATCCTGCAGCCTCCTAGCATCCTCCTCACAGCTAACACTGCCCCCCAGCTTCGTGTCATCCGTGTCATTTGAGTACTGGGAATATGCTGTAAATGTTGTCTTATTCGTTTCCTTCACATCTGAACCAAACTTTAAAAAAAACTTTAAAGCATTAAAATTCAGGCACTGAAGAAGTCTCTTGATAATTGAAACGTTACATATGTTCCTGTTGTGTATAAAAATTGACTGTGTAAAGTATGGTACAAGGTTTAACAGCATTGATTGTCCTTTAACAAAGGACGAAGACCTGTCTCCAATAATTGAATTGAATTGAATTAATTAATAAAATAATTATTGAAATGAATTGAATTAATATAATAATACATTTTATTAGCCAAGTATGTAAACATACAAGGATTTTGCTTTGGTGCTTTGCTCACAAGTAACAACCCGATATACAGTAAACAATTAAGAATAAAACATTATAATTTAATGGTGAAGAATGAAATAAAATACCAGAGCAAAAGGAGGATACATACTTTTGGCTGTTGAGTAGAGCTACTGCTCATTGAAAAAAGCTGTTTTTATGTCTGGCTTTGGTGGCTTTGATAGTCTGGAGTCGCCTTGCAGAGGGAAGTGCTTCAAAGAGTTTGTGGCCAGGGTGAGAGGGGTCAGAGATGATCTCACCCGCTTGATTCCTGGCCCTTGCAATGCAATGGAGGGAAGGTTGCAGTCAACAACCTTCTCGGCTGATCGAAGGATGCACTGCAGCCTCTGGATGTCATGCTTGGTGGCTGAGCCAAACCAGGCTCTGATGTTGTGGCCTTTCGCCAAGTTGGTTTACTTGCCATAAGGCCAAAGCCTCCTCTTCCCTGCTGCACTTGCCCCACGACGTCTTTGTGCCTCAGGGCTGATGAAGCTTGCTGTACTGCATCAGATGGTGTCCACTTCCGGCCCGTTACTAGGGGCGGCGCAACAGCACTGATGGTCTTGTCTCTAGAGTCCCTCAGTGTCACTGGAGTCTTACTTTGGAACACTTGTATTCCTCTGTTAGACTAGTGAGAGGTAGTTCCAGGACCCCTTTGCCATAGAGGCCGATGTTAGTTAGACATCGTGGGACACCGAGCCATTTCTTCGCATATGAAGTTATGGTTCGCTCCATCTTCTCCACAGTTGTTATTGGAGCTTCATAAGCGGTCAGTGGCCACATTGTCCGAGGAAGGAGTCCAAACTGTAGGCACCAGAGCTTCAGCTTCCCAGGCAGTAGGGTCTGATTGATGATCTCCAGGCCGTTGACAATTTCTTGCCTTATTTGTTGCACCTGCAACAAAAGTCTTTGTCCTTGAGACTTGCGTTGTACCATCTGCCCAGGCTTTTTACTGGCTGCTCAGACACTGTTGGTATTAGGTCGTCACCGATGCAGAACCTTGTGTCTCTAAGCACCCCCTTAACTATGGAGATGCTTCGAGACTTACTTGGTTTGATTTTCATTCGGGCCCACTTGATGTTCTCCTGCAGCTTTCCAAGTAGCCGCTTGGTGCATGCTGCAGTAGTGGTTATTGTTGTCATATCGTCCATGTATGCCCTGATGGGTGGCAGACGGAGCCCAGCACTGGTTCGTTCACCGCCCACCACCCATTTTGAGGCCCTGATGATGACTTCCATGGCCATTGTAAAGGCCAAGGGTGAGACTGTGCAGCCTGCCATGATGCCTACTTCCAAGCGCTGCCATGTTGTACTGAATTCAGCTGTTGTGAAGCACAGCTGCAGGTCTTGGAAATAGTTCTTGACCAGTGTGGTGATGAGCTCTAGTACATGGAAAAAGGCAAAAGATTCCCAAAGGAGTTCATGGGGAACTGAACCAAATGCATTGGCCAGATCGAGGAAGATCACATGTAGGTCTCTCTTGTCCTTCTTAGCTGCTTGGATCTGGTGCCAGATCATGCTTGTATGCTCCAAACAGCCCGAAAATCCTGGAATTCCTGCTTTCTGTACAGATGTATCAATGTACTTGTTTGTTACCAGATAGGTGGATAGCCTTTGTGATACAATGCTGAAAAAGATTTTTCCCTCGACGTTGAGGAGACATATTGGCCGGAATTGGCTGATGTCTGATGCATCCTTTTCTTTAGGTATTAGTACGCCGCCGGCCCTTCGCCACACCTTAGGTATTGTTTGCTTCTTCCACACCACCGTCATGAGCTTCCATAGAAAGCGTAACACATCTGGTGCATTCTTGTAGAGCTTGTATGGTACTCCGTTTGGCCCCGGAGCTGATGCTGCTCTTGCTCGCTGGACAGTGTTCTCTACCTCTTTCCATTTCGGAGGGCTGGTGTCCAGGTTGAATTCAGGTGGTTGAGTAGGCGGGATGTCATGTGGGATGACTAACTGCTCATGCCTTTTCGTGTCTTGGTGGGCCTTTTCCAGGTGTTCCTCCAATTCTCGTTTTGATGTTTTCAAATTTCCACTTTTTTCCTTTGCGAAGAGGTCTTTGATGAACTTGAAAGGGTCTTTGTAGAACCGTGTTCTTGTGTGTTCTTTATTCTTGCGAAGTTTCCTCTTGTTCTCTGCTTTTCGCAAGGTTGCCAATCGGCTCTTGATGTCCTCTTGGAGTAGCATGAGACCTTCTCTCTCTGCGTCAGTTGTTTTTTTCCATTGCTTTTTCAACTGTCTCATCTCTCTGATTAGCCTCTCGATCTCCTGCTGCCTCTTGGAATTGATTGGTGTTGGTAACTTCTTTCCACCTCTCCCTTTACTCACCCCAAACCGTTCTTCTCCATAGCTGTAGATTATGTTGCCCATCCTTTCAAGCTTTTCCACTGGTGTGCCCACTTGTTGCTCCAAGATATGTATAAGGTCACTGTTGGCCGTCTCCCACTCTTTCTTTTCAACAGCTTTGGGCCACTTCACTCCAGGTTTGTGCCCTTTGATCTTTCCCTCCAATGGAGGTCTTTGTAGTTGTTGCGTGGGCTCCTCCACCAGCATTTCTGTGCTTGTATCACCCTCTTCAGTGACCTGGGTGCTGATGCTCTGCGAACTTTGGTTTGTGTCCCGTCGCTGTGCTTCATTCGACTGATTTGACTGGTTGCTTCGTAAGAAGTACTGGTCAATGCGAGGCCCCTGTCTCTGCTCTCTCAAGCACTTTTTCCTCCCTTGGTGGATCTTCAAGCCCATCACAGATGTTCTTTTCTCCCAACCACAGATGCACACCTGAAGTTTGTGTCCCGCAGCTGTTGTGGATGTCTCATGTGCCATGCAAATTGCAAGGGGTCCAGCCGTGATATTTGTCAGGTGGCCCAGCACAAGTCTTTCAAGGGTATCATGATTACAGAGGTCAGTGTGATAGGCCGGTAGTCATTAAGACCAGTAATCCTTGGCTTTTTGGGTACAGGGACAATAGTGGAGACTTTGAAGCAGGCAGGGACGGTGCAGGTTTGCAGGGCCTGGTTGCAAATGTCTGCATAGACTGGTGCCAGTTGTTCGGCACAGAGCTTGAGGGTAGAAGGCGGTGGAGGGGGAATAACATGCAGTTCCAATCTTAATTTTTTTTTTGAACTTTCTTTGGAGTCCAAGACCTTGGTGCTCATTTAGACTTACAATGGACTTGAAATCTTGCTTGTGAATTGCTCATTTAAAATCCAAGCCTTCAGGAAATGTAACACTAGTGTTCCCATCGGCATTACAATCCCTTCCAAGCCTTGCAGACTACTGTGGGACTTCAGAAAGGAACTTGCCAAATTTACAATGTCGGTACTTCAAGTGCTCAAAGTTGCCAGCGTGAGGGCAAAACATTTTTATGGGACACAAAGGTGTAAATATCACTGAAGGAGTATTTAATTTATTGCTTCCCTTTGGCATCTGACAGTTCTGTTGAATGCCTGCTGTGTGAGACTCTTTACTTTTTACCCTGACCCAAATCTGAATCTCTCTGAGCTATAAAATGTACATCCTTGCGATTTAGGCCCCTTTGCTGGACTAGGAGTTGCACATTACCTTGATTTCTTGAATATCTCAAAGTGATGCTCTACTTTATTATCACATGGAACGCCATAGTGAGATTCATTGTTTTGCATTTAGTCCACAATAGTCCCCCTTTGTTCTCGGTGGCGTGTCCAGAACCCACCGCGGGCCTGTCCCACCTCCGGCACCCTCCTTGACCGCCGGCACCGTAATGGCCGATGTTTGCAGATGTTTGGTCTCACTAGAGCTAGGGGAGCAGGAACCCCTTTCTGTCTGAAGAAGTGTTCTGACCTGAAACGTCACCAATTCCTTCTCTCGAGAGATGCTCCTGATCTGCTGAGTTACTCCAGCATTTTTGCATCTATCTGTCTACCCCTTTCAGTTATTTGCTCTGAAGTGTTGGAGGATCTGCACTTCACAAAAGGAAACACATGTAAAGTTCGACGAGCTGGCACAAATAGGAGTGAAGAGAGGTTATGTAAACTTGGATAGGTTTCTCTTGAGCATCGGAGGCTGAAGTGCAACCAGATAGAAGTTCATAAAATTATGTGGGGGATAGTTAGGATAGAGCATCATTCTTTTTCCGAGGGTTAGAATATCAAATAGTGATGGGTTGGTGGAGGGCAAAGAGGTTGGTAAATTTAGAGGTAACGTCTGAAGCAGCTTTTATTTTGTACTTGCCTGGAATGCGTTGCCAGGGGAGGTGATGGAAGCAGGTACAATTGCAATGTTTACGGGACATTTAAACAGACACATGAACAGGGAATAGAAGCCATGTGCAGACAGATTGGCAACATGATTAGCACAGATTTCAGGAGCTGAATGGCTTGTTCCTGTGCTGTGTCAAGAGGACATGGTGGACACTAAAATGGGGAAGGGTAACCATTGTTCCCAGAACAATGAGGTGGCCATTTGTAGAGATGATGAATCTCTGACGAATTGCTGGGATGGATGAAAATTATTATCAGCTGGATTGATTTCTAAATATTCCATATTGTTCAGGACACTTTGTTATGTTGAGATATAATGAAATATCATCTGTGGGATGAACACAAATGGCAGGGTTTGATAATAGGTTGCAAATGGTCTGGAATTTTGTTTAGATATCTTTGGATGTTACAAAAATCTATTTTGACTGTACTTCAGTACATTAAATAAATGGAGAAGGAAGTTTCCTATACTCCGTAGAAGTAATAAAAAACAAATGACCAAAATCATTCCTCAGCTGTTGTTTCCTTGATATCATATTAATTTTAAAATTTAAAATGCCTGCCAAAGTCCCCAAATTGCCATTGTGCTATAGTTAAATCATTTGGCTAGTTGCATAAAATTCAGTAAGTCATTGTGGCCAATCCATCATTCTTCCCAAATTGATTCACCCACTACTGTCATCAGGTTAAGTTCTCCGTAACAATTGCGTTTTTGTTCCAATATATGTGGAATACAATGATTTCTCAAGACAAAAAAAAAAGATTTCATGAGAACAGAATTTATAATTGTAATCCCCGGGAAGAGTTTTTAAAATGACTTTGGATTTTGTTAGTGACAAAAGTGCACTAATTAGTTTAATTTTTAGCCGATGATAAAAAAAAAGAAACTCTCAAGATAGAAACTATGAAGCATGGTACAAACTGAAGCCCGAAGTGTACCACATCATGTGGTGTTTTATTTTGATGTGATGTCAGTTTGTTCATGGGTACTGTACACTTGGAACGCTGAAAAATGTTTTATGATTACAAGAAAATCAGAGTGTTCCTGATTTTGAATAAAGTACACAGATGGAATAGTATTGCCATCCATTATAGTTTATAGACCATGTACAAAGCAATCATCTGGCAGACCCTCCAAGATCCTGGTCATGGAAGCAAGCATTATGAGTTTGCCAATTAGAAAGATCGATATTTTAAAATATTTTGTCATTTCTAACCACTTTATACATTTGGCATTGTTATTTTGATTCTACCTTTGGCATTAATTTGCCTCTGTCCAGGCGTTGCATGAATTGATCATGGTTCGTTAGCTTGGCTGGGTCATATTCAGACAGTCATAAATTTCTTCACATTTGGATCCAGGAGTGATGTTTACCTCCTTTCATTGTTCTGGCTCATATTGGGTGCATATGACAAATGCTCACTGTTGACTTGATTTGGCAGCTTGGCTGAGAACCTGAGGCTCAGCGATGTGTTCACTCAACGTGCTGACAAGATGCACACCTGAGCCTCGGGCTCTCTGCACCACTGACCCCGGCTACCCAACCCCACCAGCAACCTATTTACACTGAATGAGAGGCGATTCTGCACTGTGAAAGAGTTGGAGTAATACAGGGGTCTGCATTAAGCCCCGTCCCACTTTCCCGAGTTACTCATGAATTCTCCCGAGTTTTCCCCTTGATTCAAACTCGGGGAATGTCCGTAGCGAGTCTGTAGATATTTCGTAGCGGCTCGTAATGCCAGCCGTAGGTACTCGGGGCATCAGGTAAGTCGGGACGTTTTTTCAGCATGTTGAAAAATGCCCACGAGTAAAAAAAAATAGCCCCGAGTACCTACAGCTGGCTATTACCGTAATTCTCCGAATTTGAATGAAGGGGAAAACTCGGGAGAATTTGTGAGTAACTCTGGAAAGTGGGAAGGGGCTTAAGACTCCCAGCACAGCACCACAGTCAGAAATCCATTTATCCATGAACTTTGCAATGCCGACCCCTTCAGCACTGTCTCCATTGTTGCTCGTGTATTCCAAGCACTAAGTGAGGTACCAATGCACCGTGAAATCTTTTTGGTTGACTTCTATTTATCATCTCATCAGGGAAAACTGATTCAATTCAACTGATTATGATTATGATTATGATTTTGTTTTAGATTCTTGTGCCCGTAGCTTTGGGAGTTGAATCCGCAATCTCTGACTCTAAGGAGAAAGTACTTTGCAGCTGAGCCAAATGTGGTAATTGTGAAATACTGGAATAGGAAAACCCTGAGTGCACAAATTAGTATAGCACAGGACTAAAGTATCTACACTCTTATGATAGCACAGGGTACTCATTTGGATAGGAGGCCATGTGGGAATATCAATGCATTGGGCTCGTGGTCTTGGGAAGGAGTTGATCCGACCAGCCAAATTAATTTGTGTACTCGCACTTTAAGTATCACAAAACAATAATCTGTATTGGTTTCATGTTTCTGTAAAATTTCCATAAAGCACTAATATCGATAATAAATTGGATGATAATAAAATATCTAAATAAATAATAGGACCTCAGTGCTACATAGTGAGACCAGGAACTCTGTCACATAGATGTGTCACACCACAAAAAATCTTGGGAGTAGAATTCCCTCACTTTACACAGAGCGGGATGTCCAGATACATCTAACAAATGAGAAGTGCACACACCACCAAAACACCATTCTTGCATCGTCATGAAATCAGATTAAAAAAATCAAATGCGTTCTTCCAATTAAGCGACCCTGCAAACTGCCTTTCATCTACAAACGTGTGAGGAACTCCCATTATAAATAACGCTGAATCTAAAAAATCTAGTTTAATTCCTGCAGTGCCTGGATTAGAAAATAGCAATCATCCCATCTCATGTTAGTTGCCTCTTTCAACTTGTAATAACAACAAATATATACTCAAATATAGATATTTTTATGGTGATTGATAGATGCTTGATTAGTATGGGATCCCACCACCAACCATTTCATCCTCTCCCCCTTCCTTTCTTTCTGCAGAGACCGTTATCTTCATGACTCCCTAGTTCGCCCATCTCTTTCCACCCACCTATTGCTGTCCCCAGGCTCTTTCCCTTGCAATTGTTGTAGTTGCTACACTTAGAAACATAGAAACATAGAAATTAGGTGCAGGAGTAGGCCATTCAGCCTTCGAGCCTGCACCGCCATTCAATAGATCATGGCTGATCATCCAATCAGTATCCTGTACCTGCCTTCTCCATACCTCTGATCCCCTTAGCCACAAGGGCCACATCCAACTCACTCTTAAATATAGCCAATAACTGGCCTCAACTACCCTCTGTGGCAGAGAGTTCAGAGACTCACCACTCTCTGTGTGAAGAAAGTCTTTCTCATCTCGGTCTTAAAGGATTTCCCCCTTATCCTTAAGCTGTGACCCTTGTCCTGGACTTCCCCAACATCGGGAACAATCTTCCTGCATCTTAGCCTGTCCAACCCCTTAAGATTTTTGTAAGTTTCTATAAGATCCCCTCTTAATCTCCTAAATTCCAGAGAGTATAAACCGAGTCTATCCAGTCTTTCTTCATAAGACAGTCCTGACATCCCAGGGAATCAGTCTGGTGAACCTTCTCTGCACTCCCTCTATGCAATAATGTCCTTCTCAGATTTGGAGACCAAAACTGTACGCAATACTCCAGGTGTGGTCTCACCAAGACCCTGTACAACTGAAGTAGAACCTCCCTGCTCCTGTACTCAAATCCTTTTGCTATGAAAGCTAACATACCATTCGCTTTTTTCACTGCCTGCTGCACCTGCATGCCTACTTTCAATGACTGGGTGTACCATGACACCCAGGTTCTCGCTGCATCTCCCCTTTTCCTAATCGGCCACCATTTAAATAATAGTCTGCTTTCCTGTTTTTTGCCACCAAAGTGGATAACCTCACATTTATCCACATTATACTGCATCTGCCAAAACATTTGCCCACTCACCCAGCCTATCCAAGTCACCTGCAGTCTCCTAGCATCCTCCTCACAGCGAACACTGCCCCCCAGCTTAGTGTCATCTGCAAACTTGGAGATATTGCCTTCAATTCCCTCATCCAGATCATTAATATATATTGTAAATAGTGGGGTCCCAGCACTGAGCCCTGCGGTACCCCACTAGTTACTGCCTGCCATTGTGAAAAGGACCCGTTTACTCCTACTCTTTGCTTCCTGTTTGCCAGCCAGTTTTCTCTATCCACATCAATACTGAACCCCTAATACCGTATGCTTTAAGTTTGTATACTAATCTCTTATGTGGGACCTTGTCGAAAGCCTTCTGGAAGTCCAGATATTACCACATCACTGGTTCTCCCTATCCACGCTACTAGTTACATCCTCGAAAAATTCCACAAGATTCGTCAGACTTGATTTACCTTTTGTAAATCCATGCTGACTTTGTCCAATGATTTCACCACTTTCAAATGTGCTGCTATCCCATCTTTAATAAACTGACCATAAACCTCCTTCCTTGCCGCCATCTAAGGACCTGAACAACCCTGCCAGGTGAGGCAGAAATTCACACACTCCTAATTACCACTGGGTGACGCCAGTTTTTTAGTATGTGTTAAATGTATGTTAAATATATGTTTTAGTGTTCTGTAGCTTGTTTTATGTGGGGGGGGGGGGGAGATGTGGGGGTTGGGGGAAATGTTTTTAAATCTCTTACCTTGACGGATATGTGGCTTTCTCCGTATTGTATCTCCGTCCGCACTGCGGCCTAACACCGTGGAGCTGGCGGCCTGTGCTGGGGACCGACTTCGGGGAGCTCCAACCGCGGGAGCCTGCGGACTTAACATCGCGGAGCTGCCACTCCCTTTGCCAGGGATCGACCTCGGAAGCTCTAACCGCAGGAGTCTGCGGACTTAACATAGCAGCCCCTGGTTAGGGACCGACTTTGGGAGCTCCAAGCCGCAGGAGCTTCGACCGCCCCGATGCGGGAACTTCGACCGCCCTCACCAGGGAGCTTCGACCGTCCCGACACGGGAGCTACGATTGCCCCGACTGCGAATGGTTCGACTCCCCCGAATAAAGAAGGAAAAAGATTAGAATTTATTGCCTTCCATCACAGTGATGAATGTGGGGAATCCGCTGTGGTGGATGTTTATGATAACTTTTATGTAGCTTGTGTGTCTTGTTGCATTTTTTGGTATGGCTCCATGGTAATCGAGTTTCACTGTACCTTAATTGGTGCATGTGACAATAAACAGACCTTGAAGCCTTGAAACCTGGTCTCTTGTGTTTGATACTTGCGATGTAGCCTCCTCTGCATTGGCAAAATCACAGCACCTGTTCTCTGTCCCCAATAGTTACCATGAGTTTCCAGTTGCATGTCATTTCATCTCCCTTCCCTTCCTCACACTGAACTATCGGTACTCAGCCACGTCCACTAGCATAGTTATGCCAAATGCAAACTAGAAGACAGCACCTTGGGTAGCTCACAGTCCAAACATTAAATTTTCCAGATAACCCACTCCTCATGTGTTCCTTTCCTATTCTCACCTGTCTATCCAGCGCTCTCTCCTTTTATTCACCTTTTCCAACCCCACGTTACCTGGACACTGCCATCTTCCAACTGGTTCTATCTGCCATTATCCATCTACCTGGGTTTCTTCTCCCTTGGCTCACCTTTCCTATCCCACCTGGTTCCATCTGCCCAACATCCCTCCCTTATCTACTTTCATATCTAAAAGACCTGTCCTATCCTTATCTATACCCTCCACCAACCTGCCTAATTTTGTTCTACATTTCCAGGTGTTATCTACCAGCTTCTGTGCCAATATGTTTCATTCCCCTCCCCCACTTGGTTCTGTCTGCCCACCATTCCTAACATAATCCCTCACCTGTCTAAGTTCCATCGATTATCTTCCATCCTCCCTCTCATATACTGACTATAATCCCTCCACACTCTCAGTCCTGATGCAGAGTTGCAACCCGAAACATCAACCATCGCTAACCCTCCAGAGCTGTTGCTGGATCCGCTGAGTTCCTCCATCAGATTATCTTTTGCTCCTAATCTCTTATTCAAAGTAATTTAAGTTTCTTAAGTACCTCGGTACACATGACAATAAACTAAACTGGTTTGACATTCATGCGTATTATCTTAGAAAGTTAAATACAATATTCTGATTATAATTGAGTCTAGACTTGAAGTCATCTGGATTAGAGTGGAGGGAAATTTTTATACACTACACACATTTACATTTATATAATTGTGGCATTATATTTCAAAAACATCAATATTTGGAAAGGGCAGAAATTTGAAGAAATTGATATCTATGTCAATCATTAACAATGTTTTGTGCCTTGTCATCCTTTATGTAAAGAATAGTTGGAAATAAATGTGAGTTAAAACATTACTGTCACACACCATGTGGATAAAAATGAACTTATTTTTCTCCAGTGTAGGTTCCAGACTATAATTCTAACTGTTTTTCCACAGCTCCTGCCTGACCTGCTGTTTTCTGCGTTTTTGTATTATAAATATTTCACAATTTGCGTAGCTTAAATACTTGTGGTAAAACGCATGATTCATGGACCAATAACTATTCATTCAAAGCATACCAGGTAGAGAATCAAAGAATTCCTTCCCCCAGTTCCAGGAGACTTTAAGTAAGAAAATATTTATTCAGCACCTGAAAGCTAAATAAGGTCTCCTTCTACTTATCTGTGTAAAAGGTAAAGAGAATTCTTTTTTTTTTAAAAAGTGAACAGTGGCCTATTCTTATTTCAAAAACATGGTATAATTTTTTAGCACTTGGATTCCGATGGCTGTGGTTGTATTTAAAATTCCATTCATGGTATAATGGCTTTACTGTCTATTGTCCATGGCCACTTGATGGGGCAATTAAGAGTTGACCATATTGCTGTAAATCTGGATTTAGAGGTCAGTTTGGATCAAACTGACTGATTTCCTTTCTCACCAAACAGTAGTGAATTATTTGAATTTCTTAATGATAATCCAGCTGACTCAAAGTCATTACTGATGTGACGGATTTATTCCACATGTATTTAATTAATGAATTTTAATCTCACCAATTTCCCTGTGGTATTTGAATGAATAGACTGAGTGAAGGTTGAGAACTTGGCAAATGAGTGGAATGTGTGCAGTTATGCACTTCTGTAAGAGGAATCAAAAGGAACCTTGTTATCTAAATGGAAGGGATTGAAAATAACTGAGGTGCAGTGGGATGTAGGTGTTCACGTGTATGAATCACAAAGGGTTAGCAGGTAACTAAGACAAGTAGCTAAATGGCCTATTTGCCTTAATTGCAAAGATGTTGATGTTTGGAAATAGGGAGCAAAAATTGGTGGAAGAACTGAGCAGGGTAGGCATCATCTGTGGAGAGAAAAGGACAGTCAACATTTGGGGTTAGGACCTTCTGGATTGAAAGAGGAAGGGTCCTGAATCGAGCATCTGCAGCCTTTTATACCTCATGTTTAGAAATAGGGAAGTTTTATTACAATTGTACAATATGCTGGTGAGGCTTAACCTGGAGTATTGGACATGGTTTGGCTATTATAGCAGCGGAGGTTTAAGGCTAATTCCATGGATGTGTGTGAAGTGTCTTTTAAGAGAAGGGATTGGACAGGCTAGATGCAGGAAAAATGTCCCGATGTTGGGGGAAGTTCAGAACCAGGGGTCACTGTTTACGAATAAAGGGTAGGCCATTTAGGACTGAGATGAGGAAAAACTTTTTCTCCCAGAGAATTGTAAATCTGTAGAATGCTCTGCCACAGAAGGCAGTGGAGGCCAATTCACTGAATGTTTTCAAGAGAGAGTTAGATTTAGCTCTTCGGGCTAATGGAATCATGGGATATAGGGAAAAAGCAGGAAAGGGGTACTGATTTTGGATGATCAGTCTTGATCATATTGAATGGCGGTGCTGGATCGAAGGGCTGAATGGCCTACTCCTGCACCTATTTCCTATGTTTCTATGTTTCCATGTTCCTTTCTCTGGCATCACAATTCGCACGTCCTATCTTTATCTCACACCTTTTGTCTTTTAATCTCTAACTATCTGCCTCTCCCCCCCCCCCCCCGCACTTGTGTACCCACCTGTCTTCCACCCGGCTTTGTCCTGCTGCTCCCCTCCTCCAGCTTTCTCCCTCACCCCCACCATAGTCAATTATAGGGATAAACTGGAGAAGCTGGATTTGTTCTCCTTGGATTGGAAACGGTTGGAAGGGGATCTTATTGACATATACAAAATTAAGCATGACATAGATAGGGTGAATAGTAGGACACCTTATTCCCTGTAAAAAAAAATGAGAGGGCATAAGTCAATGTAATGGGGAAGAGATTTTGAGGGGATCTGAGGAAATGTCTACAGCCAGAGACTGTTTGGAATCTGGACTGTGCTGCCTGATTGGGTCATGGAGGCAGGTACTCTCTCAACATCAGACAAGTACATGAATTGCCAAAGCATAGATGCATCAGGTAAATGGGATCAGTGCGGGTGGGTAATGAATGGTCGGCATGAGCGTGGTAGGCAGAGGAGCTTGTTCTTGTGCTGTTCTAATTCTGTAAAATAGGGCAGCATTTTTGAACCTGGCTTCAACCTTTGGTTTGGATTTGGAACAGGCAAAAGCACTCCTAGTTCTGAAGCAGATACAAGTAGAAGGTATTCTGAGTGGAGGACTTCTGCTCCTATAACTTCTAAACTTATAGGTCTGGATCTGAACAGGTGATGTGTCATTCGAAGAAGGAATATACTTGATCCCAGCTTGTTAATTTGCCTAATGTACTTAAGTGCTAACGTAATTCCTTTTACAACTTACCGAAGCCAATCGTTGTCTTTGGAATGTGGGAGGAAACTGGACCACCCGGAGAAAACCCACACGGTCACAGGGAGAAAGTACTAACTCCATACAAACAGCAACCATAGTTAGGATCTAACTCATGATCTGTGGCTCTGTGAGGCAGCAACTTTGTGCCATTGGGTCATGCCCATTAAACACAGGACAAATCCAATCTAGCCTTGCCATTCTATATCAATAGCAAAGTGATGGAAGATGTCATCAGCAATGCAATGAAGTGGCAATCATTTGCAAAGCCTGTGCTGTGTGTGGACCAGAGGAGCCAAGTTGTAATTTATTAATAAACTTGCAAAGTAATGTTTGCTGTAAAGAATGACCATTTGGCACTTGAGTCAGGAGTCACTATCTTGAGGGGAGGAGATCATTGACAGAAAGCGACCAGGCTGGATTTTGGATAGGTAACTACAAAAATAAGATTTGACCCATATCTGAAATAGTGCTTTGAGAACTAAATAAAGAAGGGCAAAAGCTTATTTTTCAAAAGCAATGCTAGAGAATTAGGGTGAATTTCAGTGATGAAGAGATTTTGGTGGAACCACATTGAAGGTCTCAATGATGAATATTAGATCACCCAGTTATATGCTGATATAAATAATTGGCTAATTTAGCTATTGAAAGAAAATCAAAGCACTCTGGAAATCTAAATTCAATTGAGTAAAAACAGGATTATGTTGGCTGCAGCATTAATGTGTAAATGATCTAATTTGTAAATAATACGAGGTGTAAAAAAGAGTCGTAGAAGCAGATAAATTGGTATATGAACAGTCTCAACCTATACAGAATATCCAATTATATATCAAAAGAAAAAATAAATAAATATGTGAGTAAATCAACCTCTTCGTCATCGAGTCATACGAATGGAAATGGGATTTTCGACCTAACTTGTCCATGCTGACCAAGATGCCCCATCTATGCTAGTCCCATTTGCCTGTGTTTGGCCAATGTCCCCCAAAATATTTCCTGTCCATGTACCTCTGCAAGTGTCCTTTGAATGGTGTTTGCTTGAACTGCTTGGCAGCCAGATAGTGGTATCTATTGATTTTGATTAAATGCTTTGTTGATTGTAAGTTAAAGCAGAAACTGCATACTCTGAACATTTCTGACAGAACACTAGTTGAGTATATTTTCATTGATGAGTGCTCTAATGTTTACATAGGTGGTGCTGCACGATGGCAGCCTCGCCAACGGTTTGTCTCGTCCTTTTCTTCTTTTGTTGTTTTTATTCTGTTGTTAAATGTATGTTTTGGTATATCTTTAGTTTTGTATTATGGGGGGGGGGGGGAACTTTTACTATCTCTTTCCTCGACAGAGATGTGACTTTTCCGTATTGTATCTCCGTCTGCACTGCGGCCTAACGTCGTGGAGCTGGCGGTCCCTTTATCAGGGATCGACTTTGGGAGCTCCAACTGCGAGAGCCTGTGGGCGTAAGGGCCTGTCCTACTGCGGGGACCTAATTAGTGAGTTTAGAAGCGTTTGCCCTCGACTCATACTCGCAGCATGGTCAACATGAGGTCCTAGGAGGTCTTTGTAACTCTCCTTCATGCTCGAGAGTAGTCCCTGCGTACTCGAGACCTCAGCTAGGTCGTGCCGTTTTTTTCTACATGCTGAAAAATGCCCGTGAGTAAAAAAAAGGTTGCCATGGAAAAAAAAAAATATTTTTCACTTGTAGATTTAGTCGAGGTAGGTCGTAGTAGGTCATAATGCTATCGTAGGTAATCGAAGGCTATAGAAGGTAATCGAAGGTAAAGCTCGTTGAGAAAAAAAAGGTAAGTAAACCGACTGGTAATGTTAAATGCCCGCTAAACTTTATTAGAAGTTGTCTGGCTTCTTAAAAGTGTCTCCACTTCTTCTCCCCCCCCTTCTCCCCTCCTTCTCCCCCCTTCCCTCCCCTCCCTCTCTTCCCCATCTCTTTCCCCCCCTCCCTCTCGCTCTCTAAAGGGAGCTTTACCGTACACTGAGCGGAGCCGTTTCTTGTTTACCTTCCTGTTATCGTGGCGTGTGTGAATTTCAGATTTCCCCTGCTTTCCCTGGCCCCCGCCTTTGTGATGTGTTTGTATGTGTGTGTATTGTTACTAGTGTGTGTGTGTTTGTAGATGGTCGATCCGGCTCGCGGTTTTCATCGCCGACGGCCGATCCAGCTGAGGTTTTTCAGGCGGTGCCCTCCAGCTTGAAGGTACGAAGACAGTCGCTGATAAAGTGCATTAGTGGGAAGGCCTTTAACATAGAGGAGCTCACCAGTCTCTTGTTAGGGATCGACTCTGGAGCTCCATACGTGGGAACTACGGTGCCCCGATCGCAACGGCAGGTGTTCGATCGCCCGTCTGTGGATGGTGTCGAACTGCCCCCCGACCGCGGGAGAAAAAGAGGGAAGCAGATAATATGTTATTGCCTTCCATCAAAGTGAGCTGTGGTGGATGCTTATGTTGATTTTTATGTTGTTGTGTGTCTTGTTGCCTTTTTGGTATGACTGTATGGCAAATCAAATTCCTTGTAATTTATACAAACTTGGCTAATAAATCAATTACAATTACAATACAATTATTATAAACAAAATAGTTACACTGACAATAAATAATGATTAAGGATTAATGAGTATTATTCTCTGGGGAGCAGTTTTCTGGGTATTAGTTGTGTGCAGTTTTTTGACTGTTATTGTATTCTTGGGAATGAAAATGAGAATTAATTTGAAATGTTATTTAACGTTGAATCTAATCTGAAGAAGGGTCTCGACCTGAAACGTCGCCTATCTCCTTCGCTCCTTAGATGCTGCTGGCACCCGCTGGTTTTCTCAGCTTTTGTAGTACCCCTCGATTCTCCAGCTCTGCATGTCTCTTCTTTTTAACATCTAATTTGAAATGTTATTTAAACCTATTTCCTTCCATTTTATTCCTAAGCGCTTTGGCTTTCCAAACTTCAAAAGCTAACAAATGAAAAATGTAAGAAGACTTTGTAAAAGTTCAGAAAATCATGCTGGTGGCATGCACTACTGCAAAAGGCTTTGCATTTCTTTCTTCCTAAACAATTGGTAGGTCTTCTCACTGATCAGAATATCTGCCTGGAAATGGGGCAGCATCTGGTTTTAATTAGTTTAACTAAAACAAAAGCAGAAATAGTTTGATGTTGTCAGTTATTTAACATAGTAGTGCAGATTTTCTGATTGGAAATTATGCTCAGCCAGATATCAGATGGTTATTGGAAGAATTTCCACCTAGGAATCTAGCATTCTTATCTAATGTATATTTAAGTGTTCAGTATAAACAAACCTCTATTAATCAGGAAATGGTGTTTGATGAGTGAAAGATCTGATTGTGTAAACGTTAAAGATTGTAGCAGTTTAAAGGGCAAGGTCCCGGTAGTTGTCAAGAGTCTCTCTCATATCAACATCTATAAGAAGCTCTGCAACTCTGGGAATGAACTGCTTCATGGAAGATACGTTGAAGTTCTCAAAAGAAGGTGAGGAGAAAATGGAGGACCTAATCTAAGAATTGGCATCACAGATTCCTAAATAATAGGAAGATGATGTGCCAGTGATGCTGAGTTCAAAATAGAGTGCCTTTAAGCACATCACAGATTATTTTTAATCAGAGCCCAACCTCAGAATGCTGTCCTTCATTTCATGCTGCCAACTTGACATCCTAAAAATTGACAACCCTAACTCTAACCCTTTTAGCCTCATCCATGTTTTGGCATTTGATAATCTCATTGGTTATGATATTGACCATGCAACAATGTGTGGGGAAGGAAGTAAAAATCTCTAAATACTGCAATCCAAAAGCAGAAGATGAAGTCTGAACCAAAACATTGTTGAAAATCTTCAGTGAGTCAAATGATCTGTAGACTGTAAAACAAAGCTGTTGTCGAGGTCAACAGAAGTAGGAAAAGTTATGGATTAGGCCTTTTAAATTACCGCGGATGGGGAGTAGCGAGAGAACAAGGCGAAAATTCTGCAGCTAGAGACTAGGTGGAGAGTGAGTTCCTTCACCCCAAGGTAGACAAAAAATGTTGGAGAAACTCAGCGGGTGAGGCAGCATCTATGGAGCGAAGGAATAGGTGACGTTAAGCACAGACGTTAAGGCACCTCAAGCACACTTAATCACAAATTCTGGCTAAACTACTGAGTTTTTCCAGAATACTATATATATTTTTAGTTAAGATCTATGCAATTTGAAAATGGTTTGGAATTGGATTGCTATTAAACTACCAAAACACCATTATCTTTTTCCATAATTCTGCATAAAATAAGATTTTAAATGAATTCAAAAGAACTGCTGGTTTTGAAAATAATATTCATGATTAATCTGATGAATTGGACATTTGAAAGGAAAAGTGAGTTGCTGAAATTAGAGAGTCTGATAAAAAAGACAGATTGAACTTTGGCCGCATAACCCTATTCACACTCCTGGCTAAAAGTATTTTGGTAAGGTTTGAAAGGAGAGAAAATAAAAAACAAATTGGAGTACATAATAGGATGTAGAAGTGTAGGATATAGAAGTATGAACAATAAAATGTTAAGATGTTAATATAAATGTATGAAATAATTGCTTAAAATATGAAATATGATTAATTGAGCAGTTATATATCAGAACGTAATTTTCATTTTTTCACCAGTTTCCTTCCTTTATTTAAGGTTTTCAGGATTATTTATTTTATCTTATGTTTAATTTGAGATTGCAAAAGGAAAGCATGCGGTCTTTAAGCTCCATATTGATGCCTTGGATACAATTGGTGCTTTGCTCTGACAAAAGCTCTCTTATTCAAATAATTACCCACATCCTTCCTTTGTGGCAAACCTTTTCCACATAACAGACATTCTCTGCAATGAACAGCATCAAATAACTGAAGTTACTAAAATCATTGTGCTAAAATCGATGGCTTTAGTGTGCCCCAGAATATGAAAATCAAAACCACTTCAGATGCTGAAATCTAAAACAAAAACAGAAAATGTTGGAAATACTCTGTGGACCAGGCCACACCGGTGGGTAGAGAAACATAGTCAATGTTTCAGGTTGGAGACCTTTCATCAGAACTTATTGATCTGTTGAATGTGGAGGTTGGTAGGGTAGGAGGTGAGGATCAGGGGAATTATATCCTAGTTACATCCAAGAAGAACGGGGGTAAGAGCAGAGGCACAGAACATAAACAAGATGCAATCAAGGGCTTTGTTAATGATGGTAGAGAAATAAAACATTTCACAGGCATCTAAAGCAGAGATATAAAAATTCTTGATTACAATGGGTGTCAAGGGTTATGGGGAGAAGGCAGGAAAATTGGGATTAGGAGGCAGAGATCAGCCATGATTGAATGGCCTTATTCTACTATATGGGCCGAATGGCCTTATTCTACTCCTATACCCTGTGAACTTGTGAAATACAAACGCGATGGAGGAACAGGGAATATGGAATAGTCTTCACAGGAGATCGAGTGGGACAAAGGATAGTCAAGATAGCTGTGGGAGATGGTGCTGACAAATGGTTTCTGCGCTGAAACGTTGATTCTGTCTATGTTCCCACCAGTATGGCCTGACCTGCTGAGTATTTCCTGCATGATCTGTTTCTGTTTTTATTATTTTGGATGCCCCAAAATATGATTAGTTACCAGTATTGAAGTTTACATGGAGCTATTTTGTAAGATGAAATACATAATGGCAAGGGAAGAGGTGATTGCCTTGGGAAAAGCCTTCTAGAAGTGAGTGAAAGACTGTATCTGAGGCCACAAGTGATATCAGATCTCAATCTTGATGTTAAGAATTACTCTAGTTATTAAGAATTAAGTCTAGCTATTAGCATTTGTTCCTGTAAGTTATTTCTGGATAAACTAGGGTGATGACCCAATCGTACTTTCTCCCACTTGGTCTCCATGGCTGCTGTGTTTCATCTCTTTGCCACCCAGTTCAAGAAACTTTAGGAGCTTTGAGTACAGAAAACATGGATAGGACAGATTTAGAGGGATATGGGCCAAACACAGGCAAATGGGACTAGTGTAGATGGGACATGTTGGCCAGTGTGGGCAAGTAGGGCCGAACGGTCTGTTTCCACACTGTATAACTCCATAACTCTAAAAGTCACGAAGTTAACAAAGATGACCATCCAAAGTGTGAGCAGTACATGGAAGAGGTGATGAAGTGGCTATGCAAAAGGGAAATGGTCATACTTAAAACCTAAAGTGGTTAGGAAAGGTGGATTACTAATATTTACCTAATTTAACAAAAATCTATTTTATTACAGCTTTTGTATCTGGGTGCCATATCTAATATTGCATATAGCTGCAGCTGCAATTATTCTCTACTAGGTTTACAACTTGATAGGATGAGTCATTTTCAGAGCTACAAATGTATTTACTTATTGGACTATTAGCATTTTTCCAAAGTTAGGGTTTTGGTTGGTAGGTTGAGAAAATAATAAGACTGATTTAATTGGATGTCAGATAAGAAAGCGTTCAATGGATGAATGACAATGTTGGATGGAGTTTTAAATGCAATTTGGTTGGCATTTGAGAGATGGTAATGTGTATATATAAAGAAGTCGGTACAGGGTATTCAGAGTTGGATTCATTATTATCTGATTAACTGCTTTTATGCAGCACCCAGCTCGAGCTATTAAATCTGTATAAGTGGCTGATGGTCTGTGATGATAGGTTTTAATATATTTATATTTATTTGAGTTACTGGCAGACTTCCATTATATTATTAAATAGGGAAATTGAGTTTAAAAAGAACATTAGTACAATATTTCAGAACTAAAATTGAGTAAAAGGGATAAATGCGTTCACATGATTCATGTTGGATGATGTGGTCTTTGGATGAAGAAAGGATAGAACTTGGAAATAATATTTGGTAGCAAAAAAGACCGGGCATTATACATAACAATATATGCGGGATGAGAAATTTAAATCGTTGGTAGTAATTCATGGCATTGAGAGCGTGGTATGTGGCATGGAGAGGGGAAAGGATGGATTGCTTACATTGTCCATTGGAATGCATGATGCTGAAGCTTCTGTCTGCAATGGCACTTACAATGATTTTGATTATACATTTTACTTCGGAGTCACGTGAGTGACTTCGTGAAGAACCCGCCAGCACGCTTGCGCAGCATATTGAGTTATAATCGATTTAGCTGAGTTGAACACTTTTGTACAATATACCCATGTCAAAATGGATGCTTTTGGAACAGCTAGGTGGATGCTTTACTCAGGGTACTTTATGGCATGTATCAGTTTGAAAGAAGCATGCTATACGGTGCCCATCGCTGAGGCTCACAGGGAATTCTGAAGTTGTCTGGAAGGGTGCATTGCCTAATGGAACCATCACAGCTTAGGCTGTTTACCAAGTTGGTATTTACCTGTATTGGCTCTTCTCCGACAACAAGATTATAGTGATGGCATGTTGGATGAAATCCTTATAATGGGGCAGACCCTCCAATTGGCAATTCAAGGAGGGGCTGCAACCAAGGCTCTGCTTGAGAAACTGGGATTGTAATCCATCCAGACAAATCAAAAACTGCACCCGCTACGGGTTATGGATTTGGTGTTCACCTTAGACACTAATTTAATGAAGTTTATCATCCCCACTAATAAAGCTACTACTATATCAGAAGAGTGCCACAATCTTGCTTGCGCCAGGGTATCGACCATGTGGCAAACAGCGAAAGTTATTGGTATTGGTAACTCTAAATTGGTAACTACATTCCCAGCTGCACGATTCGGACAGTGTGATAAGCATGGACGTTGTTCAGGGCGTGAAATCACAGAGCTTTGAAATCTTCACGAAGTCACTCACGTGACTCCGAAGTAAAATAGTAAGATTAAACGAGAACTTACCAAGTTTGAAGTTTGATCTGTATTTTACGAGGAGTCGCGGTGAGGGATTTCGTGCCCACCGCTCCCACCCTCTATCATCAGGTCAAACAGGTAGTTCTACGGTTTTCATCTTACTATTTTCAGTCATGGTTGGTTCTGTGATTCCACACCGCTGCTTTGAAGGATGCTGCGCAAGCGTGCTGGCGGGTTCTTCACGAAATCCCTCACCGCGACTCCTCGTAAAATACAGATCAAACTTCAAACTTGGTAAGTTCTCGTTTAATCTTACTATTTTGGATAAGAATGTACAAGGTTATAAGTTTGCAGATCTCACTAAAGTATGTTGTATCGTAGATAGTGAAGATGATTATCAAAAATTGCAGCAGAATCTTGATCAGCTAGGAAGTGGGCTGAGGAATGGCTAATGGAGGTTGGTTCAGATCAGTGTGAGGTGTTGCATTTTGGGAAATCAAACTAGCGCAGGACCTACACAGTGAATGGAGAGGCCCCTGGGGAGTGTTGAAGAGCAGAGGTGTCTAGGAGTACAGAGCATAGTTCCCTGAAAGCATAATCGCAGGTGGTAACATGATGAAGAAGACTTTTGGCACGTTGGCCTTCATCAATCAGGAAATTGAACATAGAAATTGGGACATTGTTACAATTGTACAAAATGGTGGTGAAGTCTCATTTTGGGTATTGCGTTCAGATTTGGTCACCCTGCTAGAGGTACAGTGCTATTATTCTGGAAAGAGTAAAGAGAAGATTTAAGAGTATGCTTGTAATAAGTCGATAAATGGAGACCAAAACTTTTAATTTCAAAGACAGTTTAAAAAAAAATAGATTTGCTGTCTTCATCGACAGCTTTGATCGCACCCGCTGTGTGTGTGTGTGTGTGTGTGTGTGTGTGTGTGTGTGTGGGAGGGCGGTCCTCCCCTGAATTCCATAGAGTTGCCGACAGCTTTCGTGCATGAGATGCGGACGCTTCATTTCCAGAAAAATCTGAACACGTGACGCACGGTTGCATTTTGCTCTCTCCCCCCTCTCTCTCTTCCCATCTCTCTCCCCTCCACTCTCTCCCCCCCTCTCTCTCCCCCCCTCTCTCTCTCTCTCTCTCTCTCTCTCTCTCTCTCTCTCTCTCTCTCTTTCTCTCCCCCTCTCTCTCTCCCCCTTCCTCTCCCCCACTCTCCCTCCCCTAAGCCCCCTTTCCCCCTCCCCTCCACCTCTCCCTACCCCCTTCCCTCCACCTCATCCCCTCCCCACCCTCCCTCCCCCTCCCTTCCCCCTCCCTTCCACTCTCTCTTCCCTTCCCCCTGCTCTCCCCCTCTCTCTCTCCCCTCTCTCTCCTCCCCTCTCTCCTCCCATCTCCCACCCCTCCTCCCCCACCACCCCTCACCCACCCTTCCTCTCCTCCTTCCCTCCACCCCCTTCTCCCTCTGTCTCTTGCCCTTCTGTCTCTGCCCCTTTCTCTCTGTTTCTCCCCATTTTCTCTCTCTGCCCTCACTCTCTACCCCTCCCCCTCTAGATACGCTTGCGAGTTGGGGGCTATGCGTCAGTGGATAGGGCGGTAATGGGGTAAAAGGAGCAAATTAATAATATTAATATAATATCAAGGGGGTAGTTAGCGTGTGTGCGGGGGGTGGGGTTAGTTAGTGTGTGTGATGCTGCATGCCACCCCCCCCCCCAGCCCCCCCCCCCCCCCCCGCAACCACACGTTGAGGGCACTTAGTCTAGTATAACATAAAAACGGGCCCTCTAGCTCAACTTGCTAATGCTGACCAAGGTGCCCTGTTTACACTAGTCCCACCTTTCCTATCCATGTATCTGTCCAAATGCATTTTAAATGTTGTTATAGTTTCTGTCTCAACTACCTCCTCCAGCTGCTCATTGCATGTACCCACCACCCATCTAGGTACCTGTCTGAAAGAGATTTGGACAGTAACACTGGTAGGAAAGGTTTAAAGGCATACTGGACTAAGTGGGACCCGTTGGGTCCATTCTCACACAGGAGAGATGACCCCCCCAACGCATTATTCCACCTCTCCACCAATTCCAAATATTGGTAGCCAGTAAGGGGGGGGGGCACTTTCTGGAGTGCTAATATGGGTGTTGTGGGCCGAAGGGACTGGTTTCTAGAGGGCTAGTATGGACATTGTGGGTCGAATGGATTATTGGACTCGCAGTTCAGTCACTCATGGCTGGTGCTCACAGTTCACCCACTCATGGCTGGTGGACTCACAGTTCACTCACTCATGGCTGGTGGACTCACAGTTCACTCACTCATGGGTGGTGGACTCACAGTTCACTCACTCATGGCTGGTGGACTCACAGTTCACTCACTCATGGCTGGTGGACTCACAGTTCACTCACTCATGGGTGGTGGACTCACAGTTCACTCACTCAAGGCTGGTGGACTCACCTATCATACACACACGCCCTCCATCACACCCACCCACCATCACACACACACCCTCCATCTCACTCGCACACACACACAGACCCTCCTTCACACACACACACACCCTCCATCACACACCCTCCATCACACACACCTTCCATCACACACACACACCCTCCATCACACACACACACTCCATCATACACACACACTCACACCCTCATTCTCACTCACACACACCCTCCATCTCTCTCTCACACACACACACCCTCCTCTCACACACACACATCCTACATCTCACTCCCACACACACATACACGCTCACACACACCCTCCTCTCACACACACACATCCTACATCTCACTCCCACACACACATACACGCTCACACACACCCTCCATCTTACACACACACATCATCCATCTCACACACACACAAACCCTCTATTTCTCACACACACACGCCCTCCATCTCTCTCACACATACACCCTCCATCACACACACACACATCCGGGACATACGACAGTAAACACTATTATTTAAATGGTGGCCGATTAGGAAAAGGGGAGATGCAGCGAGACCTGGGTGTCATGGTACACCAGTCATTGAAAGTACGCATGCAGGTGCAGCAGGCAGTGAAAAAAGCGAATGGTATGTTAGCTTTCATAGCAAAAGGATTTGAGTACAGGAGCAGGGAGGTTCTACTTCAGTTGTACAGGGTCTTGGTGAGACCACACCTGGAGTATTGCGTACAGTTTTGGTCTCCAAATCTGAGGAAGGACATTATTGCCATAGAGGGAGTGCAGAGAAGGTTCACCAGACTGATTCCTTGGATGTCAGGACTGTCTTATGAAGAAAGACTGGATAGACTCGGTTTATACTCTCTGGAATTTAGGAGATTTAGAGGGGATCTTATAGAAACTTACAAAATTCCTAAGGGGTTGGACAAGCTAGATGCAGGAAGATTGTTCCCGATGTTGGGGAAGTCCAGGACAAGGGGTCACAGCTTAAGGATAAGGGGGAAATCCTTTAAGACCGAGATGAGAAAGACTTTTTTCACACAGAGAGTGGTGAGTCTCTGGAACTCTCTGTCACAGAGGGTAGTTCATTGGCTATATTTAAGAGTGAGTTGGATGTGGCCCTTGTGGCTAAGGGGATCAGAGGGTATGGAGAGAAGGCAGGTACGGGATACTGAGTTGGATGATCAGCCATGATCATATTGAATGGCGGTGCAGGCTCGAAGGGCTGAATGGCCTACTCCTGCACCTAATTTCTATGTTTCTATGTTTCTATGTTTCTAAAACTCTCTTGATTATACTCACGCCCGAATTCTGGATTGAGTGCGGCCTTGGACTCGGGTCCAATTTCTGGACTGAGTGCAACCTCTGGACTGAGCCAGACTTCCGGAATGAGCGCGACTTCCGGAATAAGCGCGACTTCCCGAATGAGCGCGGCCTCCGGACTCAGCCACGGCTTGTAGACTCACAGTACAGTCACTGGAGGCTTGTAGACTCACAGTTCACTCAGCACGGCTTGTAGACTCACAGTTCTGGACTCAACTCTCACTCACTGTTTCCGGGCTGACTGACTCGCGTCCGGCCTCCGGGGCTTTATTTTCCTCGCCCTGGAGGGGGCATTACATTCATGGTGAATGACAGGCGAGAAGACCAATCTGCTGATCGCACGATTTTTTAAACATTCATAACTTTTCTATTATTTCACCGATCGGAACAAAAACTTGATGGCTTAGAGCAGAGGAGAACGGTGAGTAAGGTGGCGAAAAATCCTAGTGATATAGGGTGGTGTTTTTGCGCAAATTTAATTACAACGCAGACCGGAAGTGGTCAAAATGAGAGTTTTAGTAATAGTATAGATAGATGAAAGATAGGCACAAAAAGCTGGAGTAACTCAGCAGATCAGACAGAATCACTTCTAGGTACCTGTTTGAAAGAGATTTGGACAGTGACACTGGTAGGAAAGGTTTTAAGGGATACTGGACTAAGTGGGACCCGTTGGGTCCCATTCTCACACGGGAGAGATGGCCCCCCAAAGGAATAAATTAAGTTTTGGGTCTATCTTAGAAATGTCACCTATTCCTTTTCTCCAGAGATGCTGTCTGACCCGCTGAGTTACTCCAACTTTTTGTGTCTATTTTTGGTTTAAACCAGGATTTGCAATTCCTTCCTGCACATTTAAGTAGAATGCTCGTGCCATAGTGAAACCGTGCACCCTATTTCCCATCCACTGCATAATGAGTAATACCGTCGTGATGAGGCCACATCACTTGTACAAGGTCTGGAAATGCTTCTTGCAGCAGAAGTATTGTCCCAAGGCACAACTTTGATTATTTGAGGGAAGGGGGGTTGGGGGAAGGGGGGTGTGGGGAAAGGGGGGGTGTGTGGGGAAGGGGGGGGTATGGGGAAGGGGGGGTGTGGGGAAAGGGGGAAGGTGGGAGGGGGAAGTGGGGCGAGGGGGAAGGGGGGTGTGGGGAAGGGAGGCTCACACTCTGCAATTTTGGTGTCCTGTTTTAATCAAAGATGAGTTTAGACACATATCTATACCATCTCTGATGCTTCTGTTTTCCATAAAATCACTAAATATTGCCCCTCAGCTCATTTGTTATTGAAATGTTATCCCAGCCTTGCAGATCTGAGACTTCAACACAGCGCTGGCTGACTCAATGTATTGAGGTTATTCCAAAACTCTACCTGTCTCCTTCATCTCTGTGCTTGTTGATTCGCTACTGGTTACCATTTTTTTCCAATTTATTTCCATGCTCTCAAATCCTTCCATTGTGTGGAGTCTCCTTAACCCTTCCAGATTGATAATCTTTCCTTAAATTCTCGCTTCCTGGTCATGGAAACAGAAGCATAGACAATAGGTTCAGTAGGCCATTCGGCCCTACGAGCCAGCACCGATCATGGCTGATCATCCAAAATCTGTGCCCCATTTCTGCTTTCCCCCCATATCCCTTGATTCTGTTAGGCCTAAGAGCTATATCTAACTCTTGAATACATCCATTGAATTGGCCTCCACTGCCTTCTGTGGCAGAGAATTTCACAGATTCACAACTCTCTGGGTGAAAAAGTGTTTCCTTATCTCGGTCCTAAATGACCTACCACTTATTCTTAAACTGTGACCCCTGTTTCTGGACTCCCCCAACATCAGGAACATGTTTCCTGCATCTCGCCTTCCAATCCCTTACGTATTTTATATGTTTCTATAAGATCCCCTCTAATCCTTCTAAATTCCAGTGAATACGAGCCCAGTCGACCCATTCTTTCATCATATGTCAGTCCCGCCATCCCGGGAATTAACCTGGCGAACCTACGATACGCTCCCTCAATGGTCATCCTGAATTGGATCATTTGACATGTCAAGGTCCTAAACAGCAATTCAACGGAAGCTCTTGTCTCTCTACATAGCTAGCTTCCACGAATATGCTCCTCAAAATCTGCATTGTTGAGCATGCGTTCGGTTTTCTGCCCTTATAAATTTTCTTGCGATTCAGTTTCAATTTTTGTTTGATAATCCTTTTGCAGACTACCTTGCGTTGTTAGATTGAAGTTGCATGGTGATGACTGGAATCGCCATATTTATGATTTCCTTTGTTGAACTCGGTGGAGTACAATACATTGTGACTGATAATAGATCCACAACAAAAATATGGGATGAAATGAATAAGCTTCCTCACAAAGACATGCCTTTCATCTGGACTGCTTCTAATTACACTTATTTGAAATTTCGTCTGAAAAGTGTCAATTAGGCTGCCTAAGTGGTTTCCTTCCCAGGAGGTGTATTTAAATTAGGTGCACTTCACCTTAGCAGAGAAAAAATTAAAATGCAGCAATTATTCTCAGTACTGCATACAATCTGTATCCACCAACAGAATATTAATATGATATGTGAGTAGTTTTCTTGGGTGAAAAATAATACAATAGGAAGGAAGTGAAAACAAAAGTTCATTAATGACCAGATGGGTGGAAATTATTAATATTTAATTATTAATATTAAACTCTCATTTTTTAATCTCTTCATTTTTGCCTCTACTCTTGCCATTCACCCATCCCCTTTGCTTGCCCTCCCTCTTCTCTTTTGTCCTCCTCCTCCTCCTATTCATTTAATCTGTTCCATCTCACCCCCACACCACTGATCAGCACATCCCACAAATATGATCAGTCAGTGTGTGCAATATGATCATCAGTGTGTAAGTAATCCTAAAAGTTTGATGAGCATTCTTATCAAAGCTAATGGAGATGCAAGTTCTGCATTGTTGACATTTTTTTAAGTATTCCATCAAGGCCTTTGGAGAGGTACATTTTCCAATTTTTATACATTAAAACCGAAAAATTCAGCTGAAAAATCACATAGAACATTGACACAGGGATCAGTCCAATGGCTCGTTTTGCATTTTTTGTGTTTAAAGGCTTATTTTTTCTCAGCAATCAGAACAGGACATGTTTTTCAAGGTGTTTCAAGGACAGACCTGCACAGTATACAATTTGAATTTAACTTCCTTTGACTTGGCAATTGTTAAAACAAAGAGAATGTTAAACTGAACAGCCAAAACAACAAGTCATAAGTCATGTTAATATACAGTTAAACGTTCCTTTGGCTTTGTCTATTGTGAACTGCACAACACTGCACATGTTGAACATTTAGATGCCGGTCTCATAATAATTCTTTTTTTTTTGTTATTCATCCATCAACCGTGGAGAATGTATGCCTCGTATTTTTCTTTTCTATGTACAATATTAACTTCATGTTTTGTTGTTCAGCCAACTCATTTTGTTTGGGAAGCCTATTATTCATGCTTTCAACTAGCCCTAAGTTTATAGAGCAGATAAACTAGCCCTATCCCTGGGGACACAAGGAACTGCAAATGTTGGAATCTTGAGCAAAACACAAAATGCTGGAGGAACTCAATAAGTGAAAAGATAAGCAAAATTTCACGCTGGGACCCTATTTCTGGTCACGCTCACCATTTTCTTAATCTTTATTTCCTTTCATGTACTAATAATTTTGAATACCATGATTGAATCTGTCATCACTATCTCCTGGGCAGAGCATTCTTGACTCTAACCGCTTGCTGCCTTTTTAAAGAAGTCGAATACTCTAGAGTCATTTTTTGGGCGAAATTACCATCATTCTGTGTTCTCTGTTTCAAGAACAACCCCACATTCTCCAATCTATAAAACACAACAGAAGTCCCTTCTCTAGAAGTCCCTTCTCTAGTAAGTCTTTTCTACAACCTTGCTAACACCTTCATACCTTTCCCAAAATGTAGTGCTCAGAAATTATTATTCCTCAATTGTGGAAAACCAATAATTTACAATGGTATATCGTAACTGGTTTGCCTTTTACTCTAAGGCACAGAGTGTTGTTTTATACACTCTCAATCTGCCCTTCTGCTTCCAATGGTTTTACACGTACTGTATATGCCAGATCTTCCCGTGGGGCTTTAGAGATTTGTGCCCTCGAGTTCCCTCTCTTTCCGAAGTACAGATGCTCCCCAACTTATGTAAGGGTTACTTCCGCCAGACTCTTGTGTAGGTCAGATGTTACGTAAGTTGTGAACGGAAGTACCACATGCAAATTTACTATTCCTACTGTGTATATATTATACTGTACAGCAGAAACTGTACAAAGGGTGAAAAATAACCTAATCTGAAGTTATGGAATGCCTGAAAACTAAAAGTTTGCAACAAGAAAGTAGAAAAAAGCTGAGAAAATTAGTGGGCATGTTATTTTATTTGAGAAAAATAAATTTATTCCTGTTTAAATCATGAATTTAGATACAGTTTATGGACCTTTTTAAACCATGTTTTACATAAAAGCTATGTGTGCGGACCACGTGGGAGCTCCAATGCAGAAATCATGTGGGAGCATCCATGAGAACAGCTGACTGGCTAGAGGGAACGGCTGCATACAGCTACTGAGACTACTCATGTACAACTCAAAAATAAAACAGTGGGCTAAAAAATTGTTTGCGTAAATGCAAGTTTATGTAAGCGCTGTAAGGCAGTAACTCTACCGTTGCGTCACCGTGCCATTTGAGGTTGGACCTGATTTCAAGCCAAGTCCCTAATTGTATTGAAATCCTGTTATGCCCGATAGGAAACCTGATATGTACAAGTATATAGATATATTGCTCTGCAAGAGGTAAGAGTGCTTGAAATGCGCTGCCAGGGGTGGTGGTTGAGATAAATATCACAGTGGCATTAAAGAGACTTTTAGATAGGCACATAGATATGCAGGGAATGGAGGATGTGGATTATGTACAGGCAAATAAGAGTTGATCTTGGCATTATGTTTGGCATACACATAGTGGGCTGTTCTATGTTCTATGAAAAAGGGGAGGGTGGGGACATTGCTACAAACTAATCAGCTTCTTTTTCCCAGCCTCTTGGTAAATAATTAATTCAAGTATGATCCCATTAACCTCTGTACCAATTCTTCATTTACATGCAGTCGACCACTCCTATTGCCGACCATCAGATTAACATCTTTGTCTCGTTGTAAAAAAAAACTAAATTCCACATAATTTTCACATTTCCAAACTTGGTAGAGCAGAGGTCCACGGGTAAGTAAATAAATTATTTTCCATCCATCGCATATATATATATATATATATATATATATATATATATATATATATATGTGTGCGATGGATGGAAAATCATATATTTATATTATGATTATATTATGATTATATGAAGATATATATATATCTTCAAACAGAGTTTGAGTATATTTATCGCACTTCTGATTCAAGGAGTACCATTCACAGGTATATTAACAAAGAGAAACTACAATTGTTTTTGACCTAGAAAGAAAACTTGCAAGCTCTTGGCAATTTGAAAACTTCCTCAGAAAGGAACAAATAAACTCTGATTGACTCCAGAATCTATTCAGGCAGCTTCCTCACAGGAAATTCCTCTGCAGGAACGTTAAAGAAACACAGCAGGTTGGTGACTTGAGTATTAAGACTGTGGTGCATAGCCTAGACGACGCTGAGGTAAAGGCTAATGTGATCAGCTATTTGATTAATAAACTGGCAGATTGCACTTCAGTTGTACTATTTTAGATGAGGAATCCTCAGGGATGGAGCCTCTAAAAATGTATGTGGATTCCCAATTAATACTGCTTGATCTTCCATTGTACTATGCTATCAACTCTGTACGGAGTGATCGGTCTTGACTTGTGTGCTGTAAGTTATGTTCACGGTGGTCACTTCAACTGTAGCCATAGTTTGCAAGGAGAAGCACTGTCTTGTTTATCAGTAATGTCACAGATATATAATTTTCTGTTTCATGTTCCTCCAGCTAATGTGTTGTGACATTGGACATAACAGCAGTTATTTACATGTGCTTTAGTTACAAGAGTTCGCATCACACAGGGATTACCTGATAGGGGGTTTGAAGCTATTATTGTATGGCAATGTTTGAAAAGATGTACACGAGCACAAGAAAATAGGAGCAGGAGTAGACTTCTCAAACCTGCGTCATCATTCAATATGATCCTGGCTGATCTGCCTCAGGCTTCATCCCCAGCCTGTACCAGTTCCCCATATCTCTTAATTCCCTAACATTTAAGACATTTGGACAGGTGCATGGATAGGAAAGGTTTGGAAGCATATGGGCCAAATGCAAGCAAGTGGAACTAGTGTAGATGGGGCATCTTGGTCAGCATGGGCAAGTTGGACTGAAAAGCCTGTTTCCATCTTTATGACTCTGACTCTTTCAAAAATATGTTTACTTCATCTTTAAATACCCATAGTGATCTAGCCTCAAAATGGAGCAAATGGTGTTTCTGGGGGTGTGAGCCACGTGCCATTGTCGCACTTGTGTTACGTGGCTGGAAAACTTGCACTGGGCAACTTTAGCATGGTGTTTGCATAACACAACTGATTTATGATGTCCCATATACATTATTTTACTCAGTGAAGGTAGTCACTAAACCCTTTGTCTGTGAAGGATATGTGGACTTGTTGTTTCCATCAAACAAATGTGTTTGGAATAAGAACTTTTAATGTTTTTAGGTTCACCCACATCAACCAATTTCGGCCTAGTGATTAGCGAGTTCATGCATGAGTTCATGCAAGTACCTGCACTGACCACTTGGCGGTGCTCATGCACAGTTATTAGACAAATACTGGAAACTAAAAACCAGAAGAAACAGTGCAGATTGTTAAATCGAAGAGCCTAATGGTACTCTTTGAGGATGTGCAATTTTATATTAGCCACAGGGTAGATTTCATTGTTCTAAATTCAGAATGGGAGAGTGTTTTTTGAATTGTCTTCCCCTTTTCTTGTTTAATAATGAGGCAACATAACTGCTGCTCAAACTTAAGTTATGTGACAGCCTCAGTGGACAACCCCGAATGTTGTGATCAGTGTAACTCTCACATTCTCTATGCTGTATTTTGCATCCAATTTACAGGCGGTTCTGAGAAGGGGTACAGTCCCAAAATGTCAACTTCGCTGCTGTCATTAGAGATTAAGCTTGCCCATTGGGCTTCTAATATTTCTGTGTTTGGTCCTAATTAACAGTATTTGCTGCTGGCTGATCATAGAAGCTTACATCAACAGACTGATGTAAATTTGTTGTTGTTGTTGCACTGGAGGTGATGTCTGAAGGAGAATGACATTCAAGTTGGGATTAATGAACGAGACTCAGTTCTAAATTGTGGTCAGCTGGGTGCTGAAACAGGCAAGTGATTTATGCTTAGGAAGGAACTGCAGATGCTGGTTTATACCCTAGATCCCTTGAGAAAATGAATAGGAGATGTTTTGGGTCAGAACCGTTCTTCAGACTTAGAAGAAGGGATCCGGCTCGAAACGCCACCTATTTATTTTCTCCAGAGATGTTGCCCGACCCGCTGAGTTACTCCAGCATTTTGTGTCAATCGCAAGTGATTTGTGCCTTGTGGATAGCAGAAAGGTTTTGAGGTTTCAGAAGATGCGTCACTCATCACAGGATACTAGTTTCTCACTTGCTTTTCTAGTCACTTACAGGGTACTGATGGTTTGGTTTTGGTGATGACAATGCTCTAGAATGCAAGTGTTTGGATTTCTTCATTGCAATGATTATTATGTCGCACTTGCATGGTGCAATTGTTTCTAGCTATTTGTCAGCCCAAATCGGAAAGTTATCTAGGTCTTGGTCATGTAGGCAACGACTGTATCAGTTAGTTTTAGAGTCATATACAGCATAGAAGCAGACCCTTTAGTCCAATTCCTCTATGCTGATCATCAAAGCTAGTTCCATTTACCCGTGTTTGCCCTAGTCCCTTTAATCTTTTCATTTCCATGTACCTGTCCAAAAGTGTTTTAAATGTTGTTATTGTACCTGCCTCAACTACTTCCTCTGGCGGCTCGTCCATATATTCACTACCCTATTAGTGGAAACATTCTTTTAAAGCAATTTAAATTTGAATTCTTTAAATTCTAAAGAAATAATTCTGCTCCTATCACTTATGAATTTCTGAACAGTTCCTAATAAACCATTCTCTTCTCACCTGAAACTCCTCATTTACCGGTCAATCTGTGGCCTGGTTGGAGTGGATGTGGAGAGGATGTTTCAACTAGTGGGAGAGTCTAGGCTAGAGGTCATAGCCTCAGAATTAAAGGACATTCCTTTAGGAAGGAGATGAGGAGGAATTTCTTTAGTCAGAGGATGGTGAATTTGAGGAGTTCATTGCCACAGAAGGCTGTGGAGGCCAAGCCGATTGATATTTCTAAGGCAGAGTTAAATAGATTCTTGATTAGTAGAGAGTGTCAGGAGAATGGGGATAGGAGGGTAAGATAGAACAGATTGAATGGCGGAGTAGACTTGATGGGCCGAATGGCCTAATTCTGCTCCCATAACTCTTCATTACACTTCACGCTAATGATCTTCTGATGGAAGGAACTTCATTGATTCAGCGGTTGGAGATGGTTGGGTTTAGATAATGACCCTGTAGAACTCCTACACTGATATTCTGTGACTGGGATGATTGGGCTCTGTGGGGGGAGGTGTGCGTGTGCATGTGCGTGTGTGTGCGTGTCTGACCTTAAAGCTATGCCCTCTTTCATTTTTCCTCCCTGGAGTAAAAAAGATCTGACTATCTTCTTTATCTATACTATCACTATTAGGGATGGCACAGTGGTAGAGTTGCTGTGTTACAGTGCCAGAGACCTGGGCTCCATCTTGACCTATGGGTGCTGTCTGTAGGGAGTTTGTTGGTTCTCCCCGTAACCGCGTGGGTTTTCCCCGGAAGCTCCGGTTTCCTCCCACATTCCAAAGACGTACAGGTTTGTAGGGTAATTGGCTTCGGTAAAGATTGTAAATAGTCCCTAGTGTAGGATTGGGCTAGTATATGGGAATGGCTAGTCAGTGAGGACACGATGGGCCAAAGGGCCTGTTTGCACGATGTATCTCTCTGAATTATACCTCTCATTATTTTATGCATTTTCTCGTAGTGGTTCCTTAACACTGATGTTTTTAAAAGTTTTTCAACGTGACTAACATTTCTGGAGGTGGACTGGCATTAAATTTTGTTTGATCGTGCTTTTGTTAAAAGGCCCGGGTGTCTTTCTATCACAATACAAAATGAAGATTACAAATACAAATTATAGATCCCAAGTAAAGTGACCCATGTCACTTGTGTAAGTGTCATTGGAGTATGGTCTGCTAGTATGTTCATATTACCAAGTAGTAGTTTAGATACAAGCACCTCTGGTTATTAAATTTGATTTCACAGAATAAGAAACTGCACCATTATACACTAATACGAGTTATTCTTGTTATTCCAATTGTGCATTGTTTGCAAACTTCTCAGCTGAACTATATATTTACCATTAGTGCCATCATTCTGCTTGTCCTCTTTGTGACTATTGACAACTGAGCCGCTGGGAAGTACATATATGAAAAAAAAAACTGTTAAATGTATTTCAATTGAAATAATACTAGTTAGCAACCTCCAGGTTTGAACTTGGCCTTGATTGATTTTTAGTTTCTGCCATTCACGAAGCAATTTGGACTAATTGCTTGATTTCTGGGAAAAAAAGTAAGGAAATTCGCTACACATCTTTTTGTTCACATTGCCCAAGCATGTGGCCTGGTGATCAACTGAAGAATAGTGTTAATTAAATCTGTGAGCACAATTGCATAAAAGATTACACCAGCTTGTGTTACAGTTTAGACATTTATGAATGCTGATGCATAGGCAAGGAGAGAAGAATCCAGTCTCATTATTCTTTTCCCATTATGTGGCTACAACATTGAACTTTCAAAGAGGCAATTATATTCAGAAACACAGTTCTAATTCAGCTCTAACATCCTGGAAGAATTAAGTATAATAGTTTACTGCTGATTGCCAGGACTGATTGTCAGCTCTTTATTAGTAACACCACTCAGGCAAACTGCAGTGGGCTAGTATGAGAAAGTGCTTTATGTGTAAGTTGAATATTTCCATTTTCTGTTTAATTATCAGGTGTGAACAGGCATTCCAATTTCTTATTCTTTTGAAACGTCCCATCGGATGAAAAGCAAGCATCCCTAATCCCCACTTTATTTAACTTGATAATTAAGCATTGCAGCGTTTCAGTAAGCCAATCCGATCGTAAACATGACCTTTATGAAATGAAGGTTCTAAAAGCTGCTAAAATCTGAGGACATATGGCAATTATTAATGCAATTCTAATGATATAATGCTTGGCTTACAGTACTAATACCAGTTAAGGCATGCCTGTTGCTGTCATCTACTATCCCTGCTTATGTTTGGGTTGCTTTTTATGTGGAGTATCCTTGGACCTAATGTTCAGAGATTCCAAACTCATTTTCCATAAGATTAGCCAAGAAAAAATGCAGCAGTTCAGGCAACAGTTAAAGAGAAAATAATTACTATTCTTCCGGAATTGTCTGCTTCAGTGGTTTAAGCAAGATTTTCAGCTTCAGCAATCCCCCCCTCCCCCACCCCAGCATTATTGATTCTTATGTTGACTATGTTTTTTAAATGCCCCTTTTTTGAATGTTGCCATTTTCTCTGGAGATGCTGCCTGACCTGTTGAGTTACTTTGTGTCTATCTTTGGTATAAGCCAGCATCTGCATTTCTTTTTTAACATAGAAACATAGAAAATAGGTTCAGGAATAGGCCATTCGGCCCTTCGAACCAGCACCACCGTTCAATATGATCATGACTACCACAACCAGAGAGCAGTGCTGAATTACTATCTCTATCTACCTCTTTGATGTCCCTCGGACTATCCTTGACCGGACTTTGCTGGCTTTATCTTGCCAGTTATCCCCTTATGGTGTATCTGTACACTGTAAATGGATTGATTTTAATCCTGTATTGTCTTTCTGCTGACTGGGTAGCACGCAAGAAAAGCTTTTCACTGTACCTCGGTACACGTGACAATAAAGTAAACTAGAGCTGAAAACCTTTGCTTAACATCGCATCTGAATGTTAATACCTGCGGTGCAAGGATTCCACAGAACTGCCTAGATTCCGTGACCAGATTTTGGAAAGGGTTTTGAATCTATAACCTTCTAAGTTAGAAATTAATGTGCTGTGTCGGGACAGCATGGAGAGTCTTTCCCCACCCTATTTCAACAGTGTGCCTTACATCAAGCTTCGAGTAGCCTCCTGGGCAACTTAATATTTTCCATGTCCCTTTTGTGCAGCAGAATAAGGAATTCGGCCACATTGAACTGCAGATGCTGGTTTACATAAAAAGACACAAAGTGCTGGAGTAACTCAGCAGGTCAAGCGGCAACCCTGGAGGATGAGACTAGATGACGTCTCGGGTCAGGACCCTTCTTCAGACTAACTGTAATTGGGAGGGAGAAAGCTGGAAGAAAGGTGGGCCAGACATGATGGGTGGATACAGGAGAGGGGGTTTGGACAAAGATACTTGTTCCCTTTATCATCGATACTTTTTTGCATATCTTTCATTCATTGTTCTTTATCTCTCCACATCACTGTCTATATCTCTCGTTTCCCTGATCCCTGACCAGTCTGAAGAAGGGTCTCGACCCGAAACGTCGCCTATCTCCTTCGCCTCTTAGATGCTGCTGCACCCGCTGAGTTTCTCCAGCTTTTTGTGTAACCTTCGATTCTCCAGCATCTGCAGTTTCTTCGTTAACACTTTGGACAAAGATAGTTTGACAAAGGGCAGAGATGAAAGGCCATAAATCAGTTGGATAAGGAGGCAATGACAGAAGAGGTGTGGAATGTGAAGCCACAGATAGGGATATAGGTGGAAGGGGATGGGGGAGGGGTAAAAGAGAAAGGGAACGGGGTGTAATTGTGGGAGAAATGGGTGAACATGCAGATGAGGCACATGGAAGAGAGGCGGGGGAAAAAGGGTAGTGGTATTTGAGTGGTGGTTAGTTACCAAAAATTGGAGAATACAAAGTTCATACCACCAGGTTGTTGGCAACCCAGTTTCAGTTTAGTTTATTGTCATGTGTATTAAGTTTATTATGACCTTCTGACGTGCACCGAGATACAGTGAAAAACTCTTGTTGCATGCTAACCAGCCAGCAGAAAGACTAGGTCGAAAGAAACCTGCCAGTAGAAAGACAAAACATGATTACAATCAAGCCATTTACACTGTATATATAAATTATAAGGGAATAACACTTAGTGTAAGGTAAAGCTAGCAAAGCCCAATCAAGGATAGTCCGAGGGTCACCAATGAGGTAGACAGTAGTTCACCACTGCTCTCTGGTTGTGGTAGGATGATTCAGTTGCCTGATAACAGCTGGGAAGAAACTGTTGCTGAATCTGGAGGTATGCGTTTTCACACTTCTATACCTTTTGCCTGAAGGGAAAGGGGAGAAGAGGGAGTGGCTGGGGTGCAACACGTTCTTGATTTTGCTGCTGGCCTTGCTGAGCCCCAAGTGGAATTATGAGGTGCTGCGTGCCAGTTTGCTTGCGGCCTCACTCTGGGAAAGGAGGATCAGTTACGCCCCTGTCCCACTTAGGAAACCTGAACGGAAAACCTCTGGAGACTTTGCGCCCCACCCAAGGTTTCCGTTCGGTTCCCGGAGGTTTTTGTCAGTCTCCCTAATGGTCGAAAGTGGTTTCCGTGTAAAAAATCGGTAATTTTTTAGTCGAAGCCGGTTGCGATGCTAGTTGAAGGTGGTTGCCGGAGGACAAAAACCTCCGGGAACCGTTCAGGTTTCCTAAGTGGGACAGGGGCATAAGGGAGTGGGAAGGGAAGTTAAAACGGTTAGCAATTGGGAGATCCAGCTACTCTTTACATAAGTGTTTGGCAAAACGGATGCCGCATCTACGCTTGATCTTGCGGTAAAGGAGGTCACAGTGGAAGTAATGAATGCAGAAGATGAGGTCAGAAGAGGTGGAGGTGAAAATCGGTCTCATCTGTAAGGGCTGCAGGGGCTGGCAGGGTAGAAGGAGGTGTAGTCCAGATAAATGTAGGAGTTGGTATGTGTGTAGTAGACATCAATCGATGGTCTGTCCCCAGTGATAGAGACAAAGTGAGAAAGTGAATTTGAGGGAAGGGTGGAAGTTGGTGGTAAAGTTGTCTTTTTAATGAATTCTGTCCAGGGCAGGAGGCAGCTCCAATGCAGTCGTCCATGTAGCAGAGGAAGAATTAGGGAGTGGTGCTGGTGTACGTTTGGGACAAGGACTGTTTGGCGTAACCAACATAGCTGGGGGCTTGCAAGTGCCCATAGCTACACCTTTATTTTAAAGAAAGTGGGAGTTAAATGTTGTTGAGAGGAAGGGCAAGTTCTGCCAGGAGCAGGAGAATGTTAGTAAAAATGCTAAAGATGAGGCAATGCGGGCCTGCGAATTGAAATTATTGAATTGTTGAAGTGTGTGTGAGGTGTGCTGGATGTAGATAGGAGGGAGTTGGGGGTTGTAGTGGCAAGAAGATAGAATTGAGGTATTTGGAAATGACTTCTGTGGGGCAGGAGCAGGCAGAAACAATGGGTCAGCCAGGGCAGGACTGTTTGATGATTTTGGGAGATAGAATTGGACAGTTTTGGACAATTTAACTGTATGGTTGGAGGCTGTGAGATCTGTACCTGTCGGAGAGATGGTAGCCTGGTTTTCGTCTGTAGGGTCATGTTCAAGAGTTAGGTACGAGGAGGTGTTTGCGAGATGGCCTCAGAATTAGGAATTTATGAACTTTTATGTTGTTGGTTGCAAATGCTAATGAAATGAATTGATCTTGGTCCAGATTAATTTTGTTTAGAAAAGTTACAGGTCATAATGAGTAAAAAAATATTTTAGGATGGTTGATTAAGGTATTGGTGACTTATGGCCTCTTTGCAAACAGCATAGCAAATGGATTTAAATTATTGTCCAGAGACAGAGAAGCACGATCTGTGCAAACCAAATGGTTCCAAAAACAATAATTTATTTTTAAGATTATTAACCCATTTTTTTCATAAAGTCACAATACATTCTTTAATTTGCCTGTGTAATATTGAGAAATATAATGAAAAACTTTCCACAAGATGGCAAGTTATGTATGACAACAGAATATCAATTATAGAGCTATAGCCAGACAGGAAAGAAACATGTCCTTTAGCCCAACGCACTGTGACGACAAAGATGCACATCTATGTTAATCCCATTTGCCAGCATTTGACCCGTAATGGGCCTGTCCCACTTTGGCAATTTTTCAGGCGATTGTCAAGTCGTAGCAGGTCACTGAAAAAACGGCAACTGGAACCGTGACTGTCAGAGTGGAACACACACGCACACACACACACACACACACACACACACACACACACACACACACACACACACACACACACACACACACACACACACACACACACGCGCACACACACACACACACACACACAGCTTCCTTCACCAGCCAATTATGCAGGCGGAGGACAGGGCAAGCGGGGGGAGTGCTGTCTGAGTGAAATTCACACGGTGCAAAGCCAATGTGATACAGACACACACCACAATGAACAGGAAGGTTGGCGCTGTAATTAAGGAAGTGAAAGCACAGTGTACGGGAAGGGTCACGTAAGTCATTTAAAAGAAGGGGGGGGGGAAGGGGGGAGAAGGAGTGGAGACAACTTTTAAGAAGACAGAGATACACGGCTGTGAAGCTCAGCGGACATTAACATTACCGGTCAGTCATCCTTGGTTCTGAAAACTACTGTTTACGTGTTTTTTTCCAACGAACCACTGAAATTCACCGGTCAGCGCCGGTGACAACCTACGACAACCTATGACAACCTACGACCTCCTGGCAATGTACTACCACGGCACCTGCGTCACAAGAATTCTCGCTACTCTCCATGGCATCAAAATTCTGGTCGCCGTTCATTTTTTAACAAAAATTAGTGGCGACCAGAATGAAGCCGCGACTAGTTACGAGAATGCAGGAACTACTCACCACCATGCAGGCCACACCCCGGCAACCTCCGGCGAACATGTGGTGACCTTGTGGCGACCTCATAGTCTCCTGTATTCGCCTAAAAAGTCGCGTAAGTGGGACAGGCCCATAACCCTCTCAATCTTTCCTATCCTTGTTCCTGACCAAATGTACCCGTTAAAACTGTGATTGTATCTGCCTCAACCACTTTCTCTGGCAACTCGTTCCATATACCCACTGTCCTCTGAATGATAAAGTTGCCCCTCGGGTTCTGATAAGGTCATAAGGAATAGTAGAATTAGGCCATTCGGCCCATCAAGTCTACTCTGCCATGCAATCCTGGCTGATCTATCTCTTCCCCCTAGCCCCGTTCTCCTGCCTTCTACCCATATCCTCTGACACCTGTACTAATCAAGAATCTATTTAAATTTGCCTTAAAAATATCCACTGACTTGGCCTCCACAGCTTGTGGCAAACAATTCCACAGAATACCTCTGACTAAACACATTTCTTTAAAGGATTACTATGGGGCAGGTTGCGGAAGGCTGTCTATGAATATATATTTATATGAACATGTTGCTTTTTCCTTGTATTTCTTAGCATGATAGAAACTGATATTGGCATAATTTATGCTGGTTAGAGTTAATAACTAGTCTCTTTCAACCAAAATGGCCCACCAGGCTCCAGCTGAACTGTAACAAGGCTACTTTGGGTGTGAAAACAATTGCTATCCACTCCCTTTACCCACTCCAATGCCATTCCTTCTGAATGCACAGCCCTCTGTCACTCAGTAGCAATCCCAACACTGTTATCAAACCTGCGGGGAACTAGTATTGATTATCTTTCACCCTAGCAGCCTCTGTATCCAACGCGTTCTCTGACATTGTTGCCACCTCCAAACACCAGTCACATCTTCTCATCCCCATCCTTTTCTGCTTTCCACAGAGGTCACTCCATCCACAACTCCTTGGTTCATTCATCCCTCTCCACCCAAACGACATCCTCCGCAAGCACTTTCCCTTGCAAGAATGTCCCCTAACTGTGTTACCCAGAGATGCTCCTGACCTGCTGAGCTACTCCAGCAATTTGTCCAATTGCAAATGCCTGGTTATGGGTTTTCTACTGGATGCACCAGGTTGTAGTTAATACATCAGCCTAAACATAGGGAGGCCTATTAAATTGGAATGAGAATTATGAGACTTTGATGTCATCGAAATACCAGAGGAAAGGGGATCAGTCGTGGTCTCAAACAACACAAGTTTTATGTTTATAAAAAAGTCGATCCCCTGTCTGGATTACTCAAAGAAAATAATCTCTGCATCATGGTTACAG
This sequence comes from Okamejei kenojei, assembly GCA_035221665.1. NCBI lineage: Eukaryota > Metazoa > Chordata > Chondrichthyes > Rajiformes > Rajidae > Okamejei > Okamejei kenojei. The sequence continues at coordinate 147,606,966 of CM069131.1, read as the reverse complement.
TCTAGCAGGTTCTGTAACAGAAATATACCTCCCTTCTGGAAGTGTGTCCCCTGCCAGGGGTAGTAATATTAGTGGTTTGAAGGCTATTATGATGAGTATGTTGCTGCTGATGTCCAAGTAGGTTGCCCATCAAGATTTTGTAACCCCAGAAGTGGGAGAACAATAACCATCAATACCATTTCATCTATGGATTGCACAAAGCAGTGGCAGCAAAGTATAGGATCCACATGATTTCAGTACAAAGGACATAAGAGGCATACTGTTGGAGCCATTAAGCTTAAGTAAGTTCATTATAGTCATGTGTGGTTACCTTTAATTATCTGCCTGTGTTAATGTGGGTGGGATTTTATATGTTGTTTGGGGCGTGATTTTGGCTAGAAGATTCTGGTGTAGACACCACAGATTTTTTTCCGTTTGATGTCGGGCATGGATTGAAACAGCTTTCTACCATGACCACGAGCGTGATCAGGACATATATATGTTGTCAAATGATGTACTTCTACAAGAAGAAATTTTTATGATTTATATAACATGAATGGAACGATGATTAAGAATGGAAAGTTATGAGTTAATTCATTGTTTTGTATTAATACAATAAAGAAGCTATTAATCAAGAGACTAATTCTGGTAGATTCATCTTTGCTGTTTCAAATGTGTCGTGGAGTGCGTGAGACTACTTTTCTAATCATACCCGACCAATTAGTGGCTGTCGAAATTGGATTTTGAGAAGTTGTAAAAACCACCGCAACAAATACATTTGAAGAAAACCACTTCTTATCACCATTAGTCAGTCTGGAAGACCATCTTTAAATTCGACATAAGGTGCTGTAACTCAGCGGATCAGGCATCATCTCTGGAGAAAAAGGATGGGTGACTTTTCGGGTCAGGACCCGAAGAAGAGTCCCAACCCGAAACGTCACCCATCCTTTTTCTCCAGAGATGATGCCTGATCTGCTGCGTTACTCCAGTGCTTTGTGTCTATTTCGCTGTAAACCAGCATCTGTAGTTCCTTTCTACACATCTCTAAGTTAGGTTTGGGTTTGTCATTAGTACTGACGTACAGTGAAAAGAGACAAAATTCTAACACATTTTTTAACACCCAAACTATACCTTGAATACAGTCAACTATGTAAATATATTTACAGTACCAAAGAAGATTTTTTATAAACCATTTAGAAACGCTTCTAAAGTTGTAAATACAACTGTGAATATGCACGTATGGATTTAATTAGTTATTTATAGGCAGAGTTAACGCTATAGGCAAGTTGAGAGGATGTCACAGACTACAAAGTACTCTCTGATCCCGGGTGATCCTTAAGTTTTCTAGGAGGCAGCAAATTTTTCAAAGGCAGCAAATTTTCTATTTGCTGCTTTTGTGGTGGAATTGTAACCATTGATCTAAGGCTGTACTACGTAAGGTGTGTCCATACAACATATTGGCTTAAGGAAAATGTGGGCATGTTCATTTACAACAAAATGTTAAAATGTGTTAATGATTTGCAGTGAACTCCAGTGGTATTATGGGGAGTAGAATGAAACGGTGTGTTTCACTGTACGTGTGTGTTCATTTAGATTCATAGAGCCAAACAGCATGGAATCAGGCCCTTTGCCCCCATTTGTCTATGAGGACCAAAGTGCCCCATCTAAGGGTCAACATCCCTTTACACCTTTCTTATCCATGTACCTGTCCACATTTATTTTAAATGTTGTTATTTGTACCTCTCAACAACTTCCTCTGGCAGCTCATTCCATATATTCACCACCCTGTGTCAAAAAATGTTCTGCCTTTGTTAGTGTGTTAATATAACTGCTATGATATGTTCAACAGGGAACATGGAAAATGGCTCGACAAACAAAACTCAATAATCCCCACTAAACTTGCAGAGTTCGCAAGGAACGGTAGTTGTTATTTTGTGCTAAATTGACAGGATGAAATTCGGCTGAGTGGTGTATGTTGCATTAATTAGCCCTCAGCAAGCTGGTGGTCTCAAACCTTTAGATATTGCTAATGATATTGTAGAACAATATTCTTAGCCGTAGTCACACTGCAGAGAAACAGGCCCTTTGGCCCAACATCCATGCTAACTTAGATGTCCACCTATTCTAGTCCCATTTCCTGGTTGGCTCCAATCCCTCCAACCCTTTCCTATCCATGTACCTGTCAAAGTGTATTTTAAATATTGTTATTATACTTGCCTCAACAACTTCCTCTGGTGGCTCATTCCACACACCCACCACCTCTCAGGTGTGCAAACAATGTCCCTCAGGTTCCTATTAAATTGTACACCCTCACCTTCAGTCTATGCTCTTTTTGATTCCTCTACCCTGGGAGAAAGACTGTGCATTCACCCTATCTATTCCCCACATCTCTCTAAAATCATCCCTCAGCCTCTTGTCGTCGAAGTAATACAGTCCTGGCCTGCCCAAATTGTGGGCGACTCAAACTGAACACAATGCTCCAAATGTAGCCTGGCTTAGCAAATGTGTATACTGTATTTTATAGATACAATTGTAATGAAATACCTGTTGGTATGGTTGTATCTTAAGAAATGTTATATTTACAGCACTTAGCAAATATGGTTTATTGTTGAATTTTTGCTGTTCGTTTACGTAAAATGGGGCACTCAAGTCTCAGTGGCAATGCATGTGATAGTCAATAGACAAAATAGAGTGTAAAATCTGAAAAAAACTGTTTTAAGGCACTTTGCCAAGGGTGGAGTCGAAGATTTTGGTAACACTGTTTTATATTTGATTTTTCTCTCTCCCGACTGGTGTAGTGAGAAAACTGTTGCAAAACAGCTGCGCCTGAAAGCAAAGGAAAATATTTCAAACAGTGATTCCGAAGCATCTGCGGAGACTTGGAATCCTCAGGTATGTGCTCTCAATTCCTTAGTATATTGTTGATGCAAACAGATTTCTGGCCAGTTTAAAGGAGGCGTGCATACTGTAAGGTCTTTTAATGTTACATAGCAACTATGTTCTGGCTTAAGTTTTGGGATTACAATAAAGGCTTTGTCAGTGTTATTTATAACTGCTATGACATGTTCAACAGGGAACATGGAAAATGGATCGACAAACAAAACTTAATAATCCTCACTTAAGCTTGCAAAGTTCACAAGGAATGGTAGTTGTTATTTTGTGCTAAATTGACAGGATGAAATACGGCGGAGTGGTGTATGTTGGAGCATTAATTAGCCCCCAGCAAGCAGGTGATCTCAAACCTTTAGATATTGCGAATAATATTGTTGAACAATATTCATAGCCATAGTCACAGAGTCACACTGCATAGAAACAGGCCCTTTGGCCCAACTCCTCCATGCCAAACTAGATATCCCCCTTATCTAGTCCCATTTCCTGGTGTTTGGCTCAAATCCCTCCAACCCTTTCCTATCCATGTACCTGTCCAAGTGTCTTTTAAATATTGTTATTTTTCCTGCCTCAACAACTTCCTCTGGGGCTCATTCCACACACCCACCACCCTCTGTGTGGAAACATTGTCCCACAGGTTCCTATTAAATTGTACACCCTAATCTTCAGTCTATGCCCTTTATTTTTTGATTCTCCTACCCTGGGGAAAAATACATTGTGCATTCACCCAAGGAATAAAGTCCTTGTCTGTCCAACCTCTCCCTATAGTTCAGGATCTCAAGTCCTGGCAATATCTCCGTAAATCATCTCTGTCATCTTTCCTATAGCAGGGTGATCAAAACTCAACACGATACTCCAAGTGCAGCCTCACTAACATCTTGTACACATGTAACGCAATGGCGGATAACCTCCCATCTTCCATATTCAATTCCCTGACTGATGAAGGCCAGCATACCTAAAGCAAGCCTTCGTCACCACTCTGTCTACCTGTGATGCCTCTTTCGCAGAATGATATACTTGTTCTCCTAGATCACTCTGCTCCACAACGCACCCCAGGGCCAGACTATTCCCTGTGTAGGTCCAGCCCTAGATTATCTTCCCAAGTGCACCATTTCACTCTGACCATCCATTGAGCATTCCTCTGCACACTTTCCCAGTTGATCGAGATCCCGCTATACTTCTTGACAACCATCTTCTTCCCACCAACCATTAGTCTCTTGAACCACACTGCACAACCCTAACCACAACCTCACCTCAGCAATGATCTACTATTATTTCATTTGTGACTGCTTTACATACTTGGGATTTGCAGTACCATGGTTGGATTACATAGTATTACTGATTATTAACTTATTGTATTATTAGTTAGTGTATAAGAATTAAGCAACTAAGAATTTAATTATTCTGTTCCTGCTACAGATGACAATTAAACACTCTTGACTCTTGATTTTTTTTTAAATCTTGCCTTAAGCTTCATTAGAACAATTAAAAAGATTAAAGTTCAAAAGTTTGCATTAGGCCTGGGATCTGTTGTTAAAGCTTCAAGACAATGTTGCACAGGGGAAAGATAGATTCCTCATACTTAAAGAATCTATCAATATTTCCATACTGATTCAGAAGTCAAAATGAATATAGAATTGTCACTGTGATGCATATTCTATATGCAGAAAGATCTATCTAGGAATATCTAGGAAATACATGCAAATTCATTTTGTAAAAATCTCAGAAAAAGATACTTTAAAATATGACTTGTGCGCTTGAGCAGTGAGCGATGGAAATTGGGTTACATTAACAGAAGCGCATGCTGTGATTTTATGGAGTCAGATTCAGTGCCCCATTTTTTATTCAAAACACCTGTAGCCTGAAGACAGAAGCACAATAAAGTCCAATGTAGTTTGGAAGTTTATGCTAATAAATATGCACCACAATTAGATAACACTGAAGAACAGCACAAGGAAATAGAGAAATTGTTACCAGCTTGCACAGCGTCACTCCAAAAAATCTTTATTACCAAAATTATTTTCATATGGTGTTTTGGGCTTGGGATTTGTTTGTGTTTCCACATTAAGGCAACAGTTTTTTTTTCATGCTGAATCAAGTGAGATGGATTTTTGGAATTGAATCCATCACATGTTGCCAGACAGCGATTAAAAAGAGACTTACTGTAGGAAATGAGCAGTTTTTACTTACTGTCCTGTTTGCACTAGTGGGTCCTTCCCCACAAATAGGTCTGCTGTATCCTGTTAGTATTTTTCCTGTAATATGTTGCAAATATAATTCATTTATAGAGTAAATTACTCCAACAGAATATGACTTCCACGTGTTTGAAAGATTCATAATAATGCAGTTGTCCTTCACGATAAACTGGCATATAGTATAGGTGATTCACTTACAAAAACTACTTTGAGGTGTCCCTTACATCTTGGAGTTCATTTTTCTGGATTGGGACTTGCTTTATTTCTAGCACTATTTCATTAAGTCTGAGGTTCAAGGCTGACTCATTTATTTATGCTGATAATAATTTGCTATATTTGATGCAAACCAGCATTGTACCCCATTGTATTGTATTGTACCCTATATCCATATCTCATCAGTGTGTCTCAACTGCATCATACAGCAAGGAAACAGGCCCTTCCACCCAACTCATCCATGCGAACCAAGCTGCCCCATCTAGGCTAGTCTCATTTGCTTGCATTTGACCCATATACCGCTAGATCGTTCCTATCTATGTACCTGTCCAAGTGTCTTTTTGCTATTATTGTGCCTGCCTCAACAACCTCCTCAGGCAGCTCATTCCATTCACCCACCACCCTTTGAGTGAAGAAGTTGCCCCTCAAGTTCCTGTTAAATTCTTCCCCTCTCACCTTAAACCTATGCCCTCTGGTTCTTGATTCTCCTTCCCTGGGTAAAAAACTCTGTGCAATCACCCTGTAAATTCCCCTCATGATTTTATGCACCTCTATAAGATTACCCCTTAGCCTCCTGTGTTACTAGGAATAAAATACTATCTTGCTTAATTTCACCCCATAGCTCAGGCACTCGAGTCCTGGCAACATCCTCATTGCGCCTGTCAAGGTGGTGGGGGTTCCTTTTAATTCAGTCCTTTGTCTCATCTGTATCCAGGTGGTTGATTGTGTTCTCTGTCAAATTGGCTAAGTATACAAGAATGCCTGATAGCCACACCATACATGCTCTTGCCCCAGTGTTGAGCAAATATACTTTACAATTAAAACACAAAGTACTTGTGCTATAACTAGGATAAGCACTCAACTAAGAAAACCAAGCCCAAATCCATCATCATATCTAACTATCTATACCAACTTACAATAAATAACTACATATGCAAAAAAAAGCTACCTGCATATTAACTATCTCTTTAAACAGAATCTAATCCAGCAGATGCAAGTATATCATTGGGGTTATCTAGTGGCCATCTCCCTTCACTGGTGTTTCATTGAGTTAGACCCACAACACCACAGGCAGGCTCTACAGTTAGCTCTGGCAAAAGAAGCTGCAGCCAATGAACTCACTCTAACAAATGCTAAACCCCTGCATCCTATTTCCAACTAATCCTAGCCCATCATTAGGCTTGTAACGTCACAAATATCACCCTTGCATAAGGCCGGGATACACGTACACAGACTACAATTACAAAGCAGTACACATACTGCATGTCATACGTTTCCTATCTGCCCCCAACTGACAATATTTCCTCTCCACAAAATCCACCTACTTGCTCTGCTGCCTCTGACATATGCTTTACAGCCTGATGCAAACTCTGTCCACAAATTCCTAGCTCTCCAAATAGCGACGTGATCGATCTCGCTATGAAACCTCCACAACCCACCTCTTCCGGATGTACACGTGCTCTCCATCCTCGCTGCTCAACATCTGCTGCCAAATCTACATATCTGAGCCTTTTCTTGCCATAAGTCTCATGCACTAAGTCTCCCAAGGCACCGTTAGTTCTATCTCTATAAAAATACTCTATCCGTTGACTAACTGACCATAACACTATATTAGGCCTCAAAGTAGTAATCATTATTTCCTGCGGAAAAACAAGCTTTCCTCCCAAATCTATCCACATCTCCCAATCATTGGCTCCCCGTAACCGGCCTGACACATGGCTGTCTACAAACTTCCCTCATTTACCTTTCTCTCCCTCACGGACAAAATTAATCGCTACTCTCTCAGTCCTGGTGCCGACAGAATTCACTTGTGCTCTCCTCCACTTAATTGCTGCAGCTATGCACTTCATAACCTGGTTATGCCGCCAAGTATGCCGGCCCTGAGAAAGACAAGTTCTACATCCTGACAAAATACGCCTCAACTTTGCCACCTCTGAACACAAGGGGCATGCCGGGTCCCCACCTACCCATTGTTTGAGGTTCTGCGGTGATGGCAGCGCATCATATATAGCCCCTATAAGGAAACTTAAATGACCTGCGTCCATGCACCACAGGTCCCTGCAGCTAAACCTCTTATCTACACTTTCCCAGTTCATCCACTGTCCCAGCTTAACCTGAGCTACTGCCCTTATACATCTCACTGCTTCCTCATGAGGATCTACCTGCTCTACAACCAATTTCCTCCTCTCTGTTTGACCCGCCTTACTCCACACTGGTTTCCCGGTGCTGAACCCTAAGCCTCCTTTCCCTTGCTGCACCCTACAAACAACGTCTGCCTGCCTCAGAGCTGCTTGTGCTTCTTCTACTGCCCGCTTTGAGTTCCACTTCCTCCCTCTAGTTACACTTGCCACTAACAAAGGTATCCTTATTCCCTGATAATTGCAACTCTAACCTCACCTTAGCACACTTAAACTCCTCTGTTAATATGTTGAAAGTCAGGATTTCATCCATGGCAACTCCAAAATAACCAAACAGAATCCAAACTGCGGTTAATTTCTAGAAATGATCTTATCAAGTGGATACAACCTGTGTAAGCATCACACAGCTGCCATTCTAATTGAGAGTGTGTTTTACACAAGTCTGTCCAGGTGATTTTAACGCTAGATTATTGCTTATAATATTACTTGTAGGTTCCAGTTCCATAATACCAGTGCACCCTCTCAAGAAATCAATTGAAGATTTGCTTATTATCAATGGCTCTTATTACCTATATCCTTGGTGTCTTTTTTCCCCTGTATATATCTGGAGAAAAATAACTTTATTAAAAACATTGTTAACAGAAGTAATTTTCTTGACAATAAATCTTAAAATGTCCTCTAGTGTTATCCTTTGAATTGTTACCTGAATTGTGTTTTTCTTCTTTCTTTTCAAGATGCAGCTAAAGCTGACCAACCAATATCCTCTGCATTGTTCCAAATCATAAGCTGCTCTATGTCTATGAAACTACTTGCTTGGTTCATGGGGCCAGAGCCGTCTCTCCTGCATGATCCCTTAATGTCATCGTTTTCGGTTTTTCCCCAACACTGTGAAACACTGAAAATGATTTTGTGGTTCACCTTTGATGCCGTTTGAGCCTAGACGTTATATTTCAGAGCCCAACGAGAACAATCACAGTTCCCTGAAGATTGATGGCATTTATACCATTTTGTTTTCCAGCCGCTGGGATTTTAGATAATGTGGGAATACTGGGTGCCCCACAATGCCAATTACGACAGAAAGTGCCAAGCTGTATCTCCCTCTCCTGGAACGCTGGCTGGACATTAGACTGAAGGAAGAACAGCAATCCCCCGGACTTCAATCATGCCAGTCAGCCATTCAGATGCTGTGTGAGTACATACACCTGAATTTTGGAGTGGGTGCAACTGTCAGGCAACCAGGCCAAAAGGGAAGAGAAGATTTTGAAATTTGCGCGGCTCACTTGATCAGAACAGAAGGGGACAAAGATGACCTTGGACTGCGTTTTGGAGATGTCCCCATCTATTGGGATTCTCCAAGAGACCACGACAGCAAAAAGTGTAGAAAGAAGAGAAAGGATAGCAAAGGGCCTGTGCTGGATGTTGGATACATCTGGGTTACCGAGGTCGAGAAGCACAGTGCTGCTGCAAAGTGTGAGAAGATTAAGATTCGAGATGAAGTGTTGATGTTGAATGGACAGTTGATGGTTGGTGTTGATGTTGCGGGTGCCAGGTAAGAACTGGAGTTACCAACAATATAGTTTGCATACTAACATATCCTAATCCACAGCTTAGTTATGCAGTGGTTGAATATTACAAGTATATATATTTTTAAGGTGTAGTATGTATGTAAACATACAAAAACAAACTGAAAAATCAAGTGAAGAGAAATTAATTGACGTGATTTAATTATGTGATTTTTGTGATTTAAACAAATTGGCGGCACGGTGGTGCAATGGTAGAGCTGCTGCCTTACAACGCCAGAGTCCCAGGTTTGATTCTGACCGGATGCAGTCTGAGGAGAATTCGGGACCATGTGGATTTCCTCTGGGTGCTCCGGTTTCCTCCCACATCCCAAAGATGCGCTGGTTTGTAGGTTAATTGGCCTTTGTAAATTGCCTGTAGTGTGTAGGGAAAGGATGTGAAAGTGGGATAAAATAGAACTGGTGTGAACAGGTGATTGGTGGTTGACGTTCACTCAGTGGGATAAAGGGCCTGTTTCCGTGCTATATCGTTCAATATATAAACTGTATACAGATCTCCTTTAGCTTAAAAGTCACCAACTAAGATGGAGATGTGGGGTGTGATGTTTATGAACATTTCTGAGGGGAAGTAATTTACACTTGAACTGTGGTTATGCAATTTGAGTCTTAGGTGTTTTTATGAATAGATTGTCTTCACATTAATGTTGCTTGTGTAGGAGACCCGGGTATTGATTATAAAGAAAAACATACGTGAAATACTAGTTTGCATCTTCTAATTGGATGCAAAATAGTATTTCACGTATTTTCTAAGGCATTGGAATATCTTCCGATATCCAATTTACACTGTTTAATAATAAATCTTCTATTCTCACAACTTGAGTCATTTTGCGTTCATGATGTGGTTCATTATATCATCATAGGTTTGCATTTCTAATATTTCTAAGTGCACAATCTAGGTACATTCTATTACATATGTTTTAGCAGATTATTTCCTTTGCAAACTAGCATACAAACAACATTTTGAATACTATTTCTGGGACAAAAGGCCTTGGAGTTTCCAGAGCCACTCACGAGTCAAACAACACCTGTGGAAGAGAAACAAGAATTAAAATTACAGGTTAGAAACCTGCCTTAATTCTGTTCTCGCAGATACTGTCTGACCTGCTGAGTGTTTCCTGTATTTTCTGTTTTTATTTTAGCTTTCTAGCATGTGGAGTTTTGGGGTAATATTTCATCTTTTGTTTAAAAAGTGAAACGTGCTATTAATTCGGAGCAGCTGAAACAAAAAGTATGCATGGATTTAACAGGAGGTTAGATCTACACCCGAGATGGTAAGAGAAGATTCATCAGTTTAATCAGATGAAGTAAGGCAACTGCTGCTCTCCTGCGGACAACTGATGCTCTGTATTGGTGAATCTCAAACCTTACGGTTCACTTTCTCTGGTCAGATGTATGGTGTAAAACTAAATAATCTTTTGAGATGCATGTCATGTCACCTTGTAACACTGCATATGTAATAGAATTTGGTGATCATAGCTTCTAACTGAAGAAGAACATGAATACTGAATTTAGAAACACTTCAGGCTGCACAGAATTGTAAATTATACTCTGACAGAATGTTAACAAACTCAACTTTCTTGGTGGCTTTTCTAATACTGTCCTTCATTTGTCTAATGAGGTTTTCTTTTAGACAATCTTTGGATGAGGATGATTTGCTTCCAACACAATTCTATGGATAATCCAATTATATGGATTCTGAAGTGGTTGATGAGGTCAAAGGGGGATGGCAATACTTCCACTGTTTTTGCTGGGCTTCGTTATGCTCTCAGTGGAGTAATTTGAGATTCTCAGTCTCACCCTGGATGAGCTATCTTCTTTTAGGTCAGTTATGACGCAGGGAAACTTGAGAGTTGATGTTACATGTTACATTTTTCTTCCAAAGAAGACTTTGTGAACATTCTAGAAACATTTCCACTGTCCTTTGTTGATCTTGTGTTGTGATGGTGCTAGGAATGGAGAGCCTCTTTTGACAGACTGCAACTCGCTCTGAGAATGATGTGGCCACCCATCAAAGATTTGTGTAATTAAATCTTCGATGCTGGAGATGTTGGCCTGGCAGAAGATGCAGACTTGGTTTGGTTAAACTGCCAGTGAACGTGGAAGATTTTAAGATGAAAAAGAAAAGATTTAATAGGAACCTGAGGGGCAACGTTTTCCACACACAGTCTTGTGGATATGTGGAACGAGCTGCCAGAGGACGTAGTTGAGGCAGGTACTAGAACAACATTTAAAATACATTTGGACAGGTACAAGGAAAGGTATAGAGAGGTATGGGCCTAATGTATGCAGGTGGAACTAAGGGAGATGGAGCATCTTGGTCGGCGTGGCAAGTTGGGCTGAAGGACCAGTTTCCCTGCTCTATGACTCTGTGGCTCTAGTTTGCAGAGACAGTGTTTTGGTATCTCATCAGTGCTTTGAAATATTTTCTGTAGACCATCGATGTACATGAGTGGGCCTTTTATTGCTACTTGGTCAACTGTCTGCTTTTTAAGTCCGAACAGTGCAGGTAGCCTGCCAATGTCAGAAGCCAGTGCATACACACACAGTTCCTTTGACTTGCCAGATTAACTGCTCCCAGTAGCTAGATGAGAATGATCCTTGAATTGTCATTCTATTGTGACCAAGTGGAAGAGATGGAATGTCATTGTTAAAGTATATTTTTATCTTTACATTTTGAACAGCAGTTTATGCTGCTCCTGCACCTGCTGCGGATTGCTTGTAGTTATTACAGTGATGGAAGCTGTGTCAAATAACGTGCATATCCCCGCAAGAGAGGAATATATCGGGTAGATGCAGTCTTTTGCCAGAGAAGGTGAATATAGGACCAGAGGACATAGGTTTAAAGTGAAGGGGAAAAGATCTAGTAGGAATCTGAGGGGTGACATTTTCACACAAAGGGTGATGGGTGCATGGAACGAGCTGCCAGAGGACGTAATTAAGGCAGGGACTATACCAAAGTTTAAGAAAAAGCAGACACAAAATGCTGGCGTAACTCAGCGGGGCAGGCACCATCTTGTGAAAGAGGTGTAGGGTGACGCTTTGGGTCAAGAGCCTTCTTCAGTTAGACAGGTACATGGGTGAGACAGGTTTGGAGGGATATGGCCCAATGCAGGCAGGTGGGACTGGTGTAGTCGGGATATGTCAGCCAGTGTCGGCAAGTTGGGCTGAAGGGCCTGTTCCCATGTTACATGACTCTATGACTCTGTCCCCCTTTCTCACACCTCACCATATGACATATTTGGAAGGAGAAGAGGGAAAGCAACCACAGTCACCCTCACTGCTGATTATCTCTTCAGGCATAAAAATCTGTTTCCCCATTACAAGGTAGGAATCATCTAATTTCTCTGATATTTGTTCCATGTTTTAGTCAATGCTCCACACTTTGTGTTGCAGCTGAGTGTTGCAATGGTTTTGGTGGAACTTCATCCTGAAGGGTGACTTCGCAGAGCACTCTGCTCTGTGTGAGTTTTTCCCCAGGGATGCATACTTTGACAAACACAAATTGTTCTTCTGTTCAGAAATAACTATGCCAATGAGACTGCCTAACTGCAGCAGGCACCTCAAGATACTGGAGAAAAACACCTGAGTTTTCTCTGCAAGATCCTCCAAATTTAAGGGAAGGATAAGTCAACCAACATCAATGTCATCTCCCAGGCCAACATTTCCAATATCGAGGCCCTAGTTGTGCTCAGTTGGTTTGTTTTTGTTGGGCTATGTTGGTCACATGTTTGTCACCTGACTCCCAAAGCATTCATGCTATTACATGGTTCAAGGGAGAGATTACGTTGTGGAAAGAGAAAACGATTAAAGGACAAAAAGACACAAAGTGCTGAACATTGAGAGCTGACGTTTCGGGTCAAGATCCTTCAGAAGGCTCTCAACCCGAAACATCACCTACCCACGTGTTCCAGAGATGTTGCCTGACCTGCGGCGTTATTCCAGCACTGTGGGTCCTTTTGTGTAATATCCAGCATCTGCAGCTCTTTGTTTCAAATACTAGAAGATTAATCTTCGGTTTAAACCAGCAACTGCAGTTCCTTCCTACACACTAAAAGATTAAAGGCAGCCCTCAAAGCTTTCAACATCTTTGCTGTCACCTGGGGATCCGTGGCTAGTGACTGCTCAAAGTGGAGAAGGACATTCATGATATCTGCCATGTGGAATCTTCGATTGCACACACAAATACTGAATACACAGGCAAGATAGCACGAGTACATGGCAACTCCACGTGTTCTTCCCATTGGAGGATCTACTATCATCCATCTGCCAATGCCATCATTGCACCGCCTGCTCCACTCTGGCTCCCAGATTGTCTACAACGGCCGTAATATAACCCATAGAACCAAGTCATTTTTCATCCCACAGTAATGAGAGAAAAAGAGAATTTGTAATTGTATGTTGCTTTATCAAATCCTCAGGACATCACAATATAATTCATGTTCAACCAACATCTCTCCTCTTTAGTGGATATTTTAAACCTATTAATTAATCATCTATTCTGCAATGCAAATTGTGTTAATGTCCTTATGAAGATAATTTACTCTGCTAAAGGTGCTATATATATATATATATATAAATCATTGTTATATATATATACATATATATATATATATGCAAATCATTGTTGTATATACAAATGAATTAAAAAACAAATTTATGCACAACAAGAACCTAAATATCTTAACAACAGCAGCCTATCATATGAACATGTTTGTGATGAAAAGATTGTACCATTTCGTCAGCTTCTTCTTATCGAGTCCACACACAATTAGTTCAGCCAGAGCTGAGCACACTTCTCGGCATCTGCATACAGTGGTGTCTGTCTTGTCGCTTCTTGTACCTCTTGTGCGTGGTGGTGGTGGTGGAGAGATTAGTGGAAACCGGGCCGCGACATGAACACTCTTTCCTTGACCCCATTTAGTCAGCTTTTGGTGATATTGATTGCAACAGGTTTCTCAGCCACACAATAAGAACAATTGTCCAGTCGTTTTTTGAATAGCATAACCCACCTGAACACAGGGATAGTCAGATGCAGATGTCAGTTGTATGTTATTTTTAGAATATGACACATTGGATTCCCCTGTGATCTTCTGGTGGAATCATGGTCAGATAAAACAACATTCTTCACTGGAATTTAGAAGGATGGGAGGGGTTCTTATATATACATATAACATTTTTAAGGGATTGGGCAGGCTAGATGCAGGAAAAATGTTCCCGATGTTGGGGGAGCCCAGAACCAGGGGTCACAGTTTAAGAATAAGGGGTAGGCCATTTAGGGCTGAGATGAGGTAAAATGTTTTCACCCAGAGAGTTGTGAATCTGAGGAATTCTCTGCCATAGAAGGCAGTGGAGACCAATTCACTGGATGTACTCAAGTGAGAGTTCGATATAGCTCTTAGGGCTATTGGAATCAGGGGATATGAGGAGAAAGCAGGAATGGGTTACTGATTTTGGACGATCAGCCATGATCATATTGAATGGTGCGGCTGGCACGAAGGGCTGAATGGCCTATTCCTGCACCTATATTCTATGTTTCTATTTGGTGGGTGAGACCTAATGCTGTTAATCTTCCCCACCTGAACTCTCTGCTACCACTGCATCAGTTTATGCTGAGACCTACAATGCTGCAACAATCTTTGGGTGCTTCTCTGATTTTAAATGTCTGGTCCTCAGGTGCGGGTCTGGTGTTCAAGTTCTCCACTTTTACAGTGCAATGTGTTTGGACTTCTTGTTAGTGGTGTGTTTGCTGACCAAAGAATAATCCAGGGAAGTGTGGAGAACTCCCGTTCTGCTGGATTACAGTAATACAAACAAATATCTGCACTGCTATTACCAACATGCAACGCTGCTGTTGTACTCAAGTCCCAAATGATAACTGAGCATGTGTGAAATGCAATTAAATCAGGTTATGTGGTTGAAAGAAATAGTTCAAAATGTTAACATAGATTAAATGCAAAACTAGTTGGATACGTTTATCTGTAGTTCGCTTGGCAAAATTTATATTTTAACATTCCTGGCCCACAGCGAATATAGATCTGAATGCCATTTTCTTTTTTAATATATTTATTTGTGCTCTCTTTGAGTATGAGCTGCACTTAAACATGTTGTGGTCAATGTAATAATTACCACTTGAGTGTATTTTTGAAATGGAGTTAAATATAACATTTGTACTATTTATAATTATTTGCAATAAGTCTTTTATCTCAATTGATTGACATTGCCTGAGTAAGACTGTTATGGGGTCTGTACATTGTACATTGTGTCATTACAGTATTGAGGAATGATCTATGCGCAGGAGATCATGATATAGAATTTAAAATCAGATTGAGAAACTGTAAACAACAAAAAATAGTGTTGGGAGTTATTTGTAGATGTTCTAATAATGGACCTGGTGTAAATTGGGATGGGGATTTGTGTAGTAAACAAAGCCGGCTATCGCGTTTATCTGCATGGTGATCTGCATGCATTTTAAAGTTATTGTATTTGGGTTTTGTGGTTTTCATGTAATTTGGGGTTATAAGGTGATGAATCTGTGTAGTTACTTATTTTCTGATAATGGAGTAAGCAAGTTGATTAATAAATCCTTTAAACCAGTGAACCTTGTGCCAAGTCTCTATGTTCCAGCGGCTGTTTATGATTTAGCTGAGTTATAATGAGTGATGACAGGTATTTATGTTACTGATTTGCACAAAGCTGGCAGGCATTCCTTTCAAACGGATCCACTACAACCACATCTATGGTTTGTGGGGACATAACTAGTACAATTACTAATCCTTGTTCAGTAATCCAATAACTTGGGCAAACTTATTTTTCATATTATTGGCATCGGTGCAGCATATTTTTGTTTTGTGGTAAGTTTATGTACCTGATTTCCTGGCTCTTTCAATTGACAGGAATGAGTTTCAGAGTCATTGGATAAAGGTGGATTAGGAAAGAAGCTAATCACTGAGCTGATCCAAAAGCTCACCTAACTAATGGTCAGAATTGAGCATGAGTACCCCCATGAAAATTGATCTTCCATCCCTTCGTCAGGCTTTTTATTTATTCATTTTCACTAATTTGGTATTGCTGGCCTTCATTGCTCAAATTGAATTGACCTCAAGGATATAGTGGTGAGCCATGAACTATCTCGTCCTTCATGATAATGGAGCAATGCCAACTTATTTCAAGTCGGGATGGATTGTAACTAGGAGTGGAACCCACAAGTGGCTTAGTTTAGTTTAGGTTATTGTCACATGTACTGAACTACAGTGAAAAGTATTTTTTACGTGCTATCCAATCAGCAGAAAGACAATACATGATTACAATCGAGCCATTGACAGTGCATGGATACATGATAAGGAAATAATGTTTAGTGCAAGGTAAAGCCAGAATAATCCGAGCAAGAATAGTCCGAGGGTCACCAAAGAGGTCGATAGTAGTTCAGCACTGCTCTCTGGTTGTGGTAGGATTATTCCGTTGCCTGATAACAGCTGGGAAGAAACTGTTCCAGAATCGGGAGGTGTGCATTTTCACTGATGGGAGTGGCCAGTGTGCGACTTGTCCTTGATTATGCTACTGGCCTTGCCGAGGCAGCTTGCGTATAAATGGAATCTATAGAAGGGAGGTTGGTTTGTGTGATGGTCTGGGCTGCGTGCACAATTCGCTGCATGTTCCTGTGGTCTTGGTTGGAGCTGTTTCTGCACCAAGCTGTGATGCATCCTGATAATGTGGTGATAATGTTGTGATGTTTCCATGCATTTGCTGCCCTAGCCCTTCAATGTGGTAGAAGTCACACACTTGGGAGCTGCTGTCTCAATAGCATAGATAAGTAACCGCAATGCATTTTGCAGATGGCACGTTGCAGGCACAATGTACAGGTGTTGGAGGAAATCAATATCTATTGTGATGAATATGTTCCTGATTATGCCTCTCGATATGATTGAAAGACTTTGAAGTATCTGGAAGTGAGCTGCTACTTGCTGCAGAATACTCAGCTTCTAACCTGCACGTATGACCATGATATTTATGTGGCTTGTCCAGTTGGGCTTCTGGCCAGTGGTGCCCCCCAGAGTATTAATCATGAGGGAATAGTACATAGAAGAGTATTGCACAGGAAAATACCCTCAATGCCGTTAAGCTAATCTCCTCTGCCTGCATGTGATCCATATTGCTCCATTCTCTGCATGTCCATGTTCCTACCCAAAAGCCATCGTAAGCCATTGAATGTTGAACGGGAGCCAGATCTTCAGATTGCAGAGACATATGGTCTCCCTTGATTTGCAGTGGAAAATTCTGGAGCATTCTGTCTAGCAAACTGCTGCAAATGCTGGAATTCCGGTTTCCTGTCCTCGATGAAAACAACAGCTCATTTGTCGGAACCGTCATTTGTCTGAAAATCTTCTTCATTTGAATTAATATTTCTAACATTTACAATCCTACTTCTATATATCCTCTCTTCCTTCCATCTATCAATGCTCTACAAACTTAACTAACAACGCTCGCCTGATTTGAAAATAAGTTGCCAGTGCTCCAATCATCATGAAGGGCGAGACAGTTCATGGCTCACCACTATATCAATCATTGACCCAGGAATTGAATTCCAAATGTTGTAGCTATGCTTCTTGCTCTCTTTGTTCTGAATCTGCTATATGTATATATGCATGTACATGGGCCACCAAACTGATTTTACCTGGAATATTGTTTTTTTTAAAGCACTGGGTATTCCTGCTGATCACAATTAAGATTTCAAACCGATGTCCAGAAATCTGCAGTGAATTAAATAGTCTCCAGAGAATTGTCCATACACACCCTTTTTTTTCATCCTTCCCATCCCGTAACCCAATGCTTCCCCCCCCCCCCCCCCCCCCCCCCTCCATCGCTCATCTCCCAAACTCTCTACTCTGGGTTCACATTTTTTAACCCCCCCCCCCCTCTCCGTTCTATACCGCCCATCATCCTCCCTTGAGTACTACGTTTCACTCCCCTTCTTCCTTCCCTATCAGATTCCAGAATCTGCTTTTGTCTTCTCTGTTTCACCTTCAGCCTTGGTTACTATCTCCATCTATCACTCCCCTACTTGACTTAGCTGCCGGTTCATTAGTTCTTACCTGAATCTATCTATCGCTTGTTAATTCTTTCCCCACCCCTTCCCCTCACTTCACTCTACAAGCTATCTCCTCTCCGCTCCATTGATCTGAAGAAGGTTCCCAACCTGTTCATTTCCCTCCAGCCTGAATTTCCCCAGCAGTTTGTTTTTACTCAAAACATTTTGGGTAGTTATCAGACATGGAACGCTCCCCAATAAAAAACCTTGAATCAAAGAGTTCAATTAAAATTATTTAGTTTGCTGTACTGGTTCTGATGTGCTACTATAATAACAACTTGATAGAAACATAGAAACATAGAAATTAGGTGCAGGAGCAGGCCATTCGGCCCTTCGAGCCTGCACCGCCATTCAATATGATCATGGCTGATCATCCAACTCAGTATCCTGTACCTGCCTTCTCTCCATACCCCCTGATCCCTTCAGCCACAAGGGCCTCATCCAACTCCCTCTTAAATATGGCCAACGAACTGGCCTCAACTACCTTCTGTGGCAGAGAATTCCACAGATTCACCACTCTGTGTGAAAAACGATTTTCTCATCTCCCTGCTCTTGTACTCAAATCCTTTTGCTATGAATGTCAACATACCATTCGCTTTCTTCACAGCCTGCTGCCGCTGCATGCCTACTTTCAATGACTGGTGTACCATGACACCCAGGTCTCGCTGCATCTCCCCTTTTCCTAATCGTTCACCATTCAAATAATAGTCTACCTTCCTGTTTTTGCCACCAAAGTGGACAACCTCACATTTATCCACATTATACTGCATCTGCCATGCATTTGCCCACTCACCCAGTCTATCCAAGTCATCCTGCAGCCTCCTAGCATCCTCCTCACAGCTAACACTGCCCCCCAGCTTCGTGTCATCTGCAAACTTCGAGATGTTACATTTAATTCCCTCGTCCAAATCATTAATGTAAATTGTAAATAGCTGGGGTCCCAGCACTGAGCCTTGCGGTACCCCACTAGTCACTGTCTGCCATCCTGAAAAGGACCCGTTCACTCCTACTTTTTGCTTCCTGTCTGCCAGCCAGTTCTCTATCCACATCAATACTGAACCACCAATACCGTGTGCTTTAAGTTTGTATACCAATCTCTTGTGTGGGACCTTGTCGAAAGCCTTCTGAAAGTCCAGATACAACACCTCCACTGCTTCTCCCTTATCCACTCTACTAGTTACATCCTCAAAAAATTCAATAAGATTCGTCAGACATGATTTACCCTTCGTAAATCCATGCTGACTTTGTCCAATGATTTCACCACGTTCCAAATGCGCTGCTATCCCATCTTTAATAATTGACTCTAGCAGTTTCCCCACTACCGATGTTAGACTAACTGGTCTGTAATTCCCCGTTTTCTCTCTCCCTCCCTTTTTAAAAAGTGTGGTTACATTAGCTACCCTCCAATCCTCAGGAACTACTCCAGAATCTAAAGAGTTTTGAAAAATTATCACTAAGGCATCTGCTATTTCTGGGGCTACTTCCTTAAGTACCCTGGGATGCAGTCTATCTGGCCCTGGGGATTTATCGGCCTTTAATCCATTCAATTTACCCAACACCACTTTCCGGCTAACCTGGATTTCATTCATTTCCTCCATCTCATTTGACCCTCGATCCCGTGCTATTTCTGGCAAATTATTTATGTCTTCCTTAGTGAAGACAGAACCAAAGTAGTTATTCAATTGGTCTGCTATGTCCTTGTTCCCCATGATCAATTCACCCGTTTCTGACTGCAGGGGACCTACATTTGTTTTAACTAATCTTTTGCGCTTCACATATCGATAAAAACTTTTGCAGTCAGTTTTTATGTTTCCTGCCAGTTTTCTTTCATACTCCATTTTCCCTTTCCTAATTAAGCCCTTTGTACTCCTCTGTTGGTCTCTGAATTTCTCCCAGTCCCCTGGTAGGCTGCTTTTTCTGGCTAATTTGTACGCTTCATCTTTTTCTTTGATACTATCCCTGATTTCCCTCGTTATCCACGGATGCGCCACCTTCCCTGATTTATTCTTTTGCCAAACTGGGATGAACAATTGTTGTAGTTCATCCATGCAGTCTTTAAATGCCTTCCATTGCATATCCACCGTCAACCCTTCAAGAATCAATTGCCAGTCATCTTGGCCAATTCACGTCTCATACCCTCAAAGTTGCCTTTCTTTAAGTTCAGTACCCGTGTTTCTGAATTAACAATGTCACTCTCCATCCTAATGAACTCAACCATATTATGGTCACTCTTGCCCAAGGGGCCACGTACAACAAGGCTGCTAACTAACCCTTCCTCATTACTCAATATCCAGTCTCGAATAGCCTGCTCTCTCGTTGGTTCCTCCACATGTTGGTTTAGAAAACTATCCCGCATACATTCCAAGAAATCCTCTTCCTCAGCACCCCTGCCAATTTGATTCACCCAATCTATATGTAGATTGAAGTCACCCATTATAACGGTTTTACCTTCGTTGCACGCATTTCTAATTTCCTGTTTGATGCCATCCCCAACTCCACTACTACTGTTAGGTGGCCTGTACACAACACCCACTAGCGTTTTCTGCCCCTTAGTGTTTCACAGCTCCACCCATATCGATTCCACATCCTCCAAGCTAATGTCCTTCCTTTCTATTGCGTTAATCTCCTCTCTAACCAGCAACGCTACCCCACCTCCTTTTCCTCTCTGTCTATCCTTCCTGAATATTGAATATCCCTGGATGTTCAGCTCCCAGCCTTGGTCACCCTGGAGCCATGTCTCCGTGATCCCAACTATATCATAATTATTAGTAGCTATCTGCACATTCAACTCATCCACCTTATTACGAATGCTCCTCGCATTGAGACACAAAGCCTTCAGGCTTGTTTTTACAACACTCTTGGCCCTTTTACACTTATGTTGAAAAGTGGCCCTTTTAGATTTTTGCCCTGGATTTCTGCCACTTTTCCTGCCACTTTTCACCTCGCTACCTATTGCTCCTATCCTCATTTTACACCCCTCTGTCTCTCTGCTCACACATTTAAGAAACCCTCCACTTCTTATTCTCCGTTTGTTATTTTTTTCTTCTTTCCTCCCTACGTGTTGCGTCTGACTGCTTCTCTTCTCTGCCTCACAAACGGACTACTTGCCTTCTCTATTTGAGTCCCTCCCCCCAACCGATCTAGTTTAAAGTCTCCCCAGTAGCCTTTGCAAATCTCCCCGCCAGGATATTGGTTCCCCTCGGGTTCAAGTGCAACCCGTCCTTTTTGTACAGGTCACACCTTCCCCAAAAGAAGTCCCAATGATCCAGAAACTTGAATCTCTGCGCTCTGCACCAGTCCTTTAGCCACGCATTTATCCTCCACCTTGCTCCATTCCTACTCTCCCTGTCGCGTGGCACAGGCAGTAATCCTGAGATTGTTACCTTTGCGGTCCTTCTCCTTAACACTCTTCCTAATTCTCCTTTCAGGACCTCCTCTCTTTTTCTACCTATGTCATTGGTACCTATATGTACCACGACCTCTGGCTCCTCTCCCTCCCATTTCAAGATATCTTCACGTTCAGTCACATCCCGGACCCAGGCACCAGGGAGGCAAACTACCATCCGGGTCTCATGACTGCGTCCACAGAATCACCTATCTGACCCCCTAACTATAGAGTCCGCTATTACTGCTGCCCTCCTCTTCTTTTCCTTACCCTTCTGAGCAACAGGGCCGGTCTTTGTACCGGAGACCCGGTCGCTGTTGCTACCCCCAGGTAGGCTGTGCCCCCCATCAGTACTCAAACAGGAGTACTTATTGCCAAGGTGTACAGCCACCGGGGTACTCTCTAGTCCCTGCCTCTGCCCCTTGCCTCTCCTAACCGTGACCCACTTTTCTGCCTCCTGTGGTTTTGGAGTGACCACCTGTCTGTAGCTCCTCTCTATGGCTTCCTCACTCTCCCTGACCAGACAGAGGTTATGATGCTTAACATAAATTAATACCTCACGAACCTTCACAGATTTATAAAGAAAGTGTAGATGATATGTGTGTACACCTTTAATTGATAGTACGGTCCATGCTAACCACTCCCCCACCAGTGAGTATAATTGTAACCCACACGCCCCTAGCTCTCTCTCTGGTGATCGTGACAGACCACGTACAGCCAGGGCCATGTATGCTGTGTGTTTAATAAAAGTTCTGAAGACCTAAAGCTGTCTTAGTACAATCTTCATGGTGTCAGAAGTGGGTCTTCCTGCGTCTCTGGTTTATCGCGTTTTATTTTGTTAGTCCCAGTACCCCCCCCCTGGTTCCGCGATGGCTTCTGCCTGTCGTAAGCCTGACGTCCTGGTCTTTGATGCGGACATCACTCATCGCTGGAGTGTGTTCCGACGGGACTTTGAGCATTACGTTGCCATTGCCCACCCTGCTGTGACCCCCGCTGTCAAGGCTTCCCTGCTGCTTAACCTGGCTGGTTCGGAGGCGCTCGAGCGTTCGGAGTCGTTCGTCTATGGATTTGGTGAGAGCGCCGATGACCCCGTTTGCCTGATTGCTAAATTCACGGCGATGTGTGACCTTCCCACTAATCACATTTTGGAGCGTTTCAAATTGTTCTCCAGACGACAGAACCCTGGGGAGTCTATTGACAATTTTATGGCCGCGCTGCGCCAGTTGGCTCGCCGTTGTAACCTGCGTGACCTGACCCCCGATGCCTTAACCCGTGACATCCTAGTCTTTGGTCTGCGGGACGAAAAGCTGCGCTCCGAGCTGTTGCGTAAGCCTGATCTGACGCTACACGAGGCGCTGCATGCCTCTCGTTTGGCTGAGGCTGTCTCCTCCGCTATACCCGACCCAGTGGTCCACACAGCCAGTCTCGCTGGTCCCCAGTACAATGTTCCCCAGCGACAGAGGGCAAGACCGCCGCTGGGCTCCAGACCGCCTCAACGATGTCCGAATTGTAACTTTGTCTCTCACCGTTTTAATGTGTGCCCTGCGTTGGGGAAAACCTGCAACTTTTGCAACAAGCTCGGGCACTTTTCAGCCGCATGCCGTTCCCGTGGGAACAATGCCCAGCCACAGCAGAAACCGTCTCGATATCTGACACGTGATGATTCAGTGTCTGGTTCCCATCTCCAGCACGATGATCTTCCCCCGTCTGACCCTGAATCTTCTCAGAGCGAGCTGGAAGTGTTTTCCTTGCGAGGTGCAGCTGGACTGATAACGGACCCGACCGTCCAAATCACGGTGAATGGCACGGCCTTCTCTGCTAAGGTGGACACGGGGGCAGCTGCCAACGTTATGTCAACAAGCCTGTTCAAAAAGATAAGAAATAATGAGCCTGTTTCCACAGACAGTGCTGTTCTGCGTGCCTATGGGGGCGGCGTGCTTGTTCCTGTGGGGAAGGCCACTCTCCGCTGCAAGGTGCGGTCGACCACTCGGCCCCTCTCTTTCTTCCTGCTGGACGGTAAATGTGACCCCCTGCTCGGCGTGGAGGCCTGCCAGGATCTCGGGTTGGTGAGCTTCCACAGCGATGTCCACCTGGTAGAGGCGCCCCTGAATCCGCTGGCCGAGTTCCCGGACCGGTTTGACTCGCAGCTGGGGAAGTTGCCCTGCAACTACAAGATTGCCCTCGATCCCGACATCACGCCGGTCGTCCGTCCCCCGCACCGCGTGTCCTTTGCCATGAGGGGCAAGGTCGAGTCTGCCCTTCAGGAGATGGTGGCCACGGGCATCCTGGCACCCGTCACGGACTCCACCCAGTGGGTTTCTACCATGGTTGTTGCTGCGAAGAAGGACAAGAGCGAAATACGGATCTGCATCAACCCCAAAGACTTGAACTTGGCCATCAGGCGCCCGCACTATCCCATGCGGACGGTAGAGGACGTTGCTGCGCAGGTTGGCACTGCCACCGTGTTCTCGGTTCTCGATGCCAAGAGTTCGTTCTGGCAGATACCTCTGGACGAGCGTTCCTTGCACCTGACAACCTTCGGCACGCCATTCGGCAGGTATCGCTTCCTCCGCATGCCGTTTGGGATCAACTCTGCCAGCGAGGTGTTCCAGAGGACCATGGAACAACTGTTTGCTGGATTTCCATGTGCCATCATTGTCGACGACATCCTGGTTTTTGGAAAAAACGTCGCTGAGCACGACCACCACCTTCGCCGGGTGCTGCAGCGGGCCCGGGAGGTCAACCTGAAACTCAACCCGAAAAAGTGCCGATTCCGGGTTCCTGAGGTCACCTACGTGGGGCATGTTTTCACGGCATCGGGGCTGAGGCCCGACCCGCAGAAGACGGCCGCTATATCCGAGATGCCTGCACCTGTTGATGTGCCTGGCCTGCAGCGCTTCTTGGGCATGGTCAACTACCTGGGAAAGTTCATCCCCGACCTGAGTGAACTGAGTGCCCCTCTGCGGGATCTGGTAAAAAAGGACACTGCCTGGGCCTGGTTCCCGCAACACCAGCGCGCGTTCGACACCCTCAAGTCCAAGCTGGTCAGCATGCCAACGCTGAAGTACTTCAACCTCCAGCGCCCCGTCGTTCTCACGTGTGATGCCTCAAAGTTTGGCCTCGGGGCCGCCTGCCTGCAGATCCATGACGGGGTGCAACTGCCTGTATCCTACGCGTCCCGCACAATGACGTCCGCTGAACAACACTATGCCCAGATCGAGAAGGAACTGCTGGCTGTTGTCTTTGCCTGCTCCAAATTCAAGGACTATATCCTGGGTAACTGTTTCACTGTCGAGACGGACCACCAACCTCTGGTCACCATCCTCAACAAGCCAATACACATGGCCTCCTCCCGGCTACAGCGCATGATGCTCCAGCTGCAACGCTTCACTTTTACGGTGCTTTACCGCAAGGGCAAGGACATCGTTTGTTGCGGACACGCTGTCGCGGGCGCCTCTTTCATCCACAACCCAGCATCCGTACGAGGACGTCCGATCTGATGGTCCTGGGCGTGAACTTCGTGCCCTCCGGACAGTTGAAGTCCCTGGCCGAGCACACGGCGGCAGACGCTTCGCTACAGCAGCTGGCCGCGATCATTAAGCAGGGTTGGCCAGACCGCCGTTCTTCCCTGCCGGACGCAGCGGTGCCTTATTTCTTGGTTCGTGACGAGTTGGTGCTGCGTGGTGGTGTGATTGTGAAGGGGCACAAGGTGGTGGTGCCTGAAGCGTTACGGGAACAATACTTCGAGACCGCTCATCGTGGCCATCCTGGGGCCGAGGCGACTCTTTCCATCGCTCAGAGCCAGTTCTTCTGGCCCGATATGCCCCGTTACTTCCGGGATAGGGTCTCCGCGTGCCCTACCTGTAACAGCCTCGCTCCACAGCAACAGCGGCAGCCGCTCCTGCAGCAGCCAGCTGCTGACCTGCCATGGTCTGCGCTAGCAACCAACATCTTCGAGTGGCACGGAAAGCACTTCCTGGTGCTTGTCGACTCTTACTCCAGCTGGTTCGAAGTTGACCAGCTCCACTCCCTCTCTTCCTCCGCGGTCATCGACAAATTGCGCCGCCACTTTGCCACATTCGGATCCCCCGTCAGCCTGCAGTCGGACAACGGCAGCCAGTTCACCAGTGCCGAGTTCCGAGAGTTTGCTGAGCGTTGGAACTTTCGACATTACACCAGCAGCCCGGAATACCCACAGAGCAATGGACTGGCCGAGCGCGCGGTCCGCAGTGCTAAAGGACTGTTGGAACGTTGTCGCCTATCCCGCACCGACATCTGGCTGGCCCTGCTGAACCTCCGCAACATCTCCCGCGACCATGCCCTGGGCTCCCCGGCTCAGCGACTCATGTCCCGAGTCACGAGGCCCACGGTCCCGGTGTCTCAGCAGTCCCTGTCCCCCTTCCGTCTTAAACCTGCTTTGGTCCGGGAACGCATTACCGTCAAACACCGTATCCAGAAGCGTTCCCACGACAGGTCTTGCCGTGTCCTTTGCCCTCTTCTCCCCGGTCAGGTCGTCCGTATGTGGTCCCCTTCTGGCCGTTCCGGGCTGGCCGTGGTCGTCGGCTCTGCCGGTTCCCCTCGCTCCTACCTTGTCAACCGCGACGGCAGGGTGTTCCGCCGGTCCCGCCAGCATCTCCGGCTCGTGAACGAACCTCTCCCTCCCCAAGCGGCTCCTTATGCCCCCCCCGCTGCCCCTGTCGCTGCCCTGTGCCATGCCAGTTCCTCTGGGGCCGGCCTCCCCTCGTCCTCCTCCGGAGCGTCTTTCTCCGGCTTCCCCGCCTTTCTCTTCACTTCCCTCCCCGCTGCCTTCACCGCCAAGGGGTTCTCCCGTCCGTAGCCCCCGCCATGATCCGGCGTCCCCGCTTCTTGCTGTCGGGGAAGGTGATGGCGAGGTGCGGACCCGGTCTGGTCGCCTGGTCAGGCCGCCGGTCCGCTACGGCGATTACGTGTGATTATGTATCCCTGTACTTCACTGTTTGTATTTACCCTGGCGCATGAGACGTGGTCGCCCTGTCACTCACTGCTTGTTTTGGTAGAGGAAGGATGTAGATGATATGTGTGTACACCTTTAATTGATAGTACGATGTCCATGCTAACCACTCCCCCACCAGTTAGTATAATTGTAACCCACACGCCCCTAGCTCTCTCTCTGGTGATCGTGACAGACCACGTACAGCCAGGGCCATGTATGCTGTGTGTTTAATAAAAGTTCTGAAGACCTAAAGCTGTCTTAGTACAATCTTCAGAAAGTAAAGCTAAAAAGAGAGAAATTGGAAGAGTCAATGACTCTAAGAGTGAATTGAGTGTGTTTGACAAGCAAAGAGAGCTGGAGAGTACTGCAGATACTAGATTCCCTATGAATATAAATGCATGGGAAGAACATTGTCTGGAAGAGTCTACAGGGGTGGTGAGGTATCTTAAACATAGGGATGAAATAATTAAAATTACATTGTAGTTCTGGGAATCATGGTGTATTAGGAAGGGGTTAGGAGAACTTGGAATGTACCGGGGTGCAGGAAACATTTATTTAATGAACATAAAGAACTAGCCAGTGGACTATTTGAATGATCGAGTCTGGAGGTGTGAATGGCATGAATGAAAACTTCAACAGGGGATATGCTACTGAAATGGAACAATAATTCACATACATCAGCTGATCCCAAACTAGACTGATGTTTATGGATTTTATCTGTGTATTCAAGATGTTGAAGTGTGATCAGAATTTTTTTATTATTTTAGAAAGTTAGGACAACAGTTTGACATGTAAGTGGGTTCCAAAATATAACAAGGGCAGCATGGCAGAGTTCCCCTAGTGGGCTGCCAGGCATTAGCCATCTTCGAAAGGTTATTATTGAAGGGGATCCAACGATGAGGAAATCCTTGAGATCCATTTTTTCCTCATGCATCAGGATTATGATTTTGAAATCTCTTCTGCGTAAATTGAGTTATTTTTATGCTTTGGTTTTTATGAAAATAAAATCTTAAACCTCGTTTTAAATTCAAATAATTTAGGTGCTTTTCGAGGCTTTAAATCTTTATTTAGTTATGTATTTTATGATCTGCCAGATTTAAAAAAAATCATTTGGTAGCTTTTCCAAGTTTTGTTGGTTGCAATTTGCAGTGCGACTTGGATGCTATTTTTGACAAATTTAAATGCAAACAGCTGCATAAGGAGCAATGAAATGGGCTCTACTTGAAGCAAAGGATAAAGTTTCTGGGCTACATTGTAGGAACATGTATATTATTTTGTCCCTCCAGCCTCTTTTGCCTTCCAGTTTGATTAGGCTGATGGATATCTGACCCCCACTTGATTTAGAGAAACAAGAAACTCGAATGTTCATCAAAACACAAAGTGCTGAAGGAATTTAGCGGGTCAGGCAGCATCTATGGAGGGAATGGACAGGTGACGTTTCGGGTTGGAATTCTTCTTCAGATTAATAGGAGTAGTGGAAAAAAGCTGTGGTGTAGAGACAAAGCCTGGCAAGTGACAAATGGTACAGGTAGGGGGTGGGGGAGGCTTGATTGGCAGATGGGTGGAGTAAATAACATAGGTTAGAGGTGAAGAGGAGACAAAAGGGTGTCAGAGGAGAAGAGGAGTGAAAATGTAAAACCTGAGGGAGGGATGTGAGTGAAAGAGGACGGGGAATGGAAGGATAATAGGAAATTGGGGATGGGAGATGAGTGTATGAAGGAGGGTGATTGGGCTTTTATGTGTGCACCAGGTTGGGGGCAGGGAGGATATTACTAAAAATTGGAGAATTCATTGTTCATACTGTTGGGCTATAAGCTATGCAAGCAGAATATGAGGTGCTGTTGCTCCAGTGGCCTCACTCTGGTAATGGTGGCGACCAAGGACAGAAAGGTCAGCATGGGAATGGGAAGGCAAAATGGTTAGCACCAGGGAGATCTAGCAGGCAGGAGAACACAAATGAAACATAGAAACATTGAAACATAGAAAATAGGTGCAGGAGGAGGCCATTTGGCCCTTTGAGCCAGCACCGCCATTCATTGCGATCATGTCTGATCGTCCTCAATCAATAACCCGTGCCTGCCTGCTCCCCATATCCCTAGATTCCACTAGCCCCTAGAGCTCTATCTAACTCTCTCTTAAATCCATCCAGTGATTTGGCCTCCTTGCCCTCTGTGGCAGGGAATTCCACAAATTCACAACTCTCTGGGTGAAAACGTTTTTTCTCACCTCAGTCTTAAATGGCCTCCCCTTTATTCTAAGACTGTGGCCCCTGGTTCTGGACTCGCCCAACTTTGGGAACATTTTTCCTGCATCTAGCTTGTCCAGTCATTTTATAATTTTATATGTTTCTACAAGATGCATGGTGAAATATTCACCTGGTCTACACTTGGTTCTTTGATCCATGTACCATGATACCTGTACCTTACAACATATCAATGTCACGTGTTGGAAAGTTCAGAATGGTGATTAAATGCTACATTTTATTTTGTACATTACATTCAGAGCATAGACTTCAGATCTTCCACAAGATATTACCTGAACATGACAATCAGGCAAGATATTTTAAACAACTTTTTTCATCATGTCAAATATCTTTTAAAGTTCGGCATTCCTAGCTAATTATTTGTAGCTGACATTGATCCAAGCCTCATTATATATTTAAAACATTCGGCACTAATTTATTTCTTTAACTTAAAATGTGAGGTTAATTATATTGGCTTAATTGGGTTTCTCGGAGAAACTCAAATCCCTTCAAGCAGTCAAATAATTAAAAATAGCAATATGTAATAAGAGAGAACTGCAGATGCTGGTTTATACCAACGATAGTCTCAAAGTGCCAGAGTAACTCGGGAATAACCTGACCCTCTGAGTTACTCCAGCGCCTTGTATCAATCAAAAATTACAATTAGACATCATAAACAAATGAAACTTATGTTTACCATTGAATAAATTATTGAATTCTGTGGCACAGAATCATTTCTGAATGGAGTGGTGTAGTTTAAACGGGAGGTAAACAGCTTTGTGACTGGAATTGAGAATATCTAGGATGTGTAGGAAGGAACTGCAGATGCTGCGTTACATCTGAAGAATGGTCTCAACCCGAAACGTCACCCATTCCTTCTCTCCAGAGATGTTGCCTGTTCCACTGAATTACTCCAGCATGTGTCTGTCTTCTGTCTTCGATGAGAATATAGAAATCAGTGGTGGTTGGAAGCATTGAACAAATGTGAAGGATTTCAGAAAGCATTTTGGTTGTCCTCTGTAGCTGATCTTCTCTCTCTGCTGCCATTGGAATTAATAGGCTTAAGTTATATTGCAACACTTCAAATATTATGTCTGTGCATGATGCTAGACTGATTCATCGTGACTAATCTTGCAAAGCCTTATTGTAAGGTTCCTCAGTATTCACATTGCTCATTTTATTGACAAAAAAAAAACTCCTCATCTCACCCAATCAAGGAAAATAGGAAAAAAAAGCAGACTGGAAAAACATTTTGCATATTTGTCATGTGCACAACATATTTCGTGAGCAGTGGGCAGCCACTTAAACTGTTGGAGAATTTGAGAGAAGTGCTTTCTTCAAAATGATAAGACAAATTAAATTATATTACATGTGCGCGCAATTAAGTCATAATCGAGTGCAAAGTGCAAAAAAGTCATAATCGAGTGCAGAATATAGTGCTATAGCATTACACTTACAGAGAAAAGTCTAAGGCCTGCAATGAGGAAGGTTGGAAGATTGGGACTTCATTCTAACTAATGGAAGTACTATTGAATCTGGTGGTATACCTTTCTACTTTTGTATCTTCTGCTGTCAGGAGAGGGGAGAAGATAAAATGAACAGGAAAAAACAAAGAATCTTGATTATGTTGGCAGCTTTGCAAATGCAGCGTGAAGTGTAGATGGAAATGACGGTAGGGAGGCTGCACTAGAATACATCCGATCTTTTAGCAGGCTTTCAGTATCTCACAGTTGCAAATATTGAAGGTACAGAGCAACCAAGTTTAAAACGGTTCACCCGCGGGACTTATTTACATCACCCGGTGCGGTCACAACATTGGAGGGCCGGGTCGCCTCAGCGCAGAGGAAGAGGAAGAGGAAGAAGGGAAGAGACAAAGACAAGATTTTTGCCTTCCACCACAGTGAGGAGGTGTCTGGTGAACTCACTGTGGTGGATGTTAAATATGTGTTTATTGTGTGTTTTGTTATTTACTATATGTATGACTGCAGGCAACGAAATTTCGTTCAGACCGCAAAGTCTGAATGACAATAAAGTTTTCCAAGTTCCAAGTTCCATAAGATGAATGCAAACATCCGATTTTTCTTTTGTTTCTATTAACACTGTATGTAATACTTTCTTTCTCTATATTAGTGCAGCGCTGTTGTAAATTTCCGGACATCCTTATGCCCCTGTCCCCTATCGGTAATTGTTTAGTTGAAGCCGGTTGCGATGCTATTTGAACGTGGTTGCCGGAGGTTGCAGGTAGTGGAAGGTAAGACCTCCCAGGTGGAATAAAACTGGGTGAAAAAAAGGTCTTACCTTCCACTATCTGCAACCTCCGGCAGGTAGTGGAAGGTAAGACTGGCTAAAAAATTACCAATTTTGAAAACGGCAACCTATTTTTAGTCACGGCCAGTTTTTAATTTTTTTAAATAATCGCCGGAACTTAGAAGAAGCGGAAACCACTTTTAACCATTAGGGAGACTGACAAAAACCTCCGGGAACCGCACGGAAATCTTGGGTGGGGCGCAAAGTCTCCAGAGGTTTCCATTCAGGTTTCCTAAGTGGGACAGGGGCATAACTGTGCCTGCCCTGAGAGTCATGAGGGATGTCCTGACCCAAAACCTCATCTGTCCATAACCTCCACAGACACTGCCTGACCTAACCTGCTGAGCTCCCCCAGCAGTTTTAATTTTGCTTTAGGAAACCATAGATTAAAAAAGAAACTAGAAAAACCGTATTTTCTGAATGTAATGCATTATTGGGTATGGGTAGTTTAGAGAAACAGCGCGGAAACAGGCCCTTCGGCCCACCTGGTCCGCGCCGACCAGCGACCCCCGCACATTAACACTATCCTAAACCCACTAGGGACAATTTTTACATTTACCAAACCAATTAACCTACAAATCTGTACGTTTTTGGAATAGACAATAGGTGCAGGAGTAGGCCATTTGGCCCTTCGAGCCAGCACCGCCATTCAATGTGATCATGGCTGATCATCCCCAATCAGTACCCCGTTCCTGGCTTCTCCCCATATCCCCTGACTCCGCTATTTTTAAGAGCCATATCTCTCTTGAAAGCATCCAGAGAACCTGCCTCCACCGCCCTCTGAGGCAGAGAATTTCACGCTCACCACTCTCTGTGAGAAAAAGAGTTTCCTCGTCTGCGTTCTAAATGGCTTACTCCTTATTCTTAATGTGGGAGGAAACCGAAGATCTCGGAGAAAACCCACGCAGGTCATGGGAAGAACGTCCAAACTCCGTACAGACGGCATCCGTAGTCGGGATCGAACCAAGGTTTCTGGAGCTGCATTCGTTGTAAGGCAGCAGCTCTACCGCTGCAGCACCATGACTGCCCAAATGGTAGTTGGCCGAACAAATCATTATTTCTATGCGGAGAAGTCTACAGGCTTTGAACCTAATATTTCAAGCATTTGGAATTTTTTTCTTGGAACGGTTATACAACCTAAAAACTGACCAGTCAAAGAAAGTATGACTTTTGTAAATAAACAGGGTGGTGGTTATTAAAATATATTAATTTTTGGTGTACAGACAGAGAGAAGTTTAATATTCACCATACATGAAGGTGTGTTGGAAGGAACTGCAGATGCTGGTTTAAACCACAGAGAAGCACAAAAAACTGGAGTAACTCAGCGGGTCAGGCAGCATCTCTGGAAAAAAGGAATAGGTGGTGTTTCGGGTCGGGAGACTGGGAGTCAGGGGAAAGGGAAACGAGATATAGATATTGAGAAAGATAGAACAAGGAAATGAAAGATATGCAAAAAGGTAACGATGATCAAAGAATCAGTCCATTGTTAACTGTGGGATTGGCGAAAACGAGTTATATAATGAAACCCACCAGATGACAGTGAAACTTGTACAACGACTAGAGTGGGGGAGGGACCGAGTGAGAGAGTTACTTGAAGTTAGAGAAATTAATATTCATATCCCTGGGTTGTAAGATGCCCAAGCAAATTATGAGGTGCTGTACCTCCCATTTGCATTAGGCCTCGCTCTGACAATGAAGGAGGCCCAGGACTGAAAGGCCAATATGGGTGTTGGGCCTGAGTTTCTGAGACTGTGCCTTGCCCTTTCTTTTTCCATCTCATCATTTCCATATACTCTTCATTTAAACTAGAGATATTTTCAAAATAAGATATTTAAAATGTTCTTTGCTATAATGGACATTAACCAGTAGATTGGGTGGCATTATTATCTATAAGGATGTGAAGGCACTTTTCCTAATGCTAGGTTTGACAATGGGAATGACTTTAGATGAGAAAGAGGCATGAAGGATGCTTGAAGTGCTAGTTGACTTGCTCCACCTACGAGTTAACTTGCACCTGATGGTGCATTGAAAGATGGAAAGGCTGCATATTGAGTCTATTCCTGCAGATTGTTGTTGTGGTTTCTACCCAGCCTACAGAAGAAGATCTATCAGCCAGACTTGCATTTCCAGCGCTTAGTCAATTGTGGTTGTACCAATTGTGCGAACAAAACCTTGCCATAGTCATGCGAATCCAACACTCAACAACTGGCAGAATCCTGAGCACCAGAAGAAAACTTCCTTTCTGATTTTTGCTTGTACAGACTGCTTTCTCACAACACAGCAGGGATATATTAAGTAAACAAACATTACCCTGAAAGCATGAGCCTCTATAGTTCCTTAAATATAAGCCTGTTATCTGATTCTGTCCTCAGGGCAAACCTTTACTGTTTTACTGTTTATCTTGAAAATTCACACCCGCTTCTGTGTATAAATTGTGATTCTAATCTTTAGGATTCAAAAATAACAGTATTCAAAGAATGTTTTGAAACAAAATCATTTCCTGTTGGTACCACATTTGGAAATTCGGGTCTATGCTGAAAGACATTTAATTACAGGGTTGGAAAATGTCCCATTTACTCAGCTTGTATAAATCCATATAATTATATGTTTATATTAATATAGACTCTGAAATTATGCAGCTTATATCAATTGCAGCATATCTTGTAGTTACATTATAGTACATTTTATAATGCTAGAGCCTAGAAATGTATCTGTGTATGTTTTTCTGGAACTAAAATAGGATTAGCAATCACGCAATGCTGTTCCAGAAAGCTCTTTAAAAATTTCTGAAATTAATTTCCTGCAGATCCAAATCCAGGGAAAAGGGTCCTTCCTTTTTCACATACATTGAATTTTTTCC
The DNA here is from genome assembly GCA_035221665.1 of Okamejei kenojei. NCBI lineage: Eukaryota > Metazoa > Chordata > Chondrichthyes > Rajiformes > Rajidae > Okamejei > Okamejei kenojei. The sequence goes on along the minus strand of CM069131.1, from coordinate 147,573,121 downwards.
AGAGGTGGTACCTTTCATCACAGCTCTCACCACAAGAGTACCAGAAAATAATCCTTATGGCGGGTAGCACGATGGTGTCACTATAGAACCGCTGCCTCACCGTGCCCGAGAGCCGGGCTAGATCCTGACTTCAGAGGTGCTTTCTGTGCAGACTTTGCACATTCTCCCTGTGACCATGTGGGTTTCCTCTCGCTCCTCAATCTTCCTCCCACATTTGTATATTGATTGGCCTCTGTAAATTGCCCCTAGTGTGCAGGAAGTGGGAAAGTGGGATAGAAACATAGATAATAGGTGCGGCAGTGGGCCATTCAGCCCTTCAAGCCAGCACCGCCATTCAATATGATCATGGCTGATCACCCAAAATCAGTACCCTTTTCCTGCTTTCTCCCCATATCCCATGATTCCGTTAGTCCTAAGAGCTCTATCTAACTAACTCTCCCTTGGAAACATCCAGTGAATAGGCCTCCACTGCCTTCTGTGGCAGAGAATTCCACAGATTCACAACTCTCTGGCTGAAAAGTTTTTCCTCATCTCAGTCCTAAATGGCCTACCCCTTATTCTTAAACAGTGACCCCTGGACTCCCGCTAGATTGGGAACACTTTTTCTGCATCTAGCCTGTCCAATCCCATAAGAGTTTTATATGTTTTTATAAGATCCCCTCCCATACTTCTAAATTCCAGTGTGTATAAGCCCAGTCGATCCATTCTTTCATCATAGGTCTGTCCCGCCATCCCGGGAATTAACCTGGTGAACCTGTGGGATAACATAAAACTGGTATGAATGGGTGATTGATGTTTGGCGGGGACTCGGTAGACCGTAGGGCCTATTTCCATGCTCTCTGCCTACACTAAACCTCCTTTCATGAATGCTCCTTTTTTTTTTTAATGAAGTTGCTTTTCTCCATTTTTATTTCACTGTTCTCTGTTGTGAGAGCCGTGGAAACATTTCTTATTCTTTCTGACATATCTGGACGACCTGCTGAAAGCCAACTGGTGATGTGGTGACTGGAATCACAGTACGTGCCAGTCTATGCAGAATTTAATTGACAAAGTTGTGACTGAAGGTGAATTATAGTGCAGTGCCACAAAGTCACACAACACACACAAATATTTCCGATAGCCCACACCGACCAGTGTTCTTTGCACATTCCCACCAGTTAGGTCTTGTGTCCCTTTGTTCACCTTTTCCATTCTCCCTTTCCCCCTACCCTCACCTACAGGTTACCTTGATTCTCCATCATCCCTCCCTTATCGCCTTATATACCTATCCCTCCCCTCTCCCACCAGGCGCTCCCTGTCGAATTTTTTTTTCCTTCTCTGTTTCCACCTATCACCCATCAGTCTCTGCCTCTAAACTCCCTCCTGGCCCCTTCCTCATCTGGATCCATCTGCCCCATCCATTCCACTCCTGGTTCCACCTATCACCCCCTTTCTCTTCTCATGATCTTAAAATAATTATTTAAATGCGTGTTAAATTTGGAAATCAGTTTAAGGATAGAGTGTAGGAGTTCAATACTATTTTTTAGACTAGCCTTGATGATATTCTTTCTCTGCCTCTAGATTCCTGTAAGAATATTTGGAAAGGCCTGTGACATTGCTTCCCTCAACCCCTTCCCACCATCACCTTATTTAATATGAGTAGGTTGTTAGCACATGAGAAGCTTTTCTTGAGAGTGGTGCTTTTTAACTAGGTAGTGTGAAATCTGCAGGGTCAGTTCCTTCCAAAACTGGCTTTGTGGCATCCATTGATCGATTCTCTGCAAAGATCTCTGAGACTAGTTAATTATGACTAACTATTCAGAAAACTAGAGTAAGGATTATAGACTTGTAATCATCTATGTGGTGAAGGTATTGTACCTAAGTTTCTGGTATAGTCTGATTTGCTTTGCCTTCCTCAGTTAATCCTCCTACAACTTCCTCAACTCCCTTCACCTTCCAAAAAAAGTTAATGTGTGTTGGGAAATAGAGAGCAAAATGAAAAACAGCACATCAGCAACAAAATTGCCAAAAAAAATCTATTTTCAACTTAAGGTGTATTGTGTGAAATGTGATTGGAAATAATAAAGAATTGCGTATAAGATTAATCTTCTTTACAGTCTGAGGAGTTGAATATGTTTCTTATGTAGCTTATGCTAACAAATGTCTCTATCCATCTTATATGGGCACGTGACTTTTTTTTACTGGAACCTTGGGAAATTCTAAGTCGTCAAAATCATATCACCCAGTATAACTCACAAATAAATCTTCAGTAAAAATCAATCAAGAAATGAGTTGACGACTGTGAGGAAAATTAGGGTCTCTCCGAGCTAGAAACCTTGGACGAACAGGGAGATTCACATTTGCTAAAGTCCAGATCTGAGGCTTTCAAGAAGAATGATCCCGCAATGTCTGTAATCTCCACAGGGCTATAGGGATACCAGCAGAGAATTCCACACAAGCTAGATGATCAATTCAATCAAACCAGGTGGTGGGACCTGAATACCATTATGGGCAACTAGTTGAAATCAGAGGCGATCTCTGGCAGTGACACATTTCCGCTGGATGAGTTCAATGCCCAGTGACGTGCAGTGAGGTCAATGGCTGGGGAGGCACTGACTAGTATCAGTGGCCCGGTCCTCCCTGTATTGATCACCGCATCTCCCCGGGGAGAGAGGGGTGGAGCCAGGGCTGTGTGTGTGAAGCACGGCGACTGGAGGGGCAGAAGCGTTTCCCTGGGACCGTGAGGGAACAACCCACCTCCCCCTCGCCCCCCCGCCCCTTCTCCATTTCCCTCACACCCCCCTCCCCGTCTACCCCTTGCTTCCCCCTCCAACCCTCTCCTCTCTCTCCACCCCTCTCTCTCCCCTCCACCCTGGGTAGATCTACCCTAGCCGAGAGTACATTATTCCAGTGCGGGGCCCAATTGGGAGCTATCAGCGGCCCAGAACCTCCGAATTGGCTGCTACAAATCAACAAATCAACCTACCAGTCAGCGCCGCCCGTAGCTGGAAAGTCAGCGCCGCCAGCGGTGGAATCCAGTGCTGCGCTGCCGATGCTGAAGCTAGCTAATGTGGAGGGAGAGTGAGGTGGCGTCAATTACGTGGGCTGAGCCTACATAATTGACGTTCGATCTCCCTCCACTGGGCTCAATACACGCCCCCTCAGTGAGGCAGATGTGATCGCTGCCTCTCCAGGTGCTTTATCGTTGCAGTTTATTACGAGACCAGCAAGCCTAAATTTAATATATTTACACGTGAAATAAGCTACCTGGACTATGGAAGGCGAGGACATGTAATAAAGGGGTTTACAAACATTACATTGGTGACATACAGAGAGATAGTAACAGGCACACGCTTATTGCCCACGTGCCATCCAGTTTCTGAGGGGTTGCGCAATCAGAGCGGAGGTTCAGCTCGTCGCTGCCTCACCTCTCATCTCTCCCTGTATTTGCAGCGGAGCTGCGCAAATTTGGTGATTTTTACTATAAAAAATGATTAGATTCATATAGAAATGACATTTATAACACAGATCAGTGGAAACATCTTTATATGGTCATAACGTTTCCTCCATCATGTCCCTCAAAAACTGGTGCTCCCCATGTTTCTGTGGTCAGTCCCTTGGTCTACTTCCTGGACATTCATGACTGGTGAGCCAATTTGATCTTTATGTTCGCTGATCAAACCACTGTGGTCAACGGGATCAACAACAACGAGGAGATGAAGTACAGGAAAGAGAACAAGAACCTTGTGAAATGGAATCTGGATAATAGCCTAACCCTTACCATCAGCAAAATGAAAGAGTTAGTTGTTGACCTGGTGAAGTGAGGCAGTGAACACAATCTTGCCCTCATCAAGGGAGCTGTTAGAGATATGTTAGTCAGCTTCACCTTACTTGACATCCATAACACCAGCAAACTAGACTGGTCCCTTAATACTGAAGCGGTGATTGAGAAAGCACATTAGAGCATTTATTTTCTGAAAAGATCCGGTGTGTCCACAAGGTTTCTCTCAAATTCTACAGATGCACTGTAGTAAGTATTCTGAAAGGATGTACCTCAGCCTCATATGGCAACTGGTCTGTTCTTGAAGCCTGAAGCCACAGAGAGTGGTGAACACAGCATAGTCCATCACAGGCTCATAACTTCCTTCCATCCAGTGCGCTGTATTAGAAACGTTTGATGTATTGCCTTGACCTTTTCTTTCCAGGAATAAGTACAGGAGCTTGATAACTCAAAAGCCAAGACTTAAGAACAGTTTCTTCCCTATTGCTATGAGACTCCTGAACCAATCTCCTCTTGTACATCCCCTTTTGGGAGCTGTTGCCTTGTCCTCTCACACTCGGGTTGCCATCTTTCTCACTCTCAAATAAAGGAGAAAAGGTCAAAATAAGGAACAAATTCCTGACGGCAATTCGTTGACCGACTCGGCCGTGGCTGGGTGAATGATGAGTCGGCTGAGGAATTTTGGCCCGGGTGCCGGGGCCGTGCGACGTCTCACGCAAAGTCTGGCACCCCATCCAACTCATGAACCGATGATCGACCATGAGAAGGAGGGGTGGTGGTGTCGGCGGTAAGCGAAGGTCTGAAGGTCGGACAGCTGGCCGAGCTGCCGACCGACGGGGCCACAGGCCAGGCGCTGCTGCTGTACTCCATGGGCTGCACTACGTCGTGACGGGTGAGGCAGGGCCGGATGCGGTGCTCCGACCCGACAGTCCCCTTGTCCCAACCTCAAATATGGGACAAGGGCGGTCCCGTATGGGACAAACCAATTTAGCCTAACATGAATTATCCCGGCTAATACGAAAGTTAGCAACCCTCTCTCACACTTAACCAGGGCCGCATTTAGATGAAGAGAGGCCCTGGGCTATTCCAATTTGTGAGGCCCCTCCCAATCCCCCACCCCCATGACTAGAGGATGATCAGTCTGAAGAAGGGTTTCGGCCCGAAATGTTGCCTATCTCCTTCGCTCCTTAGATGCTGCTGCACCCGCTGAGTTTCTCCAGCCTTTTGTGTACACTAGAGGTTGATAGATGAGTCTACCACATTGACACTGATGTGCAGCCGAGCGTGGCGAATGAGATAAGGGCTGGAAAGCTGCGCTTTTTATTTATTGCCAGCGCTAGTGTCGAGTTATCCCCTGCCCCTCTCTCTCTCTCCCCCCTCCCTCCCTCTCTCTCCCCCTCTGTCTCAACCCCTGCTTGCCCCCTCTCACACCCCCCCCCCCTCCCTCCCCCTTCCATGCATCGAGGCTCCGACTCCACGTTGCAGACACCGGACCCCCCTCCCCCACCGGCCCGAAGAAACGGGCGCTCCCGCAACGCAATATTCCACTACTTACCTGGAGTAGACACGAGGCATCGAGATGATTGTGTGGAGTGCAAATGGAGATCTGAACCCGCCCGGGCCCACTGCGCACGCGCGGAGAGACAGCGTCATTTTGCGTCGCTACTGCGTCACCGGCTTCCCCCAACTGCGCAGGCGCGGATGGTCGCAATTTTTCCCCCAAAACGTCCAGCGGGCCAGAACCAGAATTTCGGGTAATTCCCGTCAAAGAGAAAACGTTGATAGCGCTCCAATTTTTTTTTTCTCATGATTTTTTTTACTCAGGGAAAAAAAATACCTTGGCCGGAGGCCCCCTAGATTTGAGGCCCTAGGCTTCAGCCTACGAAGCCTATAGGTAAATCCTGCCCTGCCGAGGCCCCCCTAGATCTCGAGGCCCTAGGCTTAAGTCTATGAAGCTTATACATAAATCCGGCCCTGCACTTACTCTACCTCATCCAGCTGTTGTGATTGAGTTTTTTTTTTTGCATTACTTCAAATTACACCACAAATTTGCACTATTCTGCTGTTTTGCGCTCTGGTATACTGTCTACACTGTGAGCATCACATGAACATGCACCCTGGTGTATATAATAATAAACTAATCTGGATCTGTTGAAGATGAGATCTTGCAGTCTTCTATAGTGCAATAAAGAAATATGCACAGAATGTAAACTCAACAGGAATCAATCACATGACAAACATTGGTAATGTTGTGTTTAACACTGACTATACCACGGTTCTAAATAGTTTGCAGAGTTTAAAGAATGGGAATCCATACATTGCTGGAAGGGCATGTCTTTCTTGCTCTGCAGAATATTTACTTTTAGTTTTCAGATTTGCTGAAACAAAGTTCTTTTTATTGCCTAACAAACCCAAAAGTTATTTTCACATACTGGGAGGTCTAAGCAGTATTGCAGTGATATATAGTGATAGGGGTCCACATCTAATGACAGCATAGTTGTGGAATTTAATAGTACCTGACTGTTTTTCCCCAGACAGGGAGAATTACCGTATTTCTTAGAATGCAAGTGCGTGGCAATTATGTTTCTCTTTGCATTATCTTGTAAAGATTGTATGAAGAGACAGGTTTAGTTTAGTTTAGAGAGGATCTTAGAGCTGGAGAGCAGGAGGAATCACAGAGGGGGTGAGCAAGAATGAGTATTGCAGAACTCCGGTCAGAGAGAGCAGGAGGCAGGGCCGGCCTTAGGAGGTGCGGGGCCCAATTGGGAACAATTTTGATGAGCCCCAGGTTCCCAGCCAAGGTCTGTAGGATTATAGAAATACAAATAAAATAGTAAGATTAAACGAGAACTTACCAAGTTTGAAGTTTGATTGTTATTTTATGAGGAGTTACGATGAGGGATTACGTGAAGAAGCCCCGCCTGGCGCATGATCGGCATACTTCAAAGCAGCGGCATGAAAAACACAGAACCAATAGCCGGAGTAAGATAGTAAGGCTCAACATAGACTAGAACTACCAGATGATCATTTATTTTATGAGGGTTGGGAGTGGAGGGCACGTAATCCCTCATCGTAACTCCTCATAAAATAACGATCTAACTTCAAACTTGGTAAGTTCTCGTTTAATCTTACTATTTTACTTCGGAGTCACGTGAGTGACTATGTGAAGATTTTGTAGCTCTGTGTTTTTTATGTCGTAGATTCATTCCATACGACACTCTGGCTCAGTAAACACAGTAGTGAGTAAATAATACATCTTTTAAAACATTGCTTCAGTTTATGTAATAAGTCTTTTCATTATAAAAGAACGAAAGTAATAACCCTTCTTTCGTAGGGGAAGATTTATAACCAAAGATATAAATCGATAATATAAAACAAAGCAACAATCAAAGAGAACCCAACACTGTTTGTCCAACCCTGACACCGTGAGAACAGGTTTCTCGTAAACTTTGAAAAGTTTTCTTTTACATCATCCTACGGCCTCTAATTTTTGATCGAGTGGCACGTCCTGTGCCTTTACCGTGGATGTACCTACATCCCTGGTGGAGTGATTTTTAATATCTCAATGCCTACTCCTGCTGAGTCCCAACCTGTTTTAACCATCTAGAATGTAACTATCTAGAACCATCAGTTTGTACTGATACTTTTATGTGTTTTTTTGTGTGTAATAAGTAGCGCTGTCTCACCATCACTGAGACTCTTGGCTACTTCAACATATTGAGTCAAATGCTTAACCACACACAATTTTTGGTTGACAGGATATGCTTTAAAATGTACATTGGTTCCAGCTCTTCCTGGTCTGCTTTATTTGGTTAAGTCATAAACATAAAAGACAATGTTATCTGTAGCCACATGCATACAGTCTAATGTAACATTTGCAACGTTTGCACTCTTTGTGCTGACACTAATGCCATGAGCATTATTACTTCAAATGTTAACTTCCGAAACAGTGATAGAATTGGAGCCCATTGCCTAAGCAAAGTAAGAACTATGCTGATGTCCCAAACTTCTGTATTTCTACTTTGGGCAGATTTATATATAGATTCCTTTCACATATTGGGATATTAACGGATGAGACCCGATAGATTCATGGTCAGCAATAGGACGATAAAGCACTATGAGCCCTATTAATGGCCCTATCGCTTAGGTGCTGATCAAAATGCAATCCAGCAAGGAACGCCAATATATCTGATATGTTAGCAGTATGATAAAATATATTTGACTATCTACCAAAGATTCTTTATATATATTTGACTGCTACGGCTCCTGGGTTGGGTTCCCATGAGACGTATTTGGGCAATTAGTGATTTAATCTAGATGCAAACAGATCAATGTCAGGTAATCCATACCACTGACAATGTTTTTGAAACTTGTGGATTTAATATCCATTCTGTATTGTCTTTAAGTTTTCGTGATCTGTTGTCTGCCACAATATTGTCTCTCCCTGAGAATAGATAGCTGAAAGCCAAATATTCTTAAAGATACACCAATGCCACATCTGGTTAACCAGATAATCACATGATAATGATCTTACTCGACCCATGTGATTGATATATGCCACAGCTGTGGTATTGTCTACTTGTAATTGGACATGCAAATCTTTCATAGTAGAACAATAAGCTTTCAACCCATAAAAGCTCCTAACAACTCCAAATAATTAATACCAAATGCTTGGAGAAATAAGTTTCTTGGACAATCCATCTGCCACCCCCTAGTGTTATTGTCCATAGCCCCCTAGATAAGGGACGTATCAGATATTAACCTGATAAGAACAGATACTACACTTATCTTAGCCCAAAAAGCCGAGAAGCTATCCACCATCCGAGAACACTTGCTTCAGTTTGCAATGACTGCTGGCTGCTGAGCTAATATGTTTTAAGCAGCTTGTGGAACATTCTCAATCCACCACTGTAATTCTGATAAAGCTTCCTTTGACAATTGCATAGGCCTGTCAAAATGGCCTGCACACTCTTCTAGTGCTTGTGTTTTTGCCATTTGGAGCTTTTGGTAATGCAGTGGACCAACTCTACTGCAGAAATAGTGTTACTAATTTACCTAAGCTCCTTCTCGGATGGAGGGATAAGGCTTGTCAACAAGGCAACGACACACATTTGTAATATTGACACTTTGTCTCTTGGCAAAGTTAGCTCACATGGTACTGAATCGCTCACAAACCCCAAATAGTAAATTGTTGGGGATGGCTGAAGCTTAGATTTTGTTGCATGGATCAGGACCCTAGCCTTTCAACAGGCTTGTAGTTGCTGCACTAATTTTTCAGCTGACTCCTGATCAGCATTGCCAATTAAAAATGTCATCAAGATAAACCATGACCATGTGTCCTTATCAGTGCAAGTGCTGGTTTCGATAATTGTGTGAACAGCATAGAAGCTGAGCTTAATCCATTAGATAATGCCTTAACTTGCCACAGCTGACCTATCCAATTAATTCTCAAGCACCTGTGAACATGATGATAAATTGGTACTGAATCATACGCATCCTTCAAATCTATAGTAACCAATTACAACTTGTTGATAACAACTGCCTTGCAGTTTTGAAGGTGTCCATTTTGAAATGTTTTATACTGGACAAATGTACTAAAGTGTGTGATGTCTAGAATGACTCTACAACCACCATCTTTCTTATGCCTGGGGAAATTATTTGATACAAATTGTTGTGGATGCTTACTCCATTTTTCCCATTACACTTTCCCTAAATAAATTTCTTACCTCTTCTTGTATTTGAGATTTTTCAGGTGCAGAAACATAAAATAGGATTAGGTTTATTCTGTACAGGTGGATCAACCCCTTCTACAAATTCTATTGTAGATCCCGACACACTATCTAATATAAGGGGATGCTATCTAATATACACCTGTAATCTACCACCAATCGGAGGTTCATCAAAAGCATCCCCTGTGATAGAATAAAGTTTCAGGGCCTGCCTGGGAATATTCTGGGGTTTTTAGACCCTTGGTTGAAAAATAATCTGGAGCATTTCTCCATTTGATTCATTCTGAGCCATAAGGCTTTCTTGTCTGGAGGCCTTTCCTTATTAACTAGTAGCGTGGAGTAGCGTGGATAAGGGAGAACCAGTGGATGTGGTATATCTGGACTTCCAGAAGGCTTTCGACAAGGTCCCACATAAGAGATTAGTATACAAACTTAAAGCATACGGTATTAGGGGTTCAGTATTGATGTGGATAGAGAACTGGCTGGCAAACAGGAAGCAAAGAGTAGGAGTAAACGGGTCCTTTTCACAATGGCAGGCAGTAACTAGTGGGGTACCGCAGGGCTCAGTGCTGGGACCCCAGCTATTTACAATATATATTAATGATCTGGATGAGGGAATTGAAGGCAATATCTCCAAGTTTGCGGATGACACTAAGCTGGGGGGCAGTGTTCGCTGTGAGGAGGATGCTAGGAGACTGCAAGGTGACTTGGATAGGCTGGGTGAGTGGGCAAATGTTTGGCAGATGCAGTATAATGTGGATAAATGTGAGGTTATCCACTTTGGTGGCAAAAACAGGAAAGCAGACTATTATTTAAATGGTGGCCGATTAGGAAAAGGGGAGATGCAGCGAGACCTGGGTGTCATGGTACACCAGTCATTGAAAGTAGGCATGCAGGTGCAGCAGGCAGTGAAAAAAGCGAATGGTATGTTAGCTTTCATAGCAAAAGGATTTGAGTACAGGAGCAGGGAGGTTCTACTTCAGTTGTACAGGGTCTTGGTGAGACCACACCTGGAGTATTGCGTGCAGTTTTGGTCTCCAAATCTGAGGAAGGACATTATTGCCCTTCTGAGTGCAGAGAAGGTTCACCAGACTGATTCCTGGGATGTCAGGACTGTCTTATGAAGAAAGACTGGATAGACTCGGTTTATACTCTCTGGAATTTAGGAGATTAAGAGGGGATCTTATAGAAACTTACAAAATTCTTAAGGGGTTGGACAGGCTAGATGCAGGAAGATTGTTCCCGATGTTGGGGAAGTCCAGGACAAGGGGTCACAGCTTAAGGATAAGGGGGAAATCCTTTAAGACCTAGATGAGAAAGACTTTCTTCACACAGAGAGTGGTGAGTCTCTGGAACTCTCTGCCACAGAGGGTAGTTGAGGCCAGTTCATTGGCTATATTTAAGAGTGAGTTGGATGTGGCCCTTGTGGCTAAGGGGATCAGAGGGTATGGAGAGAAGGCAGGTACGGGATACTGAGTTGGATGATCAGCCATGATCATATTGAATGGCGGTGCAGGCTCGAAGGGCTGAATGGCCTACTCCTGCACCTAATTTCTATGTTTCTATGTTTCTATTAGAAACGTCTAAACCCACGACCTCACAGACTTTCTTTATTTTCCTCCCCACAGGAGATTCTTCCTGTGACTTTTGGTTTGTGGAGCGACTAAAGGCTCCCTAACGGTTCATTTCAACGGCCACCGGTATCGGAACCGGCTCCGCACTATTCTGCCGTCCCGATCGCTGTGCTTCTATCTGTGCTTCTAAAAGTTAAATTTTTTCCCATTTAACTTTCAACTCCTGCTGGCTCTGCACGCCATCACCACGGAGTTTGAAACATGCCCTGTAACTTATTCAATCCACTTACCTGCGGGCCTGTTCCTTACCGCTGGTGGAGCTGCGCTCTGCAGCTCTTTGCCTACCGACAGCGTCGATGTAATGCCGATCATGCACCAGGCGGGGCTTCTTCACATAGTCACTCACGTGACTCCGAAGTAAAATCTATTATATACTTCATATCTCTATGGTAGAATGGAAAGTAATCAAAATGTGCGCTTAAAAACTTGCCTGCGAGTTAATGGACCAAACAGATCTAAGCTACAATTTAATATAAAATTGCATACATGTAAGCCTACAAGTAATAAACAAAATGTGTAGATCACCTCTGAAAAGTACATAGTTACAATACCACTTGTTTTAGTGACTGTGGAATGAAAAAATAGTAATTTGATTAACTAGATCCTGGCAAACTAATAACTATTGGTGAAAAACCAGTCCAGGCATTACATTTTGGGCTTCAGCCCCATCCTACCCTTTGGGTTTCTACCCTATCCTAACTTAGTTGTGTGTGTGTATGTTAGTTGTCTGTGCGTGATGTGTGTGTGTGGGAGGGAAGGAGAGATGGGAGGGAGGGAATGAGAGAAAGAAGGGAGGGATGGAAGGAGAGAAGGGAAAACAGAGAGAGGAAGGAGGGAGGGAAGGAGAGAAGGGAGGGAGGGAAGGAGAGAAGGGAGGGAAGGAGAGAAGGGAGGGAAGAAGGGAAGGGAGGGAAGAAGGGAAGGGAGGGAAGGAAGGGAGTGAAGGGAAGGAGAGAAGGGAGGGAGGGAGAGGGCCGGCGACGTGACCGGTTGCCGGGTTCCGGGCAAACGCGTGTGAGCTGAGGCCGAGGTTTGTAAACGTTGCTCCAACCCCCGGCCCGGCCCTCCCTGTATTGTTCACCGCGTCTCCCCGGGGAGAGAGAGGGGGTGGAGCCGGGGCTATGTGCGTGAAGCACGGCGACTGGAGGGGCGGGAGCACTGGGACCGTGAGGGACCTCCCCCTTTTCCATTCCCTCTCACACCCCCTCCCCGTCTACCCCATTCTTCACCCTCCACCCTTTTACTCTCTCTCCACCCCTCTCTCCCCCCCTCCACCCGGGTTAGATCTACTCGAGCCGAGAGTAGATTACTACAAAGATCCTAGAGTGGAGCTTTAGATTAGTCAAGCGCGGGGCCCAATTGGGAGCAATTGGTCCAATCGTCTAAAGGGTGGCTCTGTGAGGAGGAACCACAGAGGGGGGTTGAGTATTGCAGAATGCTCAAGAATGAGTATTCCAGAACTCTCGTCGGAGAGAGAAGGAGGACTTCTTCAAAGTAGGCATTCCTTGAGGAGAGTTAGTGAGGATGTGACAAGTAAAATGGATGAACGAGAGCCAGTGGATGTAGTGTATCTGGACTTTGATAAGGTCCCACACAGGAAATTAGTGGGCAAAATTAGAGCACATGGTATTGGAGGTAGGGTACTGACATGGATAAATTGGTTGGCAGACAGGAAACAAAGAGTAGGAATAAACGGGTCCCTGTCAGAATGGCGGGCAGTGGCGAGTGGAGTGCCGCAAGGCTCGGTACTGGGCCGCAACTATATACAATATATATTAATGATTTAGATGATCAATCAATCAATAAATCAATCAATTAGATTTATTTATCACACACAGAATAAAGTGCAGTGAAATGAACTTGCCAGTAGCGGTATAATAAAAAAGAACACACAATACACAATAAAAATTTAACACAAACATCCACAACATCATTCTTCACTGTGGTGGAAGGCACAAAGTACAGTCAGTCCTCCTCCATTTTCCCACGTGGCCGGGGCAAAAACCTCCGCAGTCGCCGATGTGGGCGGCCAGATGTACAGGCCCTCTCATCTGGAAGATAAGTCCCGAATCGGTGCTTCACTACTGGAGAGCGCGGCTTCAGGATGTTGTAGGCTGCAGGCCGATGGTCGGAGCTCTTCTCCAGGGATCCCCTGCGAGGGATCCCGCTCCGGATGGTATGTCCATGCCGCGCCGCGGCTAGAAGTTCCGCAGATTATGGCTTCAGGATGTCTTGGGCCGGCGGTCGGAGCACTACTCCTCTAGGAATCCCCAACGAGGGATCCCAGGCTCTGGAGGCCGTGCCCACGGCTAGAAGCTCCGCAGACCGCGGCTTCAGGCTGTAACAGTCCGCGGGCCAGCGATCGGAGCACTACCTTCTGGCGATCCCGGCATGGAAAGGCCGTGCCAATCCATGATGTTAGGCCGCCAGGAAGGCGACATCGAAAAAGTCGCCTCTCCGTGGAGGAGGCGACTGAAAGCGGTTCCCCCTTTCCCTCCTCACCACCCCCCAAAACAAGACACACCAGGAGACATTAAAACACACATTTGGACATACTAAAAAAAACAAAAAAAGTAGAAATGACGAACACGCTGCTGGCAGGGCAGCCGTCTCGCAGCGCCCCCACCGATAAAGAGTGATGATGGAATTAAAAGTAACACCAGCAAATTTGCAGATGTCACAAAGCTGGGTGACAGTGTGAACTGCAAAGAGGATGCTAGGAGGCTGCAGGATGACTTGGACAGGTTGGGTGAGTGGGCAGTTGCATGGCAGATGCGGTATAATGTGTGTAAATGTGAGGTTATCCACTTTGGTGGCAAGAACAAGGAGATAGATTATTATCTCAATGCTGTCAGATTAGGAAAGGGAGGTGCAACGAGACCTGGGTGTCCTTGTACACCGGCCACTGAAAGTTGGCGTGCAGGTACAGCAGGCAGTGAAGAAAGCTAATGGAATGTTGGCCTTCATGACGAGAGGATTTGAGTATAGGAGTAAAGAGGTCCTTCTGCAGTTGCACAGGGCCCAGGTGAGACCACATCTGGACCAGATTTGGTCTCCTAACGTGAGGAAGGACATTCTTGCAATTGAGGCAGTGCAGCGTAGGTTCACCAGGTTAATCCTCAGGATGGCGGGACTGTCATATGAGGAAAGATTGGAAAGCCTTGGCTTGTAATCACTAGAATTTAGAAAGATGAGAGGGGATCTTATAGAAACGTGTAAAATAATAAAAGGACTGGACGAGCTAGATGCAGGAAAAATGTTTCCAATGTTGGGGGAGTCCAGAACCAGGGGCCACTGTCTAAGAATAAAGGGGAGGCCATTTAAAACTGAGAAGAGAAAAAATGTTTTCACCATGATCACAATGAATGGCGGTGCTGACTCGAAGGGTCAAATGGCCTCCACCTGCACATATTTTCTATGTTTCTATGTTTCGATGAGATTTCACAGTGGAGCAGACAAAGTGTGCAGGGAGGACCGTAGAGCCGGAAAGCTGAAGGAGGGTCTTGACCCAAACGTTACTTGTTCCTTTTCTCCAGAGATGCTGCCTGACCCGCTGAGTTACTCCAGCCTTTTGTGTCTGTCTTTAGTCAAGTCAAGTCAAGTTTATTCGTTACATACACATACGAGATGTGCAGTGAAATGAAAAGTGGCAATGCTCGCGGATTGTGCAAAAAAACAAACACCAAACAAACTACAAACCGAATGGAACAGAATCGCATATTCACACATCACATATTTGTGGGAGGGAAGAAAAAGGAAAATACAGCAATTTAAAAAAAAACAGTAAAATGCTACAGTAAAGTTAGTCCCTGGTGAGATAGGGGTTTACAGTCCTAATGGCCTCTGGGAAGAAACTCCTTCTCTTCCTCTCCGTTCTCACAGCCTGGCAACGGAGGCGTTTGCCTGACCGTAGCGGCTGGAACAGTCCGTTGTTGGGGTGGAAGGGGTCGCCCATGATCTTGTTAGTGTACTTTAGTTTACAGTTACAGAGTGGAAGCGCACGCTTCGGTCCACCGAGTGTGGGCTGACCGGCAATCCCCGCACACTTACACCATCCTACACACACACAAGGGACAATTTACATTTATATCAAGCCAATTAACCTATAAACCTGTATATCTTTGGAGAGTGGGAGGAAACTGGAGATTCCAGAGAAAACCCATGCAGGTCATGGGGAGAATGTACAAATTTTGTACAGACAAACACCTGTAGTCAGGATTAAACCCGGGTCTCTGGCGCTGTAAGGTGGCAACTCTACCGCTTTGCCACTGTGATCCATTTGACCACCAGTTCACAGTCCCATCATATTAATCATAATGTGCAAAGTTTCAGGATAGCCTGTGTTATGAGGTTTAAGTAAGAGGGCACCTATAGGATGGATATCCGATTTACTCATGTGAAGGCAATTGTACAAAATCAGGGTTTCATGTTAGGATATCTTGCTCTGCTAGAAGATGCACTACAGTTAGGTCTTTTCTAGTCTTGTTGAAAGACTTCATTGTAAAATCATTGCTAAATGTTTAGTCACAGAAAAATCCCTGTGAAAGGTACATATCCCGCAGCTATATAAGCAGTTTGCTCATTGAATATTACCATTATTATTTTTCTCTGTTATTTTAATCCCAGAGCATCTTCATGTTAACAGTTTAATGTAGAGAGCACTTTGTGATGTGTTATGGCAGGAGGCAGATAAGGGAAGCACACATACCCAACACGTAGGGGGGGAAAGAAGAACAAAATAATAAACAGAGAATAAGAGGTGGTGGGTTTCTTAAATGTGTGAGCAGAGAGAAAGAGGGGTATAAAATGAGGGTAGAAGCAATTGGTAGCAAGGTGAAAAGTAAAAGTGGCAGGCAGACAAATCCAGGGCAAAAATCAAAAAGGGCCACTTTTCAACATAATTGTATAAGGAGTAAGAGTGTTGTAAAAACAAGCCTGAAGGCTTTGTGTCTCAATGCGAGGAGCATTCGTAATAAGGTGGATGAGTTGAAGGTGTTGATAGCTATTAATGATTATGATATAGTTGGGATCACGTAGACATGGCTCCAGGGTGACCAAGGCTGGGAGCTGAACATCCAGGGATATTCAATATTCAGGAGGGATAGACGGAAAGGTAAAGGAGGTTGGGTAGTGTTGCTGATTAGAGAGGAGATTAACGCAATAGAAAGGAAGGACATTAGCTTGGAGGATGTGGAATCTATATGGGTAGAGCTGCGAAACACTAATGGGCAGAAAACGTTAGTGGGAGTTGTGTACAGGCCACCTAACAGAAGTAGTGGAGTTGGGGATGGCATCAAACAGGAAATTAGAAATGTGTGCAACAAAGGTAAAAACAGTTACAAGGGTTCTGAACTTAAAGAAAGGTAACTTTGAAGGTATGAGATGTGAATTGGCCAAGATAGACTGGCAATTGATTCTTAAAGGGTTGACGGTGGATATGCAATGGAAGGCATTTAAAGACCGCATGGATGAACTACAACAATTGTTCATCCCAGTTTGGCAAAATAATAAATCAGGGAAGGTAGTACGGGAAATCAGGGATAGTATAAAAACAAAAGATGAAGCATACAAATTAGCCAGAAAAAGCAGCCTACCAGAGGACTGGGAGAATTTCAGAGTCCAGCAGAGGAGGACAAAAGGCTTAATTAGCAAATGTTTATATAGATATGTGAAGAGAAAAGGATTAGTTAAAACAAATGTAGGTCCCTTGCAGTCAGAAACAGGTGAATTGATCATGGAGAACATTAGCGATAATTTTTCAAAACTCTTTAGATTCTGGAGTAGTTCCTGAGGATTGGAGGGTAGCTAATGTAACCCCACTTTTTAAAAAGAAGGGAGAGAGAAAATGGGGAATTACAGACCAGTTAGTCTAACATCGGTAGTGGGGAAACTGCTAGAGTCAGTTATTAATGATAGCAGCACATTTGGAAAATGGTGAAATCATTGGACAAAGTCAGCATGGATTTACGAAAGGTAAATCATGTCTGATGAATCTTATTGAATTTTTTGAGGATGTAACTAGTAGAGTGGATGAGGGAGAACCAGTGGATGTGTTATATCTGGACTTTCAGAAGGCTTTCGACAAGGTCCCACATAAGAGATTAGTATACAATCTTAAAGCACTCGGTATTAGGGGTTCAGTATTGATGTGGATAGAGAACTGGCTGGCAGACAGGAAGCAAAGGGTAGGAGTACACGGGTCCTTTTCACAATGGCAGGCAGTGACTAGTGGGGTACCGCAAGGCTCAGTGCTGGGACCCCAGCTATTTACAATATATATTAATGATTTGGACGAGGGAATTGAATGCAACATCTCCAACTTTGCGGATGACACTAAGCTGGGGGGAGTGTTAGGTGTGAAGAGGATGCTAGGAGGTTGCAAGGTGACTTGGATAGGCTGGATGAGTGGGCAAATGCATGGCAGATGCAGTATAATGCGGATAAATGTGAGGTTATCCACTTTGGTGGCAAAAGCAGGAGGGTAGACTATTATCGGAATGGTGGCCGATTAGGAAAAGGGGAGTTGCAATGAGACCTGGGTATCATGGTACACCAGTCATTGAGAGTAGGCATGCAGGTGCAGCAGGCAGTGAAGAAAACAAATGGTATGTTAGCATTCATAGCAAAAGGATTTGAGTATAGGAGCAGGGAGGTTCTACTACAGTTGTACAGGGTTTTGGTGAGACCACACCTAGAGTATTGCGTACAGTTTTTGTCCCTAAATCCGAGGAAAGACATTCTTGCCATAGAGGGGGCACAGAGAAGGTTCACCAGACTGATTCCTTAGATGTCAGGACTTTCATATGAGGAAAAACTGGATAGACTCAGCTTGTACTCGCTAGAATTTAGAAGATTGAGGGGGGATCTTATAGAAACTTACAAAATTCTTAAGGGGTTGGACAGGCTAGATGCAGGAAGATTGTTCCCGATGTTGGGGAGGTCCAGAACAAGGGGTCACAGTTTAAGGATAAGGGGGAATTCCTTTAGGACCGAGTTGAGGAAAACATTTTTCACACAGAGAGTGGTGAGTCTCTGGAATTCTCTGCCACAGAAGGTAGTTGAGGCCAGTTCATTGGCTATATTTAAGAGGGAGTTAGACGTGGCCTTTGTGGCTAAAGGGATCAGGGGGTATGGAGAGAAGGCAGGTACAGGATACTGAGTTGAATGATCATATTGAATGGCGGTGCAGGCTCGAAGGGCCGAATGGCCTACTCCTGCACCTATTTTCTATATTTCTATGTTATTTATGTTCTATATGAAATTATTGCGAAACATATGCCAGTTGAGTTTTTCATATGATTCATGGCATGATTATAACATATAATCATTATTATAACGTATAATCATAATGCATAATCATACAATAATGTATAACGTATAATCATACATATAAAATTATAAAAGGACTGGACAAGCTAAATGCAGGAAAACATTTCCTAATGTTGGGGGAGTTCAGAACCAGTGGCCACAATTTAAGAATAAACGGGAGGCCATTTAAAACTGAGATGAGAAGAAACGTTGTCACCCAGAGAGTTGTGAATTTGTGGAATTCTCTGCCACAGAAGGCAGTAGAGGCCAATTCACTGGATGAATTTAAAAGAGAGTTAGACAGAGCTCTAGGGGCTAGCAGAATCAAGGGATATGGGGAGAAGGCAGGCACGGGTTACTGATTGTGGATGATCAGCCATGATCACAATGATTGGCAGTGCAGGCTCAAAGAGCCAAATGATCTCCCCCTGCACCTATTTTCTATGTTTCTATGATTTATGCTCCTGCATTAAATATTGCTTTTTTAAACTCTTACTAACTCTTCAATTCTCTCAGTGGAAATTGTAGAATTAATTGAGATATTCAGACCATTTATCTGGCTTCATGTCACAAGGAAAATCTTAAATTTAAGTCCTTGTTTTTGATCTTGGTCAGAGGAATCATAGGAATGTAACTGCCCATTGTTTAGGGTTCAGGGATGCCTGTTCAGGGTTGCTATCTTTGGCCCTACCCTAATGGAAAGTGCTCAAATTGAAGAAAATAGCTTGAATGTGACAAAGTTAGACTGGGCAAGAGTTTTCCCCAATACCCCAGGATCTAGGAAACTTCATGGTCTGGTTACATAATTCACCAGAACATAGTATAATTGAATCCTAAAAAAAACAATTAGTCATTGCAAGCAATGGAAATCCGAAATAGCTTGGTAGAATTTGTAAGGAATTCTCTTTAACTTGAATAAATAATTCCTCTTGGTTCAGGTCCAAGCATGCTGTCAAGAAGCACTTTGCCCCTCACCAAAATACAGAAAATACATTGATGCTACATATTTATACAGCCTGGTTTCTTGCTAAATCCAAGGTGATCAGGCTTAGCTTCTATGGTAGTATAACGTCTGCCCATTGCTTAAGCTTCCACACTCAAAGTGGCATTATTATCAAGCCACCCCTCCATGTATATTCTCCAGTCATCCAGAACTACTATCGTTAATTTCATGTCATAGCAGAATTAGATCTTTCGGCCTGTCGAGTCTACTCTGCCATTTAATCATGGCTGATCGATCGTTCCCTTTCAACCTCATTCTCCTGCCTTTTTCCCAAAACTCGTGTCAAGAATCTGTCAATCTCTGCATTAAAAATACCCAATGACTTGGCCTCCACAGCCATCTGTGGCAATGAATTGCAGAGCTTCACCATCCTCTGACTAAAGAAATTTCTGCTCATCTCCTTTGTAAAAGTACTTCCTTTTATTCTGAGGCTATTCCCTCTGGGCTTGGATACTCCCACTAGTGGAAACATCCTCTTTGCATCCACTGTATCCAGGCCTTTCACAACTCGGTAAGTCTCAATGAGTTCCCCCCTCATCCTTCTAAACTCCAGCGAGTAGAGACCCAGTGATGTCAAACACTCAGCATATGTTAACGCAATCATCCTCGTGATCATTCGCATAAACCTCCTCTGGATCCTCTCCAATGCCAGCACATCCTTCCCATATGGAGCCCAAAACTGATATATCACTTTAATGTCATATAATTTCTCATCATGCTGACATGAGACTCCTCTGCCTGAACCACAAACTCATGAGCTTGTAACCACCTCAGTGTAACATGGGAAAAGGAGATATTTTTCCTCCACACCAAGCATAAAAAAAGCTGGAAACTCTTCGTAGGTAAGACAGCAAATGTGGAAATAGATAGTCTGGTTTCCCACGTACCTCGTTGGAGACCTTTGAACTATCTTTAATCGGACTTTATCGGACTTCAATGTTCAAGAGAGTCAAGAGCCACAAGTGTTTTATTGTCATATGTCCCCGATGGAACAATTAAATTCTTACTTGCTGCAGCACAACGGAATATGTAAACATATTACACTGTAAACAATATGATAAACAAGAGAAAAAAGTTCAGTGTGTGTACACATATACCCACAAGTACACACACATACACATATATCTATATATCTATCTATCCATCTATACTATTACTAAAACTCTCATCTTGACCACTTCCGGTCAGTGTTGTAATTAAATTTGTGCAAAAATGATATCCCATAGCGCTATAATTATTTGCCACCTTACTCACCATTCTCCTCTGCTGCAAGTCAAATAGGTTTTGTTCCAATCGGTGAAATATTGGAAAAGTTATTGGTCTGTTATTCGCGAGGATGGCGATGCCCCTTCCGGCACGCGCTATCAATCACCGGCCGCGAGAATAAAGCTGAAGGAACTGAGTGAGCAAAGTGCGAGCGGGGGCTGTGCTCTGTGTTCTGCGAGCGGGGTCTGTGTTCTGCAAGCGGGGGCTGTGTTCTACGTCCCACACCCTCCCTATCCTACACTCCCCCCTATACCTCCCCCCCATACACACACCCCTCCCCTACACTCCCCCCTCCCCTACAATCCCCCCTCCCTTAGACCCCCCTCCCCTACACCCCCCTCCCCTTCCCCCCCTCACCTACACCCCCCCTCACCTACACCCCTCCCTCCCCTACAACCCCCCTCCTCCACCCTTCCCTCACCCACCCCCCTCCCCCACACTACGCCACACTCCCCCCTACCACACAAGCTCCTCCCCCTTACCACATACACCCATTCCCACCCCCACAACCCCCCCAGCCCCCACATTCCCCCCTACCCCCACCATTCCCCCCACCCCCCTCATCCCACCTACCCCCATCCACCCCTCCTTCCCCACCGACTACCCCTCCCCCAACCCCCTCTCCCCCCACACACACACCCCCCTCCCCCCCACACCCCCTGCCCCCCCGACAGGCCCAGCCTGAAGTGGTCCCCCTCCCCTGGCTGCAGGACGCTCCCTGCCTGAAGCCGTCCCCGTCCCCCGGTTACAGAACGCTCCGCCGTTGCGTTGGGGGGACAGGTGAGTGGTGGAATATTGTGTTGAGGGACCTGCCCCCCCTCCCCCGTGTTACTTGGTCCCACTTAGTCTAGTTTATATATATTATATATATATATACACACACTTACTCAAAAAACAAACAATAGTAGTGCAATAATAATAATAATAATAATAATAATAATAATAATAGTCTATTGTAGTTCAGAGCTTAATTGAGGTTGTAGTGTTTAAAAGCCTGAAGGCTGCAGGGAAGAAGCTGTTCCTGAACCTGGACGTTACAGTTTTCAGGCTCCTGTACCTTCTTCCCAAAGGTAGTGGTGAAATGAGTGTGTGGCCAGGATGGTGTGGGTCTCTGATGATGCAGACTGCCTTTTTGAGGCAGCGACTCAGATAAATCCCTTCGATGGTGGGGAGGTCAGAGCCAGTGATGGACTGGGCAGTGTTCACAACTTTTTGCAGTCTTTTCCGTTCCTGGATGTTCAAGTTGCCAAACCAGGCCATGATGCAACCAGTCAATATGCTCTCTAATGTGCACCTGTAGAACTTCAAGAGAATCCTCTCTGACATGTTATATAGAGTGATGCAGTGTGGAAACAGGCCCTTCGGACCAACTCGCCCTCACCGGCCAACAATATCCCAGCTACACTAGTCCCACTTGCCTGTGCTTAGTCCATATCCCTCCAAACCTGTCCTATCCATGTACCGGTCTAACTGTTTCTTAAACAATGGGATAGTCCCAGCCTCAACTACCTCCTCTGGCAGCTTGGTCCATACACCCACCACCTTTTGTGTGAAAAAGTTACCCCTCAAATTCCTATTAAATCTTTTCCACTTCACCTTGATCCTATGTCCTCTGGTTCTCGATTCCCCTATTCTGGGCAAAAGACTCTGTGCATCTATTCCTCTCATGATTTCGTATAACTCTATAAGATCTCCCCTCATCCTCACGCGCTACATGCAATAGAGACCCAGCCTACTCAACCTCTCCCTATAGCTCACATCCTCTAGTCCTGACAACATCCTCGTAAATCTTTTCTGAACCCTTTCAAGCTTGACAATATCTTTCCTATAACATGGTGCCCAGAACTGAACACAATATTCTTAATGCGGTCTCACCTATGTCTTATACAACTGCAACACGACCTCCCAACTTCTATACTCAATACTGACCTATGAAGGCCAAAATGCCAAAAGTCTTTTTGACCATCTTATCTATCTGCGACTCGACCTTGAAGGAACCATGCACCTGTACTCCTGGATCCTTCTGCTCTACAACACTACCCAGAGGCCTAGCATTTACTGTGTAGGTCCTTCCCTTGTTTGTCATCCCAAAATGCAACACCTCACACTTCTCTGTATTAAATTCCATCACCATGCCTCCACCCACCTGGCCAATCAATCCAGACCCTGCTGCAATTGTTCACAACCATCTTCACTATCTCCAAAGCCACTAACTTTTGTATCTTCAGCAAACTTGCTAATCTTGCCCTGTATGTTCTCTTCCAAATCATTGATGTGGATGACAAACAGTAACGGGCCCAGCACCGAACCCTGAGGCACACCACTAGTCACAGGCATCCATTCTGAGAAGCAACCTTCCACCATCACCCTCTGCTTCGTTCCATGGAGCCAATTTTCTATCCATTCAGCTATCTCTCCTTGGATCCCATGAGATCTAACCTTCCAGAGCAGCCGACCATGCGGAACCTTGTTGAACGCTTTACTGAAGTCCGTGTACACAACATCTACAGCTCTGCCCTCATCAACCTTTTTGGTCACGTTGTCAACATTAGCTTCCCGTAATGTCCTCGGATATATATGATCAGGCTCTGGAGATTTGTCTACCTTCAAACACGACAGTACCTTCAGTACTTTTTCGACGGTAACCCTGACTACTCTCAAGACACTTCCAATGGCTGCTCCAATTTCCTCCGTCCTACTGTCTTTCTCTTCGCTAAATACAGAGGAGAAATATTCATTTAGGGCCTTGCCCATCTCCTGTGGCTCCACACACAGGAGACCGCTTTGATTCCTGAGAGACAATAGACAATTGTCTATAGATAATTGACAAAGGTTCCACTCTCTCTTTTTAGTTACCCTTTTCTCCCTTATGTATCTTTTATGTATCTTGCACTAAATTCTCTACCCTTTATCTTTCATTTGTGCACCATGGATGGCTTGCATATTCATGTATAATCCTTTCCTTGTCTGGATGGCATGCAAACAAAAGCTTTTCATTCTATCTCATGACACGTGACAATAATAAACTAAACTAAACTCCTGCAGGATATTGGATATTATGGAAGCTTCCAGTGTCCTCTCGTGATGACATGGAAAGTGTGCCCAACTGCAGTTTCTGACAAGTCACCAAGGACACGGATTTGAAGTTGGAAGCACTGAAGACGATTTGAGATGCTGAGAGCACCTTAGGAGTTTTAGTGAGGTGGTCACACCTAAGGTGCAGGCAGCATGTAGTTGGGTGACCACCAGGAAATGTAAAGGGAGCAGACAGTGAGGGTTCTCCTGTGGCCATGGGGATGATGCTGTTCCTGAACCTGGATGTTACAGTTTTCAGTCTCCTGTACCTTCTTCCCGATGGAAGATGGATGGAAGCCACATTTGCTGGAAAAAGTCGTTTCGGGACAATAGGCATGTGACTAGTGGGATGCCACAGAGATCAGTGCTGGGTCCATTGACATTAATCATTTAATAACATGATTTGGATTAATGTGCTCAAAGTGGTGTTTTTACATAATTGGGTGTTGTATTGTGGATTAGCTGGTGACAGATCTACCATGTGATGGAGCAGGTATGACTAACTTGAAGCACAAGATACTGCAGATGCTAGAATCTTGCTGGAGTATTGCAGCAGGACAGGCACATCTCAGGATGGGTGACGTTTCAGGTCAAGACCCTTCCTCACTTGGGTTCCAAAGAAGAGTCCTGACCCGAAACATTGTCTTTCCATGTCCCCCACGGATGCTGCCTGACCTGCTGAGTTACTCCAGAACTTTGTGTCCTATATATTGACTAGATAACTGTAAGTGGCATGTCGGTATATTTCTCAACATTTAGTTTGGACAAATATCTGTCGTGTCACGAATAGAGTCTAAATAATTATTAGTTCTATTGTTAAAATTAATTAATATTAGCCAATTTCTATTCAAATGATTTAAACAGTGAAGTAACAAAGTTCTAAATTGGAAGTAATTTGGCAGCACACAGGTGTACAGTTTCAAAAGAGACATCATGGATGAAATTGGTCATATCAATCAGCCATCAGCCTTTCACAAGATGATGCTCATAAGAGTTGGTCATTATTTACTTAATTTGAAATTCTAATCTTCCTTGAAATTCTAATCTTCCAATAAACTGGAGAGTGATTCGGCAAACCTCATGCAGAATTTATCTTGCACACCCTATTTCTCGGAATCCAGGAATTAATCACTCCTCATCCAATTTACCAACAAGACTTTACATTTCTAGTGAGATTCTGTACTTCATTCAATAGGGGCTTTTTGGTTCACGTCAACCAAAGAACTTCATGATGGAGATTACTGTCATCAACAAGCAAGATGCTACTTGCTATCAAAACATTCTGCACACAATTTAAATAGTCCCGTTCTTCAAAAGACCAAAGCCTCTAAACTTGGCAGATTCAACAACCCAGCATTGTAATGACTAGACCTTGTTTTACCGGGAAATTATTAAATTCCATATGGATGCGTACATGACATGAAGTATCTTGTGTACATGATAGCATACCTATAGCCTTGATCCCAGAGGAATACTTAGCACAGCAAAGGTTTTGTTCACTAAACCGATGTAATTTATTAAGATTCACAGTATTTTCCCCTGATAACATGATATTGCAAAGGTCTGAAACAGCAAAGAATTCTTTGTACAAGATTATCAATGATGATTTATTTTCAATTACTTACACTTCCATAGTTCACAGTGTATCTATAAAAAGGGTGATGGATGGTATACTGAGTAACATATGGATGTAACAACATGGACTACTTCTTACAAAATATTGCATCAGTGCTTTAACTAGATTATATACTAATGAAGCATGCAGTTCCACAGCATGTACCATCAACTGGATACTCCAGAAGAACATGATATTAATGAATCCACACCCTGTACACAATATGAATTGGCAGAAATTATCATCACCAGAATTAGAATATGTACAATTTATAAGAATAAAAATTCTTGATGTCGATTGTTCTTCAGGAGCAATATTGGATTCTTATAACTTCCAGACCCAGATAATTAGTTAGACACAGACGTTGGAGTCTGCGCCTTATATCTAGATGTGCTGTTTGTGAACCTCCATGAACCAACATGACAAAACTAGATGGAACCTGTTCAGAGTTACACATGAAAGTAAATCCCTGTGAATATGCACCGCAGGATAGGCAAGTGGTTACATGTTCACAATGCGCAAAAAATATTTACAATGGGATTGCAATGGGATTAGTTTCAGAATTCAAGAGTATTAACACAAGAAGAGACTTACACACATAAAGCCATTAATGACCCTGCGAAAAATCACTGGGTTTTGGATATCAGGCACATTTTTCATTTCCCCATCACTTGTTATGAAAGTTATTAAACAATAAAGCGTAAATTTAAAATAAGCATAGCTCTTAATAAATGGGTCATTTTGTGGTTGACAACGTATGATCAGCTATTTACCATTCATGTTGTAAAGCAATAGATGGTAAGAAAGTTGGTAAGACCATAGATGGAGGATAAGGAACACACCATTCAACACCCTCATGTCTTCAAACCCATTCAACAGAATCATTGCTGATTCAATTTTCTTCATCCACATTCATGCCCTTTAACCATACTTTTTTAACCACTTACTGATTAGAAATTGATCACAGCCTTTAATATAGTAAAATAACCACAGTTCAAATATAGCCACAGTTCTCTGCCCCAAGGAGATTCTAAAACTCTCAACATTCAATAATACAATCAATGTGTTCCACAAATGCTTCAAAAGGGAGACACTAATGTGTCTTCTCGGGCCCGTTACCCCGATGGTGAGGTAACCTCAGACATGAAGCCAATGTCAGAAAATTCGTCATGCTCGAATTCTTCATGGTTAAAGAGGAGATTAATGCAATAGCAAGGAGAGACGTTCGCTTGGATGCTGTAGAATCGGTATGGGTAGAACTGCAAAATAATCAAGGGCAGAAAACCTTGTTGGAGCTGTATACAGGCCACCAAACAGCAGTGGAGAGGTTGGGGATAGCATCAAGCAGGAAATTAGGGATGCATGTACAGTGGTTATCATGGTCCGACTACTGTCTGGTTGCCTTAACACCAATAACCGTGAAGCGCTTTGAAAGGCTGGTCCTCTCGCACATCAAATCCAGCATCCCTGCCGCACTGGACTCACATCAATTGCATACAGGGCAAGTAGATCCACAGAGGATGTCATCTCTCTGGCTCTTCACACTGTCCTGACTCACCTGGAAAGACAGTGCACCTACGTGAGGATGCTTTTCATAGACTACAGCTCTGCCTTCAATACGGTCATCCCCACCAAGCTCACCACCAAACTCCACCAGCTAGGCCTCAGCTCGCCGATATGCGACTGGATCCTGAATTTCCTGACGGAGCGACCGCAGGCAGTGAGACTGAGCCAGCACCTGTCCTCCACTATCACCCTGAGCACCGGCACACCGCAGGGCTGTGTACTGAGCCCCATGCTCTACTCCCTCTTCACACACGACTGTGTTCCTGCATTCGACACCAACACCATTGTCAAGTTTGCAGACGACACAACGGTGATCGGGCTGATCACCAACGGTGATGAAACACACTACAGAGCGGAGGTGCAGAACCTGGCGGACTGGTGCTCGCGGAACAACTTGTGACTAAACACCTCCAAGACCAAGGAGCTGATTATCAACTTCAGAAGGTCACATGATGGGGAATACGCCCCAATCTCCATCTACGGGGATAGTGTAGAGAGAGTGGTTATTTAGTGTAGAGAGAGTGTCCAGCTTTAAGTTTCTGGACACACACATTTTAAAGGACCTCACATGGTCCACCAACACCGCTGCGCTGGTCAAGGAGACACAGCCACGACTCTTCTTCCTGAGAACATTGAAACGGACTGGTCTGCCCCAACAGCTGCTGACAACCTTCTACCGCTGCACCACAGAGAGCATACTAACATATGGCATCTCTGTGTGGTATCTCAGCTGCACGGAGGCGGAGAGGAGAGCTCTTCAGCGGGTCGTCCACAGAGCACAGAAGATAATTGGGACACAGCTACCAGCCTTCGAGGGCATCTATAATACACAGTGCCTCAGGAAGGCCATCAGCATTCATAAAGACTCCTCACACCCTTGCAATAGTCTGTTCGAAATTTCTACCATCCGGCAGACGTTACAGGACCTTCTACGCCCGCACCTCCAGACTTAGGAACAGCTTCATCCCCAGCTGCTCTGAACCGGCCCGGCTGAGGTATGAGATGGGAATTGGCTAGGATAGACAGGTGAATTATACTTAAAGGGTTGACGGTGGAGATGCAGTGGCAAATGGGTGAACTCCAAAAACTATTTATCTCTGTCTGGCAAAAAAAACAAAACGGGGACGGCAGCTCATCAATTGCTAATGAGGGAAATCAAGGATAGTGTCAAATTCAAGAAGTGACAAATAAATTGGCCAGATGAAGCAGCAAACCGGAGGACTGGGAGAACTCAGCAGAGGACAAACTGGTTAATTAAGAGGGGGAAAAAAGAGCATGAAAGAAAGCTTGCAGGGAATATAAAAACTGACACTAAAAGCTTATTTAGATATGTAAAAAGAAAAATCTGAGACAGGTGAACTTATAATGGGAAACAAGGAAACGGCAGAACGGTTAAACGAGTACTTTGGTTCTGTCTTCACCAAGGAAGACACAAACAATCTCCCAGAAATACTAGGGGACCGAGGATCTAATGGGAGGGAGAAACTGAAGGGAATCCACATTAGTCAGGAAATGGTGTTAGGTAAACAGGTGGGACTGAAGGGAGGTACACAGCTTCTTCCCTATGCTATTTTCGTGAGCTACAACAAGATCCCACATTCTGCCACATCTTCCCCTCCTTTCTGCCTCCCGCGAGACCACTCCCTTTGACACCTTGGTCCGCTAATCCATATCTCTCTCCCTCGTTCCCTCTCTCCCCCCTCTCTCCCCCTATCTCTCTCCCTTCTCTCTCCCTTCTTTCTCCCTTCTCTCTCCCCCCTCTCTTCCCCCCTCTCTCCCTTCCACCCTCTTTTTCTCTCCCCCCCTCTCTCTCCACCCCTCTCTCCCTTCTCTCCCCCTCTCTCCCCCCCTCCTCTCTCTCCCCCCCCTTCCTCTCTCTCTCTCTCTCTCTCTCTCTCTCTCTCTCTCTCTCTCTCTCTCTCTCTCTCTCTCTCTCTCTCTCTCTCTCTCTCTCTCTCTCTCCCCTCTCCCTAACCCCCCCCCCCCCTCTCTCCCCACATGGTTTCATATGTTCTATTTTCTCTTTTTAGCTGTGAGCTCTGTATGGTAACAAGCTTGAACATCATATAGATCTAAGCTAAGTCCACCAAACAATGGACAAGGGTATTCTTCCCTAGAGCAACTTGAAGCAGTCTTTCTTATTGCAAAAAACACCAAAGTCATACCATGTGATACATATAGTCCCCTCTGCTACACCAATATCAGTAGCACACCACTTTTGATCAAACCAAGAAATATCATGTGAGATACAGTATGAAACAACTATGTTACTATTTTGCCTATGTAATCCAGTATCTGGTGATGTAGATGGAGCATTGCTGAGTTTTGCCCATTCTCACCATTTCTTCCACCTGGATTCCCATTGAAGAGCATGAGCCTGAGGCCTCATCTTTTTCCAGGAAATAAATTGGATGCCTCAGAGATCTCTGCATTCTTACAATTCCATGACGCCATGTACATTCCTGTTCTATCTATTCATCATTACATCCTATAAAATGCAGATGTTTTGGTGTATGGTTTGCATAAAACGTTCATGGATATTTTGAAGTATTTGTGCCAGTTTCTGGCAGTCGTGCTTATCAGAAAATTGGGATGGGCACATCCAAATGTGGTATCATTTTCCTGTTCTATTTTGTGCAATGGTGATGGCATAATGTACTGAGCATACAGTGGCTTGCAAAAGTATTCATACCCCTTGAACTTTTCCACATTTTGTCACGTTACAACCACAAACGTAAATGTTTTTTTTATTGGGATTTTATGTGAGAGACCAACACAAAGTGGTGCATAATTGTGAAGTGGAAGGAAAATGATACATGGTTTTCAAATCTTTTTACAAATAAAAAATGAAAAGTGTGGCGTGCAAAAGTATTCAGCCCCCTTTACTCTGATACCCCTAAATAAAATCCAGTGCAACCAATTGCCTTCAGAAGTCACCTAATTAGTAAATAGAGTCCACTTGTGTGTAATTTAATCTCAGTATAAATACAGCTGTTCTGTGAAGGCCTCAGAAGTTTGTTAGAGAACATTAGTGAACAAACAATGTTCCTTGGGCATCATGAAGCCCAAGGAACACACCAGACAGGTCAGGGATAAAGTTGTGGAGAAGTTTAAAGCAGGGTTAGGTTATAAAAAAATATCCCAAGGTTTGAACATCTCACGGAGCACTGTTCAATCCATCATTCGAAAATGGAAAGAGTATGGCACAACTGCAAACCTACCAAGACATGGCCCTCCACCTAAACTGACAGGCCGGGCAAGGAGAGCATTGATCAGAGAAGCTGCCAAGCTCTGTAACTCTGGAGGAGCTGCAGAGATCCACAGTTCAGGTGGGAGAATCTGTTCACAGGACAACTGTTAGTCGTACACTCCACAAATCGGGCCATTATGGAAGAGTGGCAAGAAGAAAGCCATTGTTGAAACAAAGCCATAAGAAGTCCCGTTTGCAGTTTTCCACAAGCCATGTGGGGGACACAGCAAAAAACATGTGGAGGAAGGTGCTCTGGTCTGATGAGATAAAAATTGAAGTTTTTGGTCTAAATGCAAAACGCTATGTGTGGCAGAAAACTAACACTGCACATCACCCTGAATACACCATCCCCACTGTGAAACATGGTGGTGGCAGCATCCTGCTGTGGGGATGCTTTTCTTCAGCAGGGACAGGGAAGCTGGTCAGAGTTGATGGGAAGATGGATGGAGCCAAATACAGGGCAATCTTGGAAGAAAACCTGTTAGAGTCTGCAAAAGACTTGAGACTGGGGCGGAGATTCACCTTCCAGCAGGACAGCAACCCTAAACATACAGCCAGAGCTACAATGGAATGGTTTAGATCAAAGCATATTCATGTGTTAGAATGGCCCAGTCGAAGTCCAGATCTAAATCCAATTGAGAATCTCTGGCAAGACTTGAAAATTGCTGTTCACAGACGCTCTCCATCCAATCCGACTGAGCTTGAGCTATTTTGCAAAGAAGAATGGGCCAAAATGTCAGTCTCTAGATGTGCAAAGCTGGTAGAGACATACCCCAAAAGACTTGCAGCTGTAATTGCGGCGAAAGGTGGTTCTACAAAGTATTGACTCAGGGGGGTGGAAATGTGGAAAAGTTCAAGGGGTATGAATACTTTTGCAAGCCACTGTATGTCCCAGGCATACGAATAGAAATTGGATGAAAAGGTCATGGCCCACAATGTCAGTTACTCTGACACAGTGAAGAAAGGATCAATTAATATGTTTGATCAGGAATCCGCTATGATTTAAATGGTATATAAACTTTTATCATCACTGAGTCCCTGGTATTGGATTCCACATGCTGCTCATTTGCACCGACAAAAAACACCCCTGGGCAAGACACTGCAATCTGTGTCCTCGACGTGATGAAGGCATGGCCCTGGGGCTCTTTACACATTGCTGCCCTATTTAATCCTTCTCTCCCTCTGGTTCACTTTCCCTCCTCTTCTTACCATTTCTGTGACCTCCCTGCACCCTTCTCCAAATGGCCATTGAGAGTTCACTTGAGCAGCTCCGACCTACCTCCAGGCAGACAGTGCACAGATGAAGCTGCATCTGGAAGCTCAAAACGCAGTGGCCATCTGGCATTGTGCAGTTCACATTGTGTTGTTCGTAAGCGGGGAAAAAAATCAGCAGCGATTTCTTCCAGCAAGGACACCCGAGTTCTTGATATCTGTGTGATTACACCCTATTTGGCTTCAGGGCGTATAATTTAGCAATGTTACAAAATGTTGTGATTTTAGAAATAAAGTCTGCAATTTATCCCATCAGATAAAGCATAAAAAGAAGTTTAATTTGACACCTAATACACTTTCATATATTCAGTATTAAAAAAGTTATGGCCATTTTCATACTTGGAAATTAGCATCTTATCTTGTTCCCTATTGCTTTTCCATTGACTTAACACAAAAGCTGTGTTCGAGGACAGTGAAAAGCCCATTACTTTCTTAAAAATTAGGAGAACTGAATGAAATTTTCAGTTATTATAGATTGAAGCATTCTGATCAACGGTGGACACGATCTCGCAGGCTCTCCACTCCGCTCTGGACCACTTGGACAACAAAAACCCATGTCAGGCTGTTATTCATCGATTACAGCTCGGCATTTAATACTATCATCCCCTCCAAGCTGGTTAGAACTGGGTCTCTGCGCATCCCTCTGCAATTGGATCCTCGACTTCCTCATTCACAGACCACAGTCTGTTCGTATTGGTGGAAATGTGTCAGACTCGATAACAATCAGCATGAGAGCACCTCAAGGCTGCGTGCTCAGCCCCCTGCTGTACTCACTCTATACTCATGACTGCATAGTCGGTTTCAGTGCGAACTCCATCATCAAGTTCGCTGACGACACCACTGTTGTGGGACGTATCACTGATGGGGATGAGTCAGAGGATAGAAGAGAGATCGAGCGACTGTCCATATGGTGCCAGCACAACAACCTGGCCCTCAACACCAGCAATTGTGGACTTTGGAAGGAGTAGGATGGGGACCCACAGTCCTGTTTATATCAATGGGTCGATGGTTGAAAGAGTCAAGAGCTTCAAATTCCTGGGCGTGCTCATCTCTGAAGATCTTTCCTGGTCCGAGAACACAGATGCAATTATTAAGAAAGCTCATCAGCACCTCTACTTCCTGAGAAGATTACGGAGAGTCGATCTGTCAAGGAGGACTCTCTCTAACTTCTACAGGTGCACAGTAAAGAGCTTGCTGACCGGTTGCATCGTGGCTTGGTTCGGCAACTTGAGCTCCCTGGAGAGGAAAAGACTACAAAAAGTAGTAAACACTGCCCAGTCCATCATCGGCTCTGGCCTCCCTTCCATCGAGGGGATCCATCACAGTCGCTACCTCAAAAAGGTGGGCAGCATCATCAAGGACCCACACCATCCTGGCCACACACTCATCACCCTGCTACCTTTGGGTAGAAGGTACAGGAGCCCGCGAACTGCAATGACCAGGTTCAGGAATAGCTACTTCCCCACAGCCATCAGGCTATTAAACTTGGCTCAGACAAAACTCTGAACATTAATACCCCTTTATCTGTTATTTGCACTTTATCAATTTATTCATTCATGTGTGTATTTACGTATATAATGGTATATGGTCACACTGATCTGTTTTGCAGTCAATGCCTACTATGTTCTGTTGTGCTAAGCAAATAAATAATTTCATTGTCCTGTCAGGGACACATGACAATAAACTCTTTTCATTTTGACTTTGAAACAAATATAAAACACCTTGGATGACCTGAAATTAAAGCATATAATTAGTCAGTTACCTAATTGTAGTCAATTACAAAATTGACCTTTTGTGACAGAAATAGTAATAAGCACCCATATGGCCTTGAAAATTCAAAAATGTGATATTCTCAAGATCAGAACTTTAATATTATTGTATTATATGCTGTAATTCCGTAACAGATAGGTAAATAAATTACAATTTCTAGCAATAGACCAAGTCTTTATGGAGAAGATCAGTTGCTAGTTGGTACAGTCTCTGGAATTCTCTGCCACAGAAGGTAGTTGAGGCCAGTTCATTGGCTATATTTAAGAGGGAGTTAGATGTGGCCCTTGTGGCTAAAGGGATCAGGGGGTATGGAGAGAAGGCAGGTACAGGATATTGAGTTGGATGATCAGCCATGATCATATTGAATGGCGGTGCAGGCTCGAAGGGCCGAATGGCCTGCTCCTGCACCTATTTTCTATGTTTCTATATTTCTATACATTGGCATATCATAATCAATGGCATCATCATACTCCTCAGATTGTAACCAATAAGCAACTCTGTATACCTTGTTTTTCCTCAACTTTTCAATTTTGGCATTCTAAACTACAAGTATTTGTTCTTCAAACCACACATGATATGCCTTTCTGCCCACTACTTTCCCATTAAGAATGTCCTATAGATTCCATTTCTTAAGATTTTTTTAAAAAAATAGCCTAAGTATCCAAATAACAAACTAATCGCATTCACACACAAATTCACAATATAACATGATTTTTAAATCTCACTGTCATGAATTTATTTGCCAGATAGAAGGAATTTAATGTTTAATTCCCATAAA
Source organism: Okamejei kenojei (assembly GCA_035221665.1). NCBI lineage: Eukaryota > Metazoa > Chordata > Chondrichthyes > Rajiformes > Rajidae > Okamejei > Okamejei kenojei. The sequence continues at coordinate 147,539,095 of CM069131.1, read as the reverse complement.
TTAATCTACAAACATCCACTCAATATAATCAAAATTATTATTTTTTTGCACAATACATGGGACTAAAACTGATATTTAGTATAAAAATATTGACGATGGGTAGAAAATAACACAAAATATGGATGATTTAGATGCTCTTATGCCATGACTGTCCAAAAATAAGAGCATTTAAATCATCTTGCGAGTGGGTTTTTCTGGAATGCGATCGATTGGAACGTTGCATTTGCGATGAATTTGAACTCCATACCGGCAGAAAAAACACTGTCGGTTCGTATGGGGCCCAAAACACATTTTCGCAACGTAAAATTAGATTAAAGCCATCCCAAGAAGCAAGATTATATGTTAAATAAACGACTTGCCCTTGGTTTTGTCCCGTTCTTGCGATCCGTCACGTTGTAGGCATTGAAGGTGTTAGAAGTTGCTTTTTATTTTAATCTAATTATTAAATTGTCTCGCGATTTTAAAAAAACGGGAACGGAAGTCCAATCAATTTTTCTTCAGCAGCTAGCAGCCCGACGAAATCCGCCTCCGACAGGCAGTAGAAAACTGGATTTTGATCCCGCCCCCCCCCCCCCCCCCTCAAAGGAGCCAAAGTCACGCACACGGCCAGTGGCAGAATTGCAGTGCCGCTGAAGGTAAGTTTTGTAACATCGCTATATAATTCAGCCCCTCTTTATGCCCTGGTTTTCTAATGTTTTTTGAAAGCGGTAGCTGGAAAGCATTCAACCATGGCCAGGGCATTCAACCCAACCGAGTCTGCGATCACCTCAGGTTTTGAGTGAATATTTCACCACCTTCGAATGTGCTGCCGCAAGGTTCTGGACATTTAGGTTAACCAACACTGGCAGAGGCATTCCTGCCGCCCAACTACAGATACCTGAACCCCCACCAGGATAAAAAGCCAGTCAATAATTCAGTCTGACCACTTGTATCCACCTTTGAAACATCATCGTTACTAGTGTCTGAGGAACATAAATGAGGTCATAGCTTCCTTTAACAACTTCTCTTGCGTATGGTGTGCACAGCCTAGGACAACTTGTTCTATTTGATCTTATTTGATTGTGCACACCAGGTTGATTGCATTCATTCAAACAGGGCCGACCACGTGAAGGTTGCAATCTCCCACCCCGTTCCTTTAACAAGGAGATGAGAAGCCATATCTTTAGTCAGAGGCTGGTGAATCTGTGGAATTCCTTGCCACAAAAGGCTGTGGAGGCCATCAATAGATATTTTAAAGTCAGAGATAGATAGGTTCTTGATTAGTGCGGGTGACAGGGGTTATGGGGTTAGGAGGGAGAGATGGATCAGCCATGATTGAATGGTGGAGTAGATGATGGGCCGAATGGCCTAATTCTGCTCCTATCACCTATGAACGTATGAACTACAGATACCCGACCCACCACCAGGGTCAGACGCCTATCGATAATCCAGTCTGACCACTTGTTTCCACCTCTCCGTTTTAAACATCATCGTCACTAGCGTCTCAGGAATGTAAACGCATTGGCTAAAACAAATGAATACTTCTGCAGCAAATGGGCTGGAACTGACTGAGTTCCTTGGCAATGAAGCCTAGGACAAAGAGCAGAATTCCTATGTAGTGGATGTGGGAAATGACAACCCCTCGATACAAAAATTGATAAATATGCAAAAAACTCCCCCCCCCCCCCCCCCACCAATACTGCTTTATTACTCTATTACTTCGTGAAGGGAAATGATGTCCGGCTGTCCATTCAAGTAGTCCTAAAAAGCAAGTCATGATGACTACAGCAACAGTCATTTGTGTGTTTATTTTGCACGCCCCAACATGCATCATTACAATGAAGTCCATAAAGCCGGATCCCATAATTGTGTATCGACGCTAAAAGCAGGAGTAACTCAGCGGGACACGCAGCATCTCTGGAGAGAAGGAATGGGTGACGTTTCGGAGTAACTCAGTGATGGTCCAATGGATATTTATTGTCGCATATGCAATTAAACGTTACACAGTAAAATTTATTTTGAATAGAATGCTGGCCCCACCATGTTCGGCGCCATTTCATGGTTCAAAATCCGGATTCCCGCGTGATCTTCCACCGGAGCGGCTCCCAATCCCCTCCTTCGCCCACGACTGGCATAACTCGTAAACCGTTATCTCTCTCATCTCCACGCTGGCCAGCTTTGTGTACTGGGGACAACCTCCAGCAGCCTACCTAAAGTCACTCGAGGCATTACCCTGATTCACCCCCCTACTCTCCCCCATAATTCACCCCCCTAATTGCTCTCCATGCCCATTTCCTGCAGCGACTCCATCCGACTCCAATGCTGAAATGAACTATTCCATATCCGACGAGCTTTAGGGTAGTTCAGGCAACATCTGACTGCCTAACCACACTGAGTTACTCCTGCACATTGTGCCTTTTTTTTTGGTAAAGCAGCATCTGCAGTTCCTTGCATCAGCATGAATACCGATGTACTGTGGGTTGAATGGCCTGTTTTATTGCTGGACACGCAATCTAATTTGTGCATACACAAACTAAACTAAAGTGATTTTTTTCCCTGGCATTTCCTGACAGTTGTGTAGGGATTTTGTGTGACCTTTCTTTCCAGGCAAAACAGTCTTTTGTTTTCTTTATGTTCCCATTAACTTGGTGCAAGAAGCATGAAATGGGTGTGTTAAAAACAATTTCACTGCCCGGATTAGGCGTTCAAATGACTGCAGCTGGGTGGCCCTTAAAGTAGCTTTTCTACTAACCCAGAGGGCGAGCTGCATTTTTCTTGAGGGACTGGATGCTGATTGATGTAAGATGGGAGGAAACACCAGAAAAGGGAGAGGGGGACCTCCTCTCTTCAGCACGTGACGAGCAAGAAAACAGCCAAGTGCGAATAAGATTGCAGCAGCCAGCAGCCAAAGCACATGCAGGCTGATGTCGGAGAAAATAGAGACCAGTTCTTGTCGAGTAGCTGAGTGCGACAGCTGGGTTGCACACTTTAGACAGCAGTGACCCACGCCACCGCCTCCGCCTCCTCCTCCAACAACCCCCGCCGTAAAAGCCAGTAGGCGCTTACGCTAATTAACAGCCATGCGAGAATGATAACCTTCTCGGAGAGGATTAGCTCAGGGCACCAGCTGCCCTGGACGGAGATTCCAAGGAAGCAGTCAATGCTGAAGTGAACTGAGCGAAAAAGGGCCATGAGATTCCCGGAAAAAACAGCAGGTACAAGGAAAAGTTTTTGGACTGTTTGAAATACTTGGCCACTGTAAGCATGACTGAGTGAGTGCCTTCTTTTACCCATATTTAAAAGGTTCCGATCATTCCAAGTGTATGACTGATTTAGCGTGGAACAATATTAGCCCAAGTAGACCTTCAGTTTCCTCCGCAGTTAGCTGCAGGGAGGGGAGGGGAAATGTTGTGTAATTGTTGTCTTGCATGTTTAAGTGATGTTGGTTGGTGTAAATAGACTTCTGTACAGTTCCTTGACCTACTGTGCCAGACTTTTGGGGAAACCCCTTAGAAAGATTCCCGTTTTAAATGTACACTGTACTGTTAGACTGAATTCTAGCGGCACGAATGTGATTATTGATGACCTGCATTGAGGACAAAACTCCAGCTTCATCGACGGTCCAAACAGGGGAAATTCTGATCCAGAACTGGCAGAAGTTTCAAAAATTATTTACATTTATTTACTTTTCTTTCTCCTACAATGGCAACCCCCGCCCCCCGGTCTGTTTTTCGTCATTCTGTGCTCTTAACTGTCTGTAATAGGTGCAGGAGTAGGCCATTCGGCCCTTCGAGCCAATATGATTATGGCTGATCATCCAAAATCAGTACCCCGTTCCTGCTTTCTCCCCATATCCCTTGATTCCATTAACCCTAAGAGCTATATCTAACTTCTGTATACATCCAGTAAATTGGCCTCCACTGCATTCTGTGGCAGAGAATTCCACAGAATCACAACTCTCTGGGTGAAAATGTTTTTCCTCATCTCAGTCCTAAATGACCTACCTCTTATTCTTAAACTGTGACCCCTGATTCTGGACTCCCCCAAAATCAGGATTTGTTCCCCTACATCTTGCCTGTCCAATCCCTTAAGAATTTTTTTAATGTTTCTATGAGATATCATCTCATCCTTCTAAATTCCATTGAATATAAGCCTGTGGGTTGTCACCTTGTCGTGGTGGCGAAGCTTATGTGGACCTGAGATCCTGAGAGCGATGCCATCTGGAGCTATGCTCCTGGTAGGGCCACCCTTGGCAGTAAGGTTGAGGGGGAGGTCTCTGACAAAGAGCAATCCAACCAAGACCTGAATGGTGGAACAGGCGAAGGATGATGGCTGACCTTATTGGAGCGTCACAACGGCTGGGAAGGCGGATGAAGGCTGCAGCAGAAAAGGGTCTCCGGTCGTCTTGGACTCCATGCCACTGGATCCTGACCCAGATCTGTCAAGGACCGTGCGGTGACTGTCTGTGCAACAGTGTCCCCACTTTAAACAGAGTCACCCACAGGCAACCTCCATATAGGGAATAACAACTGGAGCCACCCATGGTCAGGCATGACCGAAGGAGACTAAGAAGATAAGCCGGGCGATCCATTCTTTGTAACGGTTAATATTTAGTAACAATATTCATAAGAGTTCTATTCAGTTCCTGCTGCCTACAGCTATTCTCCCTGTCATCCCTGCTGATGGCTGAGCTGGCGTAGAGGCTGACAGCCATTCTCTCAGATATGTTTGAGATCACTTGATTCTCAGAATTAAAACCTAGACTCTTCTGGGACATGACATGATGCCTTCTACCTTAGCAAGGCTGTGACCATTCAGCACTTGTAGTAGTTGTGAGGCAGCAAAGAGGTGAAGCTAATTGAACTGCTGCCCACAGTTCCAGTGACCCGGATCCAATCCTGACTCTGGGTGCTATCTGTGTGGAGTTTACACTTTCTCCCTCTCTCCACGTTAGTTTCCTCATGGTCCTCTGGTTTACTCCAACATCCAAACAAAATGCAGGTTGGTAGATTAATTGGCAACTACAAACTGCATCAAGTGGTTAGGTAAGAGAAAGAATCTGGGACGTTGAATGGAATGTGGGAAGAATAAAATGGGTTGGGGTAGGATTAGTGCAAAATGGCTGCTCGGTAACTGGCACAGATTTAAGGAGTCAAACACTGTTTCAATGCTGTACAACTCTACAGCATTGTGAGTAGTTAATTGTATATTCAGGGCTGACATCGATAGCAGTTTCAACATGGGACCATACAAGGATGAGACATGTACATACCTTCTGGGAACCATTCAAGGCACAGAATTAGCTGCGATATTAGTAATTCATGGAGCAAACCTTTGGCCCGCTCCTATTTCTTATTTTCTTGTACAACAACATGGGTTGTGGGTGGAAAAGAGTGGTTGGCGTAGCTCGGGCTGACAAAACTCAGGCAGAGATGTTGGGAATAGTTGAGTTACTCAGAACTCGGGATCTGAAATGTTGTTTAACTGAATGGGAAACAGATTAGGCAAATGTACATTCATGAGGCTTTTATATATGGGGAGACAACGGAAAGTGAACAAAGTTCATGGAATTCCATTGTCGGAATGTTATCAGGAGCTAACTTTACTGACTTCCTCCAATAGTTTTCCTCACATTATTGTAAAAGGAACCCTTCCGAAGGTATATTTAATCACATCTCAAAAGGTGTTGATTTCAGACTGAAATGCAGTGTAACTGCCTGATTCTTGTCTTCTAAAGTGATTTTATGAACAGAGTGCGCCATTTTTACGAATTTTCTATATTTAGGTGGAAGAGATTGAGTCATTTTATGTATATTTGGACAGAGAGAGTGATATCCATTCTTTGCCAGGCGTTAACAGTGAGATGAATGAATTGTTTGTGTGATGAGGTGTGTCTTCAACTACCTGTAGTTCACCTACGTGCAAGAAGAGTGTGAATTTAACGTGTAAATTAATCCCTTTTGTGCACACGGGAGAGTCTTGGCAGCTAATGACCATATTTTAGTAGCCACTCGGTCTCACTGAACTGATAACAATCATTGACGGGTTCCTGATATTAGTTTGCTTTTCTCAAATGTGCAAATAATTCCAGATGCCTGGTGCCATTAGTGGGAAGGAAAATTTTAGTTACGACAATAACATGTTTGCTGTTTGGCTAAAGTGCCATGCAAAGTCTATTATCGAGTATCTTGGTTAACAAGTCTGTTATTGCTGATCTTTATTGCCACTGGACTTGACAATGCCAACGCACATTTCTGGACAGCAAAGGTAGACAAAAGTGCTGGAGAAACTCAGCGGGTGAGGCAGCATATATGGAGCGAAGGAATAGGTGACGTTTCGGGTCGGCACCCTTCTTCAGATGTGCGGTGGGGGGGCGGGAAGGGGTAGAGACAGTGGGCTGTGGGAGAGCTGGGGAGGGGAAGGAAGGAGAAAGCAAGGACTACCTGACATTGGAGAAGTCAATGTTCATACCGCTGGGGTGTAAACTACCAAAGTGATATTTCTCGGGATTTTTCTTGTTCTACCCTTAATGAACCTGAGATTGAAAACGCACCTATCCATGCCCTAATGTGCTTCACATCAATTATCTCTATTCGTACTACCCTGCATTGATTCTCAGTTGAGCAAAGTCATGATATTAAAAGGATGGAAATAGTAACTGAGGCCGGGAGGTGACCTTGAGAAAATTTGCATTGTAAAAAGTAGTAAGTTGTATTGCATTTGTAACAGTTTTAATGTTATACCTACAATCTAAGACATTGTACAAGTAATGAAGAACTCTCCAGTTGCATTGGGAGTTATCAGCACCTGGCAGTTGTGACCTGGCGCATAAGCAAATGTGAAGGCATTCATGGTTTTTGCAGAGAGGTCAAGAGCCCAAGATAATTCAATTCACAATTTGTGCAACTGTGCTTCAGCTCAAGTGCTGGCACTTCAGCACCTCGTATGAGTGGCATTTATTTATCAGCATGCTGTGCGGTGAAAGTCGGCAACCCATCTACTGGGGGAGATAGACACAAAATGATGGAGTAACTCAGCGGGCCAGGCAGCATCTCTGGAGAGAAGGAAAGGGCGACTTTCGGGTCGAGACTTCTTCAGACTGAGCCCCATTGCCTCTTGCACGAGTTTCCACTGATTGCTGAACCTTTTTCTATGAGCAAGAAAACATCTTGTGGAGAAAAGAGTATTGATCAGACTCTCATTTATTTGCAAGTGTCAGCACAAATGTAAGTATGTGAATGTGCATGACAATGCGCTGGATAATGAAGAATGCAGTGGTTCTGGCAATAACATGAGAAATACTGGACGTCAAGTGTGAGATTCAATGGTAGTGTGCGAGCCATGAAATATGGCCAGACTTTGACTCATTCTCCTCTCCAAACCCCAGGCTGTAGAAAAGCAACAGTGATGATATAACCACCATTTTCACCTGGCAGTGTGAGCAAGGAACAGCAACTTCAATTTAGCCCATAGAACATGTTACTTGGTTTCAAAACATTATATGGCATTTGCTTTGGTTTTTTAAGAATACATGTAATTGTAAAGGCAACTGATTTGTGCCCCTGGCTAATGTAGCTGCAGTGTCAGGATGATTATCGATGACCTTGGATGATGGGCAGTGATATTAAGCAGCAGCAGGGCCATCTCTTAATGAAACATAGAAACATAGAAACATAGAAATTAGGTGCAGGAGTAGGCCATTCAGCCCTTCGAGCCTGCACCGCCATTCAATATGATCATGGCTGATCATCCAACTCAGTATTACCTGCTGATTAGCCACAAGGGCCACATCCAACTCATCTTAAATATAGCCAATGAACTGGCCTCAACTAAGAGAGTTCCAAGACTCACCACTCTCTGTGAAAAAAGTCTTTCTCATCTCGGTCTTAAAGGATTTCCCCTTATCCTTAAGCTGTGATGTCCTGGACTTCCCCAACATCGGGAACAATCTTCCTGCATCTAGCCTGTCCAACCCCTTAAGAATTTTGTAAGTTTCTATAAGATCCCATCTTATCTCCTAAATTTATGTCTATCCAGTCTTTCTTTAAGACAGTCCTGACATGAATCAGTCTGGTGAACCTTCTCTGCATATGGCAATAATGTACTGCACGCAATACTCCAGGTGTGGTCTGACCCTGTACAACTGAAGTAGAACTGATTGCTTTTTTCATGCCTACTTTCAATGACTGTGTACCATGAGGTCTCGCTGTCGGCCACCATTTAATAATAGTCTGCTTTCCTGTTTTTGATCTGCCAAACATTTGCCACCACCCAGCCATCCAAGTCACCTTGCAGTCTCCTAGGTGTCATCCGCAAACTTGGAGATATTGTCCAGATCGATAGCTGGGGAGCACTGAGCCCTGCGGACTAGTTAATGGGTATGCAGTTTGTATACTAATCTCTTAACCTTGCAGCCTTCAGCAGGGCCATCTACTAGTTAATGGTGCAAAAAGAAGGGCATCATCAGCAAGGCGAGGCTCAGCTCAGGTTCTGACAACGTTTGGGGGATATTTGGGAACTATCAAAATAATATGCTGCGTACCAAAGCCTTGGTGACGTATAGTGCTACTTGGTTTGCATTTAGTTTGTGTAAACAGGAAATTCAGTCAGCAAGATCAAGGACTTGTATCAGGACTACTAATCAAGCGGCCAGGCTCAGTGGAGTCCTATCAGTAACGCCAACAAAATCTGGTTCCAACAATAGAGGGAAAAAAGGTTACAGAAACAAAACTGCGAAAAGACCAGGCAAACAGATTGCTGGATGTGTTTTTCTCTCAAAATACAATGCAGCTTATTCCAGGTTGGTTCTGAGTGTGTAAACACATACTATTTAGAACAACCATCAAATAATAGATTTATTGTGGGTTGTCCTATGTAAAGTTAAAGATACATTTTATTATACCAATCTCAGTTTAGTAGAAGCTGGTTTAAAAGTTAGCCCCATCCGCATGCACTTAATGTGCATTTAACGTAGTGGTTGCGTCTTGAATTTCCATTGAAGTGAATAAAACGTGTAGTTACTGCTTCTTTAGGCATTTGGTGAGTGTCTGGGGACAAATCTGTACTCTGCCAGCCTTAACTTCACGTTGAGGAAAATGTATCCTTTCTCTACTTGACTGCAGCGGAAGAATTTCAGTCAATAGTACCCAGCAAAAGAGCAGCTAATACTTATTTCCTGTTCAATTTCATGTAAATTGGAGAAAACAAAGTGCATCAAGATTCCTGGTGCCGTTTAACTCTGATATAAACAACTATTGAATAATCCCCTACTGCCCTGTGAATTTCCAGGCACTCTATACTCAATCACTGACATCTTGTGTTCACTCATTATCTTTACTTCATTTTAGGCAGCTGTTCATTAACTTCCAAGACCAACAATCTGGAATTCCCTCTCTAAATGTCTCCACTTATCTTTTTTTTAAAGATGTGTCTTAAAACTTACAAGAAAATTTTCCAGCAGCTGCAGTTTGTTCTTAAACAAGAAAAGTTTGGATCTGGGTTCTATTGGGCTGTCTTTGATGCACTTATTTTGTGACCCCTCCCCCGGATCCGATTATCATTTGTTATTGCCATGACACTTGGATTGTTGTGGGTGACAACTCAGTCTCAGGCAGACAACTCTATCTCAGTCTCTGTCCTTGATCTACGTGAATGATCTTTTGACTGCAATTCTCAAAGACACTCAAATGTTTTAAATATATCTGATAATTGGGGAACTTTTTTTAAGGAAGGATATATCAGCCATTTAAAAAAGATTTAAGACGCAGCTGATCTAGCCTGAAGAAGAGTCTCAAGCCAAAACGTTGCCCTATTCCTTCGCACCATAGCTGCTGCCTCACCCGCTGAGTTTCTCTAGCATTTTTGTCTATCTTTGATTTTTCCAGCATCTGCAGTTCTTTCTTAAACAATAATTAGTTTAATTTATTGTCATGTGTACTGAGGTACAGTGAAAAGCTTTTGTTGCGTGCTAACCATTCAATGGGAAGGCAATACATGATCACAATTGCCTTTATTGTAAATTTATTGTGAAAATTAATTTAAAAAAACATTTGAAATTTGCGAGTCTTTAAATACAGGAGAGGTGCTGGACGACTGGAGGGTGGCAAATGTTGTGCCTCTATTCAAGAAGGGCTGCAGCGAAAATGCTGGGAACTATGGGCCAGTGAATTAACATCAGTAGTTGGAAAGTTAGGGATAGTATATACAGGCATTTGGATGGCCAAGGGCTGATTCGGGATAATCAGCATGGGTTTGTAGGTGGGTGGTCATGTGTCACAAATCTGATTTGGGTTTTCTGAAGACATTACCAAAAGGGTCGATGAGGTCAGAGCTCAGTAAGGCATTCATAGCTGAATGGATAGAAAATTGGCTTCATGGAAGGAAGCAAAGGGTGATGGTGGAAGGTTGTTTTGCGGACTGGAGGCCTGTGACTTCTCGGACTGGAGGTCTGGACCAGTAGAATGTCTCGGAGTTCGGTGCTGGGCCTGTTACTGTTTGTCATCTACATCAATGATTTGGATGAGAACATATATGGCAAGATTAGCAAGTTTGCAAATGATACAAAAGTAGATGGTTTTGCGGATAGTAAAGATAGTTGTGAAAAATTGCAGCAGGATCTTGATCGCTTGGCCAGGTGGGCTGAGGAATGGTTGATGGAATTTAATACAGAGAGGTGTTGCGTTATGGGAAGTCTAACGACCTCCATAGTGTATGGTAGGGCTCTGGGGAGTGTTGCAGAGCAGAGGAATCTAGGAGTGCTGGTGCCTTGAAGGTCGAGTTGCAGGTAGGTAAGTTAGTCAAAAAAGCTTTTGGTACATTGGCCTACATCTGTCAGAGTATTCAGTATAGAAGTTGGGAGGTCATGTTGCAGTTGTATAAGATGTTGGTGAGACTGCATTTAAAAGTATTGTGTTCAGTTCTGGGCACCATGTTATAGGAAAGATTTTGTTAAGCTGGAAAGGGTACAGAGAAGATTTATGAGGATGTTGCCAGGACTGGAGGGTCTGAGCTATAGCGATAGGTTGAGTAGGCTGGTACTCTATTCCCTGGAGCACAGGAGGATGAGGGGTGATCTTATAGAGGTGTATAAGATCAAGAGAGGCATATATCAGGTAGATGCACAGTTTTTTTTTGCCCAGAGCAGGTGAATCAAGGACCAGAAGATGGGTTTAAGGTGAAGTAGAAAAAAATTAATAGGAATCTGAGGGGTAATTTTTTCACACAAAGGGTGGTGGGTGTATGGAACAAGCTGCCAGAGAAGGTAGCTGAGGTTGGAACTATTCTAACGTTTAATAAGCAGTTTGACAGGTACATAGTGGGACTTGTGTAGCTGGGACATGTTGGCCGGTGTGGGAAAGTTGAGCCTGTTTCCACACTGAATAACTTTATGACTCTATTAAGAAGAAACCAGTCACAGAAGATCATTGATCCAATTTAAATAAATGCTCAAAATCGCAGCTGTATCCAGCTTGTAGCTGCAGAGCCAAATGTACTCGCATCTGTCCTTCAGTGCATTCTGGCCAGCATATTGTAATGCTTGGGTATAGAAGTCAAAGTGAACTGGCCTTTGCACTTCTCGTTGATTGGGGTTTCTCTCTGGAACCTCTCTGAAAATCCACGCAATCTGGCACAATGTGTCCTTTGACTTTTGCTTCAGTTGAGGATGTAATTTATCCATATAACCATTTTGTAAATCAGACATCTGGAAAAGTTAAATAATAACTTGAATGATGAAAACCTGAAATAAAACTTTGGGAAATGTTGAAGTAATTCTAATCTACAACTACACCATTATCATCTTGCAGGTCCTGTCTGGCTTGTGTATTTCTGCAGTATCATGTTTTTTTAATCTGATGTCTTTTGTTGTCCTCAAGACTACAAAAGGCCCAAGCCACTGTTCTCAAATAATACATATATAATTCTATCAGAAATCTACTTTTGCGCATAAGCTTTTCAGTGTTCAGTAATGTTAACAGCTTATAGCTTGCCAAAACCAGCTCCTTTATAAGTGATGGAATCTTCATTTGCAACCAACTAATCTTTACCCCATTACCTGTGGCTCACAGACACTGGCATAATGTTGTATCCAGAGGAAACCTGGAAATACTGGGAATGCAGCATTGTCATGTATCAGTTCCAATGTCCGTAATGGGGTAGCGATGAATCGGACAGTACCCTAGGACTGGAGGAGCTGCTCAGAAGTCTGATAATAGCAGGGAAGAGGCTGTTTGTGAGTCTGGTGGTGCCCACTTTACGCTTGTGTATCTTCTGCCTGACGGGAGCAGGGAGATTAATCATGACCTGGGTGGAACCTGTTGTCATGTGCGTCATTTATCCCTTCCAAAGAAAGACACAAAAAACTGTAGTAACTCAGTGGGACGGGCAGCATTTCAGGAGAGAAGGAATGGGTGACATTTCGGGTCGAGACCCTTCAGCCCCGTCTGAAGAAGGGTCTCGACCCGAAACGTCACCCATTCCTTTTCTCCAGAGATGCTGCCTGTCCCACTGAGTTACTCCAGCTTTCTGTCTTCAATTTAAATCGGCATCTGCATCTATCCCTTCGATATCTCTAGACCCCCTCTCCCCTGACTCTCAGTCTGAAGAAAGGTCTTGACCTGAAATGTCACCCATTCGTTCTCTCAAGGGAGATGCTGCCTTTCCTGCTGAGTTACTCCAGCATTTTGTGTCTATCTTTGATTATGTTGGTTACTTTTCAAAGGCAGCAAGAAATGTAAATTGTATCAATGGGTGGGGTTACATCACAACTTTTTGCATCCATGGACTGTTGGTAATGGCGACGGGACATCAGTCATCTGACCCCATTCACAATTAGCTCCCATGTTTCTTGACCTTTGGCAAACAAGTCTTCAACTGTTAAATGTAATTTGTGCTTTTATTTACATTGTGAGAGACTGATTTATATATTGAAGTGTTAAGGAAGGAACTGTATATGCTGTTTTAAACTGAAGACAGACACAAAATGCTGGAGTAATTCAGCGGGTCAGAGTATCTGTGGAGAAAAGGAATAGATGATGTTTCGGGCTGAGACCCTTCTTCAGACTCTTCCTCTCCCTGAGTTACCACAGCTTTTTGTGTCTATCTTCTATATATTAAAGTGCCCTGCTATTCTGACCACCACCATGAAATTGTGTGTTTTGATATATACATCCAACTCGACAAACTATCACTTGCTCATTGAGGGTTGATATTGATACCTTTATTTATCCTGTCCCTGACCACCTTGTTATAGAGGCCAATGCAATCAGTGCAGCAGCGCGTTAATCTATTCCTGTCCTCCTTGGAGATCTCGTAAAATGCATTGTTTCTACAGAGCTGTGAGCCCATGGCATTGGGGAAAAAGTTAAATGATCGGTTAAATTACAGAAAACTAAGTCAAGTTCAATAGGCCTTGCTCAAGTTGCAAACTGTTAATAGTGGGTGACACAGGGATTAGTATTGGATAGCTGCACAAGCATTGCAATAACAACTGAGTTTCAGAATTGCTTTAATCTTCTGATGTAATAAAGATGTGAAGTAGCACTTGCTGAATGTATTTGGAAAAACGGTCTGAATTTTGAAGGGTCAGTACACAGCTGTTAATAATAGTAGCAAATTAGTCACCTTTGGTTACATCAGTTGGAATGTCAGATTAAATCACAGATACTTTGTGCAAGCAACTAATTGCGCGAGGCAGGTATTCGAACACAGATCTACTGTTGTAAAACAGCTGATAAAGTAGCTTTCTTCCTTATCGGTGATGTTTCTAACAATCTAGCTACGGTAATCTCACAGCTGACTAAAATCCCTTCCATTGTAAATGTAGATAGTCAGTCTGTTGAAGGAATCTAATGTATAAATGTACTAGTCAGTCCATCCAACAGGCTGATAAAGAGTACATTATTATTGTAGGTCCTTTTCAAGGAATCATTGGTCTATTTTACCAAGAGTTTGGGCAATTATATTATAATCCCTTGAAAAGGAAAAAAGCAGTGGTGCTATAGCCTCAATGACTCAGCACCATTCTGTATGATTTTGAGACGTGTAGTGCAGACTCTAAACGAACACGGGGGTATCTTTACTATTTCCCTAAGAAAAGCTCTCGCTGTGAAAGATGGGGAAAAAATATTTGAATTACTTAGTGTGGTGTCATGTTTGTATGCTGACTTTTGGTAAAATATTGAGTTTATGTGGAGTGCTCTCAGGACTGGCTTCTAGGCTCCATGGTTAAATACGAGGCATGGCGCTTGTAGTTTGCAACAGGGGATTGTTGATCCAATAGAATCTTGTGGCTTGGAAGAGAATGACAAAAAGTAGGATAAAGTGCAAAATCATGAAGGAAGTTATGCTTGTAAATTTCTGTAGACCCTTGCAAACATTTGTAGGGCACCCAATAATTTAATCCATCAGGAAGGTGGTGGCACCAGCCAGCTACGGAGTCCTGGCTTGCGTGAAAACTTGCTTTAAGCAGGATCATGTCCATTGGAGTAAGGCCAATGAAGTAAACCACCCTAGGGGGTGACCTGCAACTTCTTGGCAGTTTGGTAATTCTCTGCACTTTTCAGTCACTTGCATTGTTCAATCTTTTTGGGGGAACCTAGCAACTGAATGAGAAAGTGAGATAACATCGAACTAATGTGAATTGGTGATTAGTGGTAAGTGTGAGCACAATGGGCCGAAGGGCCTGTTTCCATGCTGTATGCCTAAACTGAACTTTGTAAAAATGTTCAATGAACATTTCTATCAAGACATTGAAATTATTTTTGAATAAGCCTGGATCACTGTGTTGTCTGTGGATGAAACTTTGTACCTGTTTGTATATCTGTTTGAACAGTTACCAAGAGACTTGCCACTGTAATTGGAACTCTGAGAGGCCACCATTGGAAGCGGAAGCTGTATAAGCATTGGCAGCTGATTCATTGAAAACAGATTTAATAGATCAACTGTGCACAAAGGTCAATGTACCAGAATCTATTCTCGTGGATTGCATTTTAATTGCTGTTAGTTGATTTGAGGGAATGTAAAATTCATTCACCAAGCTTTCATTGCATTTCACATTTGTGTGGCAGGATTTAAGTTTATCCAGATGTGCTGGTATAGATCTTAACATTTGAATAACCACCTTGCCTGTAAAATAAAACAAAGTCAGCCATGTAAAGTTTTACTTCATGGTTTGCTAATGAATTTGTTTTATGATTGCATAAATTCCTTTTTTTTTCCTTTTTGATTGCTTCAATGTGCTGAAACCAGGAAAGATCTTCAGAGATATGCCCAGGAATTTGAAATTGTTGACTCTCTCCACCGCTAATCTGCCCATGAAGACAGATTTGGGGATCCTCGGCCTTCATCTTCTGAAGCCATTAACCAGCTCCTTGGTCTTAACAGATGTTGAGAGCAAGGTTGTTGTCCAGGCACCATATAATCAAACATTTGATCGCCCTCCTATACTCTGACTCATCATTACCCATAATTTGGTGGTGCCTTTCGCAAATTTAAAGATGAAGTTGGAACTGTGTCCAGCTATGCAGTCATGTGTACAAAGTGAGCAGAGCAGGGGACTGAGCGCACAGCCTTGAGGTGCCCCTGGGCTGATGGCTATTGAGGAAGAAGTGTTGTTGCATTTGTACCGATCGTGATGTGTTGATGAAGTCATGGATCCAGTTACCAAGGGATGTGCAAAGACCCAGCTCCCTGGGTTTGTTAAGTTTGGAGGGAATGATGGTATGGAATGCCAAGCTATAGTCACTGAGCCAACAGTAATGTGTGCATACTTATTGTCCAAGTGGTCTGCACTGACGTAATCATTGATGTACCATATGAAGAACCGAGGGAAGAGGTCGAGTAGGAATGAAACTAAGGCTGTTTTGTATAGCCCACCAAATGACATACATAGCTATGTGTGTTCCCATAGCTACACTGCTGATCTAGAGTTGAAGGTGCCAACAGTGAGGGTAAACACAAAATGCTGGAGAAACTCAGCGGGACAGGCAGCATCTAAGAAGAGACAAAATGGGTGATGTTTCAGGTCAGGACCCTTCCTCAGACTGACAACAGTGTTGTCAACAGTAGGATCCAGTCCAATCATGTAAAAGGCTGTTTAATGAATAACCTGAGTGCTCCACATACCGTCCTAATGTGGCATGGCGGTGTGGAGAGATGGTAAGTCCATGTTAAAGATGAGCTGTTTGTGACCAAAATTAGGGAGAAAAGATGATGTCAAGGTTAGAGTGCAGGACAAATGAAAAACTTTTCGATGTTCTGCCTTTACTTCATAACTGCCCCAACTTTAGCCGATGACTTGTAGTATGGAAAGCATGTTTGAAAAAACAAGGCATCAAAACTGGCACAAACTCGGTGGTCATTTGAAGTGTGTCCAATTGTACGCACAAACTGCAATTTGATGAGCACTAGATAATCACTTTTACATTATTTTGTGCAGTGCTTAGGAGGATAATGATAAGTGACATGGAAGTTTCCATCGTGAAAATTCTGTCTCCTCTGACATGAGTCGTGCTTATTACTGGTACTTGTAGGAATGGAGGTTCCACTAAAATCAAAACCTTGCCTGAAATTGGGATCCAATTTTCACACCATTTCAGTTGTTTATCATTGTCTTTTGAGTCCAGCTGTTTTCTTAGCCTTTTAAATTTCTTCATAGTTGTTGGACTATAACTTTTACTAGGTACTGACATTTCCGACTGGGATGTTGATGGTAATCATGTTAATATATTAAGATCTACGTCTACCACTTTAAAACAAGATACATCGTTCAACCTTATTTGATGTGTGGTTTATTTGACTAGTTTATGGCAGTTTTTTGATTCCCATTGCTATTTTGCAATTCTTTTCAAATAACATAAGATTTGAATGACTAGAAATCACAGAAAATACATTTTAATATGAAATAATATCATTTAACTCCAGAAATGAAATTAGATTCTAGTGTAATTTCCAATTGCAGTTTTTTTGTTGATGCTGATTGGGAGGGCTATTTAAAGTAACTTGAACGTGCAGTATTTCACTGTGGCTTGGGAGTACTCTGGGAACTGATTCACCACAATTTTCACATGATTGAGAACATTCCTGTGGAACCATCTGAATTGACCATGAGAGCCACAGTTACTTTGCTTTCGCCTGAGGGGGTCAATGAAAATATAGTTGATTGTAATCGGTTTGACGATTGTTAGCTTCTACATTGTATTCTCAGGAGGGAAATAGAGTATTTTTTAGAAATGGTTTGGCTACTAGCTCTGTTTTTGTTCCTTGTGCAGCTGTTTAATTCTTGGAGGAAAACTGAAATACTGGTAGCTGAACAGAGTTGGCTACTTGTCATATTTTGTTGAAATAGTGGAAGTAAATGGTTAATTCATATTGTTGCCAATTTGGAGACTTGTACTGTGGGTGAAGAAGGCTGCAACGACTCTGCAGAAAATGAGTCTTGTTCTTTGTATCCATGTGACTTGTACCTAATAAAACTGATAGTGGAACATACACGGGAGCAGGCCTGGGAAGGTGGGCATGGCCTTATCTAGTCAACGCAGAATACGGAATATGTATTTATTAGAATGAAGGCTCATGGGCAAAAAATACCTTGTGTATGGTATCATATCCTCCACCATTTTGTTCAATTTAACATTCTTTGTAGTGCAGTAAAATCTATTGAAGGTGAAAGGAATCACAGATGTTGATTTACAAAAATGACACCTGAAACATCACCTATCCATTTTCACCAAAGATGCTGCCTGACCTGCTGCATTACACCAGCGCATACTAAATTACTGACTATAACTGGACATGAATTTCCACTCTTTCTATGTATGTATGTATAGTGAGGGCAGGATTCTCTTGGTATGTAGAGTACACATCCAGAACAAGAGCAAAGTTAGAAGTGATTCTAAAGCCCAATATTTTGATAAGGATTGAAATGCAAAGAAAGCTCGAATGTCCTGCCACATGCAGTTGTGAATGTTGGTTGACAGTGAAAGAACCAGTAGAAGGAGGCTTTGCATGCATCATCATCTTCAAAGGATGCGGAGGGCTGCATGCAGGTACAAAGGACATCGTTGAAACATTTAGGTGGAAATGTCAGAGTTACACCAACACTTTGTGTCTTTTGCAAACAAGCATCTGCAGTTCCTTGTTTCGACATCACAATAGACAATAGGAGTAGGCCTATCAGTCCTTCGAGCCAGCACTGCCATTCAATGTGATCATGGCTGATCATCCACAATCAGTATCCTGTTCCTGCTTTCTCCCCATATCTCCTGACACCGCTATCTTTAAGAGCCCTATCTAGCTCTCTTGAAAGTATCCAGAGAACTGGCCTCCACCTGAGGCAGAGAATTCCACAGACTCACGACTCTCTGTGTGGAAAATGTGTTTCCTCATCTCTGTTCTAAATGGCTTACCCCTTATTTTTAAACTGTGGCCCCTGGTTCTGGACTCCCCCAACATCGGGAACATGTTTCCTGCCCTTAATAATCTTATATTTCAATAAGATTCCCTCTCATCCTTCTAATTTCCGGTGTATACAAGCCCATTCTCTCAGCATAAGACAGTACTGCCATCTCGGAAATTAACCTTGTGAATCTCGACTTACTCCTTAAGGACAAATCTCAAAGACAAATGAGATTCCCATTGTCTTTGGCCAAATTGATTCGCATCATGTGCAAGCTGACTAGCCGATTCTATAGGATAGGAAAACATAGCTATGTCGTGTCTAAAGAAAATAGTTCCAGAACAAATCATTCTTCCAGTCAAGCTGCCCCAGTACAATTACAAAGCATTGATATCCAGCCAACAATCTGGAAAACAACCAATATGTTTTGTCATGGCACGCCCCTCGCATTATCCAAAGCATCTACATGAGCCACTGGCTCAAGCAAGCAGCATCAAGAAAGCTCAAGATCCCCACGGCCTGGGCTCTGCCATCTTCTTGCTGCTTTGGGCAGCATGGTGGCACAGTGGTAGAGCTACTGCCTTACAGTGCCAGAGACCCAGGTTCGATCCTGACTACGGGTGCTGTCTGTGCGGAGTTTGTACGTTGTCCCCGTGACCTGCGTGGGTTTTCTCAGAGATCTTTGGTTTCCTCCCACGGTCCAAAGACGTACAGGTTTGTAGGTTAATCGGTTTAGTATAAATGTAAAAATTGTCCCGTGTGTATGTAGGGTATCAATGTGCGGGGATCGCTGGTTGGTGCTGACTCGGTGGGCCGAAGGGCCTGTTTCTGCGCTGTATCTCTAAACTAAATTAAACTACCATCGGGCAAGAGGTAAAAGTCCCACACAACCAGATCAGGAACTGTTACTCTCCCACAACAGATCAACGGTGGATGCGATCTCGCTGGCTCTCCACTCCGCACTGGACCACTTGGACAACTAAAACTCATAACCTCCTTTTGATCTTTGATCTGGTATTTTGTTAGTTCACATGCTTGATCAATGGAGTTTTATTATTATTATTAATGTTTTCGGAGTCATTCGTAACTGTCACTATGTCATGTTATTACTTGTGGGCGGAGCACCAAGGCAAATTCCTTTTATGTATACATGGCCAATAAATTTACTTGTATGTCAGGCTGTTATTCATAGATTACAGCTCGGCTTTTAATACAATCATCCCCTCCAAGCTTGTTACCAAATTCGCAGAACTGGGTCTCTGCGCATCCCTCTGCAATTGGATCCTCGACTTCCTCATTCACAGACCACAGTCTGTTCGTATTGGTGGAAGTGTGTCATCCTCGATTACAATCGGCAAGGGAGCACCTCAAGGCTGCGTGCTCAGCCCCCTGCTGTATTCACTCTATACTCATGACTGTATAGCCGGTCATAGTGCGAACTCCATCATCAAGTTCGCTGACGACACCACTGTTGTGGGACGTATCACTGATGGGGATGAGTCAGAGTATAGAAGAGAGATCGAGCGACTGTCCATATGGTGCCAGCACAATAACCTGGCCCTCAACACCAGCAAAACCAAGGAACTGATTGTGGACTTTGGAAGGAGTAGGATGGGGACCCACAGTCCCGTTTATATCAACGGGTCGATGGTTGAAAGGGTCAAGAGCTTCAAATTCCTGGACGTGCACATCTGTGAAGATCTTTCCTGGTCCGAGGACACTGATGCAATTATTAAGAAAGCTCATCAGCGCCTCTACTTCCTGAGAAGATTACGGAGAGTAGGTTTGTCAAGGAGGACTCTCTCTAACTTCTACAGGTGCACAGTAGAGAGCATGCTGACCGGTTGCATCGTGGCTTGGTTCGGCAACATGAGCGCCCTGGAGCGGAAAATACTACAAAAAGTAGTAAACACTGCCCAGTCCGTCATCGGCTGACCTCCCTTTCCATCGAGGGATCTATCGCAGTTGCTGCCTCAAAAAGGCTGGCAGTATCATCAAGGACCCACACTATCCTGCAACGATCAGGTTCAGGAATAGCTACTTCCCCACAGCCATCAGGCTATTAAACCTGGCTCGGACAAAACTCTGAACATTAATAGCCCATTATTTGTTTATTTGCACTTTATCAGTTTATTTATTCATGTGTGTATATATTTATATAAGGGTATATGGGCACACTGATCTGTTCTGTAGTCATGTCTACCATGCTCTGTTGTGCTGAGGCAAACAAATAATTTCATTGTCCTATCAGGGACACATTACAATAAACTCTCTTGACATCCATCAGGTTCCGGACTCGATCTGCACAACCCTAATCTTGCCACAACAATGAAACCCTATAGATCACTTCTTGCACTATGGTGGATTTGTTTTCTATTGGATTTATTGCACTAATGTCTTGTTTTTGAAATATTTCATTTTCACTGTCGAGCATAATTAATGTTCTGTGTCGGAAGGAACTGCACGTGGTGGTTTAAACTGAAGATAGACACAAAATGCTGGAGTAACTCAGCGGGACGGGCAGCTTTTTTGGAGAGAAGGAATGGGTGACATTTCGGGTCGAGACCCTTCTTTATGTTTTGTTCTGTGTGTTGTATGAGTCTACGTGCCTGTGTAAGTAAGCAAGCTTTTCATTATACATGTTCCTCACCATTCTTGTCCATACTGACTTGCCCTCAAAATGTAGGACAAATCTAATCAAAGCAGCCACTTGAGTGCACAGGGTGCTGTGTGCAGTTGAAGGCTCCCCAGAGAGCCGCAGCCAACAGGGACGCCGGCGCAGAGTGCGGCCGAATGGAAAACCCATTGCGAACACTCGTCAGCCAGCTCTCTGCGAACCCGGCGACCGCGGTCTGGAAGGGGGGAGCCCACCGAGCTGCCGCTGCTCACTCCCTGAAGACCAGAGACTGGCTGGGCTGAAGAAAGGTCCCAACTTGAAACATGGTCTATCCATGTTCTCTTGAGCTGCTGCATAACCTGCTGAGTTACTCCAGCACTTGGAGTACACTGGCCAAAGCTGGTTCTAGATGGGTTGTGATCTTGTAATGTTTGGGTCAGTTTTTAATTTTGCACCCAAGCAGACCACTGCGCCTGTCAAGGGACCTCCTTCACTCCTTTATTCCTGTTCACTAGTTTCCCCGTTGTCTGTGGCCTTTGCTCATTCTCCCCGTCCTGCAGGGTTCCAAGCAGAATGCTGACTAATGTGGAAGCAGCTAATGCGTGCAGAAGTATTGTCAGCAAAAAGGTCTTGTGCACCTGCCACACCACACCCTGTACCTTTTTTTTTCCGCAGCGGCAAGGAACAATGATAAGCACCCACACACATGCAGAATCACAGCAACAAACAGAAGAAATTAACTTGAACTTTAAATTGAGTAGGTGGGTCCTTCATCATTTTGAGCTCATATGCAGATGCCTGGATTAAGAAAGGGCGTTGACCTCAGCAATGATTAACATCTTCATTTACCAGCTCTACATCGAGTGGATTATACCTGTGTGGAGCAGGATCTCAATGGTTATTTAATTCTGTTCATGCATTTCTTCATTAGTGAATCGGGACAATCCCTTCTCATGTCAGCGGATGATAATTTCACTGCATAACAAAAGAGCGGGGTTGTCTTCCCTGTCACAAATACCATAACAATTTTACACCGGGAAAGGTAGGGCTCTGCAGGGAGTTGTAGAGCAGGGGGAACTAGGCATACAGGTAGATACAGTGCCCTCTATAATGTTTGAGACAAAGACCCATCATTTATTTATTTGCCTCTGTACTCCACAATTTGAGATTTGTAATGGAGAAGAAAAATCACCTGTGATTAAAGTGCACATTGTCAGATTTTATTAAAGGCGATTTTTATACATTTGGTTTCACCATGTAAAAATGACAGCTGTGTTTATATATAGTCCCCTCCATTTCAGGGCACCATAATGTTTGGAACACATGGCTTCACAGGCGTTTGTAATTGCTCAGGTGAGTTTTATACCTGCATTAAGGAGGTTATTAGAGCGCTCTCAGCACCTAGTCTTTCCTCCAGTCTTTCCATCACCTTTGGAAACTTTTATTGTTGTTTATTGTTGAGGAGCAAAGTTGTGCCAATGAAAGTCAATGAAGCCATTATGAGATTGAGATACAAGAATAAAACTGTTAGAGACATCAGCCAAACCTTAGGCTTACCACAATCAACTGTTTGGAACATCATTAAGAAGAAAGAGAGCACTGGTGAGCTTACTAATCACAAAGGGACTGGCAGGCCAAGGAAGACCTCCACAGCTGATGACAGAAGAATTCTCTCTATAATAAAGAAAAATCCCCAAACACCCATCCGACAGATCAGAAACACTCTTCAGTAGTCGGGAGTGGATTTGTCAATGACCACTGTCCGCAGAAGACTTTATGAACAGAACTACAGAGGCTACACTGCAAGATGCAAACCACTGGTTAGCTGCAAAAATAGGATGGCTAGGTTACAGTTTGCCAAGAAGTACTTAAAAGAACAACCACAGTTCTGGAAAAAGGTCTTGTGGACAGATGAGACAAAGATTAACTTATATGAGAGTGATGGCAAGAGCAAAGTATAGAGGAGAGAAGGAACTGCCCAAGATCCAAACCATACCACCTAATCTGTGAAACACGTTGGTGGGCATGTATGGCTGCTGAAGGAACTGGCTCACTTATCTTCATGGTTGATACAACTGCTGATGGTAGCATAATGGGGTTAAGTCAACATTGTTCACCCTCTATAATTAGATAATAAACAGTGATATTTTATGGTGAAAGATCACTGTTAAAAGGATCCAAGGAGAGATAGCCGAATGGATAGCAAATTGGTTCCATGGAAGGAAGCAGAGGATGAGGGTGGAAGATTGCTTCTCGGACTGGAGGCGTGTGACTAGTGGTTCGGTGCTGGGCTCGTTACTGTTTGTCATCTACATCAATGATTTGGATGAGAACATACAGGGCTAGATTAGCAAGTTTGCTGATGATACAAAATTGAGTGGTTTTGGAGATAGTGAAGATGGTTGTGAAAGATTGTAGCAGGATCTAGATCGGTTGGCCAGGTGGGCGGAGAAATGGTTGATGGAATTTAATACAGAAAAATATGAGGAGTTGCATTTGGGGACGTCGAGAAAAAGGGCAGGACGTACACAGTAAATGATAGGCCTCTGGGTGGTGTTGTAGAACAGAGGGATCAAGGAGTAAAGGTGCATGGTTCCTTCAAGGTCGAGTCGAGACCGCGTTTAAAATATTGTGTTCAATTCTGGGCACCATGTTATAGGAAAGATATTGTCAAACTTGAAAGGTTTCAGAAAAGATTTGCAAGGATGTTGCCAGGAGTAGAGGGTGTGAGCTATAGGGAGAGGTTGAGTAGGCTGGATCTCTATTCCATGGAGTGCCGGAGGATGAGGGGAGATCTTATAGAGGTGTACAAAATCATGAGAGGAGTAGATTGGGTAGATGCACAGGGTCTTTCGTTCAGAGTAGGGGAATCGAGAACCAGAGGATATGGGTTCAAGGTGAAGGGGAAAAGATTTAATAGGAATCCAAGGGGTAATATTTTCACACAAAGGGTGGTGGGTGTATGGAAATGAGCTGCCAGAGGTGGTAGTTGAGGCTGGGACTAAACCATTGTTTAAGAAACAATTAGACAGGTATATGGATAGGACAGGTTTGGAGGGATATGGACCAAACGCAGGCAAGTGGGACTAGTGCAGCTGGGACATTCTTGGCAGTGTGGGGGAGTTGGGCCTGTTTCCACACACTATCACTCTGACACCGACTCTGACTTGTGCAATACTCCTGATCCATATCTCCCACAAAGGAAAAATTGCCAGACGTGCTCCGTGAATGACTTATCTCTTTAAAGTTATGTCTGGCCATGTATTTGCATGAAATCTGACTTCTTGCAAACATCAGGATCTCCAATATGCCAGGACTTGTTTTGTCAGAACACTCTGTGCATCATCCAGCAACTAGTTATTAATACTTCTGCCCCACCTAGCCCACTCCTGGTGCACCTTCCCTGCTCTTTAGGCCATCAAGCAGCTGTAAATCTACCTTCTGCTGGCTCTTCTCACCATTTGTGCCTTGTGCCCACGCTTCACCCTCCAGGTTTTCTTACTTGTTTCTAATATTTTCCTTAAAGTTGAGCTTGAGTTTTTGAATTTGAATTTAGTTAATTGTCACGTTTATACAATGGAGCATCTCAAAGCCTTCCCATTGAGGAATTCCCACACTTGCTTCTTGCATAGGAAGGAACTGCAGATGCTAGCTTACACCGAAGATAGACGCAAAATACTTGGCGGGACGGGCAGCATCTCTGGAGAGAAGGAAAAGGGTGATGTTTCGGGTCGAGACCCTTCAGACTCCCGAGAAGAGGGAGGCATAGAGATGTGGAAAGGTGAGGTGTGAAGACGAAAGGTCAAAGGGGATGAAGCTCAACGAAAATGTAGAATGGTTCATTGTTAGCTGAGGGGAAGGTGACAACGAGGCATGCAGTATAATTTAAGCAGGAGGATCATGAAACTAGTTGGAGAACTAGGATAGGGGAGGGAGGGATGGAGAGAGGGAAAATAAAGGTTGCTTGAAGTTAGAGAAAGCAATATTCATACAATTGGGTTGTATGCTGCTTGTCCTGCTGAGTTACTCCTGCATTTTGTGTCTTACCTCTTGCAACATGTTCTCATGTGCATGCTCATCATGTTGACCACACTCTCCTGCCACCTAGTTGCACTCGAGGCAAATTACAATGGCCAATTAACCTACCAGAATTGTATAACCTAATCCTCATTTTCAAGTACCATGTCCACACCCAAACCACACTCTGGGTGAAAACTATTTTCAACATTTCTCCTGTGATTCATACCCGTCACTTCCTCCCATCCAGTCCATCTTTGTCATTGTGCAGAAACAAAGAACAGCAGATGCTAGTTAATGCACAAAAGGACACAAAGTGCTGGAGTAACTAAGTGGATTGGGCAGCATCCCTGGCGAATATGGACAAGTAACGTTTTGGGTCAAGACCATTCTTCTGACTGATTGAAGGGGAGAAGGAAGATGGGAGAGGCAGCACAAAGTGTGGCAGGTAATCGGTAGACATAAGCGAGTGGGGTGGCGGGTTTCATAGGCAGATGGTTGGAACAAAGGCCAGATGTAAGAAAGGAATGAAGACGCAAGACAGATTTGAATAGTTATGGATTGTAAAACCACTGGAAGAAAGGGGTGAGTAGAGGGGAGTGTAGCGGCAGATTTTCATATCTTTCGGGAAATTAACTCCCTGGTCGCTATTTGGATGAGCAGGGATAAGGGGAATATCTTTGATACGCATGCGATCTGGCTCACAGAGACCTTCAGAACTTCTTCACCAATAAGTCTTCAAAAACACAGTCCTTTGATTAATAAATGCTTTATTGTTGATATAAAACGGTAAAATACATCCAAACTTCTTCCGACGTTACTGCAATCTTCATCGAACTCCAGCTTATTACTTTAAACATTAGAAACCTCATCGTGTCTCCGTAACACTGGCAAGATCTGGCATGGTCGAAGGGTTAACCTTCTTCCTGCGCTCTCCAAACGACACTCCAAACTAAACTTCTGCGCAAGCAACTAAGCTCCAAACGTGCCCAAAAACACGTCATAAATCCCACCCACAATATAACGAGCAGTCTAAAATTTAAAGGCACATGCCATCATCAATGACATGCAAAACAGGCCAAATGGCCACTACAGGAAGATATAGGTGGGTGTCCAGGTGGGGTACAGGGGAGGCAATATTCAATGTTCAGACGGTTGTTGTAAACTACCCAAGCGGAATACGAGGTGCTGTTCCTCCAGTTTGCGTGTGGCCTCACTCTGGCAGTGGAGGAATCCCACGACAGAAAAGTCAGTATGGGAATGGGAACAGGAATTCCAATGATTAGTAACCGGGAGATCCTGTAGGCCTTGGTGGAACAGAGCGCAAGTGAGAACAAAAGGAGGAGTCGGAGTGCTTTGTAACTTTGTCAGTGCCGAAGGTGGTTGCTATTTGTATACATGGGGTATGCAAGCAAAGAATTTCACTGGGCCTAGTCACATGTGACAAAGTATTCCATCTTCCATCATCTCTTTCACACATCCTTCTCAGAGATGCTACCCTTATGCTTGGTCTAAATGTTACACCATTTGGTTATTTCATGAATGCACTTTGGGGTTTTTTGGTACTGCGCGACTTTGTGCTACAATCTTTGCATAATACTGTAATACTTTCATAACCTTTGAACCTTTGTTTTGCATTCCTTGTATCTATTGTTCTAAAGATCAGCACCATGTATTCTGTTTACCTCATGAGCATAATGTGAACAAGGAATATTATGACACCATTGTGTGGATGACAATAAACTAATCTGAATCTGAGTTGTCACAAATTTGCTCTATCTTAATTCCTTTACATTTCTATAGACTGCAGAAGCTCATTGTATTTTGCCCAGTTGGCCATCCTTCATGCTTGACAAATAACCGTTGACAAACAGCCAGTTTGGCTGTGATTTCAGTAGTCGGGTGAGGGAAATGGCTGTAGGATTAAGAGTCATAATTAGAATCTGTTGCACTTTGGTTTATTTGATTAGCTTTCTTGGTATCATTGAATAAGTCCCAGGACGAGTTGAATGGCTAATTGTCTCCTTTCTCTATGCCTGAATCTTAACTAATCTTAATTAAATAGAGTGAATCTTGCAAAAATAGGATGTTATTTGTTATGCGGGCAAGTCTTCCTTAGGATTAATTTCCTGATAGTCTCTTTGTTAATGCTGCTCTCTACTGCAGATATTTTTCATGTTGCGACTTTTACACTGAATATGACAAGGGTGCCTGAAACTTGAAATAAATTATTGGTATAGGGATTTGTTTTATTAATGCCATATGTAATGAGATACAGTGATAAATTGTTTTGTATGGTATCCAGGCAAATCATATCAAACACGCAACCATCAAGTAGTGCAGAAGGGGAAAGGAAACATAGTGCAGAATATAGTGTTACACCTACAGACAAAATGCAGGTATAAAAAAAAAAGAGCAAGGCTTGCAATAAGGTTGATTGGAAGATCGGAAATTCATTTGTAGTAAAGTATCCTTTATTGTCATTCAGACGTTTCGGTCTGAACGAAATTTCGTTACCTTGCAGTCATACATTTAATTAAAATAACAAAACACACAATAAACACAACATCCACCACAGTGAGTTCACCAGGCACCTCCTCACTGTGATGGAAGGCAAAAGTCTTAAGTCTTTGTCTCTTCCCTCCTTGCTCTCCCTCTGCGCTGAGGCGATCCAGGCTTCCGACATGGCCAAAGGGATAAGAAGATTGCCCATTGTCCATGGAATTGTGCACCAACACTATGAAGCTCCTTCAAGAATATAGGCAAGGACGAAAACAATAATGGGAACAATTGTTCTGAAAGATAAAAGCCACAACTTTAGTGCCATGACCTGAATCAAATATCCACATTGAATGGAAACTACCAAACAGTTTCCTGATTGGGGACAGTTTCTTCCCAGTTGTTATCAGGCAACTGAATCATCCGACCATAATTAGCGAGCAGTGCTGAACTACCATCCACCTCTTTAATGACCCTCTGTCTATTCTTGACTGGACTTGCTGGTTTTACCTTACACTAAACATTATTCCCTTATTATGTATCTATACACTGTAACTGGATTGATTGTAATTGTCTTTCTGCTGACTGGTTGCACTCAACAAAAACCTTTTGCTGTACTTAGTACACGTGACCCCACCGGGTGATGGTAAGTAAGTCCCGCGGCTCAACCGTGCTCCGCGAACGGACCGGTTCAAACTCCGCGGCCCTGGGTGGTCAAAGCTGTTGCTGTGGGAGCTCCGGAAAAACAGGTCACCAACCTGCGAGCTCCCGATGATGTCGTCTGCTGGGGCCGAACCTTCGAGGTCGGGCCGCCGGGACACAGCCTCAGCCCCGTTATGAGACATCCATTCAAAAGTCTGATAACAGCAGGGAAGAAACTGTTCTAGAGTATGTGCTTTCAAGCTTTTGTAACTTCTACCTAATAGTATAGGGGATTAAAGTGAATGATCAGGTTATAAGTACTTCTTGATTATGGAGGTTGCTTTAACAAGGCAACGTGAAGGATAAATGCAGTTGATGGGGGGGGGGGGGGGGCACCGCTTTGTGTGATGGACCATCCATGTTCACCAGAGATGCTGCCTGACCTGCTGAGTTATTTCAACACTTTG
This sequence comes from Okamejei kenojei, assembly GCA_035221665.1. Taxonomy (NCBI): domain Eukaryota; kingdom Metazoa; phylum Chordata; class Chondrichthyes; order Rajiformes; family Rajidae; genus Okamejei; species Okamejei kenojei. The sequence continues at coordinate 147,510,480 of CM069131.1, read as the reverse complement.
TGTCTTTTTTTGTAAACCAGCATCTGTAGTTCCTTGTTTATACGTTCTATCCGAATAATCCACGTAATTTGGCCAATAGAAGTGGTTGTATGGGGAGAGTGTGGGCAGTGAATTGCTGGATGTACAGAACACATTCATCAACTCGACCAAAAGATGATCGGGCTACTCCTTAGCTTAGAAAGCTTCCGAACTTCGATCCCCCTCTTCTACCTCAATATTCCACCACCTGCCTGATTCATCCATCCCCCTAGGTTTCCACTGACTTTCTTGATTTCATGCCTTGCTGCTCCAATCCTCTGCAACCCACCACTACTCTCCTTCTCCCCTCTCCCCCCCCCCCCCCCCCCCCCCCCCTCCCCCCCCCCCTCCCCCCCCCCCTCCCCCCCCCCCACTCCCCTCCCCCTCTCCCCCCCTACCACCACCATTCTGTTCATTGTAATCTTTTAATATTGCTGTGGCTTCCTCCTGAACATGCAGTATTCTGTGAAAAATCTGGTTAGGGCTTAATGTCTCTTAAACTTTACAAATCGCCTAACAGCTTCCTAAAGCAAGCAAACCGCATTTTTCAGATTTTTGATGACCAAATTTGGCATTACAACTAACTAACTGTAGCAAACAATGTGCATAATTTCTAAGCATCTGTCTCAATGCATGGAGAGCAATAGTATCCATGTCCAGAATCAAAGTTGCTCATTTCAAGCATCCATTGACCTTTGACCAGTAATGATGCATTTATGTAAACATTTTCATTCTGTTAGCTAATTAACTAAATCTATTCCTCATTGATTCTGTGATTTATATTGCTGAAAAAAAGCACATGCTTGAGAAATTTATGATTGTCAGTTATTTCAGTTTTTAAGCGAAAGCCCCTTTAAAGGCAACAACATTTGGTTTTGCTTGCCCCCTTTTATAACTTTGTCTGGGAGGCAGCAAATTATTCTCATTCGATCTTTCTCTTTTTCTTACTTTGAATATTAAAGTATAGACAAAGGTAATACAAGTATCTGGGAAGTCTTAATTTTAACACCGCTCGAATATTTCTGCATTTGACAGAAAACACTTTGAGAAATTCCATTTAACATTGATCGAAAATTGCTGGCTGTTGTAAGAGATGAAAAATGTTTGAAGAAAAAGTACACATTCTACCATATGCAAGCTGCGCTCTCTTGAGAATTCCAAGCAACAGAGAGCTGCAAACTTGTCCTTGAGTTTCTCAAAGCATAAAATGCTTCCAATCAATTCAGCAAAGATGGGATTTTCAGGTGAAAAGCACAGTACCTAGTAGATCTCGATCAACGGTTGATGACCTATCAGTCTCAATTAAATTGTAGAAGATTTACACATTTGATTGTTATTTGTGACATTTGATTATGTAACTGGAATATGATCATGGCTGATCATCTAAAATCAGTACACCGTTCCTGCCTTTTCCCCATATCCCTTGATTCCTATAGCCCTAAGTGCTAAATCTAGCTCTCTTGAAAACATCCAGTGAATTGGCCTCCACTGCCTTCCGTGGCGGAGAATTCCACAGATTTACAGCTCTCTGGTTGGAAAAAAAATCCTCATTATCAGTCCTAAATGCCCTACCCCTTATTTTTAAACTAAGACCCGTGGTTCTGGACTCATCCACCATCATTTTTCCTGCATTTTGCCTGTCAAATCCCTGAAGAATTTTACATGTTTCTATAAGATCCCCTCAAATCCTTCGAAATTCCAGTGAATACAAGCCCAGTCAACTCATTCTTTCATAATTTGTCAGTCCCGCCATCCTGGGAATTAACCTGGTGAACCTATGTTGCACTCCCACAATAGCAATAATGTTCTTCCTCAAATTAGGAGACCAAAATTGCACACAATACTCCAGGTGTAGACGCACCAGGGCCCTGTGCAACTGCAGTAGGACCTCCTTGCTTCTAAACTCAAATTCTCTTGCAATGAAGGCCAACATACTATTAGCTTTCTTCACTGCCTGCTGTACCTGTATGTTTACTTTCAATGACTGATGTACAAGGACACACAGGTCTCGTTGCACCTCTCCTTCTCTTAATCTGACACCATTCAGATAATCTGCCTTCCTGTTCTTGCCACCAAAGTGAATAACCTCACATTTATCCTCATTATGCTGCATCTGCACACTCCCCCAACCTAGCCAAGTCACCCTGCAGCTCCATAGCATCTTCCTCGCAGCTCACACTGCCACCCAGCTTTGTGGCATTTGCAAACTGAGAGATGATACATTTGATTTTGTCGTCTAAATTGTAAATAACTGGGGCCCCAGCACTGAGCCTTGCGGCACCCCACTAGTCACTGCCTGCCATTCTGAAAAGGACCTGTTAATTCCTACTCTTTGTTTCCTGTCTGCTAAGCAGTTCTCTCTCCATGTCAATACCTTACCCCCAATACCATGTGCTTTAATTTAGCATGCTAATCTCTTGTGTGGGACCTTGTCAAAGTTTTTTTGACAGTTCAGATACACCACATCCAGGCAATAAAAGGCCCCTTGATCAGTAGTAAAGTCCCTGAAGATTAGTCGAGCATGATTCCCCCTTCATAAATCCATGCTGACTTTGACCGATCCTGTCACTGCTTTCCAAATGCGCTGCTATAACATTTTTTATAATCGACTCGAGCACAGGCGGAAATCGCTATCAATACATGGGGGGGGGGACACAATTTGGGGGCGTGGCTTCTTGGTGGCCGCTCGTGCACAGCTTCAGCCGTGGGCCCTGTGGACGGTAACATCGGGAGCTGACCTGGTTGGTGAACGCCTCAGAACTCCAGCAACAGCAGCTTCATCTGCCCTGAATCGTGGGGCTTGAACCGGCCTGTTTGCGGGGCCTTTCATCGCCTGTTGCAGCTTAAAATCGGCCGGCAGGGGCTTCAACATCGGGAGCCTCGATTGCCTCGATGCAGCAGTTTTAAGATGATTTTAAGCCGCTCCGGGCGATGAAAAGCCCCCGTGAGCAGGCTGATTCAGCCTTTAAAATGCGTCTGATTCAAAAGCTACAATGGATCACAATGTGATAAATAACACTTAAACAAAATAAAACTGAAACAAATAAAGGCAAACAGAAGAACCAACCTTGGAGGGGGGAGAGAGAGAGAGAGATGGAAAAAAAAAGACTATATAACGTGAGTGACTGTGAATGAGGGACTCACCTGCAAGTCAGCCAGGAAACCCATTCGACCAGATCCCTTAATGACCTGACCTGTTTAAATCCGATACCCGTTTAAATCTTTCCCATCCACCAATACATCCAATTAGTTAAAATGGTAATTGTACCTGCATCAGACAGGTTTAAGAAATTCTCCGTGAATACCTTCAGTAATACTTGAAGGTCAAAACACAATTGGTGACACATCGTGTTAATATGATGTTAATAGAGACATTTAACCAGGGCTTAACAGTGACGCCCCCACTGCCTCGCGGAAAGTGGAGATTTTAATACATTTTTTTTCACCGAATTTCAAAATCTGGATTACAAAGCATGGGGGGTTGTCCCCACCTCTCAAAACATGGGAGGGACGTGCCCCCCCTGACGACCCCCCCCGGGATTTCCGCCCATGGACTCGAGCATCTTCCCCACTACCCATGTAACATGTTTTCTCTCTCCCTTTTTGAAAAGTGGGGTTACATTGGCTACCCTCCAGTCCACAGGAACTGATCCAGAGTCGAGAGAACCTTGGAAAATGATCACCAATGCATCCATGATTTCTAGGGCCACCTCCTTGAGTACGCTGGGATGCAGACCATCAGGCACTGCGGATTTATCTGTCTTCAGTCCCAACAGTTTACCTAACACCATTTCCTGACCAATGTGAATTCCCTTCAGTTTCTCTCTCCCACTAGATCCTCGGTCCCCTAGTATTTCTGCGAGATTATTTGTTTCTTCCTTAGTGAAGACAGAACCCAAGTACTTGTTTAACTGTTCTCCCAGTTTTAATTTTTCGCCAGACAGGGATGAACAATTTTTGGAGTTCATCCATGCGGTCTTTAAATCTTTGCTATTGCATCTCCACCATCAACCCTTTAAGTATAATTCGCCTGTCTATCCTAGCCAATTCCCGTCTTGTATCTTGAAAGTCTCCTTTCTTCACGTTCAGGACCCTAGTCTCTGAATTAACTGTCACTCCATCCTAATGTAGAATTCCACCATATTATGGTCACTGTTGCCCAAGGGGCTCTGCACAACAAGATTGCTAGCTAATCCTTCCTCATTACACAATACCCAGTCTAAGGTGGCCTGTCCTCTAGTTGTTTCTTCATATTGGTTTAAAAAACCCAACCCATATACATTCCAAGAAATCCTCCTCCTCAGCACTGCTACCAATTTGGTTGGCCCAATCTATATGTAGATTAAAGTCACGCATGACAACTGCTGTACCTTTGCTCCATGCATCCCTAATTTCCTGCTTGATGCTGTCCCCAACCTCCCTACTGCTGTTTGGAGGTCTGTATATAACTCCAACAAGTGTTTTCTGCCCTTGACTATTTCGTAGTTCTGCCATACCGAGCATGTAAGAAACTTTGCAGGGAGTACAAAAACTGACACTAAAAGCTTCTTTACATATGTAAAAGTGAAAAGATTAGTGAAAACAAATGTAGGTCCCTTACAATCAGAGACAGGAGAATTTATAAAGGCATCCAAGCTAATGTCTCTCCTTGCTCTTGCATTAATCTCCGCTTTAACTAGCAATGTCACCACCTTTTCCTTTCTGTCTATCCTTCCTGATTATTGACATTGAATATTAATCCACTGATCTATATTGGATGGAGCTCGTCTTATTTCTAATGATTTAAGATTGAAAATTTCTCTTATGGCCCTGTCCCACTTAGGAAACCTGAACGGAAACCTCTGGACATTTTGCGCCCCACCCAAGGTTTCCATGCGGTTCCCGGAGGTTTTTGTCCACCGGCAACCACTAGCGTCGCAACCGGCTGCGACTAAAAAATTACCAATTTTTAAAACAGAAACCACTTTCGACCATTAGGGAGATCCACCGGCAACCACTAGCGTCGCAACCGGCTTCGACTAAAAAATTACCGATTTTTAAAACAGAAACCTCTTTCGACCATTAGGGAGACTGACAAAAACCTCCGGGAATCGCACGGAAACCTTCGGTGGGGTGCAAAGTCTCCAGAGGTTTCCGTTCCGGTTTCCTAAGTGGGACGGGCATTAGTTTACAGAGAAAATAAAACATCACGTATGCATCAGTCGTCACTGTAAATAACTTGCCTGAAATTGTTCCCTGGAATAGAAAGCTGCTAAACAAATTTGTGTTCATGTCAAGTCACTCACCTCTTTGCATTGTTAAGTAAGGTGGTGAGTGATTCAGTTTAAGTGATTTCTGCAGTACTGATTGTGAAAAGATATTAATATTGCACAAATAATGTGTCAACTAGGTATCATTTTGTAAGATTATGAGGGGTCATCAAGCTGAAATGTCATTTCTATACCTGTGACTAATTTGTTAAATGTTTCCAGCAATTTCCATTATTATTGTAAGATCATTCTCCAATGAAATCAAGGGATATGGGGAGAAAGCAAGAACGGGGGCACTGATTTTGGATGATCAGCCATGATCGTATTGAATGGCAGTGCTGGTTCGAAGGGCCGAATGGCCTACTCCTGCACCTATTTTCTGTTTCTATGACATAAATATATTTACAAAACGTATGAAAAGACAAAAATAATGCAGTTGTCATTTTTAATACTTCTGACCCATCTTTAACCCTTTGCAAAACTATTAGTGATGTTTTTAACGGAAGAATAACTGATTATTAAATTTTTTTGTGGTGTTAAAAATCATGTGACAGAATAAAAGCAAAGAGATTTCCTTCATAAATGACAAAAAATGATATTGATGAATGCACTTGTTGACTGTTGTCCCTTTTGAAACAGCTCAAACTTTAAAATTTAATCACATGGTAACTATTCAAAGTTCTGTTTCAGCTTTGAATCATAAGCTTAGATAATGTGGTAAGCCAAATGCATGCTTTGTGAATGTTGCATGACATGGCTACAACTTTTCAAGGCTTGTGGCAATGCTGAACTGGCATTGCACTTCCATCAGGTGCTGCAGACCATTTTGCATCATGGCTAGATGTGGGCAGTCAGTGGAGGAGAGTGAAGGGTGGTGGTTGGTGCTTCAAATGGAGTGGAGCAGTTTGGGATGTGTCAATGATTAGAGGGGGTTGGGACGGGGAACAAAGGTATGATCGGAGGATTGGGGCTGAAGTTGAGGGGAGCTACGGAGAAGAGCAGATATGGGGGATGGGGGAAATGAGTTTCGTGGTGGGGGAGAGAGGTGGTTGCGACCATAGGTCATAGAGGCATACAGCGTGGAAACAGGCCTTTTGGCCCAGCTTGCCCACATCAACTAACAAGTCCCATCTACACTAATCCCACCTGCCTGTGTTTGGCCCATATCCCTCAAAACCTTCCTACCTGCCTAAATGTTTCTTAAAATTTGCAACATACCTGCCTCAACAAGCACCTCCGACAGCTTGTTCCATATACCCACCACCCTTTTGGTAAAAAAGTAATCTCTTGGGTTCCTATTAAATCTTTCACCCCACACCTTAAACCTATGGTTCTCGATTCCACTGCTCTGGGCAAGAGACTCTGTGCGTTTACCCGAAGTATTCCTCTCACAATTTTGTACTCCCCTATATAACCCTCATGCTCCTGTGTTCCAGGGAATAGAGTCCTAGCCTGCTCAACCTTTCTTTATAGCTCAACCCTCGAGTCATGGCAACATTCTCGTAAATGGTACAGCGGTGGAGGTGGTGACTTACAGAGCCTGAGACCCGGATTCAATCCTGACTACGAGTGCTGTCCGTACAATTAGTACATTCTCCCTGTGACTGTGTGGGTTTTCCCCGGGTGCTCTGGTTTCCTCCCACGCTTCAAAGAATTAGAGGTTTGTAGGTTAATTGGCTTCAGTCGAAATTGTGAATTCTCCCTCGTGTGTAGGGTAGGGCTAGTGTACGGGGATATCTGGTCGGCGCGGACTCGGTGGGCCGAAGGGCCTGGTTCCACGATCTTTAAACTAAATCTCTGCACCCTTTCCAGCTTGACAACATCTTTCCTAAAACGAAACACAATACTCTAAATGTGGCCTCGCCATCGTCTTGCATAACTGCAACATGACCTCCCAACTTCTATACTCAATGGGTGTGACCACATGATAGAAATTAGGCCTGGCACTTGCCTTAGTTGGCACTGTGCAATGGAAACATGAAAGTCCTCACAGTACTAACAATGCTGATTTAGAGGTCGCAAGAATGACAACTAAGTTTTGCAACTTATTTTATTCATAAAATAGCTTCTTAGCTCACAGGTTCTCACAACACGTCTGACCACAATGGTGGTCAGCACTGAGCTGCTGTGCGAAAGCAAAACCGCGCGAAAACTAGCAGCCCCTCCCGAGTCACGTGGAGTGGCCACCGCCACCGGGCTGTCCTCGTCGATGTGTGCTGGCCTAAGGCGGCTCACGGAGACGAACTCCTCCCTGCCACCCATGTCCAACGTGAACGTCGAGGTACCGGTCCTCAGCAGCCTGTGCCAGGCACGTGCCATCAGGGTAGGCAAGGTAGGCACTGCCTACCCTGACTAAGATTATGAAATGGCAATTATTAAATATGAATAGTAAAGGCATGGGAGAATTATGCCTATCTAAGAGATGGATCTCTTAGGTAGGCATAATTTTCCGTGCCTTTCGTCCGCAGCGCTTGTAACACGGGAAGGGCTGTGCAGCCCACGGGCCGTCAGCGCTGTCTGAGCCGTCAGTTTCAAGGGGAGCTGAAGGCAGCAGAAATTCTGCCTTTGCAGCACTGCGCATGCGCAGCAGTACACTGCGCATGCCCAGCGCGAGTTTCTTGGCGGGATTTTCGAATATGGATTGCCATTATTTTAATAATTTCTCAGGAAACAAAGAGTGAAGAATGGACTTAATGTACCAATAATGTGGTAAATGCATTTCTTGGTGCTTAATTTTTATAAATACTGTATTTCCCGGGGTGGGGGGAGAGCTCTGTTCATAATATTTGGGGAGTCTGGCGTTGTGAAGGAGGGGATGGGGTCAGTAACCCACTTGCCACGCTCCGGTCTGAGTGCAGGTAGATGGGACTAGGTGACAGTAAGTGTTCGGCACGGAGTAAAAGGGCGGAGATGGCCTGTTTCCGTGCTGTAATTGCTATATGGTTTTATTGTGGCCGGGGAGTGAATTAGCTTGGGTGGCTGCCGCAGCGCTCTGGGCACAGACAGCACAACTGGCCGCCACTTCCGAGGAAGGAAGCAGCTCGGGTGACTGACTTTGAGCGGCCGCCGGGACCCTGCCACTTCAGCCACTTCAGCCCCGTCTGCTAGTCCCCGTCTCCTCTGGCAGTGTCTCCATCTGAACATCTCTCGCCTGCCGCTCGCCGGCCAGCTTCCCGCAAATCTTTAAATTCCGACAGCGCGTTCACGGGACCAGTTGAGGTTACTCGGCTGTGGGAATTTAAGGATTTGCGGGATGCGGTTGACATGAGCAAAGCCGGCGAACGGCAGGTGAGAGATGTTCAAACGGACAGAACTGCCAGAGGTGTGCGGGCCGGCAGAAGGCGCTGAAGTGGCAGCCGTTTCTGTTGTCGGGTCCCGGCGGCCGCTCGCACCCGAGCTGCTTCTATCCCCGGAAGTGGCGGGCAGTTCTGCTGTCCGTGCCCGGAGCGGTGAGTGAGTCTGACATGATCTCTGACCCCCCTCCTTTTCAACACTCCTGCCCTCCCCGCATCTTTACCCCCTGGCACAGACTCTCCACACGCTGTGAAAGGAACTCTCCCTCCAAATGGACCCTTGAATTAGTATTGTCATTCAATAAGATGACAACTGATTCAACATCCCGGTGTGCTCCCGTTTTTCCCACCATCTCTCCACCTGCCTTCATCCTCCGTCCCTCATCCATTCAGTGATTAGAAAATGAAGGAGATTGAGAAGCCTTGATAAAATTATTGGATTATTGTAACGCACTCTACTCTGGAGTCGCAAGAGCTTCATTGGCTCGTCTCCAGCTTGTCCAAAATGCCGCCGCTCGCCTTTTGACCGGAGCTCGAAAGAGGGAGCACATTACGCCAATTTTGGCCTCCCTTCACTGGCTCCCAGTGCATTTTTGAGTTCACTTCAAAATTCTTTTGTTTGTTTTTAAATCGCTGAATGGGCTCGCCCCGTCTTATCTCTCTGAGCTGCTCCACCTATATGCTCCTGCCCGGTGCCTCAGGTCAGCTGATCAGCTGCTCCTTGAGGTACCAAGGTCTATGCGGAGGCTCAGAGGGGATAGAGCCTTTTCTGTTGCTGCTCCGGCACTCTGGAACACCTTGCCGCTGCACATCAGACAGGCCCCCTCACTGTCCATCTTCAAATCCTCCCTCAAGACTCATTTTTATTCCTTGGCTTTCGACACTGGCTGAGGCTTTGCTCCTGTTCTTAGTGCTTTTAATGTCTTTTAACTTTTAGAGTGTGTTTTTTATAGTCCTTCGTCTTACGGTTTTTAATGGTTTGTAGTGCCTTGTCCATGAGTTCTCATGTACAGCACTTTGTGGCAACTGTAGTTGTTTAAAGCGCTTTATAAATAAATAAATAAATAAATAAAAATAAAAAATTGAATTCTTACTTATTTTTTATTTTTTACGAAGAGAACAATCTGCGTATGCGCGGTATAAGATTTTTTTAAAAAGCCGGCTGACTGCCTACCCTGAGTAATTACTCACGGCACGTGCCTGCCCTGTACGGCCCCTCGTACACCCGCTCGAGCGGTGAGCATCCCTACGAAGGACAACATAAGCACAATCCCGTAACATAGTAGGCACATGCACCGCGGATGATACGCGTCGGGAAGTGGGAACCGGGACCAAAGTGCGCGCCTGCTCGCAAAGGTCAGCTAACACTGCCGAAGCCAAGACCTCCTGATTCCGGGAGACGGGTATAAAATCCCCGGGCACCCGCAAAACCCAGCTGTAAACCAGCTCGGCTGAGGCAGTGTTGAGGTCCTCCTTAGGCGTGGTTCTGATGCCGAGTAGAACCCAAGGCAACTGGTCGACCCAATTGGGGCTGGTGAGCTGAGCCTTCAACGCCGACTTAAGGTGCCTGTGGAAACGCTCAACCAAACCGTTGGACTCTGGGTGATACGCGGTGGTCTGCTGCAGCTTTGCACCATACAGCTGCGCCATACCACGCCACAGGGAGGACGTGAACTGGGCCCCTCGATCAGTAGTGATATCGGAAGGAACCCCGAAACGAACGATCCAATGTGATACGATAGCCCGCGCACAAGCCTCAGAGGAGGTATCAGTTAAAGGTATCGCCTCTGCCCACCTGGTAAACATGTCCACGATAGTCAGTAGGTGAGTAGCCCCACGCGAACACTGCAAGGGACCTACCAGGTCGACAAGGATGTGCAGGAACCTGCCGTCCGGGACAGCGAAATCCTGCACGGGCGGACGCACATGCCTCTGCACCTTGGAAGTCTGGCAGGGGTTGCAAGAGCGGGCCCACACTGCGACCTGCTTCCGTAACCCGTGCCAGACGAACTTGGCCGCGAACAGGGTAGAGGTGGCACGAATGGACGGGTGCGCTAGGCTGTGGATGGTGCCGAAAATCCGACTCCTCCAGGCGATCGGGACGATGGGGCGGACTTTGCCTGTGGAGACATCGCAAAGGACCTGCACGCCGGCGGCGCGCGGGGTACCTTGGCTAACTTAAGGCCCGACTCAGCGTTGCGATAAACCCCCCATACCGGCATCCACCTGCTGGGCAGCGGCCAGCTCCTAGGCTTAAACCACACCTAGGCTTAAAGCGGAAACTTCTGGGGCTGTGGGACGGGACAGCGCGTCAGCCACAACATTCAGCTTCCCCGCCACACGCCGAATGTCAGATGTGAATTCGGATATGTAGGCGAGGTGCCTCTGCTGCCTGGCGGACCAGGGATCGGACACCTTGGCGAAAGCGAACGCGAGTTTCTTGTGGTCCATGAATGCAGTGAAGGCGCGACCCTCCAGGAAATAACGGAAATGGCGGATTGCTAGGTAGAGCGCGAGGAGTTCCCGATCGAAAGCGCTGTACTTAACTTCGGGGGCTCTCAGCTGCCTGCTGAAAAATGCCAGCGGCACCCAGCGGTTACCTGCACGTTGTTCAAAGACAGCGCCCACCGCGACGTTGGATGCCTCCACGGTGAGGGCCGTCGACGGGTGCCCTGCCTCGTGCAGGCCGATTCTGCGGGAACGTAGAATGTAGATGTAGTCCTCCTGCATGATCTTTTGCTTGTCTAACGACGGCTAGACAGGTCGGGGTCACCAATTTGGTGGTCGCAAGAACGGCAACTTATTTGATTCACAAATAGCTTCTTAGCTCACAGGCTCTCACAACACGTCTGGCCACAACGGTGGTCAGAACTGAACTGCCGCGCGAAAGCAAACCCGCACGAAAACTAGCAGCCCTTCCCAAGTCACGTGACCGCGGCTTCCGAACACCAGGTTCGATACCTGCGTGCGCCAGCAGGTGCCGCTACACTGATGCAATTTAGACTGACTTTCCCCATGGAATCGCAAATGGAGCACGGCAGAGGTAACAACATTATTTACCAAGTACTTGATGGACAAGCTTGGTTCATGCCCAGTCAAATTTCCTGAGTGACACAAACCAAAGTGGCGACTATCACATGTCTTCTCCTCCGAATTGCATTTCAATTGTGTTTGTTAAAATTAACACCACCACGTAATTGAAGTATTTGCTACAGACTTCTCAATAAAACAATAGTCTGTTGAAATTTATCACTGGAAAATCAATATTGGGTAAACATTATTGCCCATTGATAATGAATTACTAATAGTTTTTTAAATGGTTATGAACATACTTTCTAAATCCTTGTGAAATCTTGAGAATAGGAGGATTTTGTAATTTGACTATCTGAAGTGGACTTTCACTGTCCAGTTACCAAAGCATAGAGTCTTACAGTATGGAAACAGGTCCTTTGGCCTAACTTGCCCACACCAGCCAACATATCATAGCTACACTAGTCCCACCTGCCTGCATTTGGCACATATCCCTCTCAACCTGTCCTATCCATGTACCTTTCTAAATGGTTCTCAAATGTTATCTAAATGTTTGACCTACGAGGATGATATGTGATGAAGCAGTCCCTTCTGTAGAATGTCTGTGTTACCTTTTCAATTCTGTGCGAGTTGTAACTCCAGGAAATTATAATCTAAATTCTCAGTTATTGCACAGATGTATATTCAAATTGATTCCAAATTTACAGCTGTATTTAATCAGTCTGCAGGCTACAACTGGAAGTAATTCAATGTTGATAGAAGTGAAAAATGTCTCTCTCCATCTTTTGATGCCAAATTCACACAGGCTGAGAATAAATGTAAATTAAACCCATTCAAGGAAACTCTACTGGTTTCGGGGAGGGCAAACAATACCTTTCTGTTTGAGGCACATTGTGTCTTATGACGGGGTAAGTCTGCGCGTGGAGAACACTTAATTCAGTGTAAATTAGCAACTGCAAAATAAAAAAATTGCATTGCAACAGGATGTGCACTGTTTTGGTTTATGCTGACTACATAAATAGATGAGAAAAATAGTTTCAGGTGGAAAAGCTTACTCATTTTAACATGGAAGATAGTGAGAATATTTGTGCTTTGAGAATAAAATTATCTTCTGTGAAACTAATGTTTTATGTAATCTGGATTTGCCCATTTTTTAAGTTGCATTGGATCTCTTTTATCCAAAAATGTGCAATTGAGTGCATATTTCGCAATGTGCCAAAGCACTTCACAGCTGATGAAATACTTTTGAAGTGAAATAACGCTTGCAAATGACAATCACAAATGAAAAATGATATAGTTGTTAATAACACACATGGCCATGGGGACTGTTTTGGCTATAGTATGTTGTTAAAGGGTTCACTTATTGGTGCTCCATTGTTTATTGTTCCTTGTACCTTGTACCTTCCGAAGAGTCCACCAGGGACTACACTGAAAGCTAAGGGGCTGTCCCACTGTACGAGCTAATTCAAGAGCTCTCCCGAGTTTAAAAAAAAATCAAACTCTTGGTAAGCACGTAGAATGTGCGGAGCGGGTACGTCGGAGCTCGGGACGTCTCTTAGTGGCCCGTAATGCTAACGGCAGGTGCTCGGGAAGACTAGTGAAGATTTTTCAACATGTTGAAAAATGTCCACGAGAGCCCTGAGTACCTACGAGCGGCTATTACCATAATTCTCTGAGCTCGAATCGGGGGAAACACGGGAGAATTAGCTCGTACAGTGGGACAGCCCCATTAGACAATTTTATACTGGACAATGTTTACATTTATCAAGCCAATTAATCAAGCCAATTAACCTACAAACCTGCACGTCTTTGGAACGTGGGAGGAAACCGAAGATCTTGGAGAAAACCGGCAGGTCACGGGGAGAATGTACAAACTCCGTACAGACAGCGCCGGTAGTCGGGATCAAACCCGTGTCTCCAGCGCTGCATTTGGCTGTAAGGCAGCAACTATACCACTGCGCCACCGTGACTGCCAATGATTTGCTGCTTTTTAAAGTTATGATATTGTTTTCATATTGCCCTCCCATTTTGTATTTTCCATTCCTGTCACTTTCCCATTTGTAATTTGTTTTTCCTGAAATGTTGATCTTTATTTTTCAATCTTTGTAGGAATGCGTTCTGTATTTTCAGCAAATGGTCATTATTTAGTACAAAATAGGTAGAAGTGTTATGGTTCTCATCTGTTTTACAATTTTCTATTTGAATAGTCCCCTGGGATCCAGGGTGACTTGCTGACTGCAGCTCCTACCTGTCATCAGTCACCCTCGCTGAGACTTTCCACGTTTAAGATAAAATCCCAATGTCTCAACTGACAGAAACTGCAGGATTCCATTAGATCCCTGTTCAAGCACAATGCTTCAATTTTCTTGCCTTTCCTTTGAGATACTGTAACTGCATTAGCCGATTAATTTAATTTAATATTTCCCTTTCCTCTGGCTTCATATTTCACGCCCGTTCTCACCATATCATGCATGCTCTTGTCTCCTTATTATCACTAGCCTTTGGCCACTCATCTGCCAATCTAAACCACCCCCCTCAGCTGTATGCACCTACCACTTGCTCAGCTTTGTCCCGCCTACGCCCCCCGCCCCTCTTTTCCAGCTTTGTCTCCCCACACCTCCCCCACCACAATCAGTCTGAAGAAGGTCCTTGGCCAGAAAAGTTACCTATCCATGTCTTCCAGAGATGCTGTGTTACTACCTCGCCTTTTTTTTTGTCTAAATGTTTGAGTCTCTCAAAGCACAGTGGGAAAGAGCACTTTCTGACACATTTTTGAATTCACTTACTGCACAGTGCTTGCACAGTCTTCCATCCCCAGTTATGGTAAGTACAGGCAGCCATTGTTTCTGCAGGTAGCTGGGTGGGGGTCAGGTGCTCAACATTAGGTCGACAGTGTGGTGCCTGGAGTAGCACCCCTAGTCAAGTCAAGTCAAGTCAAAAGAGTTTATTGTCATGTGTCCCTGACAGGACAATGAAATTCTTTCTTTGCATAGTACAACAGAACATAGTAGGCATTGACTACAAATTATATACTTAAATACACACATTAATTAATAAATTAATAAAGTGCAAATAACAGATGGAGGGGTATTAATGTTCAGAGTTTTGTCCGAGCCAGGTTTAATAGCCTGATGGCTGTGGGGAAGTAGCTATTCCTGAACCGGGTCGTTGCAGTTCGCGGGCTCCTGTACCTTCTACCCGAAGGTAGCAGGGAGATGAGTGTGTGGCCAGGGTGGTGTGGGTCCTTGATGATGCTGCCAGCCTTTTTGAGGCAGCGACTGTGGTAGATCCCCTCGATGGAAGGAAGGTCAGAGCCGATGATGGACTGGGCAGTGTTTACTACTTTTTGTAGTCTTTTCCTCTCCAGGGCACTCAAGTTGCCGAACCAAGCCACGATGCAACCGGTCAGCAAGCTCTCTACTGTGCACCTGTAGAAGTCAGAGATAGTCCTCCTTGACAGACCGACTCTCCATAATCTTCTCAGGAAGTAGAGGCGCTGATGAGCTTTCTTAATAATTGCATCTGTGTTCTCGGACCAGGAAAGATCTTCATATTGTACAGGATATAAACGGGACTGTGGGTCCCCATCCTACTCCTTCCAAAGTCCACAATCAGTTCTTTGGTTTTGCTGGTGTTGAGGGCCAGGTTATTGTGCTGGCACCATATGGACAGTCGCTCGATCTCTCTTCTGTACTCCGACTCATCACCATCAGTGATACGTCCCACCACAGTGGTGTCGTCTGCGAACTTGATGATGGAGTTCGCACTATGACCGGCTATGCAGTCAGGAGTATAGAGTGAGTACAGCAGGGGGCTGAGCACGCAGCCTTGAGGTGCTCCCTTGCTGATTGTTATCGAGTCTGACACATTTCCACCAATACGAACAGACTGTGGTCTGTGAATGAGGAAGTCGAGGATCCAATTGCAGAGGGATGCGCTGAGACCCAGTTCTGCGAGTTTGGTAACCAGCTTGGAGGGGATGATTGTGTTAAATGCCGAGCTGTAGTTAATGAATAACAGCCTGACATATGAGTTTTTGTTGTCCAAGTGGTCCAGAGCCACCATTGATCTACGTCCACCATTGATCTGTTGTGGCGGTAAGCGAACTGCAGTGGGTCCAGGTTTTTGTCGAGGTAGGAGTTGATTTGCGCCATGATCAACCTCTCGAAGCACTTCATCACCACAGGCGTTAGTGCCACAGGTCGATAGTCATTGAGGCACGTCACCTTGCTCTTCTTGGGCACCGGTATTATTGATGCCCTTTTGAGGCAGGTGGGAACCTCAGACCTCAGAAGTGACGGGTTGAAAATGTCCATAAAAACTCCAGCCAGTTGGTCCGCACAGGTTTTTAGAACACGACCAGGTATGCCATCAAGTCCAGACGCTTTTCGAGGGTTCACCCCTCTGAAAGAAGAAAAGGCTGGAGAAACTCAGCGGGTGCAGCAGCATCTAAGGAGCGAAGGAGATAGGCGACGTTTCGGGTCGAGACCCTTCTTCAGACTAGTCAGGGATCAGGGAAACGAGAGATATAGACGGTGATGTGGAGAGATAAAGAACAATGAATGAAAGATATGCAAAAAAGTATCGATGATAAAGGGAACAAGCTATTGTAAGCTGTTAGTGGTGTGAAAATGAGAAGCTAGCGCGACTAGGGTGGGGGAGAGGGATAGAGAGAGAGTGAGGGAATGCCAGGGCCCGAGGGCTGATGGAGAAGTGGGAAGGGGAGGAGACAGCAAGGGTTAACAGAATTGAGAAAATTCAATGTTCAAGCCCAGAGGATGCAGACTCCCCAAGCGGAATATGAGGTGCTGTTCCTCCAACTTGCGGTGTTGCTCATTCTGGCCATGGAGGAGGCCCGGGACCGAGAGGTTGGATACGGAATGGGAGGGGGAGTTGAAGTGCTGAGCCACTGGGAGGTTGGCTTGGTTATTGCGGACCGAGCGGAGGTGTTCGGCGAAACGATCGCCAAGCCTCCGCTTGGTCTCACCGATATAGATCATCTGGCATCTGGAGCAGCGGATGCAGTAGATGAGGTTGGAGGAGGTGCAGGTGAACCTCTGTCGGACCTGGAAGGACTGCTTGGGTCCCTGAAAGGAGTGGATGGGGGAGGTGAAGGGACAAGTGTAGCATTTCTTGCGGTTGCAAGGGAAAGTGCCCGGGGAAGGGGTAGAGCGGGAGGGAAGGGAAGAAGCCTGATTGTCTCCCAACTAACAAGGATTACTGGAGAGCAATCACAAGCAAAGCTCTGGCTCAGTTTCCCTTTCTGGCCAGAAACATTGAAGCTAGTTCCAGTTCTTTCTCAGTTCTTGCTGTCTGAGACTGGTGGCTTTGGTTTGTGTCCAGCTGTGTGATGCCTGGTTCAAATTGTCTGACTGGCCTAAATGAGCTAATCTCCAGGAGAGACTAACTTATATTCATTCCTATAAGACTTCAGTGTCTGCTTTGTCCTACCATTTATAAAACCCAGTTGCTCTTGCAAGTTGCTCTCCCTTTGGTATGATTCTTCAGGATTTTTGATTGGGAATGTCACCCCGCCAGACTGTAGGTAACATCTTCTGGTCTTGTGGGAGTTCCTGCCCACATTATAGTGCTCAAGACCACCATGTGATTTTCAAAAGGACGCACAGTTGCAATAACATCAAGGGTAAGTGCAAAACGGTGGAAAGTAATTCAGAAACATTGACTTTTACACCAGATTACACCAGATTTGACAACTGTCCTAGTTCTTTGTTTTTATAAATATTTGAATGTGTCAGAAAATCAAAGACATTTAAAAGCTTTAAAATACATAAAAATAATACTTATTTACAAGCATCCCAAGTGCTTGAAATTAATTAAAAGCTTTAAGGTTAAGTCAAATACCAATGAAAATGATTGTCACTCACATGGATTTTCCTTTTTGATTCATTTCAAATTGGTGATCCAATTCAAGTGAGTGGGGTCAGATCACACGTGACAACCATGTTGGTATACAGCTGGAGGGATTGCTGTGTGCCTTTTGTTCTGTCTCTGGACTGTGCCTGTGTCAAGCTCAGTTGCAGCTTCTACATTGCAATGCCCAAATGTAAACGTCAGGGATAGGCTGACCCACACACTGCAGTTACCTGGTGAGTCTCTATAGAATCACTGACCATCATGGCCATTACCACTTTCAGTAGCACCACGAGATTTTTAATGCATTAAAATTACTGGTTTGATCTTTCATGGAGTGCATCTCTAGCAATTCTCATGTCCACATTATGAAAAAGATACAGAGGAACAAATACATCCACTAATGTGGATTTGGGAGAAATTTCCTTTCAAAGACTGATGATGGTGGGGAATTTGCCATCAGTGATATAATTGAGGCAATGGCAAAGGGATCTTTAAAGGGAAGTTGGAATAAAGAAGAGAGAAATATTTTGATGGGTTAGAAAAGAAAGGTGGAAGTGGGATCATTTTGAAAGTAAATGTCATCACTGGACCTTTGTGTTGAATATCTTATGGCTGTGCTGACCTTTCTGTCCTGGGCCTCCTCCATTGTCAGTGAAGTCAAACGCAATTGGAGGAACAGCAACTCATATTTCGCTTGACCACAGCTAATAATGGCCTGTCTCCTTTATCATCATAACTTTTTGCATATCTTTAATTCATTTGTTCTATATCTCTCTACATCACCGTCTATATCTCTTGTTTCCCTTTTCCCAGACTCTTGAGTTTGAAGGATGGTGTCGACCCGAAACGTCACATATTCCTTTTCTCCAAAGATGCTGTCTGACCCGCTGAGTTACTCCAGCTTTTTGTGTCTATCTGCGGCATTAAGAGTTGGGTTTGGATAGAAGAACTTCCTTCAGTACCAACATTACTGAAGAAAACTAGCATCAACCTATTACCTCTCATGTTTTGTCCTGCCTCTCCTTTCACCCAGTTTTCTTTCCCCTCCCCTTGAAATAGTCTGAAGAAGGGCACCGACCCGAAACGTCGCCTATCCATGTTCTCCAGGGATGCTGCCTGACCCGCTGAGTTACCCCGGCACTTTCATTGAGTTAAAAAAAATTCAGATCTCATGTTGCAACTATGGCTATGCCACAGCTTCCAGCCTCAGTCAGGCTTAGTAAATCTTGCCTACCTCCAATATCTTCAATTATGGGTCTGCCTGCCACATGTGGCCACAATGCACAAATTTGTCGTTTGACCCACCCTTGCCTGGTCTGTTTAGTTTGTAAGATATTTAACTGGTTTTAATATAGTGAATTCCATTCACTGATGCCCTGATTGGTGTTTATTCAGTATTGTCGACAAGGTTTAACAAATTCTTCCTATAGCTGTGACAATATTATTGTGGTTTTGAAAATCTGGCCTGTGGAAATGAGTGTCATTTGTGGCATTGCTGAACCTTTTGCACTAAACTTTGCGCTTAACAACTATACATTGGTGCCTGACTTTGGGGACTGTTCTCACTCCCTGCTGCTTTTCTAATTGTAGCACAGCTAGACGGTTGTTGCTGAGGACTTGAAAGAATGTTGTTAATCACTCTGTTCAGACTGTATTGCGGTTGGATGATGTCGGTGGGGGCACAAAGCAGAAAATCGAGGTTTCCACTTCTTGTCTCTTTGTGGCTTCCAGTTTGTTTTCTCGTTGCAGTAAAATTGCTGTTCAAGCCTCAGTAATGTAAGTGGCAAATACCTTAATAGCATTGATGTACGGAGGGATCTTGGGCTGCAAGAGGATTTGGAGAGGGTGCAGAAGAAGTTCACCAGGATGTTAGTTAGACACAAAATGCTGGAGTAGCTCGGTGGGACAGGCAGCATCTCTGGAGAGAAGGAATAGGTGACCTTTCCTTCCTCCCTTCTTTCCATAAATGCTGCCTGTCCCGCTGAGTTACACCAGCATTTTGTGTCTATCTCTGGTGTAAACCAGTATCCGCAGTTCCTTCCTTCACCAGGATGATGCCTGGTTAGAAGAGAATTGGGAGCGGCTGGACAAACTTGGATAGATACAAAAAGCTGGAGTAACTCAGCAGGACAGGCAGCATCTCTGGAGAGAAGGAATAGGTGACGTTTCGGATCGAGTCTCTTCTTCGGACTGGTGATGGAAATTGGTGGTGAAGTTGATGAAGTCCATGAGTTCTACATGGGTGCAGGAGGTAGCACTGAGATAGAGATGTAATGGAGATGGAGTTTGGGGACAGGGCCATGTGAAACGGATTGTTTTTGCTGGAGTGTTTGAGGCTGAGGGGGACACGTGATAGAAGTATATAAAACCATGAGGCATACACAGGGTAGAGTCTTTTTCCTTGGGGAGGAAATGCCAAATGCCAAGGGCATAGGTTTAATACAAGTGGGGTGAAGATAAAGGAGGTTTGCGGCAGGTTTTTTACGCAGGGAGCAGTGGGTGCACAGTGGGCTGAAGTGCAGTGTTGATGGGCCAAATCATGGTTTATTTGGCCTGTGCCTCGCATCTGTCTCACCAGCCCCTGCTACCCGCACACTGTGTCGCCCCCATGCTCTTGTTCATTCTAATCATTGTTCCACATGTTGAGTTGGACAGCAACTTTCATTTATAACTGTTTCTTCTAGTTTGTGGTTACATTTAAAGCAAGTAAATATTTGTTCATAACAAAGCATTTGGACTTGTCCGAGTGTTCTGCTTTTTCATTCAGTGGTTCTTGATCCAATCATATTTTCATGGCAGGAAATTCTTTGCATTCTTTTCTGAACGGCAGGCTTTAGGCCTAAATAAATTATTCTTCAGATAAAGCAATTTTGAACTTTGCACAATTTATTGCTATCACTTCGTACTGTCACTAAACTGCATTTCATTGTACCCATACTTGTATCTGTGCAATGACATTAAAGTTGAATTGAATTGAATTGAATTGAAATGCAAATAACTCATTCCCAGCATGTCACTTTGATGTCCTGGACCACTGCTGCTCATAGAAACATAGAAACATAGAAATTAGGTGCAGAGTAGGCCATTCGGCCCTTTGAGCCTGCACCGCCATTCAATATGATCATTGCTGATCATCCAACTCAGTATCCCGTACGTGCCTTCTCTCCATACCCTCTGATCCCCTTAGCCACAAGGGCCACATCTAACTCCCTCTTAAATATAGCCAATGAACTGGCCTCAAATACCCTCTGTGGCAGAGAGTTCCAGAGACTCACCACTCTCTGTGTGAAAAAAGTCTTCCTCATCTCGGTCTTAAAGGATTTCCTCCTTATCCTTAAGCTGTGACCCCTTGTCCTGGACTTCCCTAACATCGGGAACAATCTTCCTGCATCTAGCCTGTCCAACCCCTTAAGAATTTTGTAAGTTTCTATAAGATCCCCTCTCAATCTCCTAGCTCGCTTTAGACTTCGAAAAATAACTTATTTGCCACTTCCCACTGCTCCTCAACCCTACAATCAATTGCGGCTTGGAGCGTTTTAAACAAATATAGACTCAGAAAATACCAAATTATTATTCTCTATATTTTCAAATTTTCTGTTCCGTGTCTGAAGACGTGATTCTCAGCTACTAATGTATGGATGATGTTCATGTGTGATCAGTGATGGTAATTGCTGGTCTGATGAGGGGTTACAGTATATTATTCAGAGTAGCTTGTTTCAACCATGACTCCCTACTCCAAGAGTGCTGAAAGTAATTATGCTGACTTAAACCACTACTTCGATAGACAATGGCTACGTTGGCACATGTCACACTCGTAATTTTAACATCAAAGTGGGTGGATTTATTTGGAAGGGAATTTAGATGCAAGATAAATATTTGAACCAAATCCCAATGCATTTCAGTGGCAGGAGTAAGGATTGGGCAATGCCTTCTCTCGAAAACATGGTTAATTGAAGGCATCTGAAGAGGTTGTGTGTCTTCATTTTATCAAGGTTTTGGTTTTAGCTGATGTTGATGGGGTTTCCCTGACTTTGGGGAAAACTGGCCCTTACAAAGAGCCAGCTGGACTTCAAATCTCCCAAAATGCTACTTTGCAGACTGTGTGTGGAGCAGCAATTGCAAATCCATTTCCTCCGGACCCAGAAAGGTATCTGTCACCTCAATTCCACCCCCACCCCCCTCACTTCCCCATTGGAAGAGTGTACAGGGGGTTTTGCGGTTTGTCCAGTTCTCACATCGTTACCGTCCTGCCCCAATGACATCTCGACCATCTTACCCCAAAACGACTGCAGTTCGTTGAGCTCCCCGTGATCTTAACTCACTGCAATCAATGTCTCATAACCATATGATACGATAGAACTTTATTTATCCCAGGGGGGAAATTGATCTGCCAACAGTCATAAAAACGCAAAATACATGAAACATGAAATTAAAGTGACGAGTGGAAAGGATTGGGGATGTGCAAAGATTGGGGGGGGGGGGGGGGGGGGGGGGGGGGGGGGGGGGGGAGGGGGGAAGGAGGGGAGTCGGTCTCAGTCTACCCATGACAGAAGGGGGAGGAGTTGTACAGTTTGATAGCCACAGGGAAGAAGGATCTCCTGGGGTGTTCTGTCCAGTGTCTTGATGGAACCAGTCTGTTGCTGAAGGTACTCCTCGGGTTGACCAGTGTGTCATGGAGGGGGTGAGTTGTATTGTCCAGGATGCTCCGCAGTTTGAGGGGCATTCTCCCCTCCAAGCCCACCTCCCATGAATCCAACTCCTCCCCAGGATGGAACCAGCCTTCCTGATGAGTTTGTTAATCCTATTGGCGTCCGCGGCCTTTGCCCTGCTGCCCCAGCACACGGCAGCGACAAAGTTTGGTAAATATTGGTACCTTGGAACCAGTTGGGTCTTTTTAAAGTAGAGGTTCCTCATTAGCAACGGTGTCAAAGGTTACGGGGAGAAGGCAGGAGAATGGGTTAAGAGGGACAAATAGATCAACCATGCAGAGCACAGATTAGATGGGCTTAATGGTTTAAAAATGCTCCTATGCCTTATGATTTTATGAAAATAAGAGGCTACAGCTCATTTTAAATTTGAGTCGTTGACTACCCTAGCTGATAATATCTGATGTTTTCAGTTTCCTTGGTACTCCGTGAGCAAAGCTATTTGAAAGCATTAACAGACCAAAAACATTTTTTTTAAGATTAACAAAAACAAAGCACTGTTCAAGGAAACTTTCCCTCGGGTGCTTATTAGTGTTTGATGAAAATGAGTCAGTTATTTGGCTATACATCTGTCATCTTGCTTTCTCTGTTTTTGCGTATTGCATATTTCATCTCACTTGTGTGAAACTATCGGCATGATTAGTGGCTACAATTACTCATCCGGCATCTCAAAATAATGAAATGGACTAATGAAGATTGGGCATTTTGGGGCATAAATCACACCAATTAACAGGCAAGCCCAAGAGGTAGTAGAGAAGGCAAATAGTATGTTGGCTTTCATTGGGAGGGCATTGGAGTTCAACAATAGGGAGGTTTTAGTAAAGTTCTTGGTATTGGTGATGCCACGCTGAACAGTTAATGCCCGTAGTGGAGTTTTGAAGAATGAGAGTGATCTTATCCAAATGGATAAAATCCGATGTGCACAGCTGTTGGGATGTTTCCACCAGTTGGAGAATCATGAGCAAGGGGACATGTTACAAAATAAGGAGCCAGTCATTTAGAAATGAGATGCATCGGAATTTCCTCTCATGGAAATCTTAATAACATGGTGTCAGGACAGTGACGTCTTCCTGAATGTAAACGTGGAAGGAGCTGGCTATCAACTTTAGGAAGCATCTGAGTCCCCTCTGCTCCATTGTGGACATTGGACTTTGTCGATGGAACTGATCGCTACAATGCTGAGACCTGTATTCTGCACTATGTATCTTCCCTTTTGCTCCACCTATTGTACTTGAGTTAAACTTAATTTGGTTTATATATGTTATTAACTAATCTGATGAATCGGAGCCTCAGAGAGTAGCTAGCCTCTGGAATTCTCTGCCATTGAGGATGGTGGAGGCCACAATATTCAATCGGCTCTCTCATTGTTTGTAGTCATTGGTTTTAATAATCAATAATTAGCAAAGAAAAAGTGCAGCACCTGCAACTTCTTGTCTTCACAATCAATAGGGATTTTTAATCCCCCCTCTAATTGTAGCTAATTGTGGTGGTCCTAATGGTTCGATGGGATGAATGCAGAGAAGATATTTCCCTTGGTTGAGGAGCATTGAATAAGGCTTCACTATCTTCGAAGAATGGTTAGGCTATTTAGGACTGAAATGAGAAGGAAATTTCTGCACAAGCACAGGTTAATGAACAACTAACTCAACTAAATCTTGAATTGATCTTTGGACTTTGCTGACTCTTACGGTTCAGTTACTTGATGGATAATCTTGGTGAGCTGTTTGCTGGATAATTCCAAACAGTTTGCTTTGGATTCAAGTTATGCATTCAAGAAATGCAGATCATGTAGGCTTTAACTTTTGTGAAAAATGAATGACTCATTTTTGTGCAGTCTGACTGACGCATTACACTTTGTACAGATTGCTTAATGCTCTAAGCAATGTGCGGGAAGAACTCAGCGGGCGGGTCAGGCAACATCTGACGAGGGAAATGGATAGGCAACGATTCGGGTCTGGAGCCTTACTCCAGGTCCCTATTTCAAACGCCGACAATTCCTTCCCCCTCCCCCACCTGCTTGACTGGCTGAGTTCTTCCAGCATATTGTTAAAGAAGGAACTGCAGATGCTGGAAAATCGAGGGTACACAAAAGGCTGGAGAAACTCAGCGGGTGCAGCAGCATCTAAGGAGCGAAGGAGATAGGCGACGTTTCGGGTCGAGACCCTTCTTCAGACTGGTTAGGGATCGGGGGAGATATAGACGGTGATGTGGAGAGATAAAGAACATCTCCCCCTTCCCATCTCCCCCTTCCCTGTCTCCTCCCCTTCCCACCTCTCCCTCAGCCCTCGGGCCCTGGCGTTCCCTCTATCTATATCTCCCTCCCCCACCCTAGTCGCACTAGCTTCTCATTTTCACAACACAAACAGCTTACAATGGCTTGTTCCCTTTATCATCGATACTTTTTTGCATATCCTTCATTCATTGTTCTTTATCTCTCCACATCACCATCTATATCTCTCGTTTCCCTGATCCCTGACCAGTCTGAAGAAGGGTCTCGACCCGAAACGTCGCCTATCTCCTTTGCTCCTTAGATGCTGCTGCACCCGCTGAGTTTCTCCAGCTTTTTGTGTAAC
The DNA here is from genome assembly GCA_035221665.1 of Okamejei kenojei. NCBI lineage: Eukaryota > Metazoa > Chordata > Chondrichthyes > Rajiformes > Rajidae > Okamejei > Okamejei kenojei. The sequence goes on along the minus strand of CM069131.1, from coordinate 147,485,737 downwards.
TATCAGTGGAGGTAGTTGTGGCAAGTACTGTAACAACATTTAAAAGACATTTGGACAAGTACATGGATAGGAAAGGTTTAGAGGGATATGGGCCAAATACGGGCAGGTGGGACTAATGTAGATGGGGCATCTTTGTCTGCATGGGCAAGTGTGGCCAAAGTGTCTATTTCCATGCTGTATGACTCTAAAAGACACAAAGTGGTGGAGGAACTCAGTGGGTCAACATCTCTGGACAACATGCATAGGCGACATTTTGGGTAAGGACCCTTCTTCAGACTGCGGTCAGCCTATTTTTTCGGAGATGCAGGGAGCTCACCATGTGGGGAAAATCATCAGATAGACTAATAGCGACGTGTTCTGTGAGGCGGTTTGTTTCCGCAAAGTCGTAGAAGTTTGCCATGGGATACTAACATTTGCCATGGGGTACTAAATAACTACATTTCAAACTTCTACAGGTGCAGGAGAAGATTAAAAATGAGAGGGCCTCGCTGTATATGATAGATTCTCATATACTCAGAGAGGACTTTGAAATCCAATCATTTCACATTTTTTATTGGCTGCAGGAAATATTCCCTCATATCAGAGGTAAATAAAACTAGAGGATATTAATTTAGATTGTGGGGCAACGGATTCAGATAAGATTTGAGGGGACATTTCAGTTCCTGGAATGAACTGAATGAGAGAGTGGTTGCAACAGCATTTAGGAGTATCAAAATGAACCATTGCTTAGGCATAGAGGACTGCGGACCAAGTGGTGGTCGATGGGGTTAATATGGAAGGATGTTTATTGGCGCATGGACAAGTTAGGCTGAATGGTCTGTTTCCATGCTATACGATTCTTTGTAATGATCAAAGGTATATGATTGGCATCAATGGAGAGATGCATTGTCTTTTTCTTATATCACAGAATGACCACACCACAAAGTGAAGAATTTTGGGGCATTTTTTAAAGAACACAGAAGTTCAATATCAGTCTGAAGAAGGGTCTCGACCTGAAAGGTCACCTATCCATGTTCTTCAGAGATGCTGCCTGACCTGCTGAGTTACGCCAGCACATTGTGTCCTTTTGTGTATTAACTAGCATCTGCAGTTGTTTCTTATGTTTCTCCAATATGTGCAAGCCTTCAGAATGATACAAAGGACTTGAACAGTCATGTTTCTCAATGATTAGAGGAAATTGTTTGAAATGATTGCAGCTCATTTAAGGGGAATTTACAAATGACTTTTGCTGAAAAGTATTTGAAAGAATCAAATATAAATTCCTAGTTCCTAACAGAATCAAAGAAAGTATGCTTTAAGTTAAACAACAAATTCTTAATTGCTAAAAGGAAGAGAAGCAGAACAAAATCAGTTTGTTTACTTGCACTTGAACAAGTGATGCAAGCCGGAACAGACTGTTGTCATTCCCCTCATCTCTTCATTGTTCCATTGAATGCCTCTTCGTGTTCACCGTGCAGTATTCCCTCCTTCAGCGTTTCGTGCTCACGGAGCTGTGATTGCCACATGCTTTTGTCAATCAACTGATTCCATCCGCACGACAAACTGGCATGCAATACCCTCAGCACAGAATGAAATCTGTCGTGAGCCAGTGAAATTGACTGGGATGGATTTTGATTTTTGTGAGAAAGTGTAACTGAGGTAAAAGTGATTTGTTAACCTACTTCACATCTCTCCCAATTTTGCTTATTTATTTTGACTTTATTGGTTAATAATAAGAGGAGAATTAGAAGGTTAACAGGACGGTATGGGCCTCTTAGCCTGACATCAGTTATAGGAGGAATGCTGGAATATATCAACAGAGATATGTTAACAGGACTCAGAGATAAGCTTGACCATTTCGCCGATCACTAGTGCTCGGTTCACCTAGGCCTACTGGATCTTCTGGTTGCTAACCATTTAAACTCCTCTTCCCATTCCCATATGGACTTTTTTGATCTGGGCCTCCATTGCCAGAGTGAGGCCACAGGCAGAGTAGATGAACAGCACCTTGATTTGCACTTGGGTAGCTTACAACACAATGGTATGAACATTGAATTCTCCAATTTTAGGTTACTAATTCAAGTTCGTAAGTTCCAGAAGAATAAGGCCATTCGACCAATCAAGTCTACTCTGTCATTCAATCATGGCTGATCTATCTTTTTCTCTCAACCCCATTCTCCTGCCTTCACCCCATAACTGCTGACACCTTTACAAATCGAAAATCTGTCAATCTCCGTCTTAAAAATATCCATTGACTTGGCCTCCACAGCCATCTGTGGCAATGAATTCCACGGATGCACCACCTTCTGACTAAAGATATTCCTTATCATCTCTTTACTAAAGGTACGTCCTTTTATTCTGAGGCCTTTTATTCATCCCCATCATCCCCTCCATTGTGCTCCCCCTTACCTTTCCTTGGACATGGTTGACCGCCCCGGTTTCTCACCTCCCCATCCCACTCCATCAGCACTGTTTCTAATGGCTAAATAATTTGCAACTTTTCCATCTCCGAGTTTAACTATTCACAACTCTTTATGCTTTAAGGGCTCATACCCATCTCTTCATCTTTGTCTAACAATCTGCCTATCAAAAAATCTCCTTCGCCTGTGTTCACCTATTACTAACCACGCTCAGTCCTACCCTTCCACTTTTCCAGCTTCCCCTCCTCCCCCAACCCCCCCCCCGCAATCAATGGGAGGTGGGGTTCCAACCCAAATCATCGCCTAACCATGTTCTCCAGCATTATGTTCTCCAGCATCTTGTGTCTTTCCAAGCACAAATTCCCTCCTTTATCCTTGAACAGTCCAACGTACTCCTTGGTAGGTACAAAAATCCATGGGAATCTTTAATCTGAATCGCCTGGGCCATTCTGTGGTACCTTTCGGCCCTTCTAATCACCCACTTAAATTCTTTCTCCATGCTTATGGTGAGGCCACGCTTGAAAAATTAAGTTCGGTGTTGGTCACCCTGCTATAGGAAAGATACCATTAAACCGGAAACCGTGGCTTCTTGATAGCAGAAGGGCAGGAAGCCAATAAGCGACGGGAGCAGATTATGCGACTGGACAGGAATATGATGGGTGGAATATAAAACAGAGAAATGTAAAAGTAGAAACGTTGATTATTTGCACTTTGTTCAATGTTATTCAAAGGTGTCTGGATTTCCCTACGCAAGAAATTTAACATGCAGGTGCTTCAACTAATTAGGATAGTAAATATAATAATCTTTATCGCCAAGAGGTTGCAATATAAAAGTAAAGGAGTCCTGTTGGAATGATATGGGGTCTTTATAAGATCATATCTTGACCGACAAAATGGAAAGGTGTGGCTCAGACTGATGTTTAAATATCATTAGATTAATCTGTGTGCTGGGTGGAGCGGATGGATCTTGTCCCAAGGGGTGAGAATAAGTCAACTTGGTCCAAATTTTTTAAAGTTTAGAAAAATAAGAAATTATTGAAGCACGTTAAATTCCCTTAAGGTGCTTAATGGGATAAATACACAAGAGGATGTTTAGTCTGGTGGATGAGTCCACAGTTATTCTTGAGTTAAGACTTTGGCTTTCAATAACTGGAGTGTGGAGGCATTTCATTATCAAGTGGATGTGAATCTTTACGATCCTCTGCATTAGTGGATGTGAATGTTTAATTAAGTCAAATTACTTAATTGAGAGAGTTTAGTTTACATACCTACTCCGTTTATGAACACCTAACTTATGGACACCTGTACTTACAAACAAGCTGAAACAATTGGGAGCTAGGTCAAGCCTAGCTCTTCAGGAGCCAAATCATTCTCTTTATGAAGGAGATGAGGAATTTCTTTAGTCAGAGGGTGGTGAATCTGTGGAATTCATGCCATAGAAAGCTGTGGAGACCAAGTCAATGGATATTTTTAAGGGAGATATAGATTCTTGATTAGTTTGGATGTCGGGTTATGGGGAAAAGGCAGGAGAATGAGTTTAGGAGGGAGAGATAGATCAACTATGATTGAATGGTGGAGTACACTTGATGGGCCAAATGGCCTAATTCTGTTTCTGTAACATGAACGTATGGAGCAGAGCTGGAAGCACTGAGCGGATGCAGGAAATTCTTGCTATTGAGGGAGTACAGGGTAGGTTCACGAGGTTAATTCCCAGGATGACGGGACTGTCATATTTTGATAGAATGGAGCGGCTGGGCTTGTATACTCTGGAATTTAGAAGGATGAGAGTGGATCTTATTGAAATATATAAGATTATTAAGGGTTTGGACATGCTCGAGGCATGAAACGTTCCCGATGTTGGGCAAGTTCAGAACCAGGGGCGACAGTTTAAGAATAAGGGATAAGTCATTTAGAACAGAGATGATGAAATACTTTTTCACCCAGAGAGTTGTGAGTCTGTGGAATTTTCTGCCTCAGAGGGCGGTGGAGGCGGATTCTCTGGATGCCTTCAAGAGAGAGTTAGATAGAGCTCTTAAAGATAGTCAGGGGATATGGGGAGAAGGCAGGAACGGGATACTGATTGTGGATGATCATCCATGATCATATTGAATGGCGGTGCTGGCTCGAAGGGCCAAACGGCCTACACCTGCACCTATTGTCTATTGTCAGTCATTGAGGGCAGCTCTTCCCGTGCCTGCTCGCTCTCCTATCACAGCTGTTTCTATGACCCTCTCCCACACTTTGTTTTTGTTCATATTTGACATAAGAAAAATTAAAGTTACGAATATTTCACAGGATTCGCAACCACCAAGACTGCATAGGGAAATTGGAGAACCCAAGGATTATGTGGGATCGTGGAATTGAGGTGGATGACCTTACAGATTGGGCAAAATAAATAACTCTTGTTACTTGTACAAAATGGGTTGTTGATTCACTTAACCATTCTCCATGGTCAGAACGTTCTGTGCTGTTTTCACTCTACAGTAAGAAATTAATGGAAGAAAATAAGGCAATGCAGATGCAGCCTTGTTGCTGGTAATTGAGCACATTCATGCTAATTTGTAGCATAAATGTACTCAATATTTTACGGCAAGCCTTCTTTCCTGACCCCCAATCAAGTTGTATTAAAGGTCACTGGGGAAAATGTCTCTCTTGTTTGTGATAAACCTTAGGAGCAGGCTTAGGGGGCATTTAACTCATTTTTAATTCCAGAGCCTGCTGCTGATCCAACTCAGAACATCTGAGATGTTGGGAGAGGATTGGTTCATTCTTTGCTGGTCCCAATCCTCTACAGTCCCAACCAGAAGTATAAAAGGCATACTTGCAGTTTTTGTTTCCTAAAGTTATGCCATGTCTTGGGCCGAATCCTTCATTGGCCTCCTCCAGAAAGTGATGTTAGGTTTAGGTTTAGAGATACAACATGGAAACTGCCCTTCGTCTACTGAGTCCGCGCCGAGCAGCTATCCCCGTACACTAGCACTATCCGACACAGTAGGAACAATTTACAATTTTGCCAAAGCCAATCAACCTACAAACCTGTACGTCTTTGGAGTGTGGGAGGAAACCAAAGTCAAATTTATTCGTCACATGCACCAACTAAGGTACAGTGAAATCAATTTGCCATGTAGCGATACAATTGGGGGAAAAAAGAACACACAATACGCAATAGAATTTAACATAAACATCCACCACAGCTTTCTTCACTGTGGTGGAAGGCAACAAAGTTCAGTTCAATAAGACATGGAAGACAATGTAGCAAAATCCTTTCCTCATTAATACTAGTTACACACTTGCAGACACACAACGTACATACATTATTTTCAGTTCTTGAAATTGCATCTGAATTCTTGAGATTTATGTTGCATTTGACAGGAACATGGGGTGATTGCAAGATCAATGGATTGTTTTTTTTAAAATATCTTTAAAGATAAAGATTCAGGGATTTACAGTTTCTCCAGCTGGGCTCTCTTCACAGTACCCAAGTTCCTTCTCTTTCCTATATGTAAAACATTGAATACACTTGCCCATTCATCTCAGCTGAAGATATTTGACCACATTTGGGGAGTTACAATTTTTTAGTCAAAAAGCAGAGAAAAACAGAAAAACAAGCTTCCATCATCACCCTCTGCTTCCTTCCATGAAGCTAAATCTTTATCAAGTCGGCAGCTCTCCCTGGATCCCATGAGATCTAACAGCAGCCTACCACGTGGAACCATATGAAATTCCTAGCTGAAGATCATATAGACAATGTCCACAGCTTTGGCCTCATCAATCCTTTTGGTTACTTCTTCAAAAAAACTCAATCAGGTTTGTAAGGCAAGATTTTCCATGTTCAACACCATGCTGACTTTCCCTAATTTTCTCCTAAGTCTATTGTTTCCCAGGCTTTTCCCAATCACCAGTGTCATATAGGTGTGATAGGCCATTTGAGTCCTACTACAGGAAGGGAGGTTCTACTTCAGTTGTCAGGGTCAGCTAGAGTACTTGGTCTCCAAATCTGAGGAAGGACATTATTATAGATGATTAGACTCGGTTTAATTAGGTTGGACAGGCTAGATGCAGGAAGATTTTCCTTGCAGTCCTCTCTGTCTTCCGCCACCTCACCAGTGTCTAATGATATGTTTCTAATGTAAGTTCATAAGGTGTAGGAGCAGAATTAGGCCATTTGGCCCATCAAGTCTGACCTATCTTTCCCTCTCAACCCCATTCTCATGCCTTCTCCCCGTAACCCATGACACCCGTACTCATCAAGAATGATTCGTATATTTCAGCCAAGACTCTTGCAATTTCTTCTCTAGCTTCACCTAGTGTCATAAGTTACATCTGTTCAGGCCTGGGTGATACAATGGCTTGCAAAAGTTTTCATACCCCTTGAACTTTTCCACATTTTGTCACATTACAACCACAAACGTAAATGTATTTTATTGGGATTTTATGTGATAGACCAACACAAAGTGGCACATAATTGTGAAGTGGAAGGAAAATGATACATGGTTTTCAATTTTTTTTTCAAATAAAAAACTGAAAAGTGTGGCGTGCAAAAGTATTCAACCCCCTTTACTCTGATACCCCTAAAAAAATCCAGTGCAACCAATTGCCTTCAGAAGTCACCTAATTAGTAAATAGAGTCCACTTGTGTGTAATCTAATCTCAGTATAAATACAGCTGTTCTGTGAAGGCCTCAGAGGTTTGTTAGAGAACATTAGTGAACAAACAACATCATGAAGCCAAGGAACACACCATACAGGTCAGGGATAAAGTTGTGGAGATGTTTAAAGCAGGGTTAGGTTATAAACAAATATCCCAAGCTTTGAATATCTCAAGGAGCACTGTTCAATCCATCATTCGAAAATGGAAAGAATATGGCACAACTGCAAACCTACCAAGACATGGCCGTCCACCTAAACTGACAGGCCGGACAAGGAGAGCATTGATCAGAGAAGCAGCCAAGAGGCCCATGGTAACTCTGGAGGAGCTGCAGAGATCCACAGCTTAGGTGGGAGAATCTGTCCACAGGACAACTATTAGTAATGCACTCCACAAATCGGGCCTTCATGGAAGAGTGGCAAGAAGAAAGCCATTGTTGAAACAAAGCCATAAGAAGTCTTGTTTGCAGTTTGCCACAAGCCATGTGGGGGACACAGCAAACATGTGGAGGTAGGTGCTCTCGTCTGATGAGACCAAAATTGAAGTTTTTGGCCTAAATGCAAAACTCTGTGTGTGGTGGAAAACTAACACTGCACATCACCCTGAACACACCATCCCCACTGTGAAACATCGTGGTGGCAGCATCATGCTGTGGGGATGCTTTTCTTCAGCAGGGACAGGGAAGCTGGTCAGAGCTGATGGGAAGATGAATGGAGCCAAATACAGGGCACTTTTGAAAGAAAACCTGTTAGAGTCTGCAAAAGACTTGAGACTGGGGCGGAGGTTCAACTTCCAGCAGGACAATGACCCTAAACATACAGCCAGAGCTACAAAGGAATGGTTTAGATCAAAGCATATTCATGTGTTAGAATGGCCCAGTCAAAGTCCAGACCTAAATCCAATTGAGAATCTCTGGCAAGACTTGAAAATTGCTGTTCACAGACGCTCTCCATCCAATCTGACTGTGTTTGAGCTATTTTGCAAAGAAGAATGGGCAAAAATGTAAGTCTCTAGATGTGCAAAGCTGGTAGAGACATACCCCAAAAGACTTGCAGCTGTAATGGCAGCGAATGGTGGTTCTACAAAGTATTGACTCAGGGGGTTGAATACTTTTGCACGCCACACAAATTTCAGTTTTTTATTTGTAATAACATTTGGAAACCATGTATCATTTTCCTTCCACTTCACAATTATGCACCACTTTGTGTTGGTCTATCACATAAAATCCCAATGAAATACATTTACGTTTGTGGTTGTAACGTGACAAAATGTGGAAAAGTTCAAGGGGTATGAAAACTTTTGCAAGCCACTGTATATCTGGCTTCGTATGCCCTAGGATACCCAGCATTTTCTCGACTATAATACGGACTGTCCTCAAGACATCTGCATTAATGGTCCCAAGTTCCCCAATCTTCATGGCATACTACAGAGGAGAAATATTCATTGGGGACCTTGTCCATCTCCTGCAGCTTCACATAGAAATGACTGATTTTCTGTCCTCTGGGGATACACTTAAACCCAGCGACCTATATCTGTTGCATGCCTCCTTTTTCTTGACCAGTGCCTCAATTGTTATCGTCATCCAAGCTTCCTTACTCCCACCTACCTTGCTTTTCACCCTAACTGGAACATACATGCCCTGAACTCTTGTCATTCACACTAAATGAGAGATGTTTTACTGTGTCTGTTGGTATTAATGTGGGTATGGAACTGCCACCTCACTTCTGGGAAAGCTTTAAATATCATTGACATCAACAATTCACCATGATTGTATAAGTGAGACACAAAGAACAATTTAGATTTTCCTCTTTTGATGTGCATTTTAAACTCTTTATTGGTTTCATTCAGTTTTCCAGTGAAAGTCCCATTTCTTTCCCAGTGTTTTAGCCGCCTGTTCAGCTTCGCTATTCTTCCTGCCTTTATGGTTCACTTAACATAAAGATTGGGGTACTGGGTCTAATCAGCAGTTCATTGTACGTCCAATGTCTTTTTACTGGATGACCACACATTTCTAGTGGGATAACACACATGAGTACGATGTATGGTTTTGGTCTCTTTTTTTAAGGTGGAATATATTTTTATTGGGGGCAGTTCAGAGAGGGTTCATCAGGCTGGTTTCTACAATGAACTGGTTGTCCTGCAAGGAAAAATTGAGCATTTTTGCAGATTTGCTCTTTGGAATTTCAAAGGGAAAATATAATTTTTCTCTGAAGTTCTGAACGTTTGAAATTCCTTTTGTAGATTTGTTATTCATCCATCATTTATTAGAGTCATAAAATAACAACCTAATTTCAGGAATCATTTAAACTTTTTATCAAATTTACCACAATTCAGGTTCTCACATTTTTGAGCAATTCCTGCACATGGTTTTGTGTCACCTTTAACCAGCTAAGTATTCTCCAACTGTGTTTGCATGTAAATTCCTCAATAGTCCTTTCTTTGACCCAATAGAGAAGGGAAGATTTTAAATAAACCATTACTTTGATGATACTTATACGTGTTGGGATGATGCATTATGATGTCATGTATTTATAATATGATTGTAAGCCTGATATGTTGTGCAATATTTCATAATTCATCAGAAAAGTGTTCTTGAATAGATATATTAAACAAAAACGACTTTATTCAAGTGATGTACAAAAACATGTACAATATGTACAAAACAGGAACTGTGCAGAAAATTCTTCCGCCATTCTCGGAGGTTGTGCATCCATACATTCAATTCGTCTTGAATAGATGCAACAATGGCATTGTAATGTAACCTCTCGTAGTGCACTCTTCCTCAAATGAGTCGCTCAGTCTGATGTATATCTCTGCACTTTTGTTCCAGGATATAGACAATAGACAATAGGTGCAGGAGTAGGCCATTCGGCCCTTCGAGCCACCACCGCCATTCAATGTGATCATGGCTGATCATCCCCAATCAGTACCCCGTTCCTGCCTTCACCCCATATCCCCTGACTCTGCTATCTTTAAGATTCCTATCTAGCTCTCTCTTGAAAGTATCCAGAGAAGCGGCCTCCACCACCCACTGAGGCAGAGAATTCCACAGACTCACAACTCTCTGTGAGACAAAGTGTTACCTCGTCTCCGTTCTAAATGGCTTACCTCTTATTCTTAAACTGGGGCCCCTGGCTCTGGACTCCCCCAACATCAGGAATATGTTTCCTGCCTCTAGCATGTCCAAACCCTTAACAATCTTATGTTTCAATAAGATCCCCTCTCATCCTTCTAAACTCCAGAGTGTACAAGCGCAGCTGCTCCATTCTCTCAGCATATGACCCACCATCCCTGGAATTAACCTTGTAAACCTATGCTGCACTCCCTGAATAGCAAGAATGTCCTTCGTCAAATTAGGGGACCAAAACTGCACACAATATTCTAGGTGTGGTCTCACTAGGGCTCTGTACAACTGCAGAAGGACCTCTTTGCTCCTATACTCAACTCCTCTTGTTATGAAGACCATCATGCAATTCACTTTCTTCACTGCCTGCTGTACCTGCATGCTTACTTTCATAGAATGATGAACAACGACCCCCAGATCCCGTTATACTTTCCCTTACCCCAACTTGACGCCATTTAGATAGTAATCTGCCTTTCTGTTTTTGCTACCAAAGTGGATAACCACACATTTATCCACTTTAATCTTCATCTGTCTTGCATCTGCCCAATTCCCCAACCTGTCCAAGACACCCTGCATTTTCATAGCATCCTCCTCACAGTTCACACTGCCACCCAACTTTGTGTCATCTGCAAATTTGCTAATGTTACTTTGAATCCCTTCATCCAAATCATTGATGTATATTGTAAATAGCTGCGGTCCCAGCACCGAGCCTTGCGGTACCTCACTAGTCACTGCTATGTCAGGCTAACTAGTCTATAATTCCCTGTTTTCTCTCTCCTGTCTTTCTTAAAAAGTGGGGTAACATTAGCTATCCTCCAATCCACAGGAACTGATCCTGAGTCTATAGAACATTGGAAAATTATCACCAATGCATCCACGATTTCTAGAGCCACTACCTTAAGTACCATCAGGCCCTGGGGATTTATCAGCCTTCAGTCCCATCAATCTACCCAACACCATTTCCTGCCTAATATGGATTTTGTTCAGTTCCTCCGTCACCCCAGATCCTCTGGCCACTACTATAGCAGGAATATTGTTTGTGTCCTCCTTAGTGAAGACGGATCCAAAGTACCTGCTCAACTCATCTGCCATTTCCTTGTTCCCCGTAATAAATTCACCTTTTTCGGTCTTCAAGGGTCCAACTTTGGTCTTAACTAATTTTTTCTGCTTCACATACCTAAAGAAGCTTTTACTATCCTCCTTTATATTCTTGGCTAGCTTACCTTCGTACCTCATCTTTTCTCCCTGTATTGTCTTTTTAGTTATCTTCTGTTGCTCTTTAAATATTACCCAATCCTCTCGCTTCCCGCTCATCTTCGCTACGTTGTACTTCGCTTTAATTTTTATACTGTCCCTGACGTCCTTTGTCAGCCATGGTCGCAGCTTACTCCCCTTGGAATCTTTCTTCCTCCTAGGAATCAACTGATCCTGCACCTTCTGTATTGTTCCTAAAAATAACTGCCATTGTTCTTCCACTGTCATCCCTGCTAGTGTATCTTTCCAGTCAACTTTGGCCAGCTCTTCCCTCATGGGCCCATAGTCCCCTTTATTCAACTGTAACAGTGACACCTCCGATCTACCCATCTCCCTCTCCAATTGTAGATTCAACCTGACCATATTATGGTTGCTACCTCCTAATGGCTCATTAACGTCAAGTTCCTTTATCAAATCCGGTTCATTGCATAACACTAAATCCAGAATTGCCTTCTCCCTGGTAGGCTCCAATACAAGCTGCTCTAAGAATCCAAGATATGTGCTTCTCCAACTGTGATGCAGCCTATTTCTGTAATCGATGTAATGATAGGAGAGAGTTTCAGGTTTAAAAGGAGTTAATGGATGAAGAACCAGAGGCAATATTACAACTTATTGATTTATGTGCTTGTGAAAGTTCAGACTTTCATAGTTATGAATCTGGTGAATAGTATTTTGCAAAAATTATAAATTTATAACTTGTCCTTTATTTTGATACTTCACATTTTCTCCCAGGGACGTAATTAAAAGTCAATCATTCTTTGGGAATATAGATTGATGTGCTTTAAAGGACAAAATATTGCACAATTATAGACAGGTTGGTCAGTAGGTTTGAAGATGACACCAAGATTGCTGGGATCACTGACTGTCAGAAAGGCTATCAAAGTATACTGTGGAATATAGATCAGTTACAGAAATGGGTGGAGAAATGGCTCCAAGTATGAGGCATTGCATTTTAGGAGGTCAAATGCAAGGGGAAAATATACAATTAATGGCATGACCCTGAACCGCATTGATGTACAGAGGGATCTTGGGGTCAAAGTCCATTAATCCCTGAAGATGGCAACACAAGTAGATAGCGTGGTGAAAAAGACATATAGTATGCTTGGTAGACAAAATTGCTGGCGAAACTCAGCGGGTGCGGCAGCATCTATGGAGCGAAGGAAATGGCCGTATTTCCTTCGCTCCATAGATACTGCTGCACCCGCTGAGTTTCTCCAGCAATTTTGTCTACCTTCGATTTTCCAGCATCTGCAGTTCCTTCTTGAATATAGTATGCTTGCCTTTATAAGTCTGTGCATTGAATATAAACATCAGGAATTCATTATACAATTTTATAGGGAGAGGTTGGGCAATCCTGGATTATTTTCTCTGGAATGTCAGGGGTTGTGGGTTGCTGATAGAAGTATATAAAATTATGAGAGACACAGATAGGGCAGAGAGTCAGAATCTTTATCCCAGGATGGAAACATTAAATACTGGAGGGAATTACTTTAAGGTTTTAGAGGAAAAGTTTAAAGGAAATGTGCGGGGCAAGTTTTTTTACACAGAGATTTGTGAGTGACTGGAATGCTTGACATGGGTGGTGGTTGAAACAGATGCAATTTAAATAGAAGCAGGTGGCATTTAAATGACTTCTGATGGATTTGCAGGGAATGAAGAGATATGGGTTACATGCAGGGAGACAAGTGATGGTCCTGCTATCATGTTCGACTTGGACATTGTTGGCTGAAGTGTTCTGTTCTTGCGGTGTACTTTGTTCTCTGTTCTAATCGTTGACCCCAATTAGTTTCTGCACTGTTACGTTTAAATGTGTTTTATTTCTTAGCATACATAATTTTAATTGCAATAATTAGAAGACAGTGGTCATTTATTATCAAACTGAGCAATTTATCTGCATTTTCTCATTTCCAGTTCTAAAGATCCAGATTTATTGTCAAATGCATGCTGGTGCCTCTTCCAGACAATATTCCTTCTGGTTGTCGAACGTTGACATTATGACCAGCTTTATTCTTCGTGAATGCGCATGCATTCTTCATCCCTTCTCCAGCAGGGTTTGACTAGCGGAGTGGGAATTATGGCTGAGTGCTCCCTTGGATTTCACAGTCCTCACCCATTCTGACTGTTGATGCGCATATGCAGTAAGCAGTAGGTGGGTTCTGCACTGCTCACCCAGGCTGTCACAATATTGAGAGACAAGGTAGCTCCGTAAGTAACATCATGTTGATCACAAAGCATATGCGGTGGGGTTGGAGGTCCAATGCAAACGAGAGGGTCAGTCTGCTTTACACTTGATCTCAGAAAAGTAACTTGAAACCTCCTTAGATGCTGCTGCACCCGCTGAGTTTCTCCAGCTTTTTGTGTAACCCTCGATTCTCCAGCATGTGCAGTTCCTTCTTTAACACTTTGTCTACTCCACTGCGATATCTCCTCAAGGTATGCCTACTTTAAAGAGGTTCTCCTCCTCCCTACGGACTCCTTAGATGCTGCTGCACCCGCTGAGTTTCTCCAGCCTTTTGTGTACCCTTGAAACCTACCAGTTTACTGTTTGTGAACTGTCCCAGCTCTTTGGATAAAGTGAACACTGAAGAGATATTAATTCTAAAATAGCATTACGATTTTATTGATCTCATGTGATTGCTCACATGACTAAATAAGCTGCTTCACTTTTTCCAAGCAGCTGCTCAGGCAATACAGAGGTGGCCTATTATCGACCTCATTGGTGACCCTTGGACTATCTTTAATCGGACTTTTCTGGCCTGATCTTGCACTAAACGTTATTGTCTTATCATGTATCTGTACACTGTGAATAGCTTGATTGTATGGTATGGCACTTTATTTGTCACATCAGAACCGGAATAGTACTTTATTTGCCAAGTATGCTTTGCAACATATGAGGAATTTAATTTACCGTCAGTCATACACATAAAAAGCAACAGAACACCCAAAACACATTTTAACATGAACATCCACCACAGTGTCACCTACACATTCCTCACTGTGGTGGAAGGTGAAATAAAGTTTAAGTCCCTTCCCTTAGTTCTTCCTCGGTCGAAGGCCTTGAGCCCTCCATTGACGGGATGGTCTTGACTCCCGTAGCCGGCGGCGCTCGGGCCCTCTGCTTTGAGGAGATCAGCTCCCGCATCGGGGGGATGTCAGCTCCCCCGCGCCTGGAGATCGAACCTCGCGTCGGGGCTGGTCGAACCTTCTGCGTCATTGGAGCTTCCCGACTCTGCCTCACTCGAGACTGCGAGCTCTTGATGGTAAGTCCGCAGGCTGCAGTTGGAGTGATCCCAGGCCAGGGATCAGCTCCAATGTTAAGTTCACGTCCCCCGGTGGGGCTCACAACAGTCCGAGGAGGCCTCGCGCTCCATCGATGGAAGGCCGCAGAGTGCCCGGAGAATGTGATCGGAAAATTAATCACATCTCCGGCAAGATAAGAACCTGAAAAAAAGTTTCCCCTGATCCCCTCCCCCTCCCCCCACATAAGAGAACATTAAAACAAACTTTTGACAAACACTGAAAATTAAAAATAGATGAAAAAACAAACAGACTGCCAGCGGAGCAGCCGTCGTGCGGTGCCCCCTGGTGGTAAGTACTTCATGTACCGAGGTACAATGAAATTCATTTTTGTATACAGTTCAGTACAAGTATCACTCACTATACATAAGCACTTGGATACATGCTAGACAAGCATCTATGATGCAGATAAGCATCTCAGATACAGAGATCATGTATTGTCTTTCCGCTGACTGGTTAGCATGCCACAAAAGCTTTTCACTGTACCTCAGTACACGTGAAGCTATAGCCTCAAAATAAAAGGACGTACCTTTAGAAAAGGGGTGAAGAGGAACTTATTTAATCAGAGGGTGGTGAATCTGTGGAATTAATTGGTACAGACTGCTGTGGAGACCGTCAATTGATATATTTGAAGGTGGGGATTGACAGATACTGTACTATTAAAGGCCTGATCCACTTGGGCGACCTAATCCGCGAGACCAGAAGAGTGTCTTCGACCTTCAGGCTCGAGGGCACTCGCCTGGAAAGCCTCGAGCTGGATCGACCGGCCGCGTTGAAACCCGCGAGCTGCATCGACCGAACCGCGAGCTGCATCGACCGCTCTAGCTCGCTCTCACTCTCTCACACTCTCTCACACTCTCTCACACTCTCTCACACTCTCTCACTCTCTCTCTCTCTCTCTCTCTCTCTCTCTCTCTCTCTCTCTCTCTCTCTCTCTCTCTCTCTCTCTCTCTCTCTCTCTCTCTCTCTCTCGCACTCGCACTCGCACTCGCACTCGCACTCGCACTCGCACTCGCACTCGCACTCACACTCGCACTCGCACTCGCACTCGCACTCTCACCCTCACTCTCTCCACTACGAGTTACAAAGACCCATGCCGACCAAATTATACTTGCGGAAAAATTTTCCGCTACCTAGCTGAGGCCCGGAGTATTCGGGAACTTCCCTCGAGCATGAAGGAGAGTTCCAGCGACCTCCTAGGACCTCATGTCAACCATGCTGCGAGTTTGAATCCAGGGCAAACTCTTCGAAACTCGCAGATTAGGTCGCCCTGGTGGGACAGGCTCTTAAAGGTGTCGGGGACTATGGAGAGAAGGCAAGAGATTGGGGTTGAGGGGGAAAGATAAACAATAGACAATAGGTGCAGGAGTAGGCCATTTGGCCCTTCATGCCAGCACCACCATTCATGTGATCATGGCTGATCATCCCCAATCAGTACCCCGTTCCTGCCTTCTCCCCATATCCCCTGACTCTGCTATATTTAAGAGCCCTATCTAGCTCTCTCTTGAAAGCATCCAGAGAACCTGCCTCCACCACCCTCTGAGGCAGAGAATTCCACAGACTCACCACTCTCTGTGAGAAAAAGTGTTTCCTCGTCTCCGTTCTAAATGGCTTACCCCTTATTCATAAACTGTGGCCCCTGGTTCTGGACTCCCCCAACATTGGGAACATGTTTCCTGCCTCTAGCGTGACCAAGCCCTTAACAATCTTATATGTTTCAATGAGATACCCTCTCATCCTTCTAAACTCCAGCTGCTCCATTCTCTCAGCATATGACAGTGCCGCCATCCCGGGAATTAACCTTGTAAACCTACGCTGCACTCCCTCAATAGCAAAATGTCCTTCCTCAAATTAGGGGACCAAAACTGCACACAATGCTTTAGGTGTGGTCTCACTAGGGCTCTGTACAACTGCAGAAGGACCTCTTTGCTCCTATATTCGATTCCTCTTGTTATAAAGGCCAACATGCCATTTGCTTTCTTCACTGCCTGCTGTACCTGCATGCTTACCTTCATAGACTGATGAACAAGGACCCCCGATAGTGATGAGTGATAGATCAGCCATGATTGAATGGCAGAGTAGATTTGATGAACCGAATAGCCTAATTCTGCCCCTATATCATGAACGTAATGTGGACATCGCAGGTAAGATCAGCATTTGTCCTTTATCTCTAATTTGCTTTTGTGGACCTTCTGTGCAGACCTACTGTGGATTTTCTGTTCTAAGAAGCTGTAGGGTCAAGACTTCCAAGATATAGACCCAACAGGATGAAGGAGTGGGAACATATTTCAAGTCAAAATCGGCACGTGGTTTGGAGAAGAGTTTGCAGGAGTTTAGCTGTGATCCTTGTCTCTGTAGATTAAGGTTGTGGGTTTGGGAGGTGCAAGCCTTCACCTTCACTCACTCTGACAATGTGACAAGAGAACAACAGAAGGCCACAGGGATTTGGATGCAGTAAACATTGGCGCAGATATACCTCTTTGGGAGTAGTGCACAGTAGGCTCTGTTACAAGTACGTTTGCTAAATGTGCGAATGATACAGTGATAGGTGGCTAAGTAAGATGTCAGGATGAAAAATGAAGACTTCAGCGAAGAATTGGAAGCAACAAGATCAGCCAAATGCTGAAACATCAGGTTTTCTGAAAAATCAGGTAGATTATCAGAGTTTTACTGTACAATTAATTTAAAGTAGAAAGAAACCACTCGAGCACCTGTGCTCTGCCATCTGTCAGCAAGAGCCTTTATGTTGTGTGTCTTAGCTTGTCACAACAAGCTTACTTTGCATTTGATTTAGTACATCCTCACTGGGAGGACATGGTCTAGTCTCAGACTTTACTTACCATCCATGACAGAAGTTAAAGGTTTGCTGAATATCCCGCTGTGAGTGGGAGATACGGTACATAATCAATGTTTCCCACAGAAATCTAACCCTCTTGTTAATTGAGGAAAGATCCTTGTAGCTAATAATTGGAAAAGCTAGCAATGTTGTTGTTTATTGCAATGGAAGTTGAATACAAATGTAGGTTATGCTTCAGTTTCATTTGACATTGCTGAGACTATATCTAAAGAACCGTGCACTATATTGATCTCCTCATTTAAGGAAATGTATTAATCAATTGGAAGGAGTTCATAGATATTTATGAGTCTTGTCTCGGGGGAAAGATTGAACTGGCCAGGCGTTGTAACTGAAGAATGAGAGGTGATTGTTGATTGAAGTGGGCCCTGATTGAGCTTGACAGGGTTGATGTGGAGAAAATGTTTCTTCTCAAAGATGAATTTAAAAAGAGAGATCATGGTTTAAAAATAAGCAGTTCCCTATTTTAGACAGAGATTAAATGATTTTTTTTTCCTCTCAGGTTGCCCAAAATTCTTTGGAGCTCTCTCAAAAGAGTGGTGAAGCAATGTTTTTGAACGTTTTTAGGTAGAGGTAAATATTCTTAATAAAAGTTATGTGATGAAAAGTTACTGCAATTAACCAGGAATGCCAAGTAGTCTTCTTATTATTAAGTATTCTTGAGTAGTGGATCAGACTCGAGGGCTGAATGACCTACTCCTGCCTTTCCAGTTTTTATATTTGTTATTTCTATAATTGTAACGTCCATTTCTGTCTGAATTCAGTTCCACATCTAGGATGTACAGAGAAAATTCACCAGGATGTTGACACAAAGGAGTCAACCCAAAATGTCACCTATCCACGTTCTCCAGAGATGCTGCCTGACCCGCTGAGTTACTCCAGCACTGTGTGTCATTCTTTGCTTACTAGGATCTTAACTGGATGGCAAAACTTTAGTTGTAGGGAGGGATTGGATAGGCTGAGCTTGTTTTCCCTGATTTCCTTGGAGTAAAGGAGACTGAGGAATGACCCGACAAAAGCGTATATACAATCATGAGAGACACCATTATGTAGATAGTCAACACCTTTTACCCATTTGTTAAGAATCTGATAAACTAAAGAATATGGTTTGGGAAAAGGATTTTAAAGGGGATATGAGGGGTAAGGATATTTATATAGTGGTAGGTATCTGAAATTCACTTCCAGAGGATCTGGTTGAACAGATACAATTGCTATGTTTAAGAGGCATCTAGAGAGACATGGATATGATCCTAATATGGGCATATGAGATTCATGTAGATAGACAGATAGGTCAGCAAGAAATTGGTGGGCCAAAGAGGCCATTTCTGCAATACATTATGGTATGATTCTATGAATTTTCAGTTGACTTGAAACCTCAAATGTGTGGACACAGATAAAGCCTGATTTCTACCACTTATTGCCACCATTACTTATCAAATGGAGACCTTTGTTTGGCAAAAGTGAAATGAATCTTCATATTTGGCTGAAGTTACACGGAAGGCAACTTCGTGGGTTAGGTTTTCTTGAGCTTATTTCCCTCTGTTATTTTCGGTGCTGGGGTATGGAAGGGCAATGGGATCTATCCTGTTTGTATTTGACATGTGCATCTTCTCTGCATTCATGGAAGACCTTGGCTGAACCAGGTTGAGAGTCTTCAAGTGAAATGTAAATGATACTTTGACCTGCCAAGGTATTTTCTGGGACTGTCCCAGGCAAGCAACTGCATTCAGAATCACCTCAAACAACTGGCTTTTAAGAGCTGTAGGGGGGCCCTTCTCTTCTGCAGAAGAATTGGCATACGTAGCAGTTTCTGCTCAACTCCTGTAAGTACAGTGCCCTCCATAATGTTTGGGACAAAGACCCATCATTTATTTATTTGCTTCTGTACTCCACAATTTGAGATTTGTAATAGAAAAAAATCACATGTGGTTAAAGTGCACATTGTCAGATTTTAATAAAGGCTATTTTTATACATCTTGGTTTCACCATGTAGAGGTTACAGCAGTGTTTATACATAGTCCCCTCCATTTCAGGGCACCATAATGTTTGGGGCACAGCAATGTCATGTAAATGAAAGTAGCCATGTTTAGTGTTTTGTTGCATATCCTTTGCGTGCAATGACTGCTTGAAGTCTGCGATTCATGGACATCACCAGTTGCTGGGTGTTTTCTCTGGTGATGCTCTGCCAGGCCTGTATTGTAGCCGTCTTTAGCTTATGCTTGTTTTTGGGGCTAGTCCCCTTCAGTTTTCTCTTCAGCATATAAAAGGCATGCTCAATTGGGTTTAGATCGGGTAATTGACTTGGCCACTCAAGAAATGACCATTTTTTAGCTTTGAAAAACTCCTTTGTTGCTTTAGCAGTATGTTTGGGATCATTGTCTTGCTGTATAATGAACCACCAGTCAATGCGTTCTGAGGCATTTGTTTGAATTTGAGCAGATAGAATGTGTCTATACACTTAAGAATTCATTATGCTACTACCATCAGCAGTTGTACCATCAATGAAGATAAATGAGCCAGTACCTTCAGCAGCCATACATCCCCAGGTCATAACACCCCCATCCACCATGTTTCACGGATGAGGTGGTATGCTTTGGACCTTTGGCAGTTCCTTCTCTCCTACATACTTTGCTCTTGCCATCGCTCTGATATAAATTAATCTTCATCTCATCTGTCCACAAGACCTTTTACCTGAACTGTGGTTGCTCTTTTAACTAGTTCTTGGCAAACTGTAACCCGGCCATCCTATTTTGGCGGCTATCCAGTGGTTTGCATCTTGCAGTGTATTTCTGTTCATTAAGTCTTCTGCGGACAGTGGTCATTGACAAATCCACATCAGACTCCTGGAGAGTATTTCTGATGTGTCGGACGGGTGTTTGGGGATTTTTCTTTATGGAGAGAATTCTTCTGTCATCAGCTGTGGAGGTCTTCCTTGGTCTGCCAGTCCCTTTGCGATTAGTTAGCTCACCAGTGCTCTCTTCTTAATGATGTTCCAAACAGTTGATTTTGGTAAGCCTAAGGTTTGGCTGATGTCTCTAACAGCTTTATTCTTGTTTCTCAGTCTCATAATGGCATCATTGACTTTCATTGGCACAACTTTGGTCCTCATGTTGATAAACAGCAATAAAAGTTTACAAGGTGATGGAAAGACTGGAGGAAAGACTAGGTGCTGAGAGCTCTCTTACACCTGCATTAAGGAGGCAATTAAACTCACCTGAGCAATTACAAACACCTGTGAAGCCATGTGTCCAAAATATTATGGTGCCCTGAAATTGGGGGGGGGGCACTATGTATAAACACTGCTGTAATTTCCACATGGTGAAACTATTGAGCCTGTCCCACTTAGGCGACTGCCAGGGACTAGTTTTAATGGAATTCACCTACGGCACCTGGCGACAACCTATGACAGCACCTACAACAATGTACAACAGCAAAGATTGTCGTCACTGTCGCCAAAACATTTTCAAAATGTTGAAAACTTTGCGGCAGTCGCCTGTAGTCGCCCAAAACATTGCCTAAGTGGGACAGGCCCATAAAATGTATAAACATACCCTTTAATAAAATTTGACAATGTGCACTTTAACTGCATATCCTTTAATTTGCCAGGAATTCACTGAACACACGGATGCTATGTCGCTGCTATTTCTAACATCAACCAACAGGTCTAAAAAATGTTGGGAATTTCCTTTGCTACTGGCTTTTAAAATCTGGATGCAGTACCAGCACTTGTGATTGGAGAGGGTGCGCAGTCTGCTGAGAAACATGGCTCTCAGAATATATGGCTGCTCCCGACTTTGACAGGAATGTTTATGTTGTGCTGGCAAAGACACGTCTTCCGAAGGCAGCTGCAGAAGCTGCTGCTTTCTATGGTATTTGATCCTGCTGAGTCAGCAAACCATCTTTAGCTCAGTTTTAGTTTAGCATTGAGATACAACGTGGAAACTGAGTTCTCGCCGACCAGCGATCACCTGTACACTAGTTCCATCCTACATACTAGGGGCAATTTACAGAAGCCTACAAATCTGCGCATCTTTGGAATGTTGGAGGAAACCATAGCACCCAGAGAAAGGCCACGGGGTCACAGGGAGGATGTACAAACTCCAAACAGGCAGCCTCCGTCGTCAGTACTGAACCCGGGTCTCTAGCACTGTAAGGCAGCAACTCCACCGCTGTGCTTATTCATCCTCCTCTGCAACGAGCATAATCGATGTGCTAATGAATTGAAATTACAAATTTGGCTCCTGAATTGAATGCATCTGAAAAATTAGCTTTTCCTCATTTTATTATTGATTCTTCAGACGCAGATGGAAAGTAGTTCTGTACAAATAGCAAAGCTGCTTATTTATTAATAGGCCCATTCTTAGTGTGGCCAAAAAGATGAAAGATTGTGGAATACATATCTTCTAATTCTGAAAGCATTACAGGTATATTGTTTTGTACTGAAGAAATAATTATTTTCTTTCAGTTTATCAAGTAAAATGTTTATATGTGATGCTGACAATGTTTGTTTAGGGTCCAACGTAAAATATGACAGGTCACGTGTGTGACACCACACGGAAGTATTTTACAAACTGAATTTTAAAAAGCTAGAATGTTCATATCTATAGCAGATATGCACTATAGTTCTGTAGGTAGGAAAATAGCAATGAATAAGATGAATCTCTTAAAATATTTTTTTTAATGTATCACTTTGTGATGACATCTGGTCATGTGTGTGACATTTTAGTTCACTTTCCTAAGAATGGGCCAATATATGATGGCTGAATCAATAAAAGATTTTTTTTCTAAATAAAAAATAATTCTGATATTTAATACTTTTGTATTCCTAACATCCATGGCAGTGTATTATATCTACAAGGTCAGCATATGTTTAAATTCTGTCCTTAACTTAGCTGACTTTTCTTGTTCAGAAATAATACTACATTTCGTTTGTTTTCTGTTGCAATTTCTGTCTACTTTCTGGCAACCCCAGAATTGTGCAAGTGTTTATGTTTAGGTTTATGATGTGGAACGAGGTTATCACTAAAGATTCAGGACAATACAACAGACAGCTTTTAAATGGTAACAGAAACCTAAGGACTGGGCAAAGTTATCCAGTCATGCTCAAGCATTCACCACTTAAGCCACAGGAGGTTTGCTTGCACCATATGCAGTGCTGCCAATACTATGGGAGGGGTGTGGGGGCAACATTGGTCTAATCCTGCGTGCTAGCATTTGTAAAAGCTTTGCATCATAGTCCAATCCCCATTCAACATTATGGAAGTAACTGCAGTCAAGGGTAAAAAAACGTGATTTTTTTTTCCCCTTCCCCACTCCCTTCTTCCTCATCTGTTGGTCCATATTGATGCCCAGTCATGATGACATCCAAACCACAGTCGAATGTGGCGGGTGAGAGGGGAAAGATTTAATAGCAGGGCTGCCAACTCTCATGCATTGAGCGTGAAAATCACGCATTTCGACAAATTCTCACGCTCTCAAGCTGATCACAAATTTCTCACGCTCTGTCGTGAGAACTTCTGTGATCAACGAAAATGTAAAAACTCATATCAACTGCATGGGCCGTGGGTGTTGGAGAGCCGGGGCTGAGGGAGGGATGGAAGCAGAAGCAGCGGCGGGTACAGATGCGGCCTGGAGCTGGGGCTGGCGGGTGTTTGCCGGGCTGGCGAGTCGCTCACTGAAGCTCTGGCCATGGAGCAGCCGCAGTGCAAGAGTTCCGGGCTGTTGGAGGCATCGGAAGCGTGGCGCCGCTGCCGTGAGAGTCTCTGCGCCGAATTCGCCAAGGTGACCGGCATGGATCAGGCTGCGGTTCGGTGCATCCTGGAGGACAACCAGTGGCTGCTGGAAGTAAGTACCAAGCACTGGGTAGAAATGGTGGAAGCTAGTGGCCTACAAATGGGGTTGGTTGGAGAAAGCATCCTGCTTGCCTGCTAGATTTTCACTTAGTGTAACTGCAGGAAAAATGTTCAGAACCAGGGGTCACAGTTTAAAAATAAAGGGTAGGCTAGTTAGAGCTGAGATGAGGACAAACTCATTTTCACCCAGAGAGTTGTGAATCTGTGGAATTCTCTGCCACAGAAGGCAGTGGAGGCCAATTCACTGGATGTCTTCAAGAGAGAGTTACATTTTGCTCTTGGGGCTAGCGAAATCAAGGGATATGGGGGGGGGAAAAACAGAGGTACTGATTTTAGATGGCCAGCCATGATCAGATTGAATGGCAGTGCTGGCTCGAAGGTCCGAATGACCTATTCCTGCACCTATTTTCTATGCTTGAGTATATGGCAATTAAACTTGATTTTGAAGCATTCATGCATGGTGGAGGTATAATGTAGTCATAGAGTGATAGTGTGAAAACAGGCCTTTCGGCCCAACTTGCCCACACCCACCAACATGTCGCAGCTACACTACCTGCTTTTGGTTCATATCCCTCCAAACCTATCCCATCCATGTATCAGTTTAACTGTTTCTTAAATGTTGGGATAGTCCCTGCCTCAACTACCTTCTCTGTCAGCTTGTTCCATACACCGACCACCCTTTGTGTGGAAAAATTTACCCCTTAAAAGTTACCTTAAAAATACTTCAAACAAAAAAACATTGAAATCATACTTCTATTATGCACTAAAACATGATTTTAATACATCAGATTTCAAAAAGCCCCTACCGTGGGATACACTCCCTCGCCAGGTACCCCTAAGGCCAGTGATCAGTGATCGCTCAGCCTCCCCACTTTCAAAAACACTCCGTGGTCCCTGGATCAGACAAAGTGCTGCCGGATGTGAACGGGGAACTGAGGCCAGTTGTCCGTGATGTCTGGATCCCAATGTTCAGCGCTTCGTGTTTCAGAGTTGGCTAATGTTATTGATTTGTAATTAGCCTGATTTCGAATTAGTTGACAAAACCTTCATTTATTAATCCGGAATATCCAGGAGGATGGGGTAAGTATAATATTAAAATGACATGCAAGGTATTCGGGCTGTCTATCACAACATACAGCCCCGATAACTCATTATATCCTTCAGTTAAATATTGGGAAGGTCGCACTATTGTCATTTGCCACTCAACAATTTGTTTGTTTATCTCACTGACTATTTTTAATCACTACCTCCCCCCCCCCCCCCCCCAATTCCTTTGACAGGTTGAATAGAAATGTTCCCAATCTCGTTGTTTTATTAATTGAACATGTAGATGAACTTCCTCGAGGAGTGTAATCAGATGGATTCAGATGTGATGTTTAAGAGCTTGTTCAAAGAAGGGGCATATTTTAAAGGAGTGACAGAGATACTTGCAGGGGAATGTGTGAGGAGGTTATTATTTGTCTTTAGTTTTAGCTAGAACCAGGTCATCTGAAGATTCAAAGTTTAATATAGTAATTGTGCTGATACTGCAACCAACCACATAATGAATATCATCCATTCCGGAGGTTTTATTTTTCTGATGCCATCTAAACTTCACTTGGATTTCAATCACTTCAACGTAAAAGTAATTGGGAATGGGGAACGTTAAAACAAAAATTTGCCCTCGGTACATATTAACTGTAATATAATAATGTATGCATGTTGGTAGGTGCAATCAAAACAAAGATCTTTTTATTATTGTTGCGTTATGATTTCTGGGATGGCACGACTTCCATATGAAGAAAGACTGGATAGACTCGGCTTGTACTCGCTGGAATTTAGAAGATTGAGGGGGGATCTCATAGAGACTTACAAAATTCTTAAGGGGTTGGACAGGCTAGATGCAGGAAGATTGTTCCCGATGTTGGGGAAGTCCAGGACAAGGGGTCACAGTTTAAGGATAAGGGGGAAGTCTTTTAGGACTGAGATGAGAAAATCGTTTTTCACACAGAGTGGTGAATCTGTGGAATTCTCTGCCACAGAAGGTAGTTGAGGCCAGTTCGTTGGCCATATTTAAGAGGGAGTTGGATGTGGCCCTTGTGGCTGAAGGGATCAGGGGGTATGGAGAGAAGGCAGGTACAGGATACCGAGTTGGATGATCAGCCATGATCATATTGAATGGCGGTGCAGGCTCGAAGGGCCGAATGGCCTGCTCCTGCACCTAATTTCTATGTTTCTATGAATACCACAGAAAATATTATGTACCCTCAAGATCACATTTAATAG
Source organism: Okamejei kenojei (assembly GCA_035221665.1). Taxonomy (NCBI): domain Eukaryota; kingdom Metazoa; phylum Chordata; class Chondrichthyes; order Rajiformes; family Rajidae; genus Okamejei; species Okamejei kenojei. The sequence continues at coordinate 147,460,045 of CM069131.1, read as the reverse complement.
AATAATGTTGCTTAAATATATAGTTATTGGACTTTGCATTTTGGAAAAGTCCCAGCAGGGAGAAAGACAGCAAAATACTGAAAATATTGGGGGAGAAAATGACTTCAGGAGAGTTTGTTAGGAAAATGATGGAAATGGTAACAGAATACTTATACAGCTGAGTGAGTATAATTTTATGGATGAGAAATTGTGTTCAACCAATTGATGACTTATTTGACAAAGTGACTAGCATGTTAGATAACAAGGAAGCCAATGGATGTAGCACATTTTGTTATACAAAATTTGGTCCGTGAAGTGCCCCATAAAAGATTAACACATTAGATCAGCACATGTGGACTTGACATAATAAGTTAAGTCCAGGGGGTCAGATATAGGGCTTTATATGTGGGCCAGATATATTGTTAGTGGAGAGGGGCTAGGAGCAAGGTCAAATGTGCATCCACAGTCAAGGTTAGGAATAGCACTAGGTGTGCAGTCAAAGCTGGGACAATGGGAGTGTTCAGCACTGGGAACCGCAGCAGGTAAGCAGCTATGGTCAGGCTAGAATAGGGGGGCAGGTGTAAGGCTGGACTCGGGGTCAGGAATGAGAGAAGGTATGCAACTGGAGTCAGGGTCAGGAGTAGTACCAGGTGTGCAGTGAGACCCAGGTTGGTCAACATGGGCCAAGTGTTTGATTATAATCTGATTTCCATACATGAATATACTAAGATCATTCATGTGCTGCACCTGTTGATCAGAGCCTGGCTCTACTGTGGAATGTAATTTAGCCTAACCTTATTCATAGTTAATCCAATTTAAAGCATAAATATTGCATTCAAGTGTAAGTTAAGACTCGCTACAGTATGCATCAGATTGCACAATTTCAAGCTGAAAAATGCAAAAATTCCATACCAATGGGAGTGGGGAAAATCCCCTTCCCTTCCCCCCCCCCCCCCCCCCCCCCCCCAGGTTTAGAGGGATATGGGCCAAATGTGGGCAGATGGGAATTGGATAAATGGGCATGGGCAAGTTTCTATGCTGTAAAACTCTAAATAACAAGGCAGATTAGAAATTAAAACTAAATGGAATGTTTTTTGTTCTGGTGGTGCATTTGCCATGGCCTTTAATGAACAAGCAATTAGGGGAGCTTTCAGTCCATTGTTTCCTCCACTCCCTTGCTGAGTAAATGTTTTGGCTATCCACTTATGCATGGGTGCCCTCCCCTGGCAGATCAAACAGTGTATGAAATGCTTTGTTGAGGATCACGTATACAATGCTGACCTAACTCAAATATTGCCAGTGCATCTGTGACCCTAATTGAAGTTAGTGGGATTTTATTCTTCTTGTACTGAGTACTGAGGCTATGACAACAGCAGTTTCAGCTCTTGTGTAGAACTCTGTTGCACTCAGGATAACTGCAGCTGATGCAATGCTAATAGGAAATACTTGGACACCAGTCTGTAGTGAATACCTATTGAAATTAAGAAATAATCAGTGGTTGGAGGAATAAATCTTACCGATGATGAATTCAACCTGTCAAATAACACAAAGGAGTTTTGTGCAAACAAAAGGAAAGTAAAAACACGGGCCATGAAATCTTAGAGTCTGAAGAAGGGTCTCGACCCGAAACGTCGCCTATCTCCTTCGCTCCTTAGATGCTGCTGCACCTGCTGTGTTTCTCCAGCCTTTTGTGTACCCGCCATGAAATCTTAGTTTGGTTCAATTATTCAATGGATAGAGGTATTTTTTTAAATAAAAGGCTTTGTCATCAACTGCAGCCATTGGGATAAATACAATTCTGAATAGTTGGTAAGATTGAATTGGTGTTCACAAATTAATTAATAGTTTTTTTTAATTCAGTGAAAGTGCAAGTTACCACCCAATCGCACCCTAAGTGAAGGGCATTATTTATGGCTGCCTGGTATAAATGCTGATATCCTCCTGCCACTAGTCTTGACCTCCCACTTCAAAAACATTATTGCAGCTGATATGTAAGGGCACTGGCATAAATTCACTATTTCAAAAAAAAACCTAGTCCTGGTAGATGTAAAAATCATCTAAGCTGGTATACTTAGTCTGATTTGGCTGACTGCAGGCTGGCCTTTTTTTTTAAAAAAAAAGGTTAAAATTACACCACTGCTGTATCACTCCTTTTCTTGATTGCCTCCCAGGGTTTGTATCTCAAAAGGTTAATTGTCAGTTTCTTAATTCCTGGAATTTTCCTGCCTTTTTCTGTCGATGGTTGGTTCACAACCTTTTGAAAATTGCTAATTTCCAAGAATGCAAGTGTAAATGTTTTTGTTCATTTCTTACACCTTTTTCCAACCGATTATCCCATCATGATGGTGCCTAATATGGTGGTATTGATACTACTGTATTTCCATGCCATTTTACTGTGGTAATGATTGTTCCACATTAAGAAAGAAAATCAATGCTCTGTCAGTACTGTATGCCGGCATATTTAAATTTCCCCAGTCATGATAGAAAAATAGTTTGGCTTTGAAATACAGTATTAGCACCGTTTCTGAATTCATTTCACTGCACCTTCAGGTGCATGTGATGAATACATTTGACTTTGACTTAGAAAGAATGCACTTTAATATTAACACCTTGAAGATAATATTGTGCTGAAGATTGAGGCAAAGTCTTCGCATTGTGTTCTGCAGATCATAAGCACCAATTCCACCATCCAAAATGATTGGAGGGCTGTTACCAGTGGAGCTGTACGGGACTCCGGGGGCAAAACAGCCCTTTACTTTTGCAATGTTTATTAGGTGCAGATATAGGGGGCCTTTGCTGGTGATGCAAAAATTGGCCATGTAGTTGACAGTGAGGAGGAAAGATTTAATGTACAAGACATATAGTTAGTCCAGTCATTTGGACAGTAAATGGAAATAGCAAATGGAATTTAATCCAGAGAAATCCAAGTTAATGCATTTTGCATAATGCATAATCCGGTTTGGCAAAACAATAAATCAGGGAAGGTAGTGCATCCATGGATAACAAGGGAAATCAGGGATAGTATAAAAAATTAGCCAGAAAAAGCAGCCTACCAGAGGACTGGGAGAAATTCAGAGTCCTGCAGAGGAGGACAAAGGGCTATATCAGGAAAGGGAAAATAGATTATGAACAAAAACTGGCAGGGAACATAAAAACTGACTGCAAATGTTTTTATAGATGTGTGACGAGAAAGAGATTAGTTAAAACAAATGTAGGTCCCTTGCAGTCAGAAACAGGTGAATTGATCATGGGGAACAAGGACATGGTAGACCAATTGAATAACTACTTTGGTTCTGTCTTCACTAAGGAAGACATAAATAATCTGCCGGAAATAGCAGGGGACCGGGGGTCAAACAAGGTGGAGGAACTGAGTGAAATCCAGGTTAGCCGGGAAGTGGTGTTGGATAAATTGATTGAATTAAAGGCCGATAAATCCCCAGGGCCAGATAGTCTGCATCCCAGAGTACTCAAGGAAGTAGGCACAGAAATAGTGGATGCATTAGTGATAATTTTTCAAAACTCCTTAGATTCTGGAGTAGTTCCTGAGGATTGTAGGGTAGCTAATGTAACCCCACTTTTTAAAAAAGGAGGGAGAGAGAAAACGGGGAATTACAGATCAGTTAGTCTAACATCGGTAGTGGGGAAACTGCAAGAGTCAGTTATTAAAGATGGGATAGCAGTACATTTGGAAAGTGGTGAAATCATTGGACAAAGTCAGCATGGATTGACGAAAGGTAAATCATGTCTGACGAATCTTATAGAATTTTTCGAGGATGTAACTAGTAGAGTGAATAAGGGAGAACCAGTGGATGTGTTATATCTGGACTTTCAGAAGGCTTTCGACAAGGTCCCACATAAGAGATTAGTATACAAACTTAAAGCACATGGTATTGGGGATTTAGTATTGATGTGGATAGAGAACTGGCTGGCAGACAGGAAGCAAAGGGTAAGAGTAAACGGGTCCTTTTCAGAATGGCAGGCAGTGACTAGTGGGGTACCGCAAGGCTCAGTGCTGGGACCCCAGTTATTTACAATATATATTAATGATTTGGACAAGTGAATTGAATGCAACATCTCCAAGTTTGCGGATGACACTAAGCTGGGGGCTAGTGTTAGGTGTGAGGAGGATGCTAGGAGGCTGCAAGGTGCCTTGGATAGGCTGGGTGAGTGGGCAAATGCATGGCAGATGCAGTATAATGTGGATAAATGTGAGGTTATCCACTTTGGTGGCAAAAACAGGAGGGTAGACTATTATCTGAATGGTGGCAAATTAGGAAAAGGGGAGATGTGATGAGACCTGGGTGTCAAGGTACACCAGTCATTGAAAATAGGCATGCAGGTGCAGCAGGCAGTGAAGAAAGCAAATGGTATGTTAGCATTTATAGCAAAATGATTTGAGTATAGGAGCAGGGAGGTTCTACTGCAGTTGTACAGGGTTTTGGTGAGACCACACCTGGAGTATTGTGTACAGTTTTGGTCTCCAAATCTGAGGAAAGACATTCTTGCCATAGAGGGGGTACAGAGAAGGTTCACCAGACTGATTCCTGGGATGTCAGGACTTTCATATGAGGAAAGACTGGATAGACTTGGCTTGTACTCGCTAGAATTTAGAAGACTGAGGGGGGATCTTATAGAAACGTACAAAATTCTTAAGGGGTTGGATAGGCTAGATGCAGGAAGATTGTTCCCCATGTTGGGGAGATCCAGAACTAGGGGTCGCAGTCTAAGGATAAGGGGGAATTCCTTTAGGACCGAGATGAGGAAAACATTTTTTTCACAGAGAGAGGTGAGTCTCTGGAATTCTCTGCCACAGAAGGTAGTTGAGGCCAGTTCATTGGCTATATTTAAGAGGGAGTTAGATGTGGCCCTTGTGGCTAAAGGGATCAGGGGGTATGGAGAGAAGGCAGGTACAGGATACTGAGTTGGATGATCAGCCATGATCATATTGAATGACGTTGCAGGCTCGAAGGGCCGAATGGCCTACTCCTGCACCTATTTTCTATGTTTCTTTGGGAGGTCTTCTTCGAGTCCGTTGCAATCACAGATGTCGTTCTGCCCGTATCTGGCGCAGGTCACAGCTGGTCGGGCCGGTTCAGCCAGGTCCTGGAGGCTGCACTGGGGGGCGTCGTAACACTCCAGTAGGTGGGACATTGTCTGTACTGCTCCACAGCTGCATGTGTCTTCTGCCTGGTAGTTCCATGCTTTCATAAGTGCTTTGCACCTCCCCTGCTCCACTCGTAATCTGTTGAGGGTCTTCCAGGTTGGCCATGGGAGGTCGTGCCCGCTGGCGAGGCATTCAGTCGGAGTGATTCCTCTCTCCATCCAGTCGTGGGCTCGTGTGTTGAGCTGGTTCCATTCATCTTTCCAGATGTTGGTCCTTGCTGTTTCTTTGGTTGTCTGGAGAGGTGGGACTGTCTGCAAGAAACTGGCTCTGGATTTCAGCCGGGGTGGAGGTGCTGTGTGTCCGTGCAGGGGTTGCCTGGTATCGATCTCCTGTGCTCTCCGCTCGTCTTGGGCGACGATGGATCGTCTAATATGGGGGGGGGGGGGGGGCAATACCAGCTAGGGCGTAGAGGCACGGGACTGGCGCTGTCTTTATGCATCCCGTGATAATGTGGCAGGTGTCGTTGAGGGCAGTGTGAACCAGTTTGGTGTGGTGGGAGCGGCTCCAGCTTGAGCACGCATATTCAGCTGTGGAGAAGCACAGGGCTAGGGCAGTTGCGCGGATGGTTGGTGGATCAGCGCCCCACTTTGAGTTTACCAGTTTGCGCAGGATGTTGTTGCGAGTGTTGACCTTGGCTTAGGTGTTCTGCAGGTGGGTTTTGAAAGAGTGTCCTATCGAGTGTGACTCCGAGATACACGGGTGGAAGTGGTTGGAGAGTTTGTGGCCATCACATGAGACGCTCAGTTGTTTTCCTGCATCTCGATTTTTAAGGTGGAAGCTGCATAGTTGGGTTTTTGTTGGGTTGGGTTTCAGGTGGTTGTTATTGTAGTAGGTTGTCATCTCTTGGAGGGCGCTTTCCAGGACAGACTCAATCTTCTGGAAGTTCTCCTGTTGGGTGGTGATGCAGAGGTCATCAGCATAGATGCAACAATATATGGAATGAATATTGGGAGGTGCAACAATATATGTAATGAATATACAATATAGTAAATGGTGGAATGATGTGAAAGAACTGAGGAGTTTATAGCCACATATCCTTAAAGATACTAAGACATGTTAATAAGGTGGATAAAAAGACATGTTGGATGCATCCCTTTATGTGCTGAAGCATAGACTCAGATACGGTAGACAGCAGGAACTTTTTCCCCTGGAAGTAAAAATCAAATAATAAAGGGCATAGCTTTAAGGGGATAAGGGCAAAGTTTGAAGGTGATGTGCAGGGCAACCTCTTTACACAGAGGGTGGTGAGTTGCTGGAACACACTGTCAGGGGTGCTGGTTGAGGCAGATATGATAATGGCCTTGAGGGAACCTTCGGATATTCTGGGAATGGTGGATTATGTACAGGCAGACAAGAAATTGTCTAATTTTGGCACTTTGTGGGCCGATGGACTGTTCTTGTGATGTACTAATCTATGTTCTTTGTCTCCTACCAGCAAAATAGAAAAGAAAATACAATCTCCAAGAATTGTTTTGCCAGAACCACCAATAAGTATTTTAACAATCGCGGTATCTGGATTGGTTACAAAATGAGCAATGTGGACTTTGACAGATAATATCAAAATATTTCTTGGACTTCCATTCATTATAGTTAAGGGCATTTCTAAAATATCTTATTTCCTGCAATATATAATGAAAATCAAAACAGGAACATTTTATTCTTATTACTAACACCAGAATGAGCAGGAGATCATGTTGCACAATGAACGCTTTCTACTAAAGGAATCTATTATTGCTGATATTGTTGTTAAATAATCTCATGCTTTTAGGCTAGAAAAGAGGATAATATTTTAAGAATTTTGCCACACCTAATAAATCTACTGTACATCATGACTGTAGTTAATAGGAGAAAATGTGAGGACAATCATGAAATAATGGTTAGATGTTTAGGAAGGGACTGCCCATGCTGGTTTTCACTGAAGATAGACACAGAATGCTGGAGTAAATCAGCGGGTCAGGCAGCATCCCTGATGAAAAGGATTAGGTAACGTTTTGGGTTGAGACCCTTCTCCAGACCGGTTAGATGTGCTGTGTTGGAATTTAGAAGTCTCCAGATTGTGCAGAGAGAAAAGGACTAGGATCCTGATTTGGAACAAAGCAATTCTGAGACTCTTACAGGAGTAAATATGTTGTGATGGTACTGATTTCAAAATGGAGAGCAGTGAGTTGCAGAAATGTGCAGGCTGGGACACTTAGGGCATATAACCATATAACCATATAACCATATAACAATTACAGCACGGAAACAGGCCCTCTCGGCCCTTCCAGTCCGTGCCGACCATTTGTTTTCCCCTAGTCCCATCTACCTGCACTCAGACCATACCCCTCCATTCCCTTCACGTCCATATACCTATCCACTTTACTTTTAAATGTTAAAATCGATCCTGCCTCCACCACTTCTGCTGGAAGCTCATTCCACACAGCCACCACCCTCTGAATAAAGAAGTTCCCCCTCACGTTACCCCTAAACTTCCGTCCCTTAATTCGCATGTCATGCCCTCTTGTTTGAATCTTCCCTACCCTTAATGGGAAAAGCTTATCCACGTCAACTCTGTCTATCCCTTTCATCATTTTAAAGACCTCAATCAAGTCCCCCTTAACCTTCTGCGCTCCAAAGAATAAAGACCTAACTTGTTCAACATTTCTCTGTAACATAGTTGCTGGATCCCAGTCAACATTCTAGTAAATCTCCTCTGTACTCTCTCTATTTTGTTGACATCCTTTCTATAATTAGGCGACCAAAATTGTACACCATACTCCAGAATTGGTCTCACCAATGCCTTGTACAATTTTAACATTACTTCCCTGCTCCTATATTGCAATGCTCTGATTTATAAAGGCCAGCACACCAAAGGCTTTCTTTACCACCCCATCTACATGCGATTCCACCTTCAGGGAACTATGCACAGTTATTCCTAGATCTCTCAGTTCCACAACATTCCTCAATTCCCTACCATTTACCATGTACGTCCTATTTTGATTTGTCCTGCCAAGATGTAGCACTTCACACTTATCAGCATTAAACACCATCTGCCATCTTTCAGCCCACTTTTCCATATGGCCCAAATCTCTCTGTAGACTTTGAAAATCTACTTCATTATCCACAACACCACCTATCTTAGTATCATCTGCATCTATGGAGTCAGGATTGATCAGAAGACCATTATACAGATTGGTTTACAGAATGCGATACAAAGTGTTGGAGTAACTTGGCAGGATCTCTTGAGAACAGGGATTGGTGATGTTTGGGGCCGAGACCCTTTGCAGATTTGCAGAAATGCAGATTTAAATAAGAATAAAATCCCTCCAACAAGCATGTAAGTGATTTTATGCAAATGTTGTGTCCAATGCTGAGAAGAAAAGCAACCCTGCATGTGCCGTGATTGTGAAAGGTTAAGTTTATTGTACAGGGATTGACATTGAGCTATTTCCAAGCAGATTGTTGGGAGCCAGATTGCTGGGCAACCATCCACAGGCTTGATATCTCAGCATTATTCAGCATTCCATTGCAGTAAAGTTATTTTTGATAATAAGCAGTAGCAGACATCAGCAAGAGAAAAACATACTATTTAACATCAGTCTTGACATGAACCATTCTGATTTCAGCCATTCCCACACTGCCCCTAGTTAGAATTCTTTAGCAATGACAAACTCCCAATGTTGCCTATCTAATATTTGAAACGTTTAACCTTCTGCTTTAAAGCCCAGTAGTGAGTGGAAAGCTCACATAACAGTGCCACGTCAGAGCAATTGAGATTCCAACTCCTGTCTCTTCAGTTTATTTGCTATTTGAGCAGCTTCTGAATGTGCTAGGAAACTCACAATCGGCCAGCAGATGAAAGTGGGAAGAAGCGGCCCGATATTATCCCACCGTCATAAAATTATGGATGGTGGCTATGACCATTAGCATTCCAAAGAGAAACTGGACAGCAAGAAAATAGGTTACCATTAATTACTGCAGTTTAGGAGGTTTACCAGAATGTTGTCTGGATTAGAGAGTTTCATCTATGGAGAGAAATTGGATAGACTTTGGAGATTTTTTTTCTCTGGAACATCAGTTTGAGGTGAGACTTGATAGAAGTATATGAAATTATGATGCATAAATAAGGTAGACAGTCAGAATCTTTTTGCCAGGGTGGAAATGTCCAACACGAGAGGGCATAGCTATGATGTGTGAGGGCAAAAGTTTAATGGAGATGTGCGGGGCAATTTTTCTTCACACAAAGAGAGTGGTGGGGACCTGGAACGCATTGCTTGGGGTGGTGGTGGAGGCAGATACGATAATTGCATTTAAGAGACTTTTAGATAGGGACATGAAAGTGTAGGGAATAGAGGCATATGGATGTGTCGGAAAGAATTGTGGATGCTGGTTTAAATCGAAGGTAGACACAAAATGCTGGAGTAACTCAGTGGGACAGGCAGCATCTGAAGGATCTGGATCATGTATAGGCAGATATGATCAGGTTAACTTGGCAAAACATTGGGATGAAGGGCCTGTTGCTGTGCTGGATGGTTTTCTATGTTTAGACATTTTGAGACAATCCTTTACAGAAAACAGTCTGTTGTGGCTATTGTGCCAATTATAAATTATTATTATTCTCAATTATAATCAGTGAATTACTTGCCATTGAGAAATCTTTCTCGCCATCCCTCATTTTAAGTCATCATAGCTGAAATATCCATTGTGAAGTAATAAATGTGTTTATCTGCATGTGTGCATATTGGTTGTGTTGCTTTTTATATTACAACCAAAACTATACTTCAAAATTAAACTTTGTCTATAAAGAGCTTTGGAATGTTGTGAATGGTGCTACATAAATGTGAATATTTCTTTCTTGCAAATGGTACGCACAAATCCTTTAACTTTGTATAAAGTCACAAATGAAGCTTATTTTTCAAGCATTTCCTATCTTTATTTCGGATTTCCAGCATCTGCATTAAAAAAAAAAAATTCATCCATTTCAGAAATAGCATTGCTGAGCTACTATCCACCACATTTGAGACTATCTTTAATTTGACTTTACTGGACTTTACTTTGCACCATACGTTATTCCCTTTATCCTGTATCTGTTCACTGTGAGACAGCGCGATTGTAATCACGTATAGTCTTTCCGCTGACTGGATAGCATGCCACTAAAAGCTTCACACTGTTCACGACAAAAAACTAAACTACTGTAAACTTACAATTATGTGTATTTGGTGATTTTATTGCTGAATCAATTACCTTGAACAATGCTCAACTAGTTCCTGTCAAAATTGCATTCTCCCACCTCAATTGTATGATATTTTTGCCACATTGTACATCTCAATAACAGCCATATGTTACCACTTACTGTTCACATAATAGCAGTGACTTTGTAAAAGCAACATGTCACTATAAATCTGCAAGAAGTTCAACAGGTTTTAAAATTCAGCTTGGGGCATAATGTTCTCCATGTTGCCATGGAAACTCATTGAATGCGAATGTATTTGAATATTAGTCTTTTGTTCCTGATGTGTAAAAGCTGTAAAAGTGGATTGTTCTCCTTCTATTCTATGGCAGCTCACTTGAATTAATGCTGTGACGGCTACCTCTCTTTATCCCCACTGCAGACAACATTATGGTGGGTATTTTTCAGGCTTCAGTTGTTGAAGTGTGGTTTCCTTTTCATAGTGGCTTCTGTTTTGCAAGCATATCCTTTTCTCATGTTGCAGTATATAGAGTGTTTGCAAATGTGTATATAAATATATAATGTTTCATCACTGTAATTCAGACTAACCCACTTGGCAGTGAAACGCCTTCTAGCATTAATCTGTTCATGTTCTTAATTAAAAAAATAAAACCATTTCCTCTGCCTTTCCCTTCTGCATCAGAGAGTAATTGAGTTGCCGGATAGGGTTTGCATTTGTCTGAAAATAATAACCCTGCTCATACCTAGGTAAGGTATAATCATTTTAAGTGATTGGCTAGCTGAAAATATCAGTGGAATAGAGTAGCAAGTTTCTTGGATTGCCACATGCATATAAAGGAAGTTATAAGAAAATACCATGGCTGACTGGCTTGACATAACTAGCAGACTGGTTATTTTTATTCTTTTACAGTAGAAGATGAACAAAGGGATGCACACTTGGAAATGTGAATGGTTCATAAAGTGGAATTTATCCTCATTTGAAATTTAGGTGCCATTTCTTAACTTGTTGATAATCACAAACTTTCTTGTTGAGGATTACACCTCAAGAAAGGATATTTTTAAGGATGTTTTAATATGCTCTTTCCCATGGCTGGAGGCTACTTGAGCTTTAGGTCATTATGGAACCTCAAAAAGTCACCTATTCCTATTCTCCAGAGATGCTGTCTGACCCGCTTGTGTGTATCGTCGGTGTATCAGCATCTTTAGAAAAAAGGGTCTCGACCCAAAACGTCACCTATTCCTATTCTCCACCTAGCCCACTTAGTTATTCCAGCCTTTTTACAACCAAAAATCTACAGTCCTTTCGTAGACATTTTCCCAGTAGTTTCCCTTTCTGCATAGATTCAAGAAAAACATACTAAATATGAACTTTAGGTCACCACAAAGTTGGAAGCATTTCTGTTGAATTTAGATTATAGGTTTTCTGTAAGACTACTCATCGTGGGGGAAGCCTGGAGGACTGTGACCAGTGGAGCTCCACAGGGATTGTACTGGGACCTCTGTTGTTTGTGATATATATAAATGCCTTGGATGTAAAAGTAGATATGAGTTGATAAGTAAGTCTGCAGACAACACCAAAGTGGAGTGGTTGACAGTAAGGAAGATCGTCAAAATATACAGTGGACATAGATCAGCTACAGAAATGGGTGAAGAAATGGCACACGCACACACACACACACGCACACGCACACGCACACGCACACGCGCACACACACAGACAGACAGTGTGTTAACGAAGAAACTGCAGATGCTGGAGAATCGAGGGTTACACAAAATGCTGGAGAAACTCAGCGGGTGCAGCAGCATCTAAGGAGCGAAGGAGATAGGCGACGTTTCGGGTCGAGACCCTTCTTCAGACAGACAGTGTATTGGGTACAAGGAGAGATTGTACAAACTTGCATTGTTTTCTCTGAAGCATCAGAGGCTGAGGGAAGACCTGTTAGAAGTATATAGGGTAAGCAGTCAGAAACATTTTCCCAAGGTGAAATGTTAGACTAGAGGGCAATGCTTTAAGCTGAGAGGGGCAGAGTTTAAAGGGGATGTGTGGGGCAGGTTTTTTACACAGAGGATGGTGGGTGCCTAGAACGACCTGCCGGGGTGGCGGGAGAAGCAGATACGATAGTTGCGTTGAAGAGGCTTTAAGATGGGTATACAGTGAATGGAGGGATATGGACCTGGTGTGGGCTGTGGAGATTCATTTAACTTGGCAACATGTTCTGCATGAACATTGTGGCCAAAGGTCCTGTTCCTGTGCTGTTAAGTTCTATGTTATCGTAGTTTAATCTAGGGGTCAGTTTTCAATCCATTAAAAAGTGTATTGGACAAATCTCTAATGAAGAAACTCAGTTCCTTTGTGCCTGTCAGTATTTCTTTTGAGGATTAAACTTTTAATGTAGTGGGCCTTTTTAATGAAGGGCTCTTTTTCTCTGAGGAGGGAACAGAATTAATAATTATTCTATCACTTATCCCTCATTTCCACAGGTACATGACACAGACAGCATCTGTAGGCAGAGACAGAAGCTGATATCAGGCACCAGACGGCCTCAGTAAGCCATCTGGTAAATTTAATTTCAGGTTGAAAATATTTAATCTCATCTTTCAGTTCGCTGGAGACGATTTCTGGCCATTGGAGGTGCCGCGCTGGCTGGCGTATTACAAATGTAATAATAGTTCAAACGTTTTTGGGAAGACTGTTGAAATGTTTCCACAGTCAAAACATAAATAACATACAAGGAATATATAGAATTTTTAAAAAAATGGTGATGAAGTTCTAAATAACAGTATCTACTGCGACCAGTGTCACTGGGGTGCACTGACCATCACTTGCACAATACCTGTTTATCATGGATAGTTGCCAATATTAGATGAATGATGCGCAAAAATGTAGCTGGTTATTTTTAGAATGAACGATGTCCTAAACTGCTCTGTTGTCACTTGATTGTATGGAGTCTGCAGTATTAGCCTGGACTGTACCAGGAGCATGATACTACAGGTCACAAACTAGTCCTATAGCCATGTTTGATGCAGAACCTCTAAACACAGAGCACAAGGACCTCCTACAGTAGGAATCATTGGATCCCCAATGTTAAAACATGGCAAACATGTAAAATCTGGTACACTATGTATAATTATGTACTCTGAGGTGTACTGGCTTTCTGATGGGCAGAAGTCGGTGCTAAAGGTAACCGATACAGTTCCAGTGAAAATTGTGGCTAGGCGATTACACTGCGTATGTGTGGACTTGATTGAAGAGTTGACCTCATCTTTAGTAATCTGAATAATATCCAAGTTTTGTTTAAGTGTAATTTTTTTTTATGGGACTCACTGGAGCTTTGTCGGTATTTCTTTAAAATACTTGCAAATGTTGAAAATCCAAACCAAAAGAAAAATAAATTCATAGAGTGAATAAGTTAAACATCCATCACACTGTATGACTCGACGCATCCATCGAGAGAAATGGACAGATGGTGTTTTGGGCTGCAAGCCTTTTCTTTAGAGGAGTCCCAACCCAAAACACCGCTCTTTCAATGTCCTCTTCATTGTGCAGTTTGTAGAACTAGTTTTACAATCCAGGTTGGAGGGAAGATTTCCCTCCACAGATGCTGACTGATCCACTGAGTCCTGTTGAGTCCCTCAGTGAGTTTTTTTTTGCTGAATCGAGTGATTTTGGTGTCTTTATGTCTTGAGTTATGCACATTATCTCATTTGCATTGTATGACTAACTCACTGTCTCTCCTTGCATGTCCACATGTTTTTAGTTACTGAGATAATATCTGCATTTGGTATTCTGATGCAAGCACGGTGTAAAATGTATGTTTCATCAACTCGTACTTGTAGTACCATATCTCTCATAAGTTGGGAAATAGTCAGTAGAGTCATAGAGTGTCATTGAGTCATAGAGTGATACAGTGTGGAAACAGGCCCTTCGGCCCAACTTGCCCACACTGGCCAACATCTCCCAGCTACACTAGTCCCACCTGCCAGCATTTAGTCCATACCCCTCCAAACCTGCCCAATCCATGTACCGGTCTAACTGCTCCTTAAATGCTGGGGTGCCTCAACTACCTCTTCTGGTAGCTTGTTCCATACATCCACACCATTATGTGAAATAGTTAGCCCTCCGATTCCCCCACTAAATGTCATCGAGACCCCTCTTTATTCATTGCATTATTTATTAATTGCATCATTTCATTGTTTAGAATTGCTTGAGTTTCATTTGCTATATTTATTGATTGTGATTGGATTGTTTCAGATTTTGTAGAAAGAAAATATTATTTTTACAATTTTGTATATGAAAAGAAAAATCAATTCTGATTTGTTTTAATGCTGTCCTAGATTTTATTTTATTTACAGAGTTGTGACTTACAACCTAGTCAATGGAACTTGGTTGGTTGAGTACCCAAATTGTGAGAGTTTTGTTCACGGAACTTATTTGTGTTTGGACTAACCGAGTTGAGCAGATCAAACACGTGTTGTAAAAGCTGCTGGGTTGTTGTTGTACTGAATTTTCCGGGGTGGTCATTTTGACGGTCTTCAAAGTGTTGGCTTGGTGGCTGTGAAAAATTAAACATAATACACTGTTATCGTGCAAATCATATTGTGACCCCAAATCAGAAACTATGCGAGATCCTGTGGCTGCTGCACAGATAAGGTAATCATAATATGTTTGGCTGTTCAGTTGGAGTTTAAGATAACTGCCATTAAAAGAGGAAATGGCAAGGCATGCAGGAGTATTTACGACTTTTGAAGATAATTGTTTGCAGATTTTGGTGAACAATTACTTGGCCTGTACAGCCATCAGCTTCTTTCTACTGGTACAGGATCCCATTTATAAACTTAGCACACATGGTGATAAGTGGAATTTTATAAAGTGGTTGAAATTGTGACGGACCGATCCCAATACCTTGATGTTTTAGTTCTAATGTCTCAGTTGCTTGATGAATGGCTGAGCCACACAGACACGAAAGGGCGCAAAAGGTCAGGCAGCAATTCTGGAAAACATGTTGGGTTGAGACCCTTCTTCAGACTGTGTGTACATGTGTGTGGACAAAGGGGAGAGCCAGGACAAAGTGTGGCATGGGTCGGCACAGATGGGTGGGGTTTGACAGGCAAGTGTTTGGAACAAAGGCCAGAGATAAGAACAGTAGCTGTGAGACAGGTTGCAAGAACTGCGGGTTGTTAAGCCTGAGGCAGGAAAATCGCAGGAGGTAAAAACTCAATTTTGAAATGTCCAAAAATTCTTCTACAGCTGAACAGGTATGAGCAAGCCAATGGTTGATTTTGTTTGGGAGGAGAATTTGAAAAACTGCAAATTGTGCCCCTCACAGTAAAATATGCCTTAGTTCACCATGTTCACTGAATTACTTGCAAGATAAGTTGTTTGCTATAAGTAGGCCTGTCTGATGTGCGTTTCAAGTATTGCCGTCCATGGACTAGGATGTGTTTTAGTGATAGCAAACCAGACTTACCCACGAGGATCTATTTCTGAATGAGTGGTTGTAGGCTGCATAATTGGCGTGCCATGTAGCTGTATATTGTCACCATTGTCGACACTATGCACATCCAGATGCCACCATTATAAGCGTCAAATGTCCAGAAAGAAAATCAAATAATTTGTAATCTAGACAGGAGAACCTTGATTTCAATATTGGTCTTTATTGCTGGAAATGTTATTGTTGGTTCTGACCTGAAACACCACCTATTACTCCATCCACAGCTGTTGCATGACCCGCTGAATTACTCCACCACTTTGTGCTTTGTCTATGTGATGTTGATGATTGTAGACTCTCTGGCAGAAGGATGCTGTGATTTATATGGTAATGCAGAGTTAATAGCAAGGAAATGAGTCTGTGTTCCTTACTGGAAGTGTAAATATTTGGACATGGATGAAAGCTGATCATGGCATGAATCTGATTCCAATGTGGTTATGATTTGTGTTTACACCTAAAATGTTGTCTCTTGAATGATGTACTGCAGCAAGCCCCAGCAGCTCATCATTTTTGGGGTAAAAGTGGCAAAGATTGGGGCAGGTAGCAGCATTTCATGCAAATACAGACTATATAATAACGATCAGATACGTGTCAGTTGAAACTTTTGGAAATTTTACAATCTTCCACCAGTGCTTTCCTTAGTGGCTTCTGCAGCTTAGTACAAAGACCACACAGTCATTTTGATTTGAAATTCACTGGCTTGATATCCAGGTCTCCACAGCGTCTTGCAATCATGTTATTGGAGTTATTTGGCTCTTTTCTACCTAGCCGTTGCAGTTGGCTCCTTTGCAGTATCCAAACTCATCCCCTTTGCTCTTCAGAATTGAGTTCTCCACTCTGCCTGCTGATCCTCTACTGCTATATCAGAGTTAGAGTCTTCAGGTATTGTGAAATGCGTCGAGTCATACAGTGTGGAGACAGGTCCTTTGTTTCATGCAAAGCCCTTTTCACTCTTTTCCCTGTCCAAAACCGTTCCTTATTGAGCAATGCCATGAGTTTAATTCTCTCGTCTGTGCTCTCAAATTCCTCTTGCATTCCCTGTCCTCAACCTTGCCTTGGTGACTTTCTCCAGACCTCTAACTCTTATGAGAACTGAAAAGTGAAAACAGAAATGCTGGAATTGTTTAGTGTGAAGAAGTCTGAAGAAGGGTCGCGACCCGAAACATCACCTATTCCTTTTCTCCAGAGATGCTGTCTTGCCCGCTGAGTTACTCCAGCTTTTTGTGTCTATCTTTGGTTTAAACCAGCATCTGCATTTCCCTCCTATACACCTCTTTGGCTGTGTCTAGGTTCTTAGCTCTAAACTTCCCTTCTTAATCCATGCCATCATACCACTTTAGCCTTTTTAAAATTATTTGACTAAGATTTTCCTATTATGTGATGTGGCTGCCAAATAATGCACCCCTGAAGTGTCATCAACCATTTTGCAATGTTAAAGATCTATGTAGTGCACTTTTGTTATTGAACAGATGCATCTTTCTCACCATGGCTGACGTAACACATTGTGAACATGGGGCAAGAATGTGAGTGCATGCTCTTAAAGTATTTCTACCCATTAATCATCATCAAATATATGCGCAAATCCCTTCTAAATGACTGAAATGAATTGTGAGAGGACAGGTATTGTGACACATGCATGTGAGGTAAAACATTTCTGTTGACTGTAAAATCAATATGGGCACACAGCAGAACGTTCTGCTATACTTGCGTAAGGAGGAATTTAATCTCATTACAATACAGAATGCTTCTCCTAGTTTATTCTGGATGCAAACGTTTATTTGATGAAGCCACTCTGCTTGTATTACAGTTACCTGGCTGACCAGTGCTGGAATGGCGGATGTGTCTACCTGATCATGCTCCGTCGGATCAAACGCAAAGCTCCTCCTCCTCCTTCTAACGGCACCAAAGTTGAACCCAGCACAAGCAGCAGCACCGCTGATCCAAGTCGAAGCCCCACGCAAAATGGCAAACGGACTCGAAAGTTTGGTGTTGTTTCCCGCTCTTCACTTAACAGAGACAGCCGGGAGAGTCACGACTCTGAGCAAGAGAATGGATATCACGTGTCCTTGGAGCCTGAATGTACAAAAATGGAAGCAGTGGACCCAGATTGTACCCCCAAAGCCAACGTTGCCACTGATGATCAGGATATAGAAAAGCAGCTTCCCAATGGGAATTCCACTCTGTCAAAAGTACACTTCAGAACTAGACTTTCAGAAACTGGGAAAAGGGACTCTAAGCAGAGTGAACACTCCACTCAGGTAACATAGTCTATACTCTCCTTTTGGAGAATATCCACAGTGGCAATGGGTTCAAATATTTATTTGAAGTGTCCTTGTTTAATTTCAGTATTTATATATTTTTATTTCTTAATTACATTAATTACATTTCTTAATTGCATTAACTATAATTAACGAATTAAACTGTGGGTGCAGATCTGCTGCTACCTCAACCAAATTGATTGTCTGTGCCGTGCACTGTCTGTTTCATCTTGAATTCATTGCCCACCTCGGACTAGAGGGCACAGCCTCCGAATTTAAAGGACGTTCCTTTAGGAAGGAGATGAGGAGAAATTTAATTGGTCAGAGGGTCGGTGAATCTGTGGAATTCTTTGCCACAGAAGAATGTGGAGGCCAAGTCAATGGATATTTTTAAGGTAGAAAGATAGATAGATACTTTATTAGCATGGGTTTCGGGGTTATGGGGAGAAGACAGGAGAATGGGGTGTAGGAGGAAGAGATAGATCAGCCATAATTGAATGGCGGAGTAGTCTTGATGGGCTGAACGAACTAATTCTGCTCCGATCACTTATGACCTTATAACCCCTGCCAATAGGCAAGGCCTTTATTAGCACAGGACCATAAGCCTTGTCTTGTCAGCTGTTAAACCTCCTGTTTAAATAAATGTTTACGAGTGTCTTTGACATTCAACAGCATTCTTTCCTAATCAGACCTCTTAAAAGTTAAAAACACTAAAAATCAGTTTAAACACTTTTAAAACATGCAATGAAAGAAATTAACAGATTAACATATTCGATTAACTTACTCAACTGATATAATTTAAACATTTGGAAAATTAACCATACTTACCTTCTGGCGACCAATTTCTCACATGAATGTCCCGGTTTAGCTCGCAAAGCCCGGAAGCATCCATGATGTTTGCCGGGCCCAGTTGTGGGGGAGGGAAAATTTCGAGCCAAAGATCAGCGGCACTTTCTTGCCAGCAACCCCCACCATGCGCAGGCGCAGACCCGCCGGCAAACCTTCCAGCATGTGCCGCACCCGCCCTATAGCACTGAGGCTGAACTAAATTTAGGGTTGGCATCTCTGCTACTGAGTGATAACATTACTTTACAGGGTACACAAAAGGCTGGAGAAACTCAGCGGGTTCAGCAGCATCTAAGGAGTGAAGGAGATAGGCGACGTTTCGGGTCGAGACCCTTCTTCAGACTGATTAGGGATGTTGGAAACGAGAGATATAGACGGTGATGTGGAGAGATAAAGAACAATGAATGAAAGATATGCAAAAAAGTAACGATGATAAAGGAAACGGGCCTTGTAAGCTGTTTGTAGCGTGAAAATGAGAAGCTAGTGCGACTTGGGTGGGGGAGAGAGATAGAGAGAGGGAATGCCAGGGCCCGAGGGCTGAGGGAGAGGTGGGAAGGGGGGGGAGACAGCAAGGGTTAACAGAATTGAGAAAATTCAATGTTCAAGCCCAGAGAATGCAGACTCCCCAAGTGGAATATGAGGTGCTGTTCCTCCAAGTTGCGGTGTTGCTCACTCTGGCCGTGGAGGATGCCCAGGACTGAGAGGTCGGATACGGAATGGGAGGGGGAGTTGAAGTGCTGAGCTACCGGGAGGTCGGGTTGGTTATTGTGGACCGAGCAAAGGTGTTCGGCGAAACGATCTCCAAGTCTCCGCTTGGTCTCACCCATACAGATCAGATGGCATCTGGAGCAGCAGATGCAGTAGATGAGGTTGGAGGAGGTGCAGGTGAACCTCTGTCGGACCTGGAAGGACTGCTTGGGTCCCTGAAAGGAGTGGAGGGGGGAGGTGAAGGGAAAGTGTAGCATCTCGTGCGGTTGCAAGGGGAAGTGCCCGGGGAAGGGGTGGAGCGGGAGGGAAGGGAAGAATTGACAAGGGAGTTGCGGAGGGAGCGGTCTTTGAGGAAGGCAGACGGGGGGAGATGGGCAGATGTGGCGAGTGGAGGGGTCACGTTGGAGGTGGCGAAACTGGCGGAGGACTATCTGCTGTTAAAGAAGGAACTGCAGATGCTGGAGAATCGAGGGTACACAAAAGGCTGGAGAAACTCAGCGGGTGCAGCAGCATCTAAGGAGCGAAGGAGATAGGCGACGTTTCGGGTCGAGACCCTTCTTCAGACTGGAAGAAGGGTCTTGACCCAAAACGTCGCCTATCTCCTTCGCTCCTTAGATGCTGCTGCACCCGCTGAGTTTCTCCAGCCTTTTGTGTACCGGGGACTATCTGTTGTATGTGCCGGCTGGTGGGGTGAAAGGTGAGGACCAGGGGGACTCTGCCCTTGTTGCGAGTGGGGAAATGGGAGAGAGGGCAGTGTTGCGGGGTATGGAGGAGACCCTGGTGCGAGCCTCATTTATAGTGGGGGAGGGGAATCCCCGTTCTCTGAAGAATGAGGACATTTGTGATGACCTGGTGTGGAACACCTCATCCTGGGAGCAGATGCGGCGTAGACGGAGGAATTGGGAATAGGGGATGGAGTCCTTACAGGAAGCAGGGTTTACATTACTTTACAGCCTTCACTTGGGAATTGCCCATTTATGGACATAACCATTAACAAAACCATTGTGAATCTCAGTCAAAGGTTTCACCTTTTAATCATTTAAGATGCATGCCTGCTCCTGTCCCACCAGTCACAGGTGGCATTTGGTGTTACCTTCTGTTAAATATACTTTCTTTACATGGGACTGATGCAAAATGCCTTTGGGGAGAAGGTTATCATATTTTGTTAGGAGTAATAGTTTAACATTTTTTGAATAGGTTTTGAATAGTGATTGATTTCTTTGGTGGACACATCTTATCTTTAAAACATTTATTCTTTACAATTGCAGTTCTTTATAATCATGGAAGGGTATAATGCCAAAGATAGGCTTTTGCCTCTTTTGATTTGTGTTGTTCTCCATTCTGCGCTGATTTGCTCAATGTTCTCTGTCTAATCTGCATTCCCACCCATTGAAATCAAAGGGATCTCAGATCCTGAGATCTCGAACCTTGAGTAGGATCCAGCCTGACTGCAATTTCCCAGTGGAAATGCTGGAGAATCACTGCTAAGTTCCACTCCAGTAGATCTGAGATATCTGTGATTAGCTTCCTGTGTGTTGGAAGGAACTGCAGACGCTGGTTTAAACCGAAGATAGACACAAAATGCTGAAGTAACTCAGCGGGACAGGCAGCATCTCTGGAGAGAAGGAATGGGTGATGTTTCGGGTTGAGACCTATCTTCAGACTGAATAAGTCTGAAGAAGGGTCTCGACCCGAAACGTCACCCATTCCTTCTCTCCAGAGATGCAGCCTGACCTGCTGAGTTATTAGCTTCCTGTGTATTGAGGTCCCAGAATGCTGCCAATCCCATGTTGAGTGCTGGTGCCTTTGTTTGACAGTGTCAGCATATGCCAGTGAGAGCTCACTTTATAAAATTATTATCACCTTTCTTCGTCAAATTGCCCTAGTGCAGAACCTTATTTCTCCTGCCCCCTGCTGGAGCTTCTGATGGGCTTCATTCATATTGAGTATTGAGTGAAGCAGGAATCAAACCAAAGTCTTGTCACAGCCTGAAAAGCATTGAATCCTATTGTCCTAACACTCAGCATCACCATATTAATGAAATTCCTATTGCATTTTGTAGGGTATATTCTTCAAACTTAGATCTAAGTGACAAGTAATACCTGACAGCAGTCTGAGAAGCAGAAACACAGAATTTGTTCAGCCTAGTGATGGGATCTCCTGGTATCTAAGCACCCAAGGATATATTTGGTGCTGGGCATTATGGAGACAAGTTTTTATTTTGTAGGTTCACAATTATTCAAACAATCTATCTGTATAAACATTCTGCTGGAACTCAGTGGGCCGAGCAGCACTTGTGGGGTGTGGGGAATTGTGATGTTTCTGGTCAAAACCATCCATTGGTCCGGATTGACAATACCTTTCTCTGCATCAATATTGTTCAGCCCTCTGTGCTCCTCCAGAAGATTGTTTGTGGCTCCTGATTCCAGCATCTGCAGTTTCTTGTGTCTCCAATTTATTTGTATATTTGTGGCATTATACAGTGGCGTTTTAAGTTTGGTGTAGAAAAAGACTCCTGTTACGACAGATCTTTAAGAAAATAATTTATTTCTTGGTGGCTGGTAAGGCCTATTCTTACGATTGTAAAGCAATTTAAGGCATGTTTTTGTAGATTATGACTAATGCCATGCATTGTGCCCACATAATTGAGATAATGCTGCTCATTCATCATGTATTTTTCCGGAGATTAAATCCATGACCTACGATCTCAAACTGACTGACCCTGTCAAATGGTATTTTATTCCCCTGCATTTCCAATATGCATGATTTATTAATTCCCTTTGGATTTTCCTGTTGTTTATCTTTAATCCGTATTACTTGGGAATTGCCAGATATTACCAAGAGCTGAGCTTCAGGAAGATTCAGTTTAGTTTAGCTTGGTTTAGTTCAGTTTATTGTCACGTGTACTGAGGTCAAGTTGTGTTTTGTGTACCGGGGTTTTTGTTGTGTGCTAACCAGTCAGCAGAAAGACATTGAATGGCGGTGCTGGCTCGAAGGGCCGAATGGCCTACTCCTGCACCTATTGTCTATTGTCTGTGCAGTGTCAAGAGTCCAAAGGCAGCCATGGCAGAGTAAGGAGGGAGGAATAGTTGGTGCTAACCCTGGCACAGGCAGTTAAAGAAACACCACTGATCCGGAGAAATTAATAAATTGCTACACTTGTCGCTTTACCTCCCCCCTTGACTCCATCCAAGGACCCAAGCAGTCTTTCCAGGTGAGGCAGAGGTTCACCTGCACCTCCTCCAACCTACTCTATTGCATCCGCTGCTCTAGGTGTCAGCTGCTCTGCATCGTTGAGACCATCTAATACATGATTACAATCGATCCATTTACAGTGTATAGATACATGTTAAGGGAATAATGCTTAGTGCAAGGTAAAGCCAGCAAAGCTTGGTTAAGGATAGTCCAAGGGTCATCAAAGAGTTAGATAGTAATTTTGCGCTGCTCTCGGGTTGTGGTAGGATGATTCAGCTGCCTGATAACAGCTGGGAAGAAAATGTCCCTGCATCTGGTGATGTGTGTTTTCACACCTTTAGCCTGATGGGAGAGGGGAGAAGAGGGAGTGGCCAGGGTGTGACTCGTCCTTGCTGAGGCAGCGTGAGGTATAAATGGAGTCAATAGAAGGGAGGTGTAGGAACAAGCTGCAGATGCTGGTTTGCACCAAAGAGGCAGAAAATGCTGGAGTAACTCAGCGGGACAGGCAGCATCCCTGGAGAGAAGGAATTGGTGACCTTCTATCTGTCGCAGTGACCGTGGGGTACCGATGCTGGCTGGGCTCTTTGACGTCTTCTGTTCAAAGCGAGCGTAGATTGTATCGAGCATGTCAGAGAGGGAACGAATTCCCAGCGATACTGCCCTACGGCATTCTGTAGCCGTTACAGCTTGGCTCTGTGACCCGCTGAGTCCCGCCAGCGGTATGTATTTTGTCTCCGTATTGCAGCATCTGCAGGCTTTTGTGACTGTGTTCTCCACCACTGGCTTCAAGCTGAATGTCAATGAAAGATAAGCAGGTACTGAAGGCAGCTGCAGTGTTTGAGTACATCCTTGCACAGCGGAAGGAGCGGAACCAAAAACTCGTCTAGGTACGGTCAGCATTTAGAAGGCTGTGAAAGTCAAGCAGTAGTGCTGGAGGAACTCAGTGGGTCAGGCAGTATCTGTGCAGGAATTGGAGAGGTGATGTTTTGGGTCGGGACCCTGGATTGAAGTAAAATTCAATCTGTTTACTACCCTCAGAATGGCAGTAAGTCAATAAGGATCAAAATTACCATCTCCATCTAATAGATGCATCTTCGGGTCTGAAACTTCACCCATTCATCTCCAGAGATGCTGCCTGTCCCGCTGAGTTACACCAGCATTTTGTGTCTAGTTTCAATAGAAGGGAGGTTGGTTTGTGTGATGGTCTGGGCTGCTTCCACAATTCGTTGCAATTTCTTGCGGTCTTGGATGGCGCTGTTCCCAAACCAAGCTGTGATGCATCCTGATAAAATGCTTTCCATGGTGCAACTGTAGAAGTTGGTGAGAGATGTATGGGGACGTGCCAAACTTCCTATGCGTTCTAAGGAAGTAGAGGCGATGGTGTGCTTTCTTTGTCATTGCTTCAATATGGGTGGTCCAGGAGAAGTTGTTGATGATATTGACTCCTAGGAATTTGAAATTTTCATCCATTGCTACTTTGGCACCGTCAATGCAAACTGGGGTATGTGTACCGCTTCACTTCCTGAAGTTGATCATGATCTCCTTTGTCTTGCTGACGTTGAGAGAAAGGTTGTTGTCTCAACACCAGGTTCTCAATCTCCTTCCTGAACTCTCTTTCAGCAAATTTCCCTCACAGTGGGAAATTTTGATCCTGCTGTGGGGGGATGTTTTATGTTGAATCCTATCTACTCCATGTTGTGTTCTTTATTTTTTAATGTATGGCTGTATGGTGATTTAATTTTGCTGTGCCAATTGGCACATTATCTTATCTTATTTGATATCCGACCCACAATGGTGGTGTCATCTGTGAAAGGTTAGAACTATACTGGAGAAATTGATCATCAAATATAATTTGTCCTGAACTATATTCCAAGGTGTTTAATGGTCATAACAGCATAATATGAATGGAAGCTGTATCTTGGCATTTGTTTAAAAATGATGGTAATGTGATTAAATCCACAGTAGCACACATCTGTTTCTCACTATTTACAAGGACCTGCTGTGGTCACTATGTACAGTTTTAGCACATTGTAAATGGTTGGCATTTACTACTGGATGGAAGCTGATAAATCTTTAGAAATACACCACTTAAAGTTCCAAGCCATTTTGATTCCCTTTTCAGTACCCTCGATATTTAGAGTTACAGTCATACAGCGTAGAAACAGGATCCTCGACCCAACTTGCCCACACCGACCAACATGCCCCATCTGCACTAGTCTCACTTGCCTGTGTTTGGACCAATACCTCCAAACCTATACTATCCATGTACCTTTCCAAATGTGTTTTAATCATTGTGATAGTATCTGCTTCAATTACCTCCTCTGGCAGCTCATTTCATATATCTACCACCCTATGTGCAAAAACAAGTTGCCCCTTGTGTCTATAAAATCTTTCCCCTCTTACTTTAAACCAATGTCCTCTGGTTCTTGCTTCCCCTACTCTGGGTAAAAGACTGTGCATTTACTCTTTCAAATACTCCCATGATCTTATACACCTGCATAAAATCACCCCTCCAAGGATTAAAGTACTACCTCCCCATCCTATTCCTGCAGCTCAGGCCCTCTAGTCCTGACAACATTCTCGTAAATCTTCTCTGCATCCTTTCCGGCTTAAAAACATCTTTCCTATAACAGTGACCAAAACTGAACACAATACTCCAAATGTCACCTCATCAATGTCCTGTACAAATGTAACATGGCCTCCCACCTCTACTCAATACTTAGACTAATGAAGGCCATTGTGCCGAGAGCCTCCTTGACCACCCTATCTACTCGTGTCACTACTTCCAAGGAACTATGCACCTGCACATCTAGATGCCCCATAGACTTACCAAAATGCAACACCTTGCATTTCTCTATATTAAACCCGATCCATCACTCCTCAGCCCACCTGTCCAACCGATCAAAATCACATACAGTTTTTGTCGACCACCTTCGCTATCTACAATACCACACACTTTAGTGCCATCTGCAATACTAATCACGCCTTCTACATACTCATCCAAATCATTGATGTAGATGTCAAACAGTAGTAGTCCAAGCACCGGACCCTGAGGCACACCACTGGCCACAGGCCTCCAGTCCGCGAAGCAACCTTCTTCTGCTCTCTGCCTCTTTCCAATTTTCAATCATGTCGGCTATCTCTCCTTGGATCCCATGCAATCCAACCTTCCAGAGCGGCCTAAAATGTGGCACCTTATCAGATGCCTTATTGAAATCCAAATATACGTCCACAGGCCAGTGCCAATTCTTTTTGGCCAAATCTTCAAAAAACTTGGATAGATTTTTTTTCTTTGGCCGTTTTCCCTTTCTGTCTGGATTTGGTTACACAAACTCATTTCACTTAGTTCTTATGGTTGGCATAGAGAGTAAATGCTCTTGGCACCTGTTTGAAGTCTGATTTCATCGTGTGCCAAGAAATGGACGGACAGTGTACTTGCACCACCTTGTTATTCGACTCTCCTGAGTTTTTATTGGAAGTACGTATAAAATTTGGTTTTGTGCTTGTTCCTTCTGGAGGACTAAAAAAAATGGTTCATATCTTCTGAAATACATTAGTTTAGCTTAGTAGAGAGATACAGCGCAGAAACAGGCACTTTGGCCCACCGAGTCCGCACCGACCAGCAATCCCCGCACGTTAACACTATCCTACACACAGCAAGGACAATTTTTACATTTACACCAAACCAGTTAACCTACAAACCTGTACGTCTTTGGAGTGTGGGAGGAAACCGAAGATCTTGGAGAAAACCCACGCAGGTCACGGGGTGAATGTACGAACTCCGCACAGACAAGCACTGTAAGGCCGATCTAAGACATCGCAAATGGTGAATAGTGAGGCCACGTGTCAACTGGAGGGACATCATGTTTTGTTTGGGTAGTTTACAACCCAGCGGTATGAACATTGAATTCTCTAATTTTAGGTAGCTTCAACAAACACACACCCACCCAACTCCCTCTCACTCACTCACACACCCCCTGCCCCCTCCCCCACACCACCGCCCCCATCCACCACTAAAAGTCCTTTTGTAATTCCATCACCCCAGCCAACTAACAGCCTATCAGGGAACTACCCTGCCTGGGGTAATCTGTTCTTGGCTGTAATTTGGTTGTTTTTAATTGCTTTCAGATTCTTCCCCCCCCCCCCCCCCGCCCCCCTCCTTAGAGAGAAATTAAGTCACTCTTTCAGGTCAATGATTTTTCATCACAATCAATTTAATAGATATGTGGTGTTTTATAATTGTAGAAGTAATCCAATAGGACGGAGAACAGCCAGTTGTCGTGGTGCATATTGGCACCAACGATATAGGTTAAAAAAAGGGATGAGGTCCTACAAGGTGAATTTAGGGAGCTAGGAGATAAACTTAAAAGTAGGACCTAAAAGGTAATAATCTCTGGATTACTACCAGTACCACGGGCCAGTCAGAGTAGAAATAGCATCTGGACATCTTATTTAGATTCTGGAGTAGTTCCTGAGGATTGGCGGGTAGCAAACGTAACCCCTCTTTTTAAGAAGGGAGGGAGAGAGAAAACGGGGAATTACAGACCAGTTAATCTAAC
Organism: Okamejei kenojei; assembly: GCA_035221665.1. Taxonomy (NCBI): domain Eukaryota; kingdom Metazoa; phylum Chordata; class Chondrichthyes; order Rajiformes; family Rajidae; genus Okamejei; species Okamejei kenojei. The sequence continues at coordinate 147,432,677 of CM069131.1, read as the reverse complement.
ATCGGTAGTGGGGAAACTGCTAGAGTCAGTTATTAAAGATGGGATAGCAGCACATTTGGAAAGTGGTGAAATCATTGGACAAAGTCAGCATGGATTTACGAAAGGTAAATCATGTCTGACGAATCTTGTGGAATTTTTCGAGGATGTAACTAGTAGTGTGGATAAGGGAGAACTAGTGGATGTGGTGTATCTGGACTTTCAGAAGGCTTTCGACAAGGTCCCACATAAGAGATTAGTATACAAACTTAAAGCATACGGCATTGGGGGTTCAGTATTGATGTGGATAGAGAACTGGCTGGCAAACAGGAAGCAAAGAGTAGTAGTAAACGGGTCCTTTTCACAATGGCAGGCAGTGACTAGTGGGGTACCGCAAGGCTCAGTGCTGGATGAGGGAATTGAAGGCAATATCTCCAGGATTGCGGATGACACTAAGCTGGGGGGCAGTGTTAGCTGTGAGGAGGATGCTAGGAGACTGCAAGGTGACTTGGATAGGCTGGGTGAGTGGGCAAATGTTTGGCAGATGCAGTATAATGTGGATAAATGTGAGGTTATCCACTTTGGTGGCAAAAACAGGAAGGTAGACTATTATCTAAATGCTGGCCGATTAGAAAAGAGATGCAGCGAGACCTGGGTGTCATGGTACACCTGTCATTGAAAGTAGGCATGCAGGTGCAGCAGGCTGTGAAGAAAGCAAATGGTATGTGAGCTTTCATAGCAAAAGGATTTGAATATAGGAGCATGGAGGTTCTACTTCGGTTGTACAGGGTCTTGGTGAGGCCACACCTGGAGTATTGCGTACAGTTTTGGTCTCCAAATCTGAGGAAGGACATTATTGCCATAGAGGGAGTGCAGAGAAGGTTCACCAGACTGATTCCTGGGATGTCAGGACTGTCTTATGAAGAAAGACTGGATAGACTCCGTTTATACTCTCTAGAATTTAGGAGATTGAGAGGGGATCTTATAGAAACGTACAAAATCTTAAGGGGTTGGACAGGCTAGATGCAGGAAGATTGTTCCCGATGTTGGGGAAGTCCAGGACAAGGGTTCACAGCTTAAGGATAAGGGGGAAATCCTTTAAGACTGAGATGAGAAAGACTTTTTTCACACAGAGTGGTGAGTCTCTGGAACTCTCTGCCACAGAGGGTAGTTGAGGCCAGTTAATTGGTTATATTTAAGAGTGAGTTGGATGTGGCCCTTGTGGCTAAGGGGATCAGAGGGTATGGAGAGAAGGCAGGTACGGGATACTGAGTTGGATGATCAGCCATGATCATATTGAATGGTGGTGCAGGCTCGAAGGGCCGAATGGCCTACTCCTGCACCTAATTTCTATGTTTCTAAATAATTTTTCAAAATCATTTCCAGTTTTACTCGGAAATTTCAAAAACAAAATATTACAACTAAGATAAATACCAAGCATTTTATTGCCATAAATGTACACTTGTAGTAGCTGAGTTGTGATGTGTTGATATATTTTAAATGCTCTGTCCAACCAGGTATGTCGTGTTTCGAGGCTGTTAGCAAGATTCAAAGGACAAAGGACATTTATTTTCACATACACAAATTGGTGTAGTGAAATTTGATAGAATCATCATAGAATTAGTTCTTCAGTGGGAATTTAGAGAAAATATATACATCTGTTTTGATAGTGTAAATGTAAAATAATTTTGGCAATCTATTTTTGTAAAATATCCTGACATGAGCTAGATAGGGCTCTTGAAGATAGCGGAGTCAGGTGATATGTGGAGAAGGCAGGAACGGGGTACTGATTGGGGATGATCAGCCATGATCACATTGAATGGCGGTGCTGGCTCGAAGGGCCGAATGGCCTACTCCTGCACCTATTGTCTATTGTCCTACCCTTCACAATGAAGGTCACTGTGAGGCTGACAGTATCCTCAGGAAATTACTTAAATTTGGTGGAAGCAGCGGTTCCCAGTATGCTTGAAGTTCTCCAAACAGGGTTGCAGCAAGAAACCTGCAGCATACCTCTGGAAATTCAGGTAGTTTATATAAATCTCACATGCAAGCTGCATCAAATAATAATCTTATTTATTACTCCCAGTAAAGAATGTACATTTGTACCAATAAAATCCTTGGTTTTTCTTTTGGTTCTAAATTATTTTATAAAACAACTGAAGGAAATCTTAGGAGAACGTTAAATATGATTAGCTCGACAATTGTATCAAATTTTATTCCCCATAGCAAGTCTTTCATAAATACCCCAACTCGTTTAGATTTTGACCATCTCCCTGAGCCAATTAGTTGCAGTCTTTTCACATTTCCCAATTTAATTTTAGCCATTGAAAATAATGCACATTTCAATCTGGTCTGCTGGCTTTATGGCTTCTTTTTGAAACCAATGATATGGACTATGCAATTATAAATTCAAAGAATCCAAACCAGTCTAAACTTTGAAATGCAGATTGTTCCAGATAAACTTCTTGAAACGCTTTATGGAAATAATAGAATAAAACTCCAGCAGACACCCCTCCACTTCTGTGCGCTGGGGTTGCCATAATTCCACTTCACAAGCCGACCATGGAAATGTAAGACATTTTCTAAGGGTTTCTGCAAATAGAAAGCACTTGAGGAGGTTTTGCAGTGGAGCAGTAAAATAGAGGCACAAGGAATTGAAGATGCTGGAATTTTCCGCAGAACACAAAAGTGCTGCAGTAACTCAGTGGGTCAGGCAGCAATTCTGGAGAACATGGGTAGGCAAAGTTTTGAGTCAAGATGCTGGGTGTCTCAAATGCCTTGACAAAATGCATCTGCATAAGATCAAGTTCTCTCTCGTTGTTAACGCACCTTATACAACCTCAGAAATGCAATTAAGGTGGAATGACATTATCTTTCCTTAACAAATCCTTGCCAACTGTCATTGATTAACTTCTATCTCTCTAACCACTGATTCACGGCATCCCAAAATGTTTTTTCAACTATTTTGCCTACAACAGAAACGGGTGAATTTATTATGGGGAATAAGGAAATGGCAGATGAGTTGAACAGGTACTTTGTTTGTGTCTTCCTTCGTGAAGACAGATCCAGTCTCCCAGATGTACTAGTGGCCAGAAGTCTTCATGAGTCTTCCCTTGCTTACCTGCCGTTAGCGAGTCTTCCCGAGTACCTGCCGTTAGCGTTACGAGCCACTAAGAGACGTCCCCGAGCTCCAACGTACCCGCTACGTTCATACTCCGTGCTTACCCCGAGTTTGATTTTTTTTAAAACTCGGGAGAGCTCTTGGAATGAACTTGTACCATGAGACAGGGCTTAAACCCCATCGCAGATCGAGGAGCAGCTGTACCTAAGGAGTTGCTCAAGAAATTGTGGACGCATTGGTGATCATTTTCCAATATTCTATAGATTCAGGATCAGTTCCTGTGGATTGGAGGGTAGCTAATGTTATCCCACATTTTAAGAAAGGCTGAAGAGAGAAAACAGGGAATTATAGACCAGTTAGCCTGACATCGGTGATGGGGAAGGTGCTGGAGTCAATTTTAAAAGATGAAAGAGCAGTGCATTTGGATAGCAGTAACGGGATGGATTTATGAAGGGGAAATCATGCTTGACTAATCTTCTGGAATTTTTTGAAGATGTAATTAGGAAAATGGACAAGGGAAAGCCAGCGGATGGCCAGTGGATTGGCCAAGTATTCACATTCCTTGTATGTGAATACTTGGCCAATAAACTTACTTACTTACTTAGTGTACCTGGACTTTCGGAAAGCCTTTGAAAAGGTTTTTTGTTGGTGATTTGTTGGCAGACAAGAAACAAAGACTAGGGATTAACGGGTCCCTTTCAGAATGACAGGCAGTGACTAGTGGGGTACCGCAAGGCTTGGTCCTGGGACCGCAGCTATTTACAATATTCATTAATAATTTAGATGAAGGGATAAAAAGTAACATTAGCAAATTTGGAGGTGACACAAAGCTAGGTGGCAGTGTGAACTGTGAGGAGGATGCTATGAGGATGCAGGGTGCTTTGGACAGGTTGGGTGAGTGGGCAGATGCATGGCAGATGCAGTTTAATATGGATAAATGTGAGGTTATCCACTTTGGTGGCAAGAACAGGGAGGCAGATTATTATCTGAATGGTTTGAAGTTAGGAAAAGGGGAATTACAATGAGATCTGGGTGTCCTTGTACATCAGTCACTGAAAGTAAGCATGCAGGTACAGTAGGCAATGAAGAAAGCAAATGGCACATTGGCCTTCATAATAAGAGGAGTTGAGAATAGGAGCAGAGAGGTCCTTCTGCAGTTGTACAGGGCCCTGGTGAGACCACACCTGGAGTATTGCGTGCAGTTCTGGTCTCCAAATTTGAGGAAGGACATTCTTGCTATTGAGGGAGTGCAGTATAGTTTCACAAGGTTAATTCACGGGATGGCTGGACTGTCATACGTTGAAAGAATGGAGCGACTGGGCTTGTATACAGTGGAATTTAGAAGGATGAGAGGGGATCTTATTGAAACTTATAAGATCATTAAGGGATTAGACACGCTGGAGGCAGGAAACATGTTCCTGATGTTGGGTGAGTGCAGAACCAGAGGTCACAGTTTAAGAATAAGGGGTAGACCGTTTAGAACGGAGATGAGGAAAAATGTTTTCACCCAGAGAGTTGTGAATCTGAGGAATTCTCTGCCTCAGAAGGCAATGCAGGCCGATTCTCTGGATGCTTTCAAGAGAGAGTTAAGTGCCTGCCCGACTTACCGATTTTTTTTTTTTTGGCGACTTGCCGGCACCTGTCATAGTCGCAGCGAGCCATATTTTTACTGTATGGCTGTATGGTGATTTCATTTCACTGTGCCAATTGGCACGTGACAAATAAATGTATCTTGTATCTCCGAAAATTTTCAACATGTTGAAAATCCAGTGGCGACCAGAACAAGGTACGACTCTTTGGGCAACTACTCACGACCATACAGGCTTCACCCTGCGACATGTCGCCAGGGTGTCGCCTGTATGGTCGTGAGTAGTTCCTCAGCCACCCAAAGAGTCGTAGTGTCATTCTGGTCGCCACTGAATTTTCAACATGATGAAAATTTTCGGCAACCTATGACAGTTGCCGGCGGTCGCCGAAGAAGACGCGGAAGTGGGACGGGCCCATTAGATAGAGTTGTTAAATATACCGGAGACGAGGGATATGGGGAGAAGGCAGGAACGTGGTACTGATTGTGGATGATCAGCCATGATCACAGTGAATTGCGGTGCTGGCTCGAAGGGCCGAATGGCCAACTCCTGCACTTATTGTCTATTGACTGACCTAAAACTAACTACCCTTTGCAAACAATGATACTACTTTCATCAATTGTTTTGTTCCCTAGCACCACAGCTGCAGCGAAACAGAATAGCAAAATTATAATTGGAGTTTGTGCAAGACAGATGTTGAGCTAATTGGCCTGTGGTTTCCTGATTTCTGTCTCTCTCCCTTTTTGATTAAAGGAAGTACACATTTTTCCATTTTCCAATCTAAAGGAATCTTCCCAGAATCTAGGGAACTTTGCACATCAAATATCTGACTTGGATGAAGTCAATTAAAGCCAATGACTCGTAACCTATTTCTGTCCTGGTCCCTCAACACCTCCAAGCTGATCAAAAGGGCGCAGCAGCGCCTTTATCCTGAGGAGGCTCAAAAAAGCCCACCTGTCCCCCCAGATCCTGACCAACTTTTACCGCTGTACCATCGAAAGCATCCTGACCACCTGCTTTACGGTATGGTACAGCAGCTGCACCGTAGCAGACAGGAAGGCACTACAGGCACATCATCGGTGCCCCGGCATGGACTCCACCAACGGGTGAAGTGATGGGATCCTCCCAGTACATCAGCAGGATGAGGAGTAGCTTCTACAATAACACCATCGCACTGCTGAACTCGGAGTCCCGCCGATAGATTTCCACATCTGTATTTATTTATCTGTATTTATCTATATATTGCTATCACTACGTACTGTCACTAAACTGCATTTCGTTGTACCCATACTTGTATCTGTGCAATGACATTAAAGTTGAATTGAATTGAATTGAATTGAAACATTTTTGCTGAGGTAATTTTTATTTTCCTGATATCCTCTCTTCCTTCCAATTCCCACTTTTATTTCTGTGGTGTAACTTGTATCCTCATGCAAACTACGGGATTAGATTCATTGGTTATTAATTTCCTAGGCTCATTTTCTTTAGGTCCAATACATGGTTAACTCATTGTTGAATATCTATAGAAACCCTGCATATTTTTTTTGTTAAGACCATATCTCTCTGCGGAGGATATTATTATTCTGCAATGGTCTTTAGAAAGATTGATGATTGGGGGGAAACCAGACAAATGGAGTTTAATGAGGGAAGTGTGAGGTCATGTACTTTCCATCATTCACTGCAAGCCTCTTGCATTCCTCTGTGTTGGAACAGCCGCACTAGTCAGGGTATTTTCTAAGTACATCTCAAAGAGTCATGGAATTGAAACTTGTTACAGTGTACGGAGATGTGCTGAATCTCTTTAAACCTCTAAGAAGTTAGAGGAGCAGGTGCACCTTCTTCATGATTACATCTATATGCTGAGTCCAGGACAGATCATCCGTTGTTAAAGGACAAGAATCTCAAGCTGCTAACTCTCTCCACCATTGACCCAAAACTGGCATTTAACCTCCTGACTTCCTATTTCTTAAGTCTATGATTAGGTCATAACTGATAGGAGTAGATTTAAGCCATTCTGCCCATCACGTCTACTCTGCCATTCAATCATGGCTGATCTCTCTCCCTCCTAACCCCATTCTCCTGCCTTCCCCCCCATAACCTCTGACACCTGTACTAATCAAGAATCTATCTATCTCTGCCTTAAAAATATCCACTGATGACCTCCACAGCCTTCTGTGGCAAAGAATGCCACAGATTCACCACCCTCTGACTAAATAAATGTCTCCCCATCTCCTTCCTAAAAGAACTTAATTTAATTTTGAGGCTATGACCTCTAGTCCTAGACTCTCCCACTAGTGGAAACACCTTCTCCACGTCCACTCTATCAAAGCCTTTCACTATTCTGTATGTTTCAATGAGGTCCCCCTTCATTCTTCTAAACTCCAGTGAGTACTGGGACAGTGCTCACAAACGCTCACCATAGGTGAACCTCCTCATTCCTGATATCATTGTTGTAAACCTCATCTGGACCCTCTCCAGAGCCAGCACATCCTTCCTCAGATGTGGTGCCCACAATTGCTCACAATATTAGTTGAGTTTATTATTGTCACATGTACCAAGGTTCAGTGAAAAGGCTTTTTTGTTGTGCCTGTCCAGTCAATGAAACAAACTATACATTATACCATCAAGGCCCTTGGCCTCGGTGACGTTAGAGAGGGGTTATTGGTGTGGCGACAGTCAACCAGGTGCTCTAATCTCTCTCCTAAAGGCTGACTCATCACCAGCCGTGAGTGGGTGATGTTGTCGGTGAACTTATAGATGGCATTGGAGCTGTGCTGAGCCACACAGTCATGGGTGTAAACGGAGTAGAGCAGAGGGCAAAGCATGCAGCCTTGACGTGCACCTACGTTAATGGTCATTGAGGAGCAAATGCCATTGCTAATCCTAGATAGACTCAAAATGCTGGAGTAACTCAGCGGGACAGGCAGCATCTCTGGAGAGAAGGAATGGGTGACGTTTCGGGTCGAGACCCTTCCTCAGGTGGTACATAGATAAGGAAGTGTAATGTATGAAAACAGGACAAAGAGAATGGAGATTAAGGAAAATCTTTGATTCAAACCAGCATCTACCGTTCCTTCCTAGTCATTACTGATCCATGCTGGCTGAGTTACAAGGAAATCAAGGATCCGGTTGCAAAAGGAAGCCACGTCTTGGAGCTCGGAGGGGTTGATCATGTTGAACGCCGAGTGGTAGACAATGTGTCTGACGTGGGTTTCTGTTATCCAGATGGTCCACAGCAGAGTTGAAAACCAGTGAGAAGATAGCTGTTAAACTGTTGTGGTGAAAGTCAAATATAAGGGGATCCAGGTCATTTCTGAGGCAGAAATTGATTTGTGTCATTATCAACCTGTCATTACGGTGAAGGAAGTGCGCGACTGGTTGGTAGCCATTGAGGCATTGAGGTGGGTCACCTTGCTCTTCTTGGATAGATTACCTTTGGAAGCGGGTAGGGACCTCAGACTACAGAGCAAGGGGTTGAAGATGCCCTCGAATAGGGGGCGATAGCTACAAAATGTGGAGCCGGTCATTTAAACCTAAACGATGTAGAAATGTATTGTCTCAGAAGGTAGTGAATCTCTGGAATTCTCTGCCACTGGGGATGGTGGAGGTTGGATCATTGGATGTATTTCATCTGTTGATGGATAAAAATATGAAAAATTGAGGAATTGACTGCTATGGGGAGCAGACAGAGAACAGGGGTTGAGCCCAGCATAGATCAGCTGTGGTCTATGGCTGATCCATGCTGGCAGGCAGGCTGCCAACCGTCGGTGGTCTACTCCTGCTCATATTTTCTTGCCATCCTCCTGCTGCTCTAAAATCCAGTTCTTTATATTTGGTGGAAAATGTACTGAAATAAAACTCTGCTTTTCCTGCATAGCCCCCATAGGTTTACACTATCGGCAGCCCATGCTCAGATTCATGTTCATAAGTGATAGGAGCAGAATTAGGCCACTCGGACCATCAAGTAAGTCTATGTCATTCAACCCCATTCTCCTTCCTTCTCCCCATAACCCCTGACACCTGTACTAATCGAGAATCTATCAATCTCTGCCTTAAAAATATCCATTGACGGCCTCCACAGCCTTCTGTAGCAATGATTCAGCGGATGATAATTGCCAAATAATCGTTTCTTGACGATTACTTGATTTTATGTGAATCTGGCAGATAGCTTGTTTACCACAGACTAACTCTGTAAATGAAGTTTAAAGTTAAAGCAAAAAAAATTAACAGCAAATCCTATTCAAATGTTATAGTGAAATCACCCTCTTACAAATTTCCTGTTCTTTTGGACTTGGTAAAATCTACGCTCTTCTTACATTTGCAACCTGCTACACATCTGTACAGAATTTTATTGCAAAAGAAACTATTGTTCCCAAATGGAACTGAAATCCACAAAAGCCATCTGTGGGTCACACGGCACTGTCTTCTGTGGATCTTAAACTGATAGTCAGGTTAATTATGAGATTTCCTTTTAAAGCATCTTAAATATAGTATTACTTGATTGAACCTTCACAAGATGAAAGTCTACCTGCCAATGAGATTATCTGAAATCTAATCCACGCTGTCCTGCAACTGCCATTGTGCTATCGACCTGACATTAAGGAGGGACAATTATCTCCCGATGCTCCAAGTTAGTTTGAGGTAATTTAATAACTGTGCGATTTGCTGCTGCTACACCAGTGATAGTCATTTTGAAATTTGTATATGCCTGTGGCAGATGGGAGCAAGCCTGGCTTTTAACCTTTGTAGCTCAACCACCAACAATATTAATGTGGACCCAAATGCTGGAGAAACTCAGCGGGTGAGGCAGCATCTTTCGATTTTCCAGCATCTGCAATATTAATGTGTTTCTTTTGGAAGTACTAAATCTTCTCACCATCGCACTCATTAACACATTGGCATGCACATAACAAAGTTTGTTAGGAGTTTATTTACCGAACTCTCATCCTTTCCTTCATAGCAAAAGGATTTGAGTACAGGAGCAGGGAGGTTTACTTCAGTTGTACAGGGTCTTGGTGAGACCACACCTGGAGTATTGCGTGCAGTTTTGGTCTCCAAATCTGAGGAAGGACATTATTGCCATAGAGGGAGTGCAGAGAAGGTTCACCAGACTGATTTCCTGGGATGTCAGGACTGTCTTATGAAGAAAGACTGAATAGACTTGGTTTATACTCTCTGAATTTAGGAGATTAAGAGGGATCTTATAGAAACTTACAAAATTCTTAATGGACAGGCTAGATGCAGGAAGATTGTTCCCGATGTTGGGGAAGTCCAGGACAAGGGGTCACAGCTTAAGGATAAGGGGGAAATCCTTTAAGACCGAGATGAGAAAGACTTTCTTCACACAGAGAGTGGTGAGTCTCTGGAACGCTCTGCCACAGAGGGTAGTTGAGGCCAGTTCATTGGCTATATTTAAGAGTGAGTTGGAGCCCTTGTGGCTAAGGGATCAGAGGGTATGGAGAGAAGGCAGGTACGGGATACTGAGTTGGATGATCAGCCATGATCATATTGAATGGCGTGCAGGCTCGAAGGGCTGAATGGCCTACTCCTGCACCTAATTTCTATGTTTCTATGTTTCTATGACATGAACTAAGATTCCTGTTATGGTGACTTGCGTATTTAAGTTAAATCGACTAAATAAATCTGCAATTTAAAATAATGGCTAGGATAAATAATGTTGTTATTGTAAAAACCTATTATTATTGTATAAACCAATCCGCTTCACTCATGTCCTTCAGGCAAGGCAATCTACTGTCCCTCTCTGATAACGCTCCGGTGTGGTTGTCTTCTGAATTATACAAGCCAAGTGGCCAGTGACCAGAGGACAAAGGTTTAAAGTGAAGGGGAAAATATTTAAAAGGAATCTGAGGGGGTAACCTTTTAACACCAAGGGTGATGGGTGTATGGAACAAGCTGCTAGAGGAGTTAGTTGAGGCAGGGACTATCGCAACATTTAAGAAACAGTTAGACAGTTTCTGTTTCATGGATAGGACAGGTTTGGAGGGATATGGACCAAATCCGGGCAGGTGGGACTAGTGTAGCTGGGACATGATGGCCAGTGTGGGCAAGTTGGGCCAAAGGGCCTGTTTCCACCAGGCACGTGCTGTGAGTAATTACTCAGGATAGGCAGTCAGTCGGCATTTTAAAAAAATCTTAAAACGCGCATGCGCAGATTGTTCTCCTCTCCGTAAAAATAAAAAATAAAGAAAGTAACAATTCAATTTGCCCAAGACTTCCAAATCTCCTTCATTCTGAATTACTGAATGCGTGGGGGGTGGAGGGTGATGGCAGGTGGAGAGATGGTGGGGAAAAATGGGAGCATTCCGGGACAAATTGAATCAGTTGTGATCTTATTGAATGACAATGCTAGTTCAAGGGACCAATTGGGGGAAGAGTTCCTTTCACAGCATGTGGGGAGTCTAGCCAGGGGATAAAGTTGCGGGGAGGGCAGGAGTGTTGATAAGGAAGGGGTCGGGGATCATGGCAGTAACCCACTCACTCACCGCTGCCGCGGCACTTCGGGCGTGGAGCCACCGCATTGTGGCCGGGGAGGGAGGAAGCTCGGGTGGCTACGAGCGGCTGCCGGGACCTCGGCGCTTTCTGCCGGCCCGCTCACCTCTGGCAGTGCTCTCCGTCTGAACAGTGAGGGGACCAGCTCAAGATCATAGAGCTGAGCGTGTCCGTGGCTGATGGATAACAGGACAGCGGGCAGTGGAGCTTACTCCTCCTGTGTCAGCGCGAACAAAGGACCAATTGAGGTTACTCGCACTGACACATAGAGTAAGCTCCACCGCCCGCTGTCCTGTTATCCATCGCCCGTTGACCCGCTCTTGAGCTGGTTGCTGGCACGATCCCCGACCCCCTCCTTCTGAACGCTCCTGCCCTTCCCGCAACTTTACCCCTGGCCAGATTCCCCGCACGCTGTGAAAGGAACTCTCTCCCCCCCACCCCGGCGGCGCTGTCCTATTACAGCCGCTTCCCAATTTACAGCCGCTTCACAGCAGCTGCTAGCAATGAGGGATAGACTTGGCTAACATTTTCGTTCTTTATTTTTGGGTAAAAAAATAGCGTCTTCATTGCCGGTAAATACGGTATTTAAAAACATGTAGCTCAAAGAAATCTACTTCTCAAATTATTTGTACACGAAGTCCATTATTCTCTCTTTCTTAAGATACTCTTAAGATAATGGCAATCCATGTTTGTAAAACCTGCCAAGAAACTTGCGCTGCGCATGTGCAGTACACAGCCCAAGGTGCGAAGGCAGAATTTCAGCTGCCTTCAGCTCCCCTTGAAATTGACGGCTTGAAGCAGCATCGACGGCACATGAGCTGCACAGACCTTCGCGTATTACGTGTACTGCGCATGAAAGGCACGGAGAATTATGCCTACCTAAGAGATCGATCTCTTAGGTCGGCATAATTCTCCCATGCCCTTACTATTTATATTTAATAATTACCATTTTATAATTTTAGTCAAGGTCGGCACTGCCTATCTTGCCTACCCTGACAGCACGTGCCTGGTTTCCACACTGTATGACTGCATGACTCTTAAGTTGGTGAAAATCTAGAGATGGGCAATAAATGCCAGTTATTCCAGCCACATCCGATAATCAAATGAATAAAACAATAGACATAGTTACAAAAAGCGTTTGGAGTTACTCCAAACTCAGCGGGACAGGCAGCATCTCTGGAGAGAAGAGGTTTTGGGTCGAGACCCTTCTTCAGATTCTGCAGTTTCAAAGTCAAAGTCAAAAGAGTTTATTGTCATGTGTCCCTGACAGGACAATGACATTCTTTCTTTGCTTAGCAAAACAGAACATAGTAAGCATTGACTACAAAACAGATCAGTGTGTCCATATACCATTATATAAATATATACACACATGAATGAATAAATTGGTAAAGTGCAAAAAATAATCTTCTTCAGACTAATCTAGTAATAAACAGACATCACTATCAATCCTGAGATGCTTTAGAAGATTTGGGACCAGCATCTGCAGTTGCTTGATCCTCCATCCTAGACAATACACATCTTTTTTATTAAATTACTAGAACAAGTGGGACCCAACTGTCACATGGGAGGCCTGGTCCTCCAACACAACTCATTCCCCTATCGCAATATTCCACCACTCATCTGTTTCCCCAAAGCAACCCGTTCCCCCAACACAATATTCCACCACTCACCCATAGCCCCCAACTGCGCAGTGATGGCTCTTTTCCCCTTATATCCCAGCACTCCCTCTCCCTCCTCCTCACCCTCCCTCTTTTTAAACTTTAAAAAATTGACTTTTCACTTTAAAAATCCAATTGCATTTGCTTCCAGGACTCGGTGTCCTATGATTTGCAACGGCAGGGCCAGCAAGTGGAATTGATTTTTTACAGTGAAAAGTTAAGTAGGCAGTTTATGTAAATGAGATCATATTGTGACGTCATAGCTGCTAACGACTACTGCAACTTCAAGTGATTTTTCTCAAAGTTTTAAATGTGATTAACTTGTAAAATATACCATAAATCTGAAAAAAAACGTGATACAACACACCACAGGCCTATTGTGTGTAAGGTGGTCCAAAAATTGTAGCGCTAATTTGTACCATTTGGGCATAATTTAGTGCATCAGGGCATGACTCAGACCTACACACAGACACGCAGGACCCGTTGGGTTCCTGTCACACGGGAGAGCTGGTCCCCAAATGCAATATTCCACCACTCACCCATAGCCCCCAACTGCGCAGGCGTGGCCGATGGGTTCCCGTTGTGACGCGAGTCATGGTGAGCCTCCCCAACTGCGCCTCACCATCCCTCTTCCTACCTCTATCCCCCTCCATTCCCCCATCCCCCATCCCCCAACACTCTATCCCCTTCACCCTCCCTCTTCTCTCCCCTCCCCACCCTCACTTCTCCCTCCCTCTCCTTTCCCTTACCCTTAGTCCCTCCCTTTCTCCCTTCCTTCCTCCCTCCCTCCATAACCCCTCTCCCATCCCTACCCTCCTCTCCTCTCCTCTCCCTCTATCTCCCTGCTTCCCCACTCCTCACCTCTCCCATATCCCACTCCCTCACTAAACACAATGTTTAAATAATATTTCTCCTCGTCCCCTCCCCCACTCTCTCTCCTTACAACAATATAACAAATCGCTCATTACTGGGTGGAACACAGTTGACAGGCAGTTTAGGTAAATGAGATCCCATTGTGATGTCATATGCTGCTAATTGCCAGTGGAACACTGCCGAGGGGCAGTTTATGTAAATGAGATCCCATTGTGATGTCATAGCTGCTAACTGCCACTGCAGTTTCAAGTGATTTTTTCTCAAACTGGATTTTGTAAAGTTAAACATGTGAATAACTTGTAAAATATGACATCAATCAGAACAAAACATGATAAAAACACACCACAAGACAATTGTGAGTATGGTGGTCTAAAAATTGTAACGCTATCGTGTACCGTTTTGGCGTAGTTCCAGCAGCACATGGGCAGGCACTTAGACATAATCACAAACAAGATGAGAATTTTATAATATAGATATAGATAGGTAGATAGATATGCATTGCCATTTTTTATCTACTGTGGAATAATATTCACCTAATGCTTTTGTGTCTATCTTCGGTTATGTAAGCTCTGTCTGAATTAGTCCCTTACATTTGGAGTTTCTGTAACTTGAGTTTTGAGTCACTTTTTTCCATTATCTGTAACATGAACTATGATAGTGATTCATCAGCTCTATGGAGAAGCTTCAGTTTCAGATTTCTAAAGTTGATTTCCTTCAAAAGTCTAACGAGCATATTGACTTTTTTTGTGAAACGAAGGAGAAATGATATATGAACGAGCAGCATGGTGATGCAGCTGGTAGAGCTGCTGCTTCATAGCGCTAGAGACCCGGGTTAGATCCTGACCTCGGCTGCTATCTCTGTGGAGTTGGTATGTTATCCCTGTGACCGTATGGACCTCCTCCTGTTGCTCCAGTTTCCTCCCACAGTCCAAAGACGTGCGGATTTGTAGGTTACTTGTCCCATGAAAATATCCCCTAGTGTGTAGGGAGTGGGTGCAAAACTGGGATAACATAATGTTCTGTTTAGTTTAGTTTATTGTCACGTGTAAAGAAGTACAGTGAAAAGCTTTCGCCGTGTGCTATCCAGTCAGCAGAAAGACGGTACATGATTACAATCGAGCCATCACCAGTGAACAGGTGATTGATGGACTCACTGAAGGTTCTGTTTTTACGCTGTGCCTTTTAATCAACCAAACTTACTTTAATGTTAGAAAGCATGCCACTTGCCTGGGAAACAGACATCGCTATCAATCCTGAGATGTTTCAGAAGCAGATTTTGGACCAGCATCTGCAGTTGCTTGTTTCTACATTCTATACAATATACATGTTTTTATTTTATTTATATGCATTGCCATTAATATTTATCTACTGTGGAATAATATTCACCTAATGCTTTCCCCCCCCCCCCCCCCCCAAACCCCCACCCTCCAGCGGGAAGGCTGCCAGATTTGGAAAATGCACATGGTTAAAGGTTCAGATGGACTGGGCATTCAGATCACAGGAGGTCGGGGATCCAAACGTTCTCCCCATGGCATCATCATTACATCTGTTGAAGAAGGAGGATCAGCACAAAGGTAATTAGTAACATGTCACATACAAGAATATGTTGTCAATTGATTGATACGTGAGCATGCTCCTGTAATACTTATTGGATTGTCCATTTCAAAATATGCACAAAACTGTTTACGAGAAAACAGTCAATATACTTTATCAAGTTTCTGTTTTGCAACGTAATTGTGATGCGATTTTGTTTAATTAGGCAATTAGATTTAGTTTAAATCCTAAATGTGTGTATTGTGGTATTTATGTAGTAACTTTCATAACATCAAGACAACCTCAACAACCAAAAAGGTACAATTAAAAGTAGTGACTCATTAATTGAAGAAACATAGCAGGCAGTTCTTGCACTGAGATTCCAACGGTTTGCATTGATCAGATAAATAGATGCATCTTTCAGAATGCAAACTAATTAATGTTTAGTCACTGGTACAAAGGCACAATTACAGCTGGTTTATTTGAAGCATTAATTGTGGCATCCAGCCTACACTATCTACACTATTCATTGACTGAACGTATCAGCAATGGCCAATCTTATTAATGGCTAGCAACAGTTAAACTTACCCTGCAAACCTTAAAGAGAGATGGGTGGAGCAGGCCGTACATTTAGTGGGGAAGGTGAATAGGCCCTGAGTTAAGCGCGGATGTCTTGCATGAATTTCCTTGCTGCTGCACAAAGAGGGAATACTCCCAGAACACCCAGCCCTGGCCAGAGAATCATTTGAAATTATTTATCCGCGCAACAGTCTCACAAGGAGGGTACACAAAAGGCTGGAGAAACTCAGCGGGTGCAGCAGCATCTAAGGGGCGAAGGAGATAGGCGACGTTTCGGGTCGAGGCCCTTCAGGGCTCTTTTTAGTTTAGTTCAGAGATCTTCTTACGAATAAAACATAAACCAAAGGAATAGTTAGATCTCAAGCCGGGTGTTGAGCAGCCAGGTTGTTGTCTCTGCGTCAATGTCTGCCCTGTGCTCCATTTGGTGGGTGGTAGAGCAGACACCCAGAGATGACATGGTTGGCTGTCTGTTGTTCTGCTCCACATTCACAGGCTGGGCTCTGGCGGAATCCCCATCTCCACATGCTCGCATTGAAACGCCCAACTCCATTACAAAGTCTGTTGATGCTCCTCTGGGGAGGTCAGATCCTGGACAGCTTTTATCTGGTGAAGCGATGTAGCTGTGTAATGTAGATGAGGTTGCCTTCCACTCCTTTGACCACTTGGTGGCTATCCAGTGTGCTTTTGTCTCAGTTGGCTGGATGGCTGCTAGTTGTTGTTTTCCATGTGGAGCAAAGGGGTAACAGGACTTCAGTCGGGGTGGCCTCTGCTCTCTGCTGATAGCCTGACGGAGGAGGTGATCTGGGTCCACAGTACGATGAGATAGTGCCAGAGTTGCTGCTTGCCTTCAGATCCCTGCAGGCGGAATGCCTGCAAGTATAGGGAGCTGCTCGACTGGAGTAGGTTGAATGCACCCAGTGATGGTGTTAAGAGGTAGCCAATTAACCTACAAACCTGTACATCTTTGCAGTGTGGGAGGAAACCGAAGACCTTAGAGAAAACCCATGTGGTCACGGGAGAACGTACAAACACCATACAGACTCCGTCCATCTCCGGGATTGAACCCAGGTCTCCGGTGCCGCTGACTTTACAAATCTTAACCCTCCCCCCCCCCCCCCCCCCCCCCCCCCCCCCCCCACACCTATATTTCATTTACATGTTGCCCATCAGCCACTTGATAGCACACTGCCCATTTATATATGCCCATTAATGAGGCCCAGCTCAACCTAAAACCAATTTGTCAAAGTACTTCATTATTGTCTCAACCTAAGCTGAGCTTTGGACCACATATCTGCGTGGCACAGCGGTAGAGTTGCTGGCTTCCAGCACAGAAACCCGGTTTTCGACACTGACTATAGGTGCTTAGTTTTTCTTTTTTTTTAGTTTTAGAGATACAGTGCGGAAACAGGCCCTTCATCCCACTGAGTCCGCACTGACCGGTGATCCTTGTATATTAACACTATCCTACACATACTAGGGACAATTTACACTTATACAAAGCCAATTTACCTACAAACCTATACGTCTTTTGGAGAAAACCAAAGATCTCGGTGAAAACCCATGTACGCAGTCACGGGGAGAACGTACAAACTCCAAACCGACAGCACCCGTAGTCGGGATTGAACTGGGGTCTCTGGAGCTGCAAGCGCTGTAAGGCAACAACTCTACCACTGTGCCACCATGCCTTCCCGATGTACAATGCTATCTGTACGGAATTTGTATGTTCTCTCTGTGACCGCATGGGTTTTTTCTGGGTGCTCTGGTTTCCTCCCACATTACAAAGATGTGCAGATTTGTAGGTTAATTGGCTCCCATAAATTGTCCCTAGCGTGTAGGATAGAACTAGTGTATGGGCGATCATTGTCAACATGGACACGGTGGGCCGAAGGGCCTGTTTCCACCCTGTATCTGTAAACTATACTAAACCTGACTCTCTGTTCCATCACCAAATCTGTCAATTTGTGCCTCTGTCACATCTCTTGATTCTGACCCCGCCTAAGCTCATCTGTTGCTGAAACCATCATCCATGGCTTTGTTACCTCAGTTCTTGACTAGAGCGGCACAGTCCCAGCTGGCCTCAAGTTCCATCCTCTATAAATGTACAGAAATCCAGAATTCTGCTTCTCGTGTCCCAGCTTGCCTTGAATCCTGTTGGCTCCGCTCCTGTGCTTCTGTGTTTGCTGACGCAGTTTAACAATTGTTGGCAAACAAGACCTGCTGCTGCAGTGCTTCTCCCTCTTGCAGTATCTTGTCTTGCAGTGTGCTCGTTGCACATTCTTCATTACAAGGGAATGCTTATTAATCCACCCCAGCGGGGAGTAAAAGGCTTACGCTTCAGCATTGACGTAAACAAAATGTTTTCCAGCACCTGTTGCACCACTCCCTGTAGACTTTTGTAACCTGAACCTATTGCAGAAAGCACCAAGCGCTTGCAGGCAGGACTGGGAAAAAAAGCAAAATAAAAACTCAGAAGTATTTGAGATTTCTTTAAATAGCACTGATGGATGGGTCAAGATGATTAGCTGTCTTTATTTAGGAGAGGGAATTCACTGGAATATTGAGTCCCTAAATTTTAATGTCCAAACATCAATTGCACTATAACAATGTTGTGATCAGCCCACTTTGCAAACTTCCCACAGGTGTTTAGTGGGCACCTGCCAGAGCCTCCCGAGATGGTATTGGCATGACTTTGGCAAAATCGTGCATACAAACTGCACATACCACCTTTGACCCTTGAGAGGTCAAGCAATAGCCAAACAAAAAGCAGAGACTCCTAAGTTAAATTTTAATTCTTTCTCTTTTAATGATGTTATTTTAAGTGATAACATTGCATCTGAAGTTTTAAATCGTGCCACGTCCATTTGAAAATGGCACTCTTAAGCCAGTTCAGCAATCCCTAACTAGAGCATTGATGCATCAGCGTAAGTAAGATTGAAATCTGTTTCAGATTCATTCCCCCTGAGATTTGCAGACAACTGTGTTTTGATCTTATTCTTTCATCCAGGAGATCATTAGACATTACCTTGTAGTCAGTTAAGGCAATCCATGAGAGTCAAACTACTCTTTAAATCAAACAGGAAATCAAATAACAAGCTCACATTGACCTTTGCTAAATGCTTCAACTTTTCTTGGCTATTCAACAAAGGGTAACATGAAAAATATAATTGACAATGCAAATTTAACCAATGTCAATAGACAATAGGAGCAGGAGTAGGCCATTTGGCCCTTCAAGCCAGAACTGCCATTCAATGTGATCATGGGTGATCATCCACAATCAGTACCCTGTTCCTGCCTTCTCCCCATATCCCCTGACTCCGCTATCTTTAAGAGCTCTATCTAACTCTCTCTTGTAGGAGTAACTCAGCGGAACCGGATGCATGTCTGGAGATAAGGAATGGGTGATGTTTCGGGTCAAGACTCTTCAGTCTGAAAGAAGGGTCTTGACCCGAAACGTCACCCATTGCTTCTCTCCAGAGATGCTGCCGGTCCCGCTGAGTTACTCCTGCATTTTGTGTCTATCTTCAATTTTCTTGGCCCCGCTCTGGGTGTGGGAGTGGGTGCGGATCCGGACCGCAACGGCCGTGCGCCCCAGGCCAAGCTCGGCGATCGTTTGCCTGCTTCTGCTGCTGTTGGAGGCTAGACGTTGCGTCGCGCCAGGGTCTTGGGCCTGTCCCACTTTGGCCGTCAGTTCCGCGACAGGCCGTTGGCGCGCGAAGATTTTGTTCGCTACAAAAATTTCGGAGCCCCGCAGGATGTCGTGCACACCTCCGCGTTTCTCAGTGTGACCGGACCTGCGCAGCCAAACAATGCCCGTGCACCTCAACGCGACCACATGGTCGCGTAATTTGCGTGCCAAGGACACGTAAGTGGGACAGGCCCTTTAGGATACAATGGAGATGCAATTGTAAAGAAATAGAAAATGGAATATAGAACCGTGCAGCACAGAAACAGGCTCTTTGGTCCTCAATATTTGTGCCAAACGTGATGCCTAGTTAAACTGATCTCATCAGTCTGTACATGTCCATATCCCTCTTTTCCATGCACTTCCATGTGCCTATCTAAAAGCCTCTTATACGCCACTATCGTATCTGACTCCACCAACACCCTCTGGCAATGTGTTCCAGGCACCAGTACTCCATGCGTACAAAAAACTTGCCCTGCACATTTCCATTAAATGTTCTCCCTCTTGCATTATAGCTATGCCCTTTAGTGTGGAGATTTCCACCCTGGGGGAAAAAGGTTCTGTCTATGCCTCTCATCATTTTCTATACGTCTATTAAGTTTTCCCTCAACCTCCAATGTTCCAGAGAAAATAATCCAAGACTCTCTAACCTCTCTCTGTTGCTGAATCCCTCTATTCATAAACCTCCTCTGCACCCCATCTAAAGCCTCCACATCTTTCCTATAATGGGGCAACCAGAACTGCAGGCAATATCCTATCACAAGCCACCATAAATCCTTAATTTGAAAACAGAAATTTGGCATGTGGTGTATATAATATTATGCCAGAGACATGAGAGACTGCAGATGCTGGAATCGTAAGGGGAAACAAAAACAAAGGTCTCAATGGGTGAGACAGCATCTGATCAGTCAAAGTAGGGTCCCGATTCGAAACGTCACCTGTCTATTTCTTTCCACAGTTGCTGCCTGAACCGTTTGAGTTCCTCCAGCTGTTTGATTTTTGCACATAATATTAACTTGGGTTTGATGGGACCTTCAAATTTGTGATTTTCTGGGCCTCGGGAAACCTGACAACTACTCTGAGATGAGCACCACAATTTAGCACAA
Organism: Okamejei kenojei; assembly: GCA_035221665.1. Taxonomy (NCBI): domain Eukaryota; kingdom Metazoa; phylum Chordata; class Chondrichthyes; order Rajiformes; family Rajidae; genus Okamejei; species Okamejei kenojei. Next base: position 147,412,050 of record CM069131.1, on the reverse strand, counting down.
TTATGTGTTTTACAAGATATTCAAGATCTTAGTACTTCATAAAACAAACTGAACTGCACAAACCAGGGCGAATTTTGATTTTCAATTCAATCCAGTATACATCATTGTGAACAAGGGTTCAGCAGTAGAGTAGACAAAAAGCTGGAGAAACTCAGCAGGTGTGGAGTTTCGGTTCAAGACCCTTCTTCAGACTGATATGGGGATGGTGGGGGGGGGGGGGGGGGGGGGGGCGGGAAGAGGAAAGGAAGAGGCAGAGACAGTAGGCTGTGGGAGAGCTGGGGAGGGGGAGGGGAAGGAGCGAGAAAGCAAGGACTACCTGAAATTGGAGGTCAATGTTCATACCGCTGGGGTGTAAACTGCCCAAGCGAAATATGAGGTGCTGCTCCTCCAATTTGCGATGGGACTCACTCTGGCCATGGAGGTGGCCCAGGGCAGAAAGGTCGGATTCGGAATGGAAGGAGGAGTTGAAGTACTGAGCCACCGGGAGATCAGGTTGTTTTAATTCAAACTGAACTCGGCTCTCCTGCAGCCTACTGTCCCCGCTTCTTCCTTTCCTCTTCCCGCCCCTTCACCCCCGCCCCCACATCAGTCTGAAGAAGGGTCTCAACCCAAAACGTCACCCATTCCTTCGCTCCATAGATGCTGCCTCACCCGCTGAGTTTCTCCAGCTTTTTGTCTATCTTCGTTTTTTCCAGCATCTGCAGTTCTTTCTTAAACAGCAGTAGAGTTGTTGCCTTACAGAGCCAGAGCCTGGGTTTGTTCCTGACTATGGGTGCTCTCTGTACAGAGTTTGTATGTTCTCCCTGTGGCTGTGTGGGTTTGCTCTTGGTGCTCCGGTTTCATCCCACATCCCAAACATGTGCAGGCTTGTAAGTTAATTGGCTTCTGTAAATTGTCCCAAGTGTGTAGGATAGAACTAGTATACTGGTTTTAGTGATCGACGAGGTGGGCCGAAGGGCCTGTTTTTACACTGTATCTCGAAACTAAACAAGGAACCATGTGCATCAAACTATTGCATGTTTTGTGCAATGGTTGGGCAAAGACTGATAAGAAATTAAATGTCGGAGCCAAGATAGATAAAAGTCCAATCACCTAATTTCTATGTCATTTCTTGATAATATAATTTGCTGTTACTGTTTATTCAGAATAAATACAAAATTACATTTTAAATATTTATAAAATGATGAGAGGAAACAGTGACTCAGAGGAATGTGTCTGTAAACGTAGTTATGATACAGAGCTGTTGGTTGTTCCAGAGACGTGAATCTGAAAATCACCAAACAGCATCCGTGCACACAGAAACAATGTTAACATTTCGGGTTGCAGACCCTTCAACGAAACTGGGAAAGTGAAACTATTTTAAATTTAGTTGAGAGATACAGCTCAGAAATTGGCCTGAGGGATACAGCGCCTAAACAGGCCCATCGGCCAACCGAGTCCGCACTGACCAGCGATCCCCACATGTTAACACTATCCTACACACATTAGGGACAATTTACGTTTACAACAAGCCAATTAACCTACAAACCAGTAAGTCTTTGGAGTGTAGGAGAAAACCAAAGATCTCGGAGATAACCCACGCAGGTCACGGGGAGAACATACAAACTCCATACAGATAGCACCCGTAGTCGGGATCGAACCCGGGTCTCTGGTGGCAATATAGCCGACCCAAGTTGCAGAGAGCGCAGGGGGTTGCAGACTGAAGGGTTCTGGTAAATGGTGCTCATAAAGTGGTCTCCTCTGTTAACTATTCAAACTAAACCCAATTGTCACCATAAGGAATAGGCATGAGGCAGCCCGAGGAATTATATTAAATTTGACTGTTTCTGGTATTTATTTTCCATGTTTCTTTAGACCTGACTAGTTCTGCTATAAGAATATCTTTCCATCTTGCCTGAGATGGAGAATTTCAGCTATGACTGGACAGGTTGGTTCTTGTTTTTGGTGAGTAGGTGACTGAGGAGATACCTGATTGAGGCATTCAAAATTACGAGGGGCACAGATAAGACCAGATAAGTTTATAACCAGAGGGCACAAGTTTAAGGTAAGAAGTTTAGAAGGTATTTGAGAGAGCTTTTTTTTTCCACCTAAAGAGCGCTGGAAATTCAGAACCACTGCCAGTGGAGCAATCACAATATTTAAGAAGTGTTTAGATGAGCATTCCATGGCCTACAGGCTACAGGTCAAGTGCGAGAATGTGGGATAAGTATAGGTAGATATTTGGAATGGAATGGAATACTTTAATGTCACACGTGACAAGGCACAGTGAAATTCGATGCTTGCATACCCAAAGTATGCAAATAAGTCGACACATAAATGGCGCTGACAAAGCTCCCCCCCCACCCCTTCCCGGCGGTCCCCCACGCCGGATCCTCCCTGTTCTTCCCACTCCACCCCCCCTTCCCGGCGGTCCCCCACGCCGGATCCTCCTTTGTTCTTCCTTTCCCCCCCTCCCCCTCAATGTGGCTCCCATGGTGACCCCTGACATCCCGTGGTGATGGTGACCCCCTGCGCATAGTATGCTTAAAGGCCTATTTCCTTGTCATATGATTCTGTATGTATTTAACTCAGTTATGTAATAATGACTCCGTTTTTTATTCCGCAGACACTACCTGTTCAGCAGGGCAATTCAGTGTTCTGTTTTGGTTTCAGGATTCAGCAACAGCTCTGCCCGACGGCCTTAACTTGCCCCTTTGTCTTCTCTCTGTCCAATTGCTCTTGTTAAGTTTTTTTTCAGATGTTTAGTATGTTTCATCCACTCTCGTCCCAGCCCACTCTTGGACCTTTGACCTTTTTCAGTGCATCAAGCAAATTCCATGTATGTGTACATACTTGGCCAATAAACATTCATGAACTTATACATTCATAGAAACATTGAAAATAGGTGCAGGAGGAGGCCATTCGGCCCTTTGTAAACTTCATATTGCTTCCCAGTATTGGTTTCCTTGACTTTCCCTTCCTACTTTTGGGAATGTACTTTGTCTTGAACCAGAACACCTTCCATCATAAAGAATGTAATTTATTGTTTAAGTGGCAATCTTTATCTTTAGCCCATTTGCACGATCTTTTCCAAAACTATTGAAATTGATTCACTTCAATAGACAATAGGTGCAGGAGTAGGCCATTCGGCCCTTCGAGCCTTCCTATTGTATATTCTCGTGGATTTCATTTGATATGGACCAGTCTTATAACTGTCTTAAAACTAGTTGCTCTCTGACCACTTTAATCTCAATGTCCTTTTTCCTTCTCTAGAACCAAAAGCAAAATGCTTCCTCATTAGTCCAGAAAAATAATGAATAAATAATTTTGCCTGTGTATTTTGTAAATTGTTTATTCACCTTGGCTTGTGCAATTCCTTTTCTAAATTTCTATCTGGATAATTGAAATTTTGTGTTACTGTTGCATTACTTTCACATATTTTTCTGATTTGAGAGCACAGGTCGTCTTCATCACACTGTTGCTATCTGGAAGTGTACAGTAGGCAGCTTATGTTTGAAAATCCAACCCAAACACATTTCTAGACATATATCTTTAATGTCCACATTATAAACATGTTTGAATCTTACAACTCGATCATGTATCCATTCAATTTTCAGTCAATGTGCACAGTTAGTACCACAAATTGCATGATGGCTATTGCTGAAGGTAGCTTTGTGGGCTGTTTGTTTTGCTTCAAAATGTTTTAAAAGAAAGCATGTGTGGAAATGGTGCTTTAGATGTTCCAAAGTGACTCCAGTCAGTGCATTGTTTTTTTGTGAATTAGTAGGGATATGATGATAGTTCACCAACTTCATTTGTTTGAAAGCATTGCTTTTTCACATTTCCTCCACCAGGGATGGAAGATTGAAATCTGGTGATGAGCTGCTAATGATTAATGGACATTCACTGGTTGGACTCTCACACCAAGAGGCAGTTGCCTTACTTCGGTCAGCAGCAGGACTTGTACAGCTTGTTGTTGCGAGCAGGGTATGTGCTTCATTGCTTCTTGCAGCTATCTAGACTACACTTCTTTCCACCCAGCTTCCTGTAAAGACTCTATTCCCCCTACTCCCAATTCTTCCGTCTACGCTGCATCTGCACCCAGGATGAGGTGTTCAATAACAGGGCATCGAAGATGTCCTCATTCTTTAGGAAACGGGGGTTCCCCTCTTCCAATATAGATGGGATCTCACTCGGGTCTCCTCGATATCCCACAGCTCCGCTCTTGCTCCCCCTCTTCGCGTTCGTAACAAGGATAGAGTCCCCCTTGTCCTCGCCTTCCACCCCATCAACCGCCACATACAGCATATAATCCTCCAACATTTTCGCCACCTCCAACGGGATCCCACCACTGCCCACATCTTCCCATCTCCACCCCTTTCTGCTTTCCGCAGAGACCATTCCCTCCGAAACTCCCTGGTCAACATGTCCCCTGCCCCCCAAACCACCCCCTCCCCAGGTACTTTCCCCTGCACCCACAGGAGATGCAACACCTGTCCCTTTACCTCTCCCTTCAACTCCATCCAAGGACATAAGCAGTCTTTCCAGTGAGGCAGAAGTTCACTTGCACCTCCTCCAACCTCATCTACTGTATCCGCTGTTCAGGTGTCAACTTCTCTACATCGGTGAGACCAAGCGCAGACTTGGCGATCATTTCCCTGAAAGTCCGTCTTAACTTATCTGATCTCCCGGTGGCTCAGCACTTCAACCCCCTCTCCCATTCCCAATCTAACCTTTCTGTCTTGGGCCTCCTCCATTGTCAGTGAGGCCCAGTGCAAATTGGAGGAACAACACATCATATTTTGTTTGGATTTCAAACCTTGTTTTTTTTTTTAATACCTCTGTCTAGTAGTGAACCAGATCATTTAAAAAGTTTCTGCATCTAAATGCAAGGCCAAGAGATCTGTTGTTTGGCAGTACCAGGAAAGGTAAATGGGGAACAGCAAAGGTAAATTGAGAAATAAATTTTGGTTTATGAAATGTATAGATTATAGAAGAAAGTAATGGAAAGGGAAATTAGTTGATCCACATTTCGCATGCAGAATGTAATCGGAGAGAGTTGAAAATGTGGACTATACCTTGATCTGAAGGGAATGAGGAAACAGGAGAGTGGAAAGCATTGATTTCAATGAAATGAAGCAGTAAAGTGATTGGAGATTAGCAGAGACACAGGAAGAAAGTTCAGAACTGCTATATTCAGTAAATTAAGAGCGTAAAATAGTGGGAGTCAAATAAAGTTACAGTAGTGGAAAAGACTGGATTTGAAAGCCTTTGTATTTTCTCACAAACCCCTGGAGTTGCTGACTTTTGCTTGCTTGAAGTGATTCCTTATTGGGATGACATGTATCTAGATTGGGGGTGGGGTTAGAGTTGGGGAACATCTCACCGAGCATTGACTATTTATTTTGAGCAGATGTTCAAGAATGTGTAGGGGTTGCTATTGGCTTAATTCATTACTCTCAAGGCTGATAATTTTACTCCAGAGATTGCTTATTCAGAAAAGTGAAAAAGAGTTACCCAAAGTGTAATGTTCTGACATCCACCATTGTAGGGTGCTCAACTCTAAGCAGAATCAAAATCCATCCTTTAAATGTTTCCATTTCCCGTCTCGTTCTCTTGCAGGATGAATCTGAGATCCATTTCCAGAAGTATCCCTCAACGAGTTTACCTGATTTGGTCACAAATTTTGCAGTTGCTGATAATTCCCCATCTCCGACAGAAAATAAAGAAAACGTAAAACCAGAAAGTGGTGCTGACTCACACAGCTGCCATATGCACCATGGTCAGGAAACTGTGAGTGTTGATGTATAAAAGTATAAGATGTTTTACTTTAAAGCATGTGTCTGAAGTGTCACAAGATATGTGGAGGTAGAATTGGTTCAAGAATTCATACTGCTTGGTATTTTAACAATGTTGTTATGCTGTTTAAAATAGACTTGTCAAAATAATGAATGTTCAAGTTTAGCTGGATCAGAGGAATGTCTGTAAACGTCCCGACGTAACAGATCCTGGGTTCTGTGGAATTTTGTGGAATTCTCTGAATTCTCTGCCTCAGAGGGTGGTGGAGGCAGGTTCTCTGGATGCTTCCAAGAGAGAGCTAGATAGGGCTCTTTAAAAAATAGCGGAGTCAGGGGATATGGGGAGAAGGCAGGAACGGGGTACTGATTGGGGTGATCAGCCATGATCACATTGAATGGCGGTGCTGGCTCGAAAGGCCAAATGGCCTACTCCTGCACCTATTGTCTATTGTCTGTGCAGGGTTAACAGAGTCCAAAGGCAGCCATGGTAGAGTAAGGAGGGAGGAATAGTTGGTGCTAACCCTGGCACAGGCAGTTAGAAAAACACCACTGATCCTGAGAACTTAATAGATTAATAAATTACTACACTTATCGCTTTACCTCCCCCCTTGACTCCATCCAAGGACCCAAGCAGTCTTTCCAGGTGAGGCAGAGGTTCACCTGCACCTCCTCCAACCTCATCTATTGCATCCGCTGCTCTAGGTGTCAACTGCTCTACACCGGTGAGACCAAGCATAGGCTTGGCGATCGCTTCGCCCAACACCTCCACTCGGTTCGCACTAGCCAACCTGATCTCCCGGTGGCCCAGCACTTCAATCCCCCTCCCATTCCGTATACGACCTTTCTGTCCTGGGCGTCCTCCATGGCCAGAGTGAGTCCCACCGCAAATTGGAGGAGCAGCACCTCATATTTCGCTTGGGCAGTTTACATCCCAGTAGTATGAACATTGACCTCCAATTTCAGGTAGTCCTTGCATTCTCCCACCTTCCCCTCCCCTTCCCAGCTCTCCCAAAGCCTGCTGTCTCTGCCTCTTTCTTTCTTCTTCCTGCCCCCCTCACCTTCACATCAGACTGAAGAAGGGTCTTGACCCGAAACGTCACCTATTTCTTCATTCCATTGATGCTGCCTCACCCACTGAGTTTCTCCAGCATTTTTGTCTACCTGACAATAAACTCACTTGAACTTGAACTTGAAGTTAATGTTATCTGGTTATTGTGCCTACATTTTGTTGTATGTTGAGTACCAATGCAAAGACAAGAAATGTATGTGTATAAATATTATTCCTCCTGTTGCTATAATTTTTAATTATATTCCTTAGATGTGTACTAGCTGTCTTACAAGTCTTTTGGTGCACTGGGGGTATCATTTTCCTCAAGCTTCTGCACATGCAAGTTATTTCACACCACTGTTGACAAATGGTATAACTATAGTTTTGGCTGTTATGCAGTTTTCTCTGCAAACACAATTATTTGTATGAATGGAGGAGCTGACCTACCACCATTTATATTAGATTTACTGATCTGCGCCTATCGCTGGTGACATAGAGTCACTCACGATTTATAACCAATCTTGCAAATGAAGATATTTGAATGACTTCTTTCTTCCTAATTATAATTTTGCCATTCAATGCACTTTAGAACATAGAACAGCGCTGCCAAGGAACAAGCTCGATTGCCACAGTGTCTGTTCTGAACATAATGCCAAGACTGACTCGTATCTGCCTGCACATAATCCATATCCCTCCATCCCCTGCATTTCCTTGTGCATATCCACAAGTCTCTTAAATGCCACTATCATACCTGACTCAACTCCAGGCACCCGCGGCCGTCTGTGGATAAAAACTTGCATCGAATGTCTCCTTTAAACTTTGCCCCTTTCACTTTAACGCTGTGCTCTCGAGTATCAAATATTTCCACCCTGGGGAAGAAACGTTCTGACTGTTTACCATATCTGTGCCTCTCATACTTTCCGTACACATCTATAAGGTCTCTCCTCAATCTTCAGCATTTCAGAAAAAACAATCCAAGTGTACAACCTCTGCCTATGGCTAATAATCCCCTCATCCAGGCATCATTTTGGTAAACCTCATCGGCACTCTCACCAAAGCCTCCACATCCTGTAATTGGGATGACCGGAACTGAACACAATGCTCCAAATGCAGCCTAACCAAAGTCCTATAAAACCGCACACAACTTCCTCACCCTTAAACTCAATGCCCTGATCAATGAAGTCAAGCAGAGCATATGTCTTCTTTACCAATCTATCTAATTGTTACTTGTGGGCGGAGCACCATGGCAAATTCCTTGTATGTGAATACTTGGCCAATTTACTTACTTACTTACTTGTGTTGCCACTTATGGATTTGGATCCCCAAATCCCTCTGCCCTTAACTGCATATTTTCCACTAACATTTGATCTCCCAAAGTGCAATACCTTCACACTTGTTTGATTGAACTCCATATGCATTTCTCCTCTCATTTCTGTAGCTGATATATTTCCCGCCATATACTTTGACAGCCTTCCTTGCGGTCTGTGACCCCAGCAATCTTGGTGTCATCTGAAAACGTACCCACCAACCTGTCTACATTTATGTCCATGTCATTTGTATGTATCACAAACAACAGAGGTCCGAGCACTGATCCCTGCAGAAAGTCACAGGTTACAGACCTCCGGAATGAACTTGAAGTTCCGCCACAAGCCTTCTATCATTAAGCTAGATACAATCCTTAACGACAAAGTCATTGCTAATGCCGTGCATCTTAATCTTCCAGATCATGGGTGACCTGATTAAATGTTTTAATCAAAATCCATGTCGTCTACATCCACTCCCCTATTCTCACCGAGGGGGTGACCTTAGTCACCCCATCAAAACATTTGATCAATATAACCTGTTACATACAAAGCCATGCTGACCCTTCCAAATTAACCCATTCTCTTTCAAATAGGATAAAACCTATCCTGAAGAATCCTCTCCACAAGCTTCCCTAATATTGACGTGAAGCTCACCGGCTTAATTATTCAATTTGGCATCTTTATGTAGAGCCAGGATTTTGCCATAAATGCCCTTTCATGCCTTTTCTTGATGATTGCACCAGGATAATGCCTTTTTCATGATCAAGTGCCTAAATCAGCCTTTTTTTTGCTTTGTTAAAAGGTTGTGCTATTTTCTCTAGTTGTACCGTGATTACAATGATGTTTTCTATGTTAACACGTTAATATGAATGTTATTATTAACGTGTTAACATAGTATAACACAAGAAAACTTCGACCACCGGTGTGCAACCGGGAGTGCCACCGTCGGTCATTCATTTATTCGTGCCGCTGCCCGCTGGTTCAATCTTCTCCAAGATCTATTTAAGAAAGAACTGCAGATGCTGCAACATCCTCTGCCTGACCGAAACATGGCTGACCTCGCTGATTCCTGATCAGGTAATCTGCCCAACCGAGTCCTTCACTGTCCGCCGTGCTGACAGAAAAGAAGCAGCTGGGAAATCCAAGGGTGGAGGAGTCTGCTTCGTGACCAATAACAACTGGTGCAACCCTGGAAATATCAAGATACTTTCCCGTTCCTGCTCGCCGGACCTGGAGCACCTGACGATCTCATGCCGCCCATTCTACCTTCCCCGGGAGTTTGGCTCAGTGATCGTCACAGCCGTCTACATTCCACCGCAGGCAGACACCGACGCAGCACTATCCGCCCTACACCATGTGCTTTATCAACATCAAAACAAGTACCTGGATGTGGCTCTGGTGGTGGCTGGAGATTTTAATAAATAAAATCTCAAGAAGGTCATGCCGAACTTCTACCAACACATCACGTGTGCCACCAGGGGGGAAAGAACATTGGACCACTGCTATACGCCGTTCTGGAAGGGCTACCAGGCCGTTTCACTCCCTCCCCTAGGAAAATCTGACCACACTGTAATTTTCCTGCTGCCGGAGTATAAACAGAGGATAGATCGGGAAGCGGTAGTCCGACCAGTCAGAGGCCATGCTGCAAGATGCACTGAGCGATGTCAACTGGAATATGTTCCAAGCAAGTTCCAGTGACGTCAGTGAGTTCGCGGAAGCAGTAATGGACTTCATCGCAATAATAACCGACAACATCGTCCCCACGGTAAGGGTAAGCACCTTTCCGAATCAAAAACCCTGGGTGGACAGGTCCGTTCATGTTGCCTTGAATGCTCGCACCGCTGCCCACAACTCGGGCCTGGTACCAGGAAACATGGACGTCTACAAGGTAGAGCCCTACCGACTGCGAAGGGTGGTGAAGGGCGCAAAAGGAACAAGATGGAGTCACAGATGGAGCAGCAGGACACCAGACGCCTGTGGCAGGGGCTACGGACTGTAACCAACTACCAGAGCACCCCCCCCCCCCCCATCCGCAAGTGCCGGCACCTCCCTGGCTGATGACCTGAACTCCTTTTACGCTCGTGTCGAGATGGGCAACACCACCCCAGGTCTGCCGACTAACGACAATACCGCCAGCGGGCTGGCTAACGAAGCTGAAGGGAGGAATGTGCACACATTCTCGCTGTCCGAGCACGATGTGAGGAGGGCTCTGACACGGGTGAGCACGAGGAAAGCTGCAGGCCCCGATGGCATCTCGGGGCGAGTACTTAAGTCCTGTGCTACGCAGCTAGCTCCGGTGCTCACTATAATATTCAACCTCTCCCTGGACAAGTCCGTGGTCCCTGCCTGCTGCAAAAGATCCATCATTGTATCGGTACATAAAAATGCCTCCCCAGCCTGTCTGAATGACTACCGTCACCTCGGTAATCATGAAATGCTTTGAGAGGCTGGTGAAGAAATACATCTGTGCCTTCCTCCCTCACAACATGGATCCGTTACAATTCACATACTGTCTGAACAGATCCACGGACGATGCGGTCTCCCAGGTTCTGCACACCGCTCTCTCTCATCTTGACAGACAGAAGGGGGGCTACGTGAGGAAGCTGTTCATAGACTTCAGTTCAGCCTTCAAACGATAGTCCCCACCAGACTGGCGAAGAAGCTACTGGAATTGGGGCTCAACACCCCCCTGTGTGCCTGGGTCCTGGACTTTCTCTCTACCAGCCCCCAGGTAGTCAAGATGGGGGGAAATACATCAAAGTCCCTCACCCTGAGCACAGGATCCCCCCCCCCAGGGTTGCGTCCTCACCCCCTACCGTACTCCCTGTACACACATGACTGTGTGGCTAGGTTCAGCTCCAACTTGATAATCAAGTTTGCTGATGACACTGTGGTGGTGGGCCTGATCTCAGACAACGATGAGAAGGCTTACCGGGAGGAGGTGGCTGATCTGGCACAACAGCCTCCTCTTGAACATCAAAAAATCTAAGGAGCTGATCGTGGACTTTAGGAGGGCACATCATAAGAGGACGTACACAACATTGAGGATAAATGGGGATACTGTGGAAAGAGTGAGCTGTTCTAAATACCTGGGAGTCCACATCTCTGAGGATATGACATGGACATCACACGCTGCAGCACTCGTGAGTAAGGCAAGGCAGCGCCTTTACCACCTCAGGCAATTGAGGAAATTCAGAGTGTCTCTGAGGATCCTCCAGTGCTTCTACTCAACGGCTGTGGAAAGCATCTGGTCCGGAAATATCACGATTTGGTTTGGGAGCTGCTCTGCCCAGGACAAGAAGGCTCTCCGGAGCGTAGTGCATTTGGCCGAACGCACTATGGGAACTTCACTCGCCCCTCTGCAGGAACTATACATCAGAAGGTGAACTCCAGAGCCAATAAGATCATGGGAGACCCCTTCCACCCCTGCAATGGACTGTTCCAGCTGCTACGGTCAGGCAAACGCCTCCGTTGCCATGCTGTGGGAACGGAGAGGTTGAGAAGGAGTTTCTTCCCAGAGGCTATTAGGACTGTAAACTCCTACCTCACCAGGGACTTACTTTACTGTACCATTCTACTGTTTTTTTCAAAATTGCTGGTTTTTTCCTTCCTCCCACAATATGTAACATGTAAAATAATATGATTCTGTTCCGTTCTGTTTGTAGTTTGTTTGTTTGTTTGTTTTTTGCACAAAGTCCGCGAGCATTGCCACTTTTGTTTTCACTGCACATCTCGTATGTGTATGTGACATAAATTTGACTTGACTTGAATAATCGAAGGTAGACAAAAAATGCTGGAGAAACTCAGCGGGTGAGGCAGCATCTATAGAGAGATGGAATAGGCGACGCTTTGGGTCGAGACCCTTCTTCAGACTGATGTGGGAGGGGTGTGTGAAAAAGAAAGGAAGAGGCAGAGACAGTCGGACTAGAAGGAGAGCTGGGGAGGAGGGAGAAGACAAGGGCTATCTAAAATTAGAGAAGTCAATGTTGATCCGCTGGGTTGTAGACCACCCAAGCAAGATACCCAAGCATGTCTCCTCACTACATTTATTGCTGGCTCCAGTCGCAAATCTGAGTTTGAGTGATCCGTGCAAGGCATTCAATGATGCTGGAATTCCACTGTGGAAATTGGAAAACAAATCTCTCAGGTTTTTAGAGAAATACACAGAGGAACATATACCAAGCGAGTCATCATTACAGAAAAATTATGTTGACATCAACTTCAACATTGTTGTGCAGAAAATTAGAGATGAAGTTGCACGCAACAAAATATGGATCTCAATAGATGAGACAACCAAGATATGTTGCCAATGTAGTCATCGGTACACTGGAGGCAGGTGAACCATCAAAGGAGTATTTGTTGACATTGGAAGTATTGGAGAAGTCAAACAGCTTAACTATTGCTCGGTTGTTTATATCTCCACTTGCTGTACTTTGGCCAGAAGGTATAAAACACAAGAATGTTCTTTTGTTTGTGACTTAAGGTTTTATTCCCCAAAATGTTGCATTTGACATGCTTAACTCAAGGTTTCATAGAATTACCAAGCACATACATAGCTTGTTTCCAAATGTCGATCGTCTAGTTTCTAATGTCAAGAAAATCTTCCTCAAAGCACCGTCACATGTGCAGTTAGTTGTTCAAGGAAATAGCACCCGTGATTCCGCTACCTCCTCAGCCCGTTTTGACCACGTGGGGTACATGGCTCTCTGCTGTACTCTACTATGCTGCAAATTTTGAAAAGATAAAATAAATCGTCAACTGTTTTGAAGAAGAAGAATCTGCTGCAGTCAGGATCGTCAGTGAAATCATGCAGAAAAAGTCCCTCCACTGCGATCTTGTGATTATTGCTTACAATTTTGCAAACTTCCCACAAGCTATCACTTCCCTTGAGAAGCGTGGCAAAACATTAGTGAATAACTTACAGGTTTTCAGCAAAGTAACTGACGATATTCGTAAAGTTCCTGGCGATGTAGGTAAAGACATACAAGGAAAATGTGAGAGAGTGATTTTAGTTAACAAAGATCTTGAAGAAATAGAAAATATAGCTAATGTTCTCAAAGGTAGTTGTAATGCACAAGATATCGACATGAAAATAGAGTCTGTAGCTTGTTTTGGGTATGCACCAGTGACCTCAGCTGAGGTAAAAAGAAGTTTTTCACAACTGAAGCATATTCTGTCTGACAGACGGCATAGATAATTTAAAAAAAATGCTATTATGTGCAACCAGGCAACTGTGGTCATTTAATGTAGCATACCTTTATTATCATTTTAAACTATATTTTGGTGGTGGAAATAAGTGCCTTTTTATGCCTTTTTTGTCAACAAATGCCTTTCGTGCCTTTTTTGTAATTTTATTACGCCTTTTTGCCAGCCTATTTCAGAGTTTTTTAGTGCCTAAACATCCTGGCTCTAGTTATATGTTTTTTTTAATTGAGAAGCAAAAGAAAATTGTGGATACTGGATCTCTAGAATAAAAACAGAAGGTGCTGGAATACTCAGTAGTTCAAGCAAGCACCTGTGGAGAGAGAAAAAGGCAAAGACCTCTCATTGAAACATGGCCATGATGACATTCTCTAATAAATTAGATTAATTTAGAACTGAATAAAGTTTTTTATAATGAATAACTTTCATTGTCCCCCTTAATTGTGGTTTTCAGACAATAGATCATTGTAATCTTCAAATTAAATTCAACCGAAGAACATATGAAAACATGAGCAGGAGAACACAGTTAGCCCTTGCAATTTAAATATCTATCAATCACTGTCTTGCATGTGTCCAATAACGGCTTCCACAGCTGTTTAAGTTAAGAATTTCAAACATTCAGAACCTTCAGAGAAAATCTCATCTTTGCCTGAAATGGGTGACACTATTTGCAATGAAACCCAATATTCCATCAGTCTTCCTAAATAATTGTTCTACCTGTACACAAACATTTTGTGTTTCATGAACTGGGATTCCCAGATCACTTTGCTCTGCATTTTATGTAGTCTCATTCCATCTCAATAATAATAATTTGCTTTTTACTCACATTTTTCCGCATATTCAACAGAAAGAAAGGATGAGTTCTGTAAAGTTGGAGAATTGACATTGAGTCCTGTAGTTACAATGTGCCCAGGCAAAAGACTAGGTGTTGGTCCTCGAACTTGCAATGTGCCTCATTGATAAAGCACAGGAGGCTGCAAAAAATAAAGCTCAGAATTGGAGTGATTTGATCAATTAAAGTGATGGGCAACTTGAAACACAGCACCACTTCTGAGAATAGGTTTTCCACAAGCAATCAGTTTCTCCAGAGTAGAGGAAAACACATTGAGAACACTAAGAACAGTTTGGAGGAAGTGAATGTGAATCATTTCTTCACCTGGAACAATGTTTGGATCCCTGAAAGGGAGGGAAGAGATGAAAGGACAGGTCTTGCATTCTTGCTGTTGCCTTTGAAACTGCCATACAATGGGTAGTGGTAGATGAAACGGAAGGAAAGGCCAGTTAGTTATAAAGGGGACTATCCCTTTGCAATGTTATAAAGGGAGAAGAGTTGACTATATGTCTGGTGAGTTATAGAGCAATTGAGATAGACAGCATGGAAACACGCCCTTCAGCCTCCAAGACCATGCTGATCATCAACTACCCTTTTGGACTAACCCAACTTTTATTATTCCTACATTTCTATAATCTCCACTTTGATTCCACTACTCACAACATAGAAGGGACAATTTGCAGTGGCCATTGAACCTATCAAACCATAAACCTTTAGGATGTGGAAGGAAATTTGACTACCCTGGGGGAAACCAAGTGATCACAAGGATAGACATTACCCAACATTAGGATTGGACCTGTGTCTCTGGTGGGAGCAGGGAGAAGAAGGAATTTCTACTAACATAACTATCTCTATGAGATCAATACACCTGGATGAAGACTGTTGCTTTCACGTGGAGAAGCATAAAATTCCATGGTGATTCAAGTCTAAGAAAATCTTTTTCAAAACCGATGATATGGAACTACACAATTATATATTCAGAGAAACCAAACTAGTCTAAACTGTGAAAAGCAGAATGGTCCGGATAATCTTACTGAAAGGTTTTTTGGAAGTAATAGAATAAGAGGATATTACAATTTAATGAATTTTTGAATATTTTTGCCACATAGAAAACTCCTGGGATTCAGGAAGTGGTTGTTAACAAATTATTAATTAGATGTATAGGAATAAAGTATAATTAGAGTATAGGAGCAAAGAGGTCCTCATGCAGTTGTACAGGGCCCTGGTGAGACCACATCTGGAGCATTGTGTGCAGTTTTGGTCTCCTAATTTCATGAAGGACCTCCTTGCTATTGAGGCAGTGCACCGTAGGTTAATCCCCGGGATGGCGGGACTGTCATATGAGGAAAGATTGGAAAGACTGGGCTTGTATTCACTGGAATTTAGAAGGATGAGAGGGATCTGATAGAACGTATAAAATTATAAAAGAACTGGGCAAGCTAGATGCAGGAAAATGTTTAAAAATGTTGGGAAGTCCAGAACCAGGGGCCACAGGCTAAGAATAAAGGGAGGCCAATTAAAATTGAGATGAGAAGAAACTTTTTCACCCAGAGAGTTGTGAATTTGTGGAATTCTCTGCCATAGAAGGAAGTAGAGGCCAATTCACTGGATGAATTTAAAAGAGAGTTAGATAGAGCTCTAGGGGTTAGCGGAATCGAGGGAAATAGGGAAAAGGCAGGCGCGGGTTACTGATTGTGGATGATCAGCCATGATCAAAATGAATGGCGGTGCTGGCTCAAAGGGCTAAATGGTCTTCTCCTCCAACTATTTTCTATGTATAATGGGAAGCAGAAGATTGACATCATTGGCAATCATTCTAGCAGCTGTGATCTAAAGTATTTATGAGGTAACAAGAGGCCTCTGAAGCCTGTTGTGCATGTGCTTTGGGCCTTCGCTGTTAATATTCTATTTAGCACATTGAATACTTAAGGGCAATTTTCAGGATTTTAAGTATACCAAAAATATTTATTATATATAGATTTAATATGTGCAATAGAATATTATGAGGTGCAAAGTTTTAATGTATACATGAATTTCATAAGTTCTAGTAGCAGAATTAGGCAATTTAGCCCATCAAATATACCCCGCCATTCAATCATGGCTGATCTATCTTTCCCTATCAATCCCAATCTCCTGCCTTCTCCCCACAACCTCTGACACCCTTACTAATCAAGAATCTGTCAATCTCCGCCTTAAAAATATCCATTGACTTGGCCTCCACAGCCGTCTGTAGCAATTAATTCCACAGATTCACCACCCTCTGACTAAAGACCTTCCTCTTTAACTCCTTTCTAAAGATACGCTCTTTTATTCTGAGGCTATGGCCTCTGCTCCGAGACTACCACTTTACATTCACATTCACTCTATCCAGTCTTTCAATGAGGTGTCCCCTCATCCTTCAACATCAACTCCAGCGAGTACTTGCCCAGTGCCTTCAAATGCTTATCATATCTTAACCCAATGTTAAACCTCCTGTGGACCCTCTCCAACACCAGCACATCCTTCCTCAGATATGGGGCCCTAAACTGCTCACAAATACTCCAAATGCAGTGTGAAGTGGCTGTCCCACTGTGGCGACCTTATCCACGAGTTAAGAAGAGTGTTTTCGACCTTCAAGCTTGAGGGCACTCGCCTGGATCGATTGTCCGCGTTGAAACCGCGAGATGGATTGACTGACCACACACGACACATGACACACACACAAACACACAACCACCCCCCCCCCCCAAAAAAGGCGGTGACCAGGGAAAGCGGGGGAACGCTGTCTGAAATTCGCACCCGCGATGAAGAGGAAGGTGGTCAGTGAAGGAGATTGCCTACGGCTGCCCTTGACTGCCTGTAACTAAATAGCGACCCCACTCCACTGCACTACGAGTTAAAAAGAACCATGCCGACCAAGTATTACTCACAGGAAAATTTTCAACATGCTGAAAATGTTTCCGCGACCTAGCTGAGGCCACGAGTATTCGGGAACTTCCCTCGAGCATGAAGGAGGGTTCCAGTGACCTCATAGAACCTCCTAGGACCACGTGTCGACCATGCTGCGAATTTGAGTCGAGGGCAAACTCGTCTAAACTCGCAGATGGGACAGCCCCTTGACCAGTGGCCTTATAAAGTCTCAGCATTACATCCCTGTTTTTGTATACTAGCCCTCTCAAAATAAATGCTAGCATCGGATTTGCCTTCCTTACTACCGATTCAACTTTCTATTTTTTTTCATCTTTGTAATGTCAATGTTTATAGTTTTAAATAATGCCACAATCTCAGTTCTTACATGATAATAAACATTACATTTTTATCAATTAACCAAAGATGGTAACGCTAGGAACAGACCATATTCAATCAGATGCGAAGAAACTGCACCATTTTTATTTTGTCACGCAAATGAATAAAAGCTGTAAGATATTATGGCCTTAGCATTTAGATAGAAACAAAGCATGGGTTTGCAGTACACGCTGTTGCCAATGTGAGTTTTCTTTATTTTACAAAAGTACACTGCGCATACTCACACATATTCATGAGACTGATAAGATAATGAATATATCACATGACACAAATCATACCATTGTAGTACTCGGTTCTTCAAGTTACAGTTACCATTATATACACTATTATATAGGCGACAAAACCTATCAGAATATTTGAACGGATAAAAGGGAAGGTGTAAAAATGCGAATTGTGACTTAAAAAGCTAAACTGGTGCAATGCAAATTAAGTCTGGCTGCTTAAAGATCAAAGTAAACTTTTTTGTATATTTTACAATTTATCTCCAATGCATTACAGATGTTATTATAAAATATATTTAATACCTTTTATAATCACAGTTTAAGGTTAAGGGGGAAATCTTTTGGGACTGAGATGAGAAAAACAAAAAGGTAGTTGAGGCCAGTTCATTGGCTATATTGAAGAGGGAGTTAGATGTGGCCCTTGTGGCTAAAGGGATCAGGGGGTATGGAGAGAAGGCAGGTACAGGATGCTGAGTTGGATGATCAGCCATGATCATATTGAATGGCGGTGCAGGCTCGAAGGGCCGAATGGCCTGCTCCTGCACCTATTTTCTATGTTTCTATAATAAAACAATCTGTCATGCGTTGCAGATATATTGAAAAATATACAAGGAGGTTTACATTATTCTTCAAGCAACCAGATTTAAGTTGCATTGCACCAGTTTCTTTCTTAAATTCATTATTAGTAAAACCTAATGAATTACATTATTTCTGTCATCCTATGGGTTTTTAGTGTGCCAATTTCCTTTTCTTTTAATTCTGAAATTGTACAGACACCACCACAAGCTTAATAAGATCCAAATTAACCAGGAATAGATTCACAGGGCATGCAAAGAGAAGATTTGGGAAGATTTATTTTAAAGTTTGGTTTCCATTTCCAATAAAAAATATAAACTCACCATTAATAAATCCATTGTAAAGTACGGTGGTCATAGATTTTGGGAGAGCCCAGTAACAGCTTTATTGCGGCCAACATACTACCAAACAAAATCTACTGTTATGAAAAAAAAATATTTTATTGTTTAAATTTATCAGCAAACTAATATTGCTGTCAATATTGCTGTTCATGTGAATTTCTGTTACCTTCACTAAATTACTCTATAGAAGTAGAACAGTCCATTTGGAAAAAGCCCCTATCATACCAAACACAAACTTAGATGTAGTTGTTCATTAAAAAAAAATTAAATTAAAAAAAAACAGTTCATAAGGATCCGTTTTTAGAAATTGTTAAATATAATTTTCCTCGAATTTTTATGTTATGCTAAATGGTCAAAATGTTAATCCTGGCTAAATTGGAGAGGCTAGGACTTCAAAATGGGGCAAAAGATTCAGGGCTGCTGGGAGATTTGGTCAATTTGGAATTGCTCTCTGCAGAGCTGGGACAAGCTGCAGAGTGGTGCCAGTGTGTCTAGAGCCCAGATACAATTTGCAAGAAAAGAATAAGAACATCTGCAGACCCTGTCAATTAGTTGCAAAATGCATAGAATGGATTACATGGCTGCAAACGATACATACACCTTGTAAATAGTTGTAAATGATGTTGCAGAGTTCTGCTTTGCTGAGTGTTGATTGGATAGGTATTGTAGCAATGTTACAACATTTTGAGATTTAAAAAATCAAGTCTGCAATTTATCCCATCAGATAAAGAATAAAAAGAAGTTTAATTTGAAAACCTAATTCACTTTCATATCTTCAGTATTATAAAAGTTATGGCTATTTTTATACTTGGAAATTAGCATCTTGTTCCCTATTGCTTTCCATTGACTTAACACAAAAGCTGTGATCGAGGACAGTCGAAAACCCATAACTTTCTTAAAAATTAAGAGAACTGAAAGAAATGTTCAGTTATTATAGATTGAAGTATTCTGAAACAAATATGAAGCAATCTTACATGGATGACCTGAGATTAGTTAGTTACCCAATTGTAACTAATTACAAAATTCAATTACTAGATCTAAACATCTATCCATTTCTTAAGAAAAGATTAACATTTTTAAATAGCCTATGTGTCCAAATAACATTCACACAAGAATTCACAATATAACGTGATTTTTAAATCTCATTGTCATTAACTTATAGGCCAAATGGAAGGAATTTAATGTTTAATTCCCGTAAATTAATGGCAATTTATATCATCTTGCGAGTGGGTTGGAACGTTGCGCTGAATTTAACCCCCAGTCGGCAGGAAAAATACTGCCGGTTCGTATATATATTTTAATTCACCTTTTCGCAGCATGAAATTTTGATTAAAGGCATCATTTTTATGTAAAAATAAACGGTGTACCTTGTTTTGTCCCCTACGTGAGATCCGTCCCGTTGTCGGCGTTCACAGCTTTAGAAGATGATTTTTAATTCACTCCTACTAATAAATCATCCAGAGTAGTTTAAAAATAACTTCATAAAACAAATGTCGGACCGATTTCTCTTCAGCAACTAAACACCCTGTTCAAAATGGATTTGAATAGTCTGCAGTAAACCGCTTTTTTTCCCGCCCCCCTCTCAAAGGCGCCAAAATCGCGCACACGGGCAGTGGCAGAACTGCAGTGCCGCTAAAGGTAAGTTTTGGAACATACCTAGGTATTGAACCTTGTCTGGGTTTCCTGCAGATCAGGGTAAATGTTTCTAATTTGGCTTCCTTACGAAGTCCGGTTTAAAAATAATGTATTGAACTGTTGTATTATTAGGTTAGGGAAATGTCTGTTATGTATGGGGGTTAATCGATATCTGTAATTGGGTTATTAAGAGACCACCCCCATGTGGTTCGTCCCCTCGAGGTCCCGGGACATATAAAAGTCCACTGCCGCGAGGCCCTGCGTCGATCTTCTGGGAGAGCGCTTGGGACTGCGTGAACTTCTGGAGTGTCTCTGTCTGAGCAAGGCCTAGAGGCCTTGAACAGGCAGTCTCGAGGATCGAACTTGCGGTGGGATTGGTACAGTAGTTGAACTGTAATGCGCTTTTGTTAAAATAAAATTTAGTTGTTTCAAGTGCTTGATTCAATGTTTTTACTGAAACTAGACTGGGGTGATGCTTGGAAACGAGCAATTTACATTGGGTGCTCGTCCGGGATCTCAAAAGACCCCCAAATTCAAGTTTGCGATCAAGGGTGTTGAGCTGTTTCGATCGCAAGTGCAGAAATCGGGCCCACGGTGCGGTTTTCGCATTGATTTTCGGCACTTCGTTAGTCAGAGCGGATCGATCATTCGTGGGGTTGGGAAAGGGTCTAATCGAGATAATTAGAACAGAGTCTAGCAAGAACGGGGGAGTGGTTAGCGCTCCTTTGGGTTAGGGGCCCATAAAACCAGGGTGGAGTTAGAGGCACTTTCCTGGGTTAGAGGCTCAATACTTTGGTCGTAGTTGGCAGACTGCAACTGCTTTAACGAGAGCCAAACGCGCTTCATCGGGTGAAGAATGGCCCAGTGTTAGACTTGGTATCCAAATTGGTGGAGCATTAAAATACCTTCGATCGGATCTTTGCCGGGAGCGCAAATTGAAAAGGTGCGCTCTGAAAATCGGCATCGATAACTCACAGCGCGAAGCGGCTAGGCGCTGGATCCTCAGTGCCCAGCAGAGAGGAGTGCCTGTGTGAAGGTATCCGAGTCTCTTCCTGAAGTGACAGATGAAGAACCTCGTACCGGTATGGGCTTGGATGGACAGCGTATAGATTGGCCGGAATACTCCAGTCCATTCAAGAATTCAACTGGGCAATTTTAGTTTGATTCGCGAGCCCACGTAGTAGTGGAGATATGCATTAAAATTAGGAGTTCGAGTTTGAGTCTATATTTGCAAAGCCAAATTTTCAAATACTGAATTTCATATTGAGGTTTTGCCAGTAAGGTGGAATTTGAATTCCTGTATATAGAACTTCGGAATTGGTGCATGTCCTTGATTGATTCCGAATAGCGCTGATCAACGGTGAATAGTAACCCTCTGGTCGATTGTTGACTAGTACCTAATAGCGAAGATTACCTGAGAGACGGGAACCTGTTTACTTGATGAAAAGTAATCCGAATAGCGAAGGATACTTCTAATTCTGTCAAACGTAGAGAGGAGGGATAGAAGTCCAGTCTTGGCAGAGGGATAGTGATATTCGGGGAGAAAAGTAGTCATTTAGGGAGTAGTACCCCTCAGCAATGAGTAACTAGGAAGGGGAAAATCTTCGGTGTCGGAGGGAGAGGTTCACTGCGTGATAACAGCGTGACGCGGCGTCCAGTTCGAGTGTTTGTGAACTGTGTGCTAGTGCTTTAAATCATTTTGTAAATTGTAAAAATCTAGCTTTTCATATTGTAATACGATCTGGATTTTGTAAATATTCTATGTATGTAAATAAACGTAGAGTATATTAAGAGTTAAAAGAAGATTTAGATTGTGTTAAGTCCGCGGACCATCATTTGTGTTGCTGCTTGTGCGAGTGTTTACGGAATAGAAACTTGAAGTGAGTGTGTTTGAGTTAATTATTTGTATTCGTTTAAGATCGTTTTGTAAGAATCTGAATCTGGGTGGTTCGATCAGGGGTTGTACTCCTTCGATCGCTGCGATGGGAGGAGTCATCCCGCTGATTGATTGCGCCACAAGGAAGATTAATTAGAGTGGGGTTTACTGGATGCTTATAGTTTATATTGGGGTGTGTTTTGGGTTATTGATAATCGGGGGAATATCTTCGTTATTAATTATAGTTATGTTAGCTTGGTTTGGATTTGTCTGTCTGTGCAAATTTAGAATGGATTGAGTGAGAGAGAGATTGCTGCATGAGAGACTGCGATTGAAAGTAGACTTGGATTGAGATCCTTCATTTGAAAGTTTGGAATTGAATGCAGTGATTGCGATTTAACTGATAAGAGAGTTGGGAGAGAGAACAAAAGAGGAACTGTGAGCAGCAGGACTTCCCATTAAGAGACCGGACTAAGGAATTATTCAGTAGTTAAGAACTAGTACCAGCGAGAACCCCTAGATAGAGAATTAAGCCAATAGAGTAAAAGCGATAACCCCTAGACAGAGAAAAGCCAACATAGTAAAGAGTCAATAGAATAAAGAACCAACATAGTAGATAATCAACATAGTAAGGAGTTACCATAGTGAGGAGTGCATACGTAAATAAGAAGAGGTACTGGAGGAAAGACGTAGTTAACTGTAGGGGGAAACTTGAATAGGTATTGAGAATAGCAGAGCCAATACATATTTGCCCGATGGATTTGAATTGTTTAACCCTTGATGGTAAAGCTGCTTCTATTATCAAGGTGGAAAGAAATTGTCCCTGGATTTGGCATTCTTGATTGGATTTATGATGAAATTGATAACAATGGAAATTGATTGTTTAAATTTGAACAGCTGGGAATTCCACAGGAATTGGAATGGAATTGTATTATTGGCTACAATGCTGTGGAATGAGAAGGATGAGATGGACACTGAAATCTGAAATAGTAAATTGAAGGCTGAGACTGAATTTGGTTAAATTGGAACATTTATCATGGTTTGCTTTAAATTAGTCACACCTGTAAAGGCAATCTGGACTGAACCCAGCTGAAATTTATATGAGGACCCGTCATCAGATATACATATTATAATATCGTGTGAGTATGAAGAAGGCTAATCAGTGTTGATCCTAGAATAATGAAGAGTATCTTAGGGAACAGACTAGGAATAGGGATCTAGTAATAGGGTAATATAATAGGTTTGAATAGGGATAATACTGCAGAACTATAGAGAATGTATGGGAAAGCATGAATGCATGATGGTAACTTGCTTTGTCCCAAGTTGTTCAGAATTTTTAGGTTTGACTGTGGAAGGTGATGGAAGACTGGTCAGCAACACGGATGGAGGGAGTTCGCGCCCACGAAAACTCGGGAGGTGTAGACTCCTCAGACAGAACGTGAAGTTATGCCCATGAAAACACGGGACGCTTGACAAGATTCTGGGAAGAAACATCATCATCTTGTGTTGCTGATAGATGGAAAATGTAAAGCACACTTATGTATATCTGGTTAGCTGATTATTGAGCCATTTTGGTTATCATAAATGATGGGGTATCATATATGATAAAAAGGAAGGAATGTTAATCCTGGCTAAATTGGAGAGGCTAGGACTTCAAAATGGGCAAAAGCTTCAGGGCTGCAGGGAGATTTGGTCAATTTGGAATTGCTCTCTGCAGAGCTGGGATAAGCTGCAGAGTGGTGCCAGTGTGTCTATAGCCTAGATACAATTTGCAAGAAAATAATAAGAACATCTGCAGACCCTGTCAATTAGTTGCAAAATGCATAGAATGGATTGGATGGCTGCAAACCAGACATACACCTTGTAAATAATTGTAAATATTGTGGAGTTCTGCTTTGCCGAGTATTAAATGGATGAGGTATTTAACCTTGTCTGGGTTTCCTGCAGATCAGGGTAAATGTTTCTAATTTGGCTTCCTTACGAAGTCCGGTTTGAATACAAAGTATTGAGCTGTTGTCTTATTAGGTTAGGGAAATGTCTGTTATATATGGGGTTAATCGATGTCTGTAATTGGGTTATGAAGAGACCACCCCCATGTGGTTCGGCCCCTCGAGGTCACGGGACATATAAAAGTCCGCTACCACGAGGTCCAGCGTCGATCTTCTAGGAGAGCACTTGGAGTGGCTCTGTCTGAGCAAGGCCTGGAGGGCTTGAACAGGCAGATACGAGGACCAAACCCATGGTGGGATAGGTACAGTAGTTGAACTGTAATGCGCTTTTCATAAAATAAAATTTAGTTGTTTCAA
Source organism: Okamejei kenojei (assembly GCA_035221665.1). Classification (NCBI taxonomy): domain Eukaryota; kingdom Metazoa; phylum Chordata; class Chondrichthyes; order Rajiformes; family Rajidae; genus Okamejei; species Okamejei kenojei. The sequence continues at coordinate 147,387,647 of CM069131.1, read as the reverse complement.
GTGCTTGATTCAATGTTTTTACTGAAACTAGTCTGAGGGGAAGCTTATAAGCGAATAATTTACAATAGGGGTGATAACTTTTGTTAGGGATCGGCAGAAATTACCTTGTTACTTTTGGTCAATTGCAGGTTTCAGACACTGCAAAAGGAGAACATGAGCAAATGGAATCACCTCTGCTAAGTTGTCGAAGTCCAATACCGGGAGGTAGTTTAATGAAATTAAGAAGTCGATCACAAGGTAGGTATTTAGTTCCTCGCGTCACTATAAGTCCATCATTTTCCTGTTAACTGGCAGGTTTTAACATACTGGACATTGTGGGCTGAATGGCATCTTGGGCTGGCGGCTCAGTCACTCAAGCCTGTTGTGCTGGCAGGTCACTCACTCACGGCTGGTGGGCTAGCTGTTGACTCATGACTATTCCTTGAAATTTCATTTCAAGCAGGGTGCAAGGCCACCAAATTCAAGTGCAGTTTCATACCATTTCAAGCAGGGTGCAAGGCCACTAAAGACGGCGAGTCGTGACTTCTTGCTCCTGCATCTTGCCAGGACTGAGCCACGCCCACACTTCGGGGTTTTATAGTCCCTCCCCCTCACACCAGAAGGGGCGTGGCCTTTATGCCGTGATTGACAGGAGATAGAGATTATTTAAACTCTCTTATTTTTCATCGATGGGAAAAATCCTCTTGTCCTGCGCAGCGGAGGGGGACTCTGAGTAAGGTGGCCAAAAATCACAGCCGCAAGTGGCAGTGTTTTTTCTAAAATCAATATACTGCGCAAACAGGAAGTGGTCAAGATTAGACTTTTAATTATATAGGCGGCAAGGCAACTTTAGCATTCTCAAACCAACTTTTCAATTCGGCAAGGCAATGTTTGCATTTTCAAACCAACTTTTCAATTAGGCAAGGCAACATTTGCATTCTCAAACCAACTTTTCAATTAGGCAAGGCAACTTTGGCATTCTCAAACCAACTTTTCAATTAGGCAAGGCAACTTCTGCATTCTCAATCCAACTTTTCAATTAGGCAAGGCATTCTCAAACCAACTTTTCAATTAGGCAAGGCAACGTTAGCATTCTCAAACCAACTTTTCAATTAGGCAAGGCAACTTTAGCATTCTCAAACCAACTTTTCAATTAGGCAAGGCAACCTTAGCATTCTCAAACCAACTTTTCAATTAGGCAAGGCAACTTTAATTAGGCAAGGCAACTTTAATTAGGCAACACAGCTTTAGCATTTTCAAACCAAAGGCAACACAGCTTCAGCATTTCCAAACCAAAGGCAACACAGCTTTAGCATTTCCAAACTATATTTTCAAACCACATTAAGGGCACTGACAGGTCAGTAAAACCACTCAGTTTAGTAGACATGTGTTCAGTGTTATTCACAGCTCAGACTGAGAGAAGTGACCTACTCGCTCCCCCATCTTGCAGAGACTGACTGAGGCACTCAACACTTCCGGGTTTTATAGTCCCTCCAGAAGGGGCCTGGCCTTCAGGAGAGAGAATCTCAACATTTTTAAAACACTAATCACTTTTTTATTTTTCATCGATGGGAAAAATCCTCTTGTCCTGCACAGCGGAGGGGGACTGAGTAAGATGGCCAAAAATCACAGCTGTAAGTGGCAGTGTTTTTTCTAAAATCAATATACAGAACAACAGGAAGTGGTCAAGATCAGACTTTTTGTAATTTAGATAATCCTCATAATCTTTTAAAACCAAAATACCCTAAGTGCTTAGAATATGAAAGATGATATAAGATATAAAGGTATCTTACATTTTTCAAGGAGATGAATGAAAACTTTATTGTCACATGCGGCAAGTCACAGTGAAATTCTTTGCTTGCATATCCAAGCTATGCAATAGTCGCCACATAAAGAACACTTACAAAGTATCCCACGTCAAGTCTACCTTTGTTCTTTCCCCTCCCTTATGGCATTCCCCCCCCATGCCAGGTCCCCATTGTTCATCAGTTCCATTTGCAACTCCTCAGCCAATGAAGCAGTGTAACCCAGAATGCAGCATGGCCTATATAATGTTCAGACATGTGCCACTAGGTGATAACCAACATTCACACCACATAAGTGCCAGTCAATGTCCAACAAGAGAAGGTTTAACCATCCACCCTTGATGGTCAATGGCAGACCATCTGTGTCATTATCGGAAATTGTAGGCTACAAAGTCTTAATCATATAATTACATATGTAAGGTCTTAATTATATAACTGCAATGTCTTAATCGTATAATTCTTTTGTTGATTTTACACGTTGTATACCAAAAATGATGTGGTTATTCAGGGCCAATGTTTAATGCCTCTCTCATTGCTTTAAAATAGTGGTGGTGAGCCACGTTCTTGAAATCTATACTCTCTGTGGTGAAGGAACCCACAATGGTGTTTTGACAATGAGCCGCACAACTGAGACCAGGCTATGATGAAGGAAGATCAATATGTTTTAAAGTTAAGATAATGTGAGAGTTGGAAAAATTGCAGCTGGTAATTTTCCATCCACCTGCTACATTTGTCCTAGATGAGAATTGAATTGAATTGAATATTTTATTGTCATGTGATAATTCACAGTGAAATTCTTTGCTTGCATAGCCAAAGTGTGCAAATAGCCGCCATATAATGGCCGTCCAACCCAGTCCCCTGCCGTATCGCCGCTGCGTCCCGTGCTTGTTCGGCTGCCTCCATTCCTGTCCAGCCTCCTCCATTCTGAGTTTTCCGATGGAGCTGAACAAGCTCCGGGCTTCCCTCGGTGCCTTCGGAGCCTTCCGGGTGGCATCGATAGCACCCACGGCTCCTTGCTAAAGGCCTCCAGCTGCATGGATGCGGCAGCTGCGGCCTGGCAAGATGCCTTCTGCCGTGCGGCCTGTCGGGAAGTAGTCATGTGTTTGGGAGGTGCTTTCAAGAAACCTTGGCAAGGTAGTGCAATGTATCTTGTAGGTGGAATGCATTACAACTACAGAGTGCTGAAGATAAGAGAATGTTTAAGATATTGGATTCTTTGTCAATCAATCATCTGAATGATACTGTCTATGTCTCAATAGGTGGAGGGAGTCGCTTGGAATCTGTTGGAGAAGATGATGAGCTGATTGTGGAAAATGGTGAAACAAGTAGCGAAACATCAGAAAAGCCACCACGAGGAGGACGGAAACATTCCCTGCCCCAGCAGCTTGATGCAGTCGGGCCCAGACAAGTATGTTCTTAGTTCCTCACTGTGTTTATCTTACAGACTGGGTAATAATTTTGCCTAATATTTCCTCTCTGGATCTTTTAAATTTGCATCCATGAGTGACAATTTCTGCATAAGAGAAAACTGAATCTGAAGAAGGTTCTCGACCTGAAACGTCACCCATTCCTTCTCTCCAGAGATGCTGCCTGTCCCGCTGAATTTTGTGTCTCTTTGGTTTAAACCAGCATCCGCAGTTCCTTCCTACACATCCAGATTTATTAGTACAATGAAGATTCAAATGAGGAGGAATATTATCTTCTTGGGAATTCTCTTCCGCTGGATGCCTGCAGATGCTTCTTGCTGATTAAATATATTCAAGTCTGAAGTATTTTGAACAAATAAAGTCTACTTAAAATAATCAAAGGTTATAGGGATCAGCGAAGGAAGTGAAACTGAGTTCAGATCAATAATATTCTTGTTGAGTGATGAAGCAGATCAAAGTGGACCATAATATGATTGCAACTATATCTTAGTTAATTTCATCTGTTCTCCTTTGGGGAAGGCTATAATTTGACATATAATTAATATATTGCTCTTTTCATCAAATTTACAACAGAATGTTTGTTCTGTTCTATTAGTAGGCTCCGTCATGGATTCATGGCAAGTTATTTGTGGCATTGTCACTTTGTTCCCAGTGACATTCATGAATTGGATAAAATCACAACAGAAACTGGACTTTATCCTCAGGGAGTTAAAAGCACCATTTAAGGCTGGACTTTAGGGTTCATTACTTGAGCATTGGGGTACATATTAAATACTGGCACGGTGTCTCTACATGAATTGTCTTTGCCAAACTCAATAATTATGAGCAATGAGGAGCATGTTGATCTGGCTGCTCTTGTTACTGATCTATGCTTGTACTACATGAAGCATTGTGATTAGACATTGATTTTATAAAACTACTATTGTGGATCATTCTTGAGTTGGGAATCTATAACTGCTTAATTGTCTGTACACTGCTTTGGTTGAGTGGGTTTCCAGAGATTCTCAATTCTCGTCTTAGGTTGATGCTACCTCATGCTACCTTGTTCTTTGTATATAATTTACAGGAGTATCAAATTATTAAAAAGTCAGCACGTTCCTTAAGTACAGTCCAAGTGGAATCACCATGGCGACTCGCCCAGCCTTCAATCATCTCCAACATTGTTCTAATGAAAGGACAAGGAAAGGTATGCATTCCACACAATCAAAGATTACTTTTGTTCCTCTTATTATTTCTATCCATATATTTTGTATGGTCTTTGTTCTGCCTTAATTTTTATCTCGTTACAGTGTTTTGTACTTCAAGGAATGAAAGGTTGTCTTTAATGCAAAACACTTTTAAATTTCCAGATGTACAGCCAAATACAAGTTTTCTTTTGACTTTGAAGTTGGAATGTTGCTCATCTCCCTGCTCAAGGAAGCATGTTGAGTTGATTTTCCCTCAGCCCGGAAAAATGTGTATACGTTTGGCCCAATTTAACTGGGAACAGGGATTGAATGCTTGCACACACACTTGACTGCACACACACAAAGCTTTTAATAGTTTTCAATGTGAGGAACTTCAGTTTGGACTTCTGGCAGAATTCATTATGTTTTTTTCAAAAGATGAACGAAAATATTTGAGAGCGCAAATCAACGTCTTCAATTGTGGTCACCCTATGAGAAAGTAAGATGAAGCAGAAACCCATTGAACCTCCAGAGACAATGCACTAGTCCTTCACACATTCTTACATTTTGAAAATGTAACCAGCAATATGTAAAGATCAAGAGAGTACAAAATTGCACAACTTTGTACTCCATCTGGCAAGATTCAAAAATAAGAAAAATATTGAAGTTTTCCCTGAATCCCAAAAGAGAAGTTATGAAATCCACAATATTTAGCTATGAATGATGTGCTGAAACTCACGTAGTATTTCTCAGTGTAGCATTCTCTATTAATCTAATGATTGATAGATGGAAAGATACAGCATGGAAACAGGCCCTGCAGCTCACCGAGCCCATTTCAATCACCCATTCACACTGGGTCTATTTTATCCACTGGGTCTTTTGCATTCACTGCCTAGGGGCAATTTACAGAGGCTAATTATCCTACAAACCCACATCTTTGGGATGTGGGAGGAAACTGGAACATCCAGAGGAACCCCATGCGGTCACAGGGAGAATGTGCAAACTCCACACAGACTGTACCCGACGTTAGATACACACCCGGGTTTCCGGCACCGTGAGGCAACGGCTCCACCAGCTGTGCCACTGTGCTGCCTGGTACTTCCTGCCGCTGCCAGTGTTTAGCTTAACAGGTATAATCTCCACACCTAGCTGTTAAGGGAGCATGCAATAATGCATGCAAGTAACACATTTCCAGCTTCACTCACTAAATGAACGAGTGCGCTAATGGTGGGAGGGTTTGAGAAAGTACCCCTAGTTGGGTCAGAAAGACCTGCACATGTTGATGAAGAACGGTGCCTGAAGGCAGCATCTTCTTTGTTTAAGGAGGTATAGAGACCCAATTGAGATGACCCCACTGAAGAAGGGACTCGACCCAAAACGTCACCCATTCCTTCTCTCCCATTCCTTGTCCCGCTGAGTTACTCCACCATTTTGTGTCTATCTTCTATTGAGATATAACCAGTCGCTCCATCATGAGGTTCCCTGGGTGGTGTCTCCAAGGACATTAGTTCAGAGTACCAATGCCTGCACTTTGGCAAAGCATGGAGTAAAGGCAAATACTGGTACCTATATAACCATATAACAATTACAGCACGGAGACAGGCCCTCTCGGCCCTTCCAGTCCGTGCCGACCATTTGTTTTCCCCTAGTCCCATCTACCTGCACTCAGACCATACCCCTCCATTCCCTTCACGTCCATATACCTATCCACTTTACTTTTAAATGTTAAAATCGATCCTGCCTCCACCACCTCTGCTGGAAGCTCATTCCACACAGCCACCACCCTCTGAGTAAAGAAGTTCCCCCTCACGTTACCCCTAAACTTCTGTCCCTTAATTCTCATGTCATACCTGTTCTGTCTGCTCTTGTCAGCTTAAGGCGCTACGTTTTGTCAGCAAATGAAGTCTTACCTTCTCGAGTAGATAGGTTGGTTGACTTTCTCATACAGCAGTTGGTAACAGACTGTGAGTTATGAGAGATCATTTTCAGCAGCAGCAGCAGCAGCATGGATAGGAAGTTGAAAGTGACTATAACGTTAACCTCCAGGAGCAAATATGTTCAGACACATGAGGTCGCAACTTTTAGTCAGGGAAGAAAATTGCAATTTGAGATTTGGTTCTTCAACCAGAATGATTTTAGGGAAAACAGGATTAGTAAAACCTGGTTGTTCTGTGAGAAAATAAGAACTATAATTTCTAACAAGAAGATGGTAGGAAAATGAAAATCCACCTGCAAAGCTGGAGCCCAATTTTCCAGCAGGCATTAAGAGATCCAGTATATTGTGTAAAATGAATCTCCCTCATACTCGGCCAATGTTCAAGGAAACAGAACCAATTTGGAGTTACATAGAACATAGTACAACAGAGCAATCTTCAACGCACATTGTTTGTGCTGAACATAATGCCTACCTCTCCCTGCTTGTGACCCATATCCCTTCATTCCCTGTATGGTCGTGTGTGTATTTAAAGCCTCTTGTATGCTGTGTTTTATCTGCTTCATATCAGTTGGAAGACTGAATTCCTAGTTTTTTGTTATTGAGGAAGTGAATTGAAATTGAAATTAGCATTAACCATTCAGGTTCTCTAGACTATGAAACACATAAAATAGGAGCAGGTAAAGGCCATCCAGTCCTTCCAACCTGCTCATCCTTTTAATACAATCATGGCTGAACATCCAAATTTAGCATCTTGCTCCTGCTATATGTCCATATCCACTGGTCTCTTTAATTATAATAAAATATAATATAATTATAATTATAATCCATTAATGTGAGACAAAAAATATATCTTGTGAACGTATTTATTTCTTTATTTTACACTTCAGGAATCTTAGGGGCAGGCAAATAACTTTCAAACATTCAGTTAACCCCTTTAAAGAACATTACATTAAAAATTACTCTTTACAAATTACTGCTCTCTCTTTCTTGAGGCTGGTGCAAAACACAAGAGCACAAACCACAAATATTTTCCACTCCGTAATAACTGTGTTAAATAATACCTGGAATATTTTGATTCCTTTCCTCTGATTTTGTAATTGCACACAGATCTGCAGTGGCCCATGAGAGGGCAGGTCTGCTGCTGCTGCTGCTGCTGCTGCTACAGGATTGCTCCCTACATGCCCGGAGAGTGCATAAGGTCATAAGGAATAGGAGTAGAATTAGGCCATTCAGCCCATCAAGTCTACAGCCATTCAATCATGGCTGATCTATCTCTCCCTCCTAACCCCATTCTCCTGCCTTCTCCCCATAACCTCTGACACATGCACTAATCAACAATCTATCCATCTCTGCCTTAAAAATATCCACTGACTTGACCTCCACAGCCTCCTGTGGCAAAGAATTCCTCAGATCCACCACCCTCTGACTAATGACATTTCTCCTCCTTCCTAAAAGAACGTCCTTTAATTATGAAGTTATGACCTCTAGTCCTAGACTCTCCCACTAGTGGAAACATCCTCTCCACATCCTCACGATCCGAGCCTTCCCACCGTAAATGTGGATGCAGACCCACAGTGAGCACAGCTCCCAGTAGGTTGTCATGGTGATGCGCAGTGCAGCGTGGAAATGGTTGATTACACTCAAAGTGCTCTGACAGCCTGTAAGGTCTACTTCCAACTTCACCTGCTGTAAAAAAGCCTGCTATTATTAATAATTAATGAACACCTTTTACATTCACAAGGACCTGAAATCACTTGTGATCTACAAAACAGTTTGGAAGTTTTTAATTATTTATAGAAATTAAAATATGCCGATGAATCTTCCATAAAGATTTCATGAGGGGAATCTTGCTTGAAAGATTTAAGGATGAAGTGTGACTTGGGCATGATTTTTTAGTTAATATTTCCATGTTTTTCTTTGTCTTCCGGGATGGTAGACCTTGAAATTTAGGAAATGTTGAAGTAGTCTAGATGTGTAACTGCAGTGCATACTTTAGATGGTATTCTGCAGTTATTGGGTCAGAAGAAGGAACCCAATCTGAAATGTCACCTATCCATGTTCTCCAGAGACGCTGCCTGATCCGCTGAGTTACTCTAGCACTTTGTGTCTTTTTGTGCAATTCAGCATCTGCAGTTCCTTGCTTGTACACTGCAGTTATGTTAAGGAGATTTTAGAAGGGGTAGTAACTCAGCGGGACAGGCAGCATCTCTGGAGAAAAGGAATGGGTGACGTTGCGGGTCAAGACCCTTCAGACTAATGTCAGGGGAGTGGGCGTGACACAGATAGAATATAGTAAGAATGGTGGGAGAACTGGGGAGGGGATGGGGAGAGACGGAAAGCAAGGGCTATTTGAAGTTAGAGAAGTCAATGTTCATACCGCTGGGGTGTAAACTACCCAAGCAAAATATGAGGTGCTGTTCCTCCAATTTGCGCTGGGCCTCACTCTGACAATGGAGGAGGTCCAGGTCAGATTGGGAATGAGAGGGAGGTTAAAGTGCTGAGCAACTGGGAGATCAGGTTGGTTAAGTGGACTGAGCGGAGGTATTCATCGAAACGATCGCCAAGCCTGCGCTTGGTCTGGCCGATGTACAGAAGTTGACACCTGGAATAGCGGATACAGTAGGTGAGGTTGGAGGAGGGGCAAGTAAACCTCTGCCTCACCTGAAAAGACTATTGGGGTCTTTGGATGGAGTCGAGGGGGAGGGACAAGTTGACCGATCTCTACGGAAAGCAGAAAGGGGTGAAGATGGGAAGATGTGGCCAGTAGTGGGATCCCGTTGGAGGTGGCAAAAGTGTTGGACGATTATATGCTGTATGCAACGGCTGATGGGGTGGAACGTGAGGACATGGGGGACTCTGTCCTTGTTGCGAATGGCAGGAGGAGGAGCAAGAGCGGAGCTGCGGGATATCGAGGAGACCCTATTGAGAGCTTCATCTATAATGGAAGAAGGGAACCCCCGTTTCCTAAAGAATGAGGATATCTCCGATGATCCATTATGGAAAGCCTCATCCTGGGCACAGATGCGGCGTAGACAGAGGAATTGGGAGATGGGAATAGAGACTTTACACGAAGCAGGGTGGGAAGAAGTGTAGTCTATATAGCCATGGGAGTCAGTGGGTTTGTAGTAGATGCCGGTCAATGGTTTGTCTCCTGTGATGGGGACGGTGAGATCCAGAAATGGTAGAGAGATGGTCCAATGAATTTGAGTGCAAGATGGAAATTAGTCGTGAAGTTGATGAAGTTAGTGAGTTCTGCATGGGTGCAGGAGGCAGTACCCATGCAGTCATCAATGTAGCGGAGGTAGAGTTCGGGGATAGGGCCAGTGTACGCCTGGAATGGGTTGTTCGACGTACCCGACAAAGAGGCAGGCACAGCTGGGGCCCAGAGCCAAGACTAGGATTTGGAGGAAGTGGGAGGAGTCGTAGGAGAAGTTGTTGAGGGTAAGGACCAGCTCTGCTACATGGAGGAGCATATTGGTAGACGGAAATTGTAGAAATAGAATGGGCGAATGTTTATGATTGATGAGGAACCAGTCGAGCAAACTGTCTGTGCTCAGGTGTCAACCTGCTTGAGAGTTGTTGGAACTGCATTCATCCAGGCAAATGGAAAGTATTCCAATGCACTTTGGCCATGGGAAAGCTTTGGTGAATCAGTATGGGGAAGTAGGAGGTTCCTATGGTAATACTCACATGTGTCAAAGGGTTTGACACTTCCATATAGAAACAGGGAACTGCAGATGCTGGTTTACGAGAAAAGACACGAAGTGCTGGAGTAACAGTGGGTCAAGCAACATCTCTGGAGAACATGGAAAGGTGATGTAGAGGAACTTGAAAACCGTGACCACCATCGGGTTCAAGAACGGTTTCTCCTCAGAGACTATTAGACTGCTGAACACTGCATAATACCAACCGCAACATTACCTCACCAATTGTGATCTACTATGGACTTTGTTTTGGTTGCACTACATACTTCCATTTTCATTATGGGCTGGTTACGTAGTATTACTGATTACTAATTTCTCATATTATTGGCTATTTTATATTTATTTGTTTTTTATTGTAAAACTGCAACAAGTAAGAATGTTGTTGTTCCTTTGCCAGTACATATGGCAATTAAACATTCTTGACCCTTTAGCCTAATTACGAATGACCCGTAAGCATTGAACATACAGTAGTTTCTGGAACAATCTATTGAACACCTTGTTAATTAAACACATACAGAGAAATGTGAGGCGTTACATTTTGGGAGCACTAACATGGGCAGAACTTACACAGTGAACATTAGGGCTCTGGGGAGTGTTGTAGAGCAGAAGGATCTAGGAGTAGAGGTACATAGTTTGCTGAAAGTGGCATCGCAGGTAGATCGGGTGGTCAAAAAGGCATTTGGCACATTGGCCTTCATCAGTCAGAGTATTGAGTATAAAAGATGGGAGGTCATGTTGCAGTTGTATAAGACATTAGCGAGGCCGATTTAGAGTATTGTTTTCAGTTTTGGGCACCATGTTATAGGAAAGACGTTGTCCAGCCAGAAAGGGTGAAGAGAAGTTTTATGAGGATATTGCCAGGACTTGAGGGCCTGAGCTATAGGGAGAAGTTGAGCAGCTATGACTATTCCTTGGCATGCAGGAAGATGAGGGGTGACTTTATCGAGGTATACAAAATCAGGAGAGGAAAAGATCAGGTAGATACAGAGTCTCTGGCCCAAAGTAGGGGAATCGAAAACCAGAAGACATGGGTTTAAGGTGAGAGGGGAAAGATTTAATAGGAACCTGAGGGGTAACTTTTTCATGCAAAGGGTGGTAGGTGTATTGAACGACCTACTGGAGGAGGTAGTTGAGGCAGGGACTATTGTAATGTTTAAGAAACATACGGAGCAAATGCAGGCAGGCGGGACTAGTGTAGATGGTACATATTGACCAGTGTGGGCAAGTTGGGCCAAAGGGCCTGTTTCCATGCTATAAGACTCTATGACTCTAAGACATGGTATTATCTATATATTCAATCCACGTTGGTAAAAATAATTGCTGAAGAATATTTCTTTCATGAAAGATTGCAATGCATTTATCAGAATATGTTGAATAAATTGTGTCATCTTAATTATTCTATGTTAACTGTATTTTACAGGGTCTTGGTTTCAGCATAGTTGGTGGCCAGGATTCTGCCCGAGGACGGATGGGAATATTTGTTAAAACCATTTTCCCAAACGGAGCAGCTGCGGCTGATGGGAGATTGAAGGAAGGTCTGATTCTTTCAAACTCATGTTAATTGCCAAAACTAAGAGCCATTCTAAATTTCAACTAATTACTGTGTTCGATTGCTCTTACCATTATTAGATTTCCAATTCATTTACCATTGGGTGAGGCATGCATCCAACATCTGTTTTATATGAGCCAGCAAAATTGTTTCCACCTTAAAAATATGGTTGTGATTGTGCAGGGACATTTTATTTGTAGTCATATAACCATATAACATATAACAATTACAGCACGGAAACAGGCCCTCTCGGCCCTTCCAGTCCGTGCCGACCATTTAAAGTCCCATCAGCAAATGCCTTAAACAGAGAAGGTAGGATGATCTTAAATATTTGGGAGGTTGACTAAGATCTCAGTCTCCGAGGCTTATTTAGGTGTATAAAAATTAGTAACGAAATTAAAGTTCATTATAAATATCTAATTTAAGGTCAGGAATAGCCTTGCAAGATATTTACTTGTGCTGAAGTTTCCAAAGATTTACCATATCTCAGACCAGTGATGGCTCTGCACAGTTTTGGTTTTGAGTTTTTGTAGATAGATTGAAAAATGGATATCAGCAGTTGTTCGGAAAAGTTCAGGTTTGAAAGAATCCGTGATGTAACATGAAACCATATCTTCATGGGTTGATCCGGCGACCAAGGTATTGAGCCAAATCCTATGGCCTCACGTTTATTTTAGAGTTCAGCCCTCTGTTTTTGACCCTGGTAGGTGTGGGCAGGCAGTAAATCTTTACGGTGAGCCAAATTCAGCGCAGTTCATTCCAATTCAAGATTTAGTTTGCTGTTGTGCTTCAATTTAGTATCTTTTACTCATCAAGCAAATCTAATAAAACAGAATACTTACCATTCGGGAAATTACAAGCAAGTCTCTCAGATGTTTTAATTGATGTTGAAAACCTTTGAGAGTACATACCCAGTGCCTGTTTTCAGAGTTAGAACTATCATCGCCGTGGGGGAAAAAAAATCCTCGAACTACTCAAACAATTTACTTAGGAAAGAGGAAATGTGAATAGCTTGTTTTGATATCTAGCGATGGCAAGGTCTTTTTGAAATTATGTGTCAATATTAAATGATTGTGAGGATGAAATGTCTTGAAGCATACATTAACTTGAATTTTTTTATCGAATAATTTGCATGAATATTATAGGTAATAAAGTTTATTATGTCACTCTTGGGCCATTTACATTCTGTACGTTGTTTTATTAGCTTGTTCATGTAGTTTTATATAGATTACGTTTCTGAACTCCTTGAATAAATCTTAATTCCTTCCACCAAAATTGCAGAGAACATAGAATAGTACAGTTCAGGAACAGTCCCTTTGGCCCACAATATCTGTGCTGAACATGATATCATGATCAACTCTTATCCGCATGCATGATTCCATAAATTAATTACTCAAACCCATCTGAATCCAAGAGACTTTAAATTGATGGTGAAGATTTAACCATGGGAAATGCATTATTAATTAGCACAAGACAAAGTAATTCATTTTTCTGGCACTGATTAGTAGAATTGCACAGTGTGAAGTCAACCAACTCAGTAGTGTTGCCCGTCTTTTTCCATGTACGTGTAGACCCTTCATTTGCGTAGCAGCAGATGTAATGGGAGGTTCCCCTTGTCGGAGGCCTTTCCCAGATGCTGCGATGCCCTCCCGGAGGTTCGTCCGTTAGTGGGACCTCGCCCGAAGGCTCGACGGTCGACGGGACCTGGAACCCACCCGAAGGCTCAGCGGTCGACGGAACCTCAGCAAGACTGGGAGCCTGTCTGAATGCTTGTCAGTCGGTGAGACCAGGAACCTGCTTGAAGGCTCTTCGGATGACATAACCAGGAGGGAGCTGGAGCCATCGGACATAAGGAGCGTGGGCCAGTACTAGTTTGAACCGGCGCTCCTGGTACACAAAGAGGGCCAGATGGACTTTGAATAATGGCGCCAAAAACGGCAGTGCCCGCATGTGCAATATGCAAAAGGAATTTCACTGTGCAGTTGCTTATGTGACAAATATAGCACGATTGAACTATGGAATACAATTATGGTGAAATATCATGCCAAAAACACCAAAAAGAACCAAAGTGAGTTCCACTTCAACAAAACAATTATCAAAATAAAAGCAGCAATGGATGACTGTAAGAATTTAAAAAATGAAATAAAATGACAGTATGTGAAAGAACTAGCCAGAAATTTAGCAGATGGTAAGAATGTATTTCAATAGGAGGAGTTAACAAAGAGAGCATTGAGCAAAGCGCAATAGAAAGTGAGTCGGGATAATTAATTGTTGGAAGCTAGGCATTAGCAAATGAATAAGGCAGTTATTGGATATAGACGTTTCAAGCATGATAGAGTGAGATGCAGAGGGGATGGGGTGTTGCACTGCTGAGCAGGCAGAGTGTTGCAGTAGTAGATCGGGAAGCTATCCTGGAGAGTGGACAAAGAGGCTATGGGTAGAACTATAGGATAAGAAAGGGGCAATCGCTTTTTTGGTGTTATACTATAGGCCTCCCGATATGTTCAATAGTCAGTGGGAATTAGGAGTACAGATTAGGAGGTGGATCACAAAAGGGTGTTAAATCAATAAGTTTCTGGTTAAGAGGGGCTTTTTATCATATTCTGCATCGTCTTTAGCCACAGGTGAGATGCCAGAACACTGGAGGATAGAGTCATACAGCATGGAAATACGCCCTCTGATCAAATTCAATTATGCCAATCGCGATGCTCCATTTAAGCTAGTCGCATTTGCAACCATTTGGTCCATATCTCTCTAAGCCTGTCCACGTGTCTTTTAAATTTTCTTATTGGACTCACCTCAACTACCTCATCTGGTAGCTCATTCCACTATGAGTGAAAATGTTGCCCCTCAGGTTCATATTAAATCTTTCCCCTCTCACAATAAACACATGTCCCCTGCTCGTTGATTCCCCTGTTCTGTGTAACAGACTCTGTGCATTCACCCATCTGTTCTCCCCATGATATTCTACACCTCTCTAAGGTCACCCCTCAGCCACCTGCTCTCCAAGGAATAAACTCCTAGCCTGCCCAACCTCTCGCCACCAATCACCTGTCAAGCCCTGGCAACATCGTCATAAATCTTCTCTGCACTCTTTCTAGCTTAATGACATCCTTCCTATAAGCAGTGTGATTAAAACCGACCACTACTCGAATATGGCCTCACCAATATATTGTACAAATGCAAAATTACGTCCCAACATCTATACTCAATACCCTGACTGATGAAGGCCAATGTGCTAGAAGCCTTCTTGACCACCCAATCTCCCTGTGATGGTATTTTCAGGGAACCTAGATCCTCCTTTTCCAATGTTCTCTCTGTTCTCTCGACTCTGGATTAGTTCCTGTGGACTGGAGGGAAGCCAATGTAACTCCACTTTTTAAGAAAGGAGGGGGAGAGAAAACAGGGAATTATAGACCAGTTAGCCTTACATCGGTAGCGGGGAAGATGCTTGAGTCGATTATTCAAGATGTTATAGCAGCACATTTGGAAAGCAGTAACGGGATCGGTCAAACTCAGCATGGATTTATGAAGGGAAAATCATGCTTGACTAATCTTCTGGAATTTTTTGAGGATGTTAAAAGTAGAATGTATAAGGGAGAGCCAGTGGATGTGGTGTATCTGGACTTTCAAAAAGCCTTTGACAAGGTCCTACACAAGAGATTAGTGTGCAAAATTAGAGCGCATGGTATTGGGGGGTACCTGATTTTAAATGATCAGCCTACATGCCGAATAATAAAGAACCTGCTGTAATTTATTATATCACCTAATTTAGTATCATCTGCAAACTTATTAATCATGCCTTGTACATTCTCATCTAATTTGTTGACATGGATAGAGAACTGGTTGGCAGACGGGATGCAAAGAGTAGGAATTAATGGGTCCTTTTCAGAATGGCAGGCAGTGACTAGTGGGGTGCCGCAAGGATCGGCGCTGGGACATCAGTTATTTACAATACATATTGACGATTCAAACAAGGGAATTAAATGTGACATCTCCAAGTTTGCCGATGACACAAAGCTGGTGAGCTACGAGGAGGATGTTATGAGGCTGCAGGGTGACTTGAATAGGTTGAGTTAGTGGACAGATACAGTATAATGTGGATAAATGTGAGATTATCCACTTTGGTGTCAAGAACAGGAAGGCAGATTATTACCATAATGGTGTCAGATTAGGAAAAGGGGAGGTTCAACGAGACCTGGGTGTGCTTGTACATCAATCACTGAAAGTGAGCATGCAGGTACAGCAGGCAGTGAAGAAAGCCAATGGCATGTTGGCCTTCATTGCGAGAGGATTTGAGTTTAGGAGCAAGGGGGTCCTGCTGCAGTTGTACAGGGTCCTGGTGAGACCGCACCTGGAGTATTGTGTGCAATTTTGGTCTTATTGCTATTGAGAGGACATTATTGCTATTGAGAGAGTGCAGCGTAGGTTCATTCCCGGGATGGCGGGACTGACATATGATGAAAGAATGGGTCGACTGGGCTTGTATACACTGGAATTTAGGATGATAGGGGATCTTCCTTCCTAGAAACATATAAAATTCCTAGAAACAGATAAAATTCTAAACGATTGGGGGAGTCCTCATTTAGGTCTGAGATGAGGAAAAACTTTTTATGAATCTGTTGAATTCGCTGCTACAAAAGTCAGTGGAGGCCAATTTACTGGATTTTTGCAAGAGAGAGTTAAATTTAGCTCTTCGGTCTAAGGGAATCAAGGGATATGGGGAATAAGCAGGAACGGGTTACTGATTTTAGATGATCAGCCTACATGCCCAGCTGATCAAGAACCTGCTGTAATTTTTGATACCACCGAATTAAGTATCATCTGCAAACGTATTAATCATGTTGTGGTGGCCCGTGAGGGTTAGGCCACTCCTTGGGTCATCCCCTCGGCTATTGAGAGACAGGGGCG
Organism: Okamejei kenojei; assembly: GCA_035221665.1. Lineage (NCBI taxonomy): Eukaryota > Metazoa > Chordata > Chondrichthyes > Rajiformes > Rajidae > Okamejei > Okamejei kenojei. The sequence goes on along the minus strand of CM069131.1, from coordinate 147,371,170 downwards.
TTGGTCTGCCACGGGGTTTCCCGAGGCCCTTCTCGGGGGTGTGTGTGTTCTCGCTGTGTCATTAAATACTACTGTTTGAACCTGCCTGACGTCTGGCCATTTCCTGACCTCGTCCAGACCGCTACAACGTCTTGTACATTCTCATCTAATTTGTTGATATAAACCACAAACAGCAATGGGCCTGGCACTGACCCCTGGGGCTCACCACTCATCACAGGCTTCTACTCTGAAAAACATCCTTCTACCACCGCTCTCTGCTTCCTACCATGAAACCAATTCAGCGCCACCGTGCCGCCCAGATATGAAAAATCATGTTATATAGATTGATGAGATAGACCAACCCCACTAAACTACATAATTTCATATGAAAGTGATTTAAATGAAGTATCCTCAGCTGAAACATCATCCATTTTTAATAGCTGCATTGGAGCTATTTGAATATTGGTATTTTACAATCTAACACAATTATTTAAATAGTGTAAGATTGCATTAAATTGTTTGTGGTCAAAAATTGTTGAGTTTTTATACAAGAGCCATAAGAAGTTAACACATAGGTACAGTAGGCAGGTGTAATATTGGTCTCCACTGTCAGTGGATAGAGTATGGCAGAAGTTTATTATACCTGCACCAGTTCAGGTTACCTTATTCATTGAAGAATATACCATCTCTGTAGCAGTGGTTTACTAGATGAATTACTGTGATCAATTGGGTTGTTCAAAGCCATCATTTGGACAACCCAATTGGCACTACACTCTCTGGAGTTTAGATGAATGAGAGGTGTCTTCACGGAGGAACAAAGGATTCGGAGCGGGCTTGACAGTGTGGATGATTGATGATGTTTCCTTGGTTGGACAGCTTAGAAATAGACATGGTCATAAGATAAGGGGATAAACTATGGCAACACTGGCATGCACCATCCATCTCTAGCTGCCCTGTAAACTTAGTGATCTGTTGGACCGTTCAGTTGGCAAGTGTGAGTTAACGATTGGTGTTTCTTGAGTATCTCAAAGGTAAGAATTGTTAAATTCCTTCCTTGAAGGACATGAATGAACTAGATGCATGGTATTTTTGAATACTAGATTTTTAATTCCAGATTAGATTCCTTCTCTTCCGTGGTGGGATTTGGACACCCATCGCAGAGTTGAACAACAGGTGTTTGGTTTAGTAACTTACCCACCAACCACCCTCAACCACCCACAAATAAAGATAAGGAACCAAAAACGGTATGAATATCATGATTGAGAGAGAGGAGGGAAAAAAGTGGACAAGAAACAAAATAGCATTGACATTTGCTTATAGTTGCAACAAATATGTGCACATTAATGAGCATGGGGGAAATCAGGTACACAGCCATTGCAAAAAATGTAAATAGATGAGTTCCTATTACGGGAAGAAGATAATACGAGAGGGTCTGAATTGAAGGGTAGAAGTGCTATGGTGAGCAATGTTGCTTTTGTAGGCCACAACTAAAAATTAGATGTCTGGCGAGGTAACTATAGGACAGTAGACTGATCCAGGGGCCCAAAGAAAGTGGGGAATGGCCTTGCTCACAGTTGTTCTCACCCACAAATTCTGTTGACTGAGGGAACATTGAAGTTAGCTTTACTATGAATCAAGCAGAAGGCAACAAAACAAAAGTTATTAATGCTGCAGTATCCAGATTAGGATGGAATTCAAAACATATAGATCAGTCAGCCAGGGTTGAGGAATGCATCCTGGCAGAATGCTGAAAATATGGGAAACATTAGATACTGGATAACTGGTAAAAAACAAGTTCAGAAATCAAAAGACAGTTTCCATTTTCGCAACATATATTGATCCAGGATGAGTGGGTTTTAGAAACAATCTATATTCATATAGAACATCTGATCCATTTGGATAGCATGCAAAATAAAGTATTTCACTCTGTTTCCACATGTGATAATTATAAACCTAAATCTTAATATAAACATATCCATGTGCCTGTCCAAATATGTTTTGAACATTCTATTTCTGCTGCTATTGTTGCTGGAGCCAGAATAATGGGATTAAGGGAGCATCTTATGCAGCGGTCAGTTCAACAAACATCCATGCACTAAACAGCGCACGTGATGTGGATGCACTAAACTGCGCACGTGATATGGATGTCCTTGTGTTCTCTTAAATATTCCACCAGGAGCTCAAGTCTGGATCGGGGGTATTGCCATGAGGTGTTTATCTCTCTGTCGAAGCCGTGTCTGATGCTGATTCTGGCTTGTTTTCCCCATTGCTCATGAAATGAGAGTTGATCCTTGGTGTGACAGTCATGATGGAGTGACAGATATTGCAGGACAGGAGGTTGCAGTAATGCACTTTGCTGCTGCGGATCCATGGAACTCATGGACTTTGCTTTCGGCTGCCAAACCAAAATTTGGTATGTCTCATTTGGTATGATTGTGGAGCCAAACTATACCATGGAGACTATCCTCAATGTGAAGACAACTAACAATAATAAATAAATGTTGAAACATCGAAGACCGGTCTCGAGCCGAAACGTCACGTGTCAGTCTGAAGAAGGATCTCGACTCAAAACATCACCTATCAGTCTGAAGTGGATGTAGACCCAAAATGTCACCCTTTGAGTCTGAAGAAGTGTTTCGACCTGAAACGTCACCTATCCATGTTCTCCAGAGATGCTGCCTGACTTGCTGTTACTCCAGCACTTTGTGTCCCGTAATGAATAAATGTCATCCATTATTTACTTCATTGTTTCACCTGTGACTTTGTTTCTTGAAGTAAGTTTCACAACCTTTTGGTTTTCATTCATTTCTCATTAGTGTGCCTGGATATTGTTTTTAGAAAAGCATTTTAAAATTAATCACAAACCATAAATGTTGTCCTGATAAAAGGATAAAATAAGTTGATGATTGATGTGTACTGCATTCAACAGGAGATGAAATTCTAGAAGTTAATGGGGAATCTCTGCAAGGACTAACACATCAACAAGCCATACAGACATTTAAGGTAAACATAGAAACATAGAAAATAGGTGCAGCAGGAGGCCATTCGGCCCTTCGAGCCAGCACCGCCATTCATTGTGATCATGGCTGATCGTCCCCTATCAATAACCCGTGCCTGCCTTCTCCCCATATCCCTTGACTCCACTAGCCCCTAGAGCTCTATCTAACTCTCTCTTAAATTCATCCAGTGACTTGGCCTCCACTGCTTTCTGTGGCGGGGAATTCCATAAATTCACAACTCTCTGGGTGAAAAAGTCTTTTCTCACCTCAGTCTTAAATGACCTCCCCTTATTCTAAGACTGTGCCCCCTGGTTCTGGACTCGCCCAACATTGGGAACAATTTTCCTGCATCTAGCTTGTCCAGTCCTTTTATAATTTGATATGTTTCTATAAGATCATCCTTCTAAACTCCAGTGAATACAAGCCTAGTATTTTCAATCTTTCGTCATATGACAGTCCCGCCATCCCAGGGATCAATCTCGTGAACCTACGCTGCACTGCCTCAATCACAAGGATGTCCTTCCTCAAATTAGGAGACCAAAACTGTACAGAATACTCCAGATGTGGTCTCACCAGAGCCCTATACAACTGCAGACGAACCTCTTTACTCCTATACTGAAATTCTCTTGATATGAAGGCCAACATTCCATTAGCTTTCTTCACTGCCTGCTGTACCTGCACGCCAACTTTCAGTGACCGGTGTACAAGCACGCCCGGGTCTCGCTGCACCTCCCCCTTACCTAACCTAACCCCATTGAGATAATAATCTGCCCCCTTGTTTTTGCTGCCAAAGTGGATAACCTCACATTTATCTATATTATACTGCATCTGCCACGCATCTGTCCACTCACTCAACATGTCCAGGTCCCCCTGCAACCTCCTAACATCTTTTCAATAGTTCACACTGCCACCCAGCTTTGTGTCATCCGCAAACATGATAGTGTTGCTCCTAATTCCCTCTTCCAAATCATTAATATATATGATAAACAGTTGCGGCCCCAACACCTAGTCTTGCGGCACTCCACTCGCCACTGCCTGCCATTCTGAAAAGACCCGTTCACTCCTACTCTTTGCTTCCGGTCTGCCAACCAATTTTCTATCCACGTCAACACCCTATCCCCAATACCATGTGCTCTAATTTTAGTCACCAGTCTCCCGTGCGGGACCTTATCAAAAGCTTTCTGAAAGTCTAGATACACTACATCCACTGGCACCCCTTCATCCATTTTACTTGACACATCCTCAAAAAATTCCAGAAGATTAGGCAAGCATGATTTCCCTTTCAAAAATACGTTGACTTGGACTAATCCTTTTACTGCTATCCAAATGCCCCATTATTACCTCTTTAATAATTGACTCCAGCATCTTTCCCACCACCGAAGTCAGGCTAACTGGTGTGTAATTCCCCATTTTCTCTCTTGTTCCTTTCTTGAAAAGTGGGATAACATTAGCTATCCTCCAATCCACAGGAACTGATCCTGAATCTATTGAACATTGGATTCATCCAGTATTTCTAGAGCCACCTCCCTGAGGACCCTGGGATGCAGACCATCAGGCCCAAGGGATTTATCATCCTTCAGTCCCATTAGCCTACCCAATACTATTTCTCGCCTAATGACATCTCTTTCAGTTCCTCGACCCCCTTAGATCCTCTGTCCTCCAGTACATCTGGGGGATTGTTTGTGTCTTCCTTAGTGAAGACAGATCCGAAGTACCTATTCAATTCTTCTGCCATTTCCTTGTTGCCCATAATAATTTCACCCGTGTCTGCCTTCAAGGGACCCACATTCAACTTTGCTACTCTTTTTCCCTTAACATATCTAAAGAAGCTTTTACTGTCCTTTATATTCCTGGCCAGCTGCCCTTCGTGCTTCATCTTTTCAGCCCGTATTGCCCATTTTGTTTCCTTCTGTTGTCCTATGAAAGTTTCCCAATCCTCTGGCTTCCGGCTACTCTTTGCTGTGTTATACATCTTTTCTTTTAGTATTATTCAAGGTGAAGTATCATGTAGAATATAAAACATAAGGTCTTCAGGTATAGGAGTTGAATTTGGCCATTCAGCCCATTAAGTGTACTGTGCCATTCAATCATGGCTGATCTATCTCTCAGGAGAACTCCATTCTCCTGCCTTTTCCCCATAACCTCTGACACCTGTACTAATTACGAATCTACCGCAAAAATATCCAGACTTGGACACCACTGCCTTCTGTGGCAAAGAATTCCACAGATTCACCACCCTCTGACCAAAGAAATGTATCTTCATCTCCTTTCTGAAAGAACGTCCTTTCATTCTGAGGCTATGACCTCTAGTCCTAAACTCTCCCACTAGTGGAAATATCTTCTCCACATCCACTCTATCCAAGCCTTTCACTTTCTGTATGTCTTAACTCTTAAGTCACTACCATACTGAATGGTGACTGGCATTTCACAAGAGCACAATCTTGTACGATTAGTCTGAAGGGAAAAATGATTAATCAGGCAATTTTATTTTTTAAGTAGACTGTCTGGAAATTTTGTGAAATAAAATAAATATTTATATAGTCCAACTTCCAACTCCGAGACTTAGTCTTATTGTTTTATTAGGATATCTGCTCTCCATCCATATCAGGAAATATATTTATGCCCAAGCACCCATGTTATATATCAATATAACATTGATGTAAAGCTCTATTTTGAATGTGGTGTTTAAAAGCAAATCTTTGCCTATTACAGCTGATCAATTAGGAACACTTACAAAATGTATCCTTAAAATGTAACTGCTCATTAACTGATTCATCTGTCGATGCTTTGATTTATTTTAATTTTGTTCTTGACAGCAACTGAGAAAAGGAGTTGTGACTCTGACCGTTCGTACCAGGTTGCGCAGCCCCAGCCTCACTCCATGTCCCACTCCCACACTGATGAGTCGGTCCAGCTCTCCCAGCTCCAATATCAGTGGTGGAACTCCAACACCAGGCTCAGAAGAGGGGGATAATTCTCGCAGGGGGCCAGGACCAAAGGATCGAATCATAATGGAGGTGACATTGAAGAAAGGTAAGGCCACTGCACAGGGAACAAGCAAAATTAATATCAGCTCTAGCAAAAGAAGGAAGGTGCAGAGGAGGTGAATACGAAGGCAAATGCAGCCACTAATAGTATATAACCATCTTATTCTGGAAAATAGAAGAAAATGTGTTGTTTAACCCTTCCCTGCATGGTCAAAATAATAGAGAAACAAGGAACTGCAGATAGTTTATAAATAAGGACACATGGCTGGAGTAACTGAGTGGATCAGGCAGCATCTCTGGAGAACATGGACAGGTGACCTTTCAGGTCGGGACCCTTCTTCAGACTGATGTTGGCTTCACTCTGCAGCAGAACCTGTGCGATAGAATTAAGATTTATTCAGAAGCTTATGCTAACAGTGGACAAATAACTGAAGAGTACATAAGGTTTACCTTTTTGAATGCAAATGTATCACTGAGTATTGTTTGCCAGGGCGAATACTGGGAATTCAAGCTCCTACACTGGCCCCCACCACACATTCTCCACAGTTTTCTATTTATTTCAATTAGAGGCAGGGAGTCACAATAATCAAGTGTCAAAAATTCCTGAAAGGTGCCACTACATATGAATTTTTCACAGAAAAATTATTGATTAGTACACGTGTCAGAGGTTATGGGGAGAAGGCAGGAGAATGGGGTTAGGAGGGAGAGCTAGATTAGCCATGATTGAATGGTGGAGTAGACTTGATGGGCCAAATGGCCTAATTTTCCTTTTATGACAATATGAACTGTTGGACTTAAAAAAACCTGCACCCACTTGTGTGATAACTGAAACTTGAAGAATCTCTACTTCGACGTTACTATTGACCATACACACATTCTCTTTAAATATGTGGAGAATTATTAAATATATGGAGAATGCTTCCATTGCACCATTTATATGATAGATATAAAGGAGGGTTTTACACCTCAGCAGACGACACATGATAGGAGTACATGCTGGGAGGACCAACAAACATCTCAGCATTAGACACAAAATGCTGGAGTAACTCAGGTTGTCAGGCAGCATTTATGGAGCAAATGGATAGGTGATGTTTTGGGCTGAAGAAGGGTCCCGACCTGAAACTTAACTAATCCATTTTCTCCAGAGAAAATCTGCAGTCCCTTTTTATTACATATTATTAAACTTCTCAGTGTTTTGTTCTTAAAATTCCTCATAAACACCGAACTAGTAAAAGTTATTTCACTCAACCTGATCCAATCAGGTATTCTGCAGCCTTTATTTACTCTCAGCCCTTCTCAACTTTTCAACAAATCCCAAAAGCGGAGAGAGAAAAAAGCCTAATGCCCTCCTGAGAATTATTTTACTATCGAAAGACCACAAATGTATCTATTCCATCATTTTCTGGGGCAACTATCCTACTCTTAAGAAGATGGTCAGGAAATAGTTTCCTCAGAGTCAAAAGGTTATAAGGAATAAGAATTAGGCTATTTGGCACATCAAGTCTACTCTGCAATTCAATCGTGGCTGATCTATCACTCCCTCCTAACCCCATTCTCCAGCCTTCTTCTCCTAACATCTGACACCCGTACGTCTGCTTTAAAAATATCCACCGACTTGCGTCTCCCCGATTATAATCTCCCTCCCCAACCCACTTCCTAGTTTTGTCATTTCATCCTCCTCTCCAATCCCAAGATTAGATCTTTCTGTCCAAAACCAGCAATCCTTTGTATCAGTCCACTGCCAAGATGAAAATGGCAAACAATGGCGAATGAGACCCATGCATGGATTTCAGTACGACATTCAATATTTCCAGGTTACCATTACTGCTAAAATCTGATTGTACTCCCTCTAAATACTGACACCAATGATTATTCAAAGAAAAACGTTTTTTTTTAATGAGCTTATTCCAATAGGAGAGATTAATAAAACAAGGTAACATTCTAGTGGCATCTTCTGATTTCCATATCCCTTACTATGTTTCAGGACCTTAACTGGACTCTGTATTCTAAACAAAGAATCCAAAAATTTGTACAGTATTGCTAAGAGTACATCCTAACACCCTACTTGCTGTCATGTCCATCTCAATTCATGTTGTTTAAAAAATAAAGTTTACTTTGACGACTTATAATACTGTACATTGCAAACGTGTCTGAAATGACACAGACTAAAACACGGATTCACTGACAAGGGTATTTATCACACATGGACCTAGTACATTTAAATTGGCTTTCATCCAATTTCATCGGATATATTTCATCCATGTAATTAAATGCTGCTCACATTCATTATGCTTTCATCCAAAACAGTGGTAAAATGTTGAATAAGATCAGCACATTCCGCTTAGGGACTCCATCTGCAAATGAATCCTATACAAAGCAGCTTCCATTGAATACTACCTTATGTCCCCAATAATGTAACCATGTTTATATTCTGCCATTCACCAACTCACTAATTCCATAGGCTTGGTCTATTAAAATATGTCCATCAACCTGAAATCTCAACTTAATTTCTTTCTCCACAGATGCTACCTGACTTGCTGAGTCTCCCTATCATTTGCTGCTTAACTTTCAGATGTTCATATCTGCATTATTTTGCTTTTAGTTTAAAACATTGATTCGCTGGATGGTATATATTTTCAGGATGCAAAATAAGTTTATTTCAATGAAGTGCTTTCATCATTTGCTTTGTGACTTACAAAGAAAAGGACAAATGTAAAGAATAGTTACGTAATACAATACAACTGTTAAATGTAATACAACTGTTAAGTATGAAGGGATGAGAGACAACTTCCTGTAATACCAACATTATAGGATATGCAGCAGTTTAAAATGTTTAACTTTGCTTAATGGGTTGACAGTGTTTAATGCATTTTAAATTAAACCAAACATCACAGGTGGGAATTGGGTGAGAACCAAAAGGAAATGATGGCAATTCTTGCTGAATGCTTTAAAACATATGTTTATGGTATCCTGTGGATAATCTGTGCCACATTAAACTACCGACCTGAGCTAAACTACCGGGTCCCCCTTTAAACCTGCTACCTGTGTATTGTTTTATTCGGAGGGGGCTGAGGGGGGAGAACAGTGGACAGTGGAGGACTTGGCGTTGGGGAGGTGGGGGAGACTGGGGGAGGAGGAGAACAAAAGAGGAGCCGGCGTGCTTTGTAACTTTGTCTGCGCCGACGGTGGCCACTATTTGTCTACCTTGGGTATGCAAGCAAAGAATTTCAATGTGCCTAGTCACATGTGACAATAAAGTATTCCATTCCATATTTCAGAGCCTGGAGTCGGGTTGGGGATTGGAGCCTGTTGCCTTGCATTAGAGAATGGCACACCAGGAATCTACATCCACAGTCTTGCCCCAGGATCAGTTGCCAAACTGGATAGCAGATTGAGGTGAGTCTTCAACAGTCAAAATGTGCCCCCATGAGTTGTAAAATGCCCATTGTTTTGCTTAAAAGGCTCTTTTCCACGAGTGTCCCGAAAACTTGTTGAAGGAGCAGTCAATCAAATTAAATATCAATAAAACTCCGAAAGTCATTGTCAAAGCTCTATATTTATTTTCTCTCCATGTTGAAGCTGCTGATTCAGACATGGGCACAGTTCCACAAAAACTAATCATGGTCAATCCTTGCATGCTTCTCTAAAGCAATTTTGCAAAATTTATATTACGTTTATAGGACGTTTATTATTTTCCCTCCCAAGTCTGAGATTGGGAAATATAATTGCATATCTCCATTGCCACATTGATCAGATGACGTTACATAGCCTGAAAATTGAATGGCCGATCTCAAGGATCCTCCGCTTTAGAATCCTACACTCCAGTTACCTTCCCACCATGCGGAGAGTCAAGAGACCAGTCTAGAGTGTTTTATTGTCATATGTCCCGCATGGGACAATGAAATTCTTACTTTCTGCAGCACAACAGAATATGTGAATATGTAAACATAGTACATAAAGGGGGAAGAGGAAAAGAAAGAAAAAATTCAACAAATAACAAATATAGTGCAAATTACAAATAATAATATAGTATTTTGCAGTTCAGAGCTCAGAGCTTATTCGTTGTTGTGTTTAATAGCCTGATGGCTGTAGGGAAGAAGCTGTTCCTGAACCTGGACGTTACAGTTTTCAGACTCCTGTACCTTCTTCCTGATGGCAATGGTGAGATGAGTGTGTGGCCAGGATGGTGTGGGTCCTTGATGATTTTGGCTGCCTTTTTGAGGCAGCGACTGCAATAGATCCCTTCGATGGTGGGGAGGTCAAAGCTGGTGATGGACTGGGCTGTGGTAACAACTTTTTGTAGTCTTTTTCGCTCCTGGACGTTCAAGTTGCTGAACCAGGCCACGATGCAACCAGTCAGAATGCTCTCTACCGTGCACCTGTAGACGTTTAGGAGAATCCCCATCGACATGCTGGATCTCCATAATCTTCTCAGAAAATAGAGTCGCTGATGCGCCTTTATAATTGCATCGGTGTGCTGGGTCCAGGCAAGATCTTCTGATATATGCACGCCCAGGAATTTGAAGTTATTGACCCTCTCTGCCATCGTCCCATTGATAAGAACAGAATTGAGGGTCCTCATCCTTCCCCTACCAAAATCCACAATCAGTTCCTTGGTCGTACTGATGTGGAGAGCCAGGTTGTTGTGCTGGCACCATTTGGTCAGTTTCTCTCCACCCTCATGCTGTTTCAAAAGGGAAGGCAGATTCCACCATGATTCCTCAACTGCACGAGAGCTATTCCTTTCATAGGGTTTGATTATGCTCACTGAAGATAAAGAAATAAAGATCTGTATTTATTTAATACCATCCATGATCCCAGAGCTCAGCATTGAGTGTAGCCATTGCTGTCACAAAGGACATGTTGCAGCCAATGTACTCATGGTAAACCACCGCCAATAATCTAGTTTAGTGGTATTCAAACACAAGTGTCAACTCAGACAGCAGCCATGACAATCACTATTAAATATATAGGATCTGATTTATCTAGTCAAGAAAACAATGGAGTCCTGGTTATCCAAATACACAGATTCCCACCAAACTACTGAGCCAATCCAGATTTCAAAGCTTTTTTGCACCTCTGCGCTATTCTGCTGTTATCATATTGCACTGTCTTGCACTATTCTTGTTTTGCACTCTCCGTTGTATTTGTTGTTGTATTTATCATTACTGTGTGTAAACTGTTCCCTGAGCTTCACGTGAGCAAGGAATTTCATTGCATCCTGGTGCACATGACAATAAAATAATCAGAATCTTTAGACTAAATTGTTCTGTGAGTCATTATGCTCAATGATATTTGAAACACTATTTTCCCACTGTTGGTGCAGTACGCTAAGAATGTGATAAACCCCCTAAAATGTTGTGATTTGATCAATGCTTGCCACAATCCCAATCATGAAATTACTAGTTCTATAACAGGGGTGGCACGGTGGCACATCAGTAGAGTTTGCTGCCTTACAGCTCTTGCAGCACCGGAGATCCGGTTCGATCCTGACTATGGATGCTGTTTGTACATTCTCCCCATGACCATGTGGGTTTTCTCTGAGATCTTCGGTTTCCTCCCACATTCCAAAGACGTACAGGTTTGTAGGTTAATTGGCTTGATATATGTGTCGATTGTCCCTAGTGTGTGTAGGTAAGATAGTGTTAATATTCGGGGATCGTTGGTCGGCGCAGACTCAGTTTCTGTGCTGTATCTCTAAACGAGACTAAACTAAATAACAGATTTATCTGATTTTCTGAACAATCTCTATTTTCATTGCCTTTTTTCATAGAGGTGTTAGGAAGCAGGGTGGGTTTTATGGCCATTTAAAATCCCAGAGGTTCTGCGCATAAAGGCAGATGTTTCCCTGTGTAGGTGTCAATGTTTCAGATTCATAAGTTTGTGCTTGCCATCATGGAAATCCCACACTTGTGGGCAACTGTTTGCTGGAATTTACCCGAGTACGTTAAAGACATTGAACTCCTCCCCGATTCAAGCAACAAAAGTTAGCTAATATTAATCAAATGTCACCTTTGTCCTTCTGCATGGCTGTGAAGGGCCAAGGTACCACCAACGCCATGCCTAGCAATGTCCAGATAACATTCCCGCAAATACCTTCCTTCATCCGGGAAGGAGAGAAACGGAGGACTAACCCCTCGCCTCTCAACTCATGCCCACTGAATACAGCCAGGGACTGGGAAATGCGAGTTGACCTAGGCCAGAGGCTTTCATTCCCAGTTGAAATCGCAGTTACCAACCTGCGACCAGACCTCGTTGCCTGGTCCAACTCCTGTCGCCGTGTTTTCATCATTGAGCTGACGGTCCCATGGGAGGAAGCTGTGGACGAAGCTTATGAAAGGAAAAAGCTTTGCTATTCAAACATTGCAGCAGAGACAGAGGAGAGAGGTTGGAGGGTAAGGTTGTGTCCAGTGGAGGTGGGGTGTAGGGGCTTTGTAGCCAGTTCCACCGCAAGGCTCCTGAGGGAAGTAGGAGTCAAAGGGCAGGCACAAAGGAGGGCAATAAAAGAACTTGCCAATGCCGCCGAACGGAGCAGTCACTGGCTGTGGCTGAAGAGGAAAGAGGCTGCCACGTGACCATCTCGAAGCTAGCAATAAGACACACACCCAGGTCTGATCAACCTGTGGTGGGCCTGCCTCGACAGAGGGTGTCTTGTGATGAAAGGCCGAAACACCCAGTGACGTTGAGGTACACAACTGAAGATGTGTCTGATTGTTAGCAAAATTCACCTGGTGGTTATACCCAAGAATGTCAATTGTAGTGAAGTCTTAGGGATTGTAACATCCAGTCCTAATAATCAATCAAGTTAATTTAACCTTTTTTTACTATTTCAGTCCATTTACATATTTTTAATTGATTTAAGCAATTTAAAATGTACTTGAGAGTTTTGTGACATTACATTCATAGAACCATAGAAACATAGAAATTAGGTGCAGGAGCAGGCCATTCGGCCCTTCGAGCCTGCACCGCCATTCAATATGATCATGGCTGATCATCCAACTCAATATCCTGTACCTGCCTTCTCTCCTGATTCCTTCAGCCACAAGGGCCACATCCAACTCCTTAAATATGGCCAACGAACTGGCCTCAACTACCTTCTGTGGCAGAGAATTCCACAGATTCACCACTCTCTGTGTGAATATGTGAATATTCATAATATGTTGATTAATTTGATGACTTAAGTTAGGAGTACTCACTTTTCAGCATTTTTTGGGACTCTGTTTTGAACCCATGGAAGTCCTCACCATTGAGAACAGTCAGCTTTAGGCATTAGGTTACCCTTGAAAGATCTGCACCACGCAAGTCCAGACTCTTTCATAGGTTAGCAAAGAGCATGGGCAGCTCAAAAGAAAATACTTTCATTTTAAACAGTTAAAAGTGTGTTGAAGATTTTATGTTATTTAGAACATTTAGAAACTTCATCAGGCTGTCATTTTTTTTTATCAGGGTGACCTTGGGATGGGCCTCGGGTAATGCTACCTGGGACTCAATCACTTTTAATTTTTTGGGACAGCTACAGCATTGTGGCCTGTTGCTTCAGTAAACCTTCCAGGTGGTGAAAAGTTAATTCCCTGCTGGGATTATGCAGGGTTTAGAATGCAGGTAGACAATTAAAAATATGTAAATAGACTGATAGCCATGCAGAAGGACAAGGGTGACATTTGGTTAACATTAGCGAACATTTGTTGGTTGAATAGGGGAAGAGTTCAATGTATTTAATGTACTCGGGTAAATTCCAGCAAACAGTTGCCCACAGGTGTGGGATTTCCATGATTGCAAGCACAAACCTATGAATCTCAAACACTGACACCTACACAGGGAAGCATCTGCCTTTATGCGCAGAACCTCTGGGATTTTCCCATAAAATCCAGACTACTTCCTAACACGTCTATGGAAAAAGATGATGAAAATAGAGATCTTTCAGAAAATCAGATACATCTGTTATTTAGTTTAGAATGCAGGTGTTGTGAGCCTGCGGCACAGGCTGGGTCAAGCACAATCCAGCCTATTGAACTTGGGTGAACTTTAATAAGAATCCTTCCTTCTTGAAAAAATGAAGCATCGTGTTTCAGTCAGAGAATTTTCAATAAATGCAAACTGGATCTAAGATAAGCATGGAGTGAAGAACTTTGTGCGGAATGTTTACCTGTTCTCTGGAATGTATCTGTTTCAGAGCTTACCTATTTACTTGACTTTACCTGTCAAAAAGAGTGTAAGTAATCCAGACTGTGCATTTCGCTTGCTGTATATGTCTTGAAAGCAACACAGTCAAGAGTAAACAGATTCCGATTTAATTTGATTGGTGTCTTCCTGAAATGCCAGCCTTGAGAAAAAATTTACAGCATCAAATTACTTTAATGAACTGCACATTGTTGTCATTTTGGTAGTTGTGCTTTAGAAAGAAAGAACTCTTTTACATTCTTATGAATGGGCAGAGATATATACTTCATAGTGGAACACTATCACTTTTGTTAAGGTCTTTGGAGCTTGAAGTGGCAAAAAATAATTAATTTGCTTTGCCTTTCATTGCAGCCGAGGTGATCAGATTTTAGAGGTGGACTCAGTGAGTCTGCGACACGCGGCCCTGAGTGAAGCATATGCGATTCTAAGTGAGTGTGGTCCAGGTCCTATCAGCCTTATTATTAGCCGTCATCCAAAGCCAAAGGTAAGGAATCTAATGTAAACAGATAGGCCTAATCAAATAAGTCTAATCTATTGAACTGACATTAAGAGGTCATTGGGTAGGAAGGAACTGCAGATGCTGGTTTACACCGAAGATAGACAGAAAATACTGGAGTAACTCAGCGGGTCAGGCCACATCTCTGGAGAAAAGGATAGGTGATATTTTGGGTCTGAAGAAGGATCTTGATCCAAAACATCTGCTATTCCTTTTCTCCAGAGATGCTGCCTGGCACGCTGAGTTACTCCAGCATTTTGTGTCCATCTTAAGAGGTAATTGTCCATTTAAGAGCTAATTGTGTGGCCAAGTATTCACTCTGCCTGTTACACCAATAAAATATATTGATCCACAGATTTATTGTTCATGGGAATTGAGAAGAAAAAGTGCTGATACCAATATAGTTTATCTATTATATCCTGATGGTCACATGACAATGATTGCTAACTATTTGTAGCAATCAGCTTCTATCAGTCCATTACAGACCATAAGGTGAAGTCTTGGTCTAAGGCAAACAATTAGTTCTAGACTTCTATCAGATCTTTCAGGAAGGCAAGTCCTGAACAAGTTCCTGTACTAACCCTTCCCATGACATACAGAAGAGCATTCCCTTGGGGGGGAAAAAAAGCTTCACCCTTTTGTGTCCAGACGACAACCAGTACCCTGTTGGGCATCATCACCGAAAACAGTGTTAATGTATCAGGTTGATGACCTTTCATCAGAACTTGAAATATTAACTCTTCCGCGTGTAGCAAATTTCTTCAGATCTGCTCCAGCCTAACAGAAAGCCACAAGAAAGCCGCAGCTGTATAGAGCTCTGGTAAGACCACATCTGGAGTATTGTGTACAGTTTTGGTCTCCTAATATGAGGAAAGACATCCTTGTGATTGAGGCAGTGCAGCGTAGGTTCACGAGATTGATCCCTGGGATGGTGGAACTGTCATATGAGGAAAGATTGAAAAGATTAGGCTTGTATTCACTGGAGCTTAGAAGGATGAGGGGGAATCTTATAGAAACCTATACAATTATAAAAGGACTGGACAAGCTAGATGCAGGAAAAATGTTCCCAATGTTGGGCGAGTCTAGATCCAGGGGGCCACAGTTAGAATAAAGGGGAGGCCATTTAAGACTGAGGTGAGAGGAAACTTTTTAACCCTGAGAGTTGTGAATTTGTGCAATTCCCTGTCACAGAGGGCAGTGGAGGCAAAATCACTGGATGGATTTAAGAGAGAGTTAGATAGAGTTCTAGAGACTAGTGGATTCAAGGGATATGGGGAGAAGGCAGGCACGGGTTATTGATTGGGAACGATCAGCCATGATCACAATGAATGGTGGTGCTGGCTCGAAGGGCCGAATGGCCTCCTCCTGCACCTATTTTCTATGTTTCTAAGTAACTCAAATTTAAGTTACAATGCTGTCAATGTTGTTCTTCTTTTCGTGTCCATCTTGTTACAAATGTTGACCTCGCTGTCATCGTCCGTCCTGAAAAGAACGCAAGCTTATGGCGCCAATCAGTGGAAGCCATCACTTGTCGCAATAGATTTTGGTTATAGCAGAATTCGCTCGGGATACTTCTAGTTTCCAGCCCCGCGACGTGGATGCTTCTGCTATTCTGCTTATTGTCCAATTGTGATGAAATGCGTTGGGAGGTTGGTTATGCTGCATATCAACTCATGCCTTAGTAAGAAAATGAACCCACTACAGCTTGGGTCCCACAACAGTAGATCAACAGGAGATGAGATCTCGCGGGCTCTCCACCCTGCACTAGTCCACAATAACAACACTTACACCAGGCAGTTGTGCATCAACTACAGCTCAACGTTCAACAACATAATCCCCTTCATACTTTTAATCAAACTCTGAGAACCGTGTCTCCACTTAACCCTATGGAACTGACTCCTCATCGTTGGCAGACGACAACCAGTACAAATTGGCAACTACAGATCCTTCTCGATAACCATCAATGCTGGTGCACCTCAAGGTTGTGTGCTCAGTCCCCTGCAATGCTGTCTCTATATCAGAGGCATCACTTTGGGGCGGCACATAGGCGCAGCGGTAGAGTTGCTGCCTTACAACGCTTGCAGCTGCGGAGACCTGGGTTCGAAGGGCCTGTTTCCACGCTGCATCTCTGGACAAAACTAAACTAAAACTACACCTATGACTGTGTAGTCAGACACAGCTCTATGCCATTTTTTTAAATTTGGCAGCATACTTATTATTAGGATAAGATTGAAAATCTTATTTAAATGTCACAGAACAATAATCTTGTTGTCAGCGACAGCAGGACTAAGGACCTAATTATTGACTTTGTGGGGAAAGCCAGGGAGCCATGAGCCATAGACTGGTCGGCGTGGAAATAGTCAACGGCCTCAGGTTCTTGGGCATGCACGGGTATCTCTGAAGATCTGTCTTGGGGCCCATTGTATTGATGCAACCACAAAGAAAGCTCATCAATACCACTACTTCCATAGATGATTTGGGAGATTAGGTATGTCAAGAAATACTCTATCAAACTTCTACAGGTGTCCAGTAGAGAACACACTGGTTGCATCTCAGCCTGGTTCAGCAATTTGAATGCCCAAGAATGCCCAAATATGAATGAGACTACAGAGAGCGGTAGATGCTGTCCATCATTGGTATTGACCTCCCCACCATAAAAGTGATCTACAGGATCAGTTAATATCATCAAAGACCCACACCATGCAGGTCACTCTGTCACTTTCACTAATGTCATTGGGAAGAAGGTGCAGGCGCCTGAAACCTGTTACCACCCAGTTCAAGAACTTCTTCCCAGCAATCATCAGGCTCTTCAACACAACACTAACCTCAGCAACTGTAATCTTTTATGGGCTGCGTCTGCTTGCATTATGGACATTGGGATTTGCTCCATCATGCATACCTAGTGTTATAGATAATAATTTATCATTATTTTAATTAATATACATGTATTTGTGTGCATTGCATTTATGTGCCTGTTAAGCTATAGCAAGTAAGAAATGTATTGTTCCATCATCTTTACATACGACAATCAAACTCTGTTGCCGTCAGTTCAGATCCAGAAATATAACATTATTATTGGACATAGTAAGATCGAGAGCAACTTTCTGACAGAGTATTTTAATTACTCACAAGCCTAAATATTGCCAGGTGGGAAGAGTTATTGTTGTTGTCTTTGATTCATTGATGGAATGCACTCTGACTAGCTTATTTATTCGTAGCTTGTTTAGTTTGAAGTTCAATGTCTCTTCCATGTTAATTAATCCAAGCTCTACATCAGATGGGGATCCTGAAGCAAATTGTAAAAGAAAATGTTCCAATGCATTTCTGCCAAGAATTATAATAACATAATAACAAGAATAACAAAACAGCAATGTTTTCTGGAAACTATTTCCAATACTTCTCAGCATAAGCTACATATATTACCTGGATCTCTTTATGGTGTATAGCTGGTCATTTTTTCCATCCGCTGCACAAGATTCAGATTTTCCAGTCTGGATAAACTATCTCTGCAGATTTTTTACATTATGTTATTAAATAGTTTAATTTAGATTGCACAGTAACCTAATTTAATGTCCAGCTGGAATATTGTTAAATTCTGTAGCTATGCATAGTTCTTCAGTGCTCTCATAACTATAAATGCTTCCATTACTTCATTGGGACTAGTTTAATCTAACTGCTCCATTTCCAAGTATTTGAAGCAGTCCAAAAAAAAACTGCAAACCGCATACTAATCAATCCATTTAGTACCTAATCTCAGTTATTCTGAGCGGGAACTCCCAATAAAAGATTAAGTAATTTCCCAATGTGAAAGACAAAATCAGAGGAGCCAAATATATGCGAAGGCAGACAAAAATGCTGGAGAAATTCAGCGGGTGAGGCAGCATCTATGGAGAGAAGGAATAGGCGACGTTTCGGGTCGAAACCCTTCATCAGTCTGATGTCAGGGGGCGGGGGGGGGGGGGGGGGAAGAAAGGAGGAGGCGAGACAGTAGGCTTGTGGGAGAGCTGGGAAGGGGAGGGGCGCGGAAGGAGGGCAAACGCAAGGACTTCTGAAATTGGAGAAGTCAATGTTCATACTGCTGGGGTGTAAACTACCCAAGCGTAATATGAGGTACTGATCCTCCAATTTGCGCTGGGCCTCACTCTGGCAATGGCGGAGGTCCAGGGCAGGAAGGTCGGAATGGGAGGGGGAGTTGAAGTGCTGAGACACTGGGTGATCAGGTTGGTTATTGCGAACTGAGCGGAGGTGTTGGGCAAAGCGATCGCCAAACCTGCACTTGGTCTCAATAGAGGATAGGTATATGGACGTGAAGGGAATGGAGGGGTATGGTCTGAGTGCAGGTAGATGGGACTAGGGGAAAACGAATGGTCGGCACGGACTGGAAGGGCCGAGAGGGCCTGTTTCCGTGCTGTAATTGTTATATGGTTATATGGTTATATATGATGTAGAGGTTGTGGTGGGATCCCGTTGGATATATGCAGTCCCTTTTCTGATTACCAGCTATGGAGATAGTTTGGAAAAGACTTTCAACAAATCTTGCCAGCCTATTGAGAAAGAGAAATCACTGATGAGGCTTATAGAAGAAGAATCAATGGTGCAAATAATGATTGCAAAATAATTTCTAGTTTTAATGTGATAGCTGCTTCAATTTCTTCATTTTGAAGGAATTAGATTGAGAAATTTACAATTCAGTACAAGGATTTAAGAACATACTGGAGCTTACGAAAGCATATTTTAAGACATTGTCTTGCATTTCATTGAGGCTAGGAGATTATGTAGGGATTTGGGCAGATAACATTTTTAAAGGATTGAGTGTTAAAAAAGTATTTCCTCCGATTGGGCAAACTAGAATAAGGAGAAATAATTTAAAATTATAGCTAGGCCATTAGGGAACAGAAATTGAAGAGTTTTTGCACACAAAGAATAGTAGTAGTTTTTAACTGAAATGCAAAAGCCCATCGAAGCTAGGAAATTAGAGCATTCAAAACTAAAAATTGGGTTTTTATTATCTAGAACAAGGGTTTCCAACCTGAGGTAAATTTACTCAAGGGGGTAAATTTGTTGATTCTGGTTTTGCACTTATTTTTTCTCATTGATTAACTGTGTTTGGTTCTGGTATACCTGTTCATAATTAAGTGAAATAACATTATTATGTGCTCTTAAAGTTGCCAGGGGTAAACGGGTCGAAAAAGGTTGGGAACCCCTGAACTAGAACATTCAGAGGTATGGGTCAAACAGGGGATATTGGAATTGAGGAATTGACCAGGCGTGATTTAATTGAATAATGGAAAAGATCTGAGAGGTTGAATGGCCTAATGTTGTTCCTAATATTTCCATTCAGTACCCATTAAGGAAATTGTATGCATTAGGTATTAAGTTCTTCCTATGACAAATGCGTAACCAATTAATGATGAAATGCAATATGACTGATTGCATTGGAGTGCAATAGACTTTGGAGATACAACACAGAAAGAGATCCTTTGGCCTATCAGGTTCATGCTGACCATCGATCAGCCCATACTCTAACACTACCCTACACATTAGGGACAATTTACAATTTTACCGCAGCCAATTAACCTACAAACCTGTATGTCTTTAGAGTGTGAGAGGAAACAGGAGCACCCGGAGAAAACCCACGCTTTCACAGGGAATACATACAAACTCCGTACCAACAGCACCCATAGTCAGGAGCGAACTCGGGCCTCTGGCGCCGTAAGGCAGCATCTCTACCGCTATGCCAATATGCCACCTCTGCAATATATAACAAATACATATTTGCAAATACACTTAGCACATAATGTCATCATATCATCATTGGAGCTTTCTTTCGGAATACACTGCAAATCTAAAAAGGTGAGCCATATGGTATATGAAGGATGAAGTTTTTCATCAGAATAAATATATTTATGTCTGCAAAATGTGATAATCATCCAATTTTATTTAGAATTCAAACTTGTCCAAATGAAACTTCTGAAAAAAAAATGTCTTCTTTCAATATAATTTTTTCATTCTATTTCTTCGTCTGGGCTTGAGACTTTTGATCAAAGCACTATCCAGCCACATAGAAACATAGAAACATAGAAAATAGGTGCAGGAGCAGGCCATTCACCGCCATTCAATATGATCATGGCTGATCATCCAACTCAGTATCCTGTACCTGCCTTCTCTCCATACCCCCTGATCCCTTTAGCCACAAGGGCCACATCTAACTCCCTCTTAAATATAGCCAATGAACTGGCCTCAACTACCTTCTGTGGCAGAGAATTACAGAGACTCACCACTCTCTGTGTGAAAAAATGTTTTCCTCAACTTGGCCATAAAGGAATTCCCCCTTATCCTTAGACTGTGACCCCTTGTTCTGGACCTCCCCAACATGGGGAACAATCTTCCTGCATCTAGCCTATCCAACCCCTTAAGAATTTTGTAGTTTCTATAAGATCCCCCCTCAGTCTTCTAAATTTTAGCGAGTACAAGCCAAGTCTATCCAGTCTTTCCTCATATGAAAGTCCTGACATCCCAGGAATCAGTCTGGTGAACCTTTTCTGTACCCCCTCTATGGCAAGAATGTATTTTCTCAGATTTGGAGACCAAAACTGTACGCAATACTCCAGGTGTGGTCTCACCAAAACCCTGTACAACTGCAGTAGAACCTCCCTGCTCCTATACTTAAATCCTTTTGCTATGAATGCTAACATACCATTTGCTTTCTTCACTGCCTGCTGCACCTGCATGCCTACTTTCAATGATTGGTGTACCATGCCACCCAGGTCTCGTTGCATCTCCCCTTTTCCTAATTTGCCACAATAACCTCACATTTATCCACATAGCCTTAGACTTATAGCCTTAGACTTACCTTGGTGTTCTCAACAAATTCTGGTCAATGATGAAGTGTAATCTGAACATTAGTTATGGCTGATTGCCCCTTATTAAGGTGAGTGAGGCAAGATTTAACAGGAACCTGAGGGGCAACTTTTCACACAGAGGGTGGTGGGTATATGGAACACGCTGGCAAAGGAGGTAGTTGAGGCAAGTACCATAATAATAGTATTTAAAAGACACATGGGCCGGTACATGGATAGGAAAAGTTTAGATTGATATGGGCCACAAGCAGACAAATGGACTAGCTTAGATGGGGTATCTTGGTCAGCTGGATGAGTTGGGCAAATGGGCCTGTCTCCATGCTGTATGACTCTATACGTCTATTACCATAGAAACACTTTATATTATAGTGCAACAGGTGACGAATTGTCTGAGGTTAACCAATAGGAAGCTTTGATGTACATCTTGATAGTAAATACCAGAACTATTCCCAATTCGTGAGCAGATTTCCGTTGCTTTGGAGTCAAATATCTCCACACTTTTTAAATTATTGAGCGGAGCTCTATAAGGCGCTGGTCAGGCTGCATTTGGAGTACTGCGAGCACATTTGGGCACCATATCTGAGAAAGGATGTACTGGCTCTGGAGAGGATCCAGAGGAGGTTTACAAGAATGATTCCAGGAATGAGTGGGTTAGCATATGATGAGTGTTTGACAGCACTAGGCCTCCACTCGCTGGGGTTTAGAAGGATGAAGGGAACCTCATTGAAACTTACAGAATAATGAAAGGCATAGATAGAGTGAATATGGAATGGATATTTCCACTAATGGGAGAGTCTAAGACCAGAGGTCATAGCCTTAGAATTAAAGGGTGCTCTTTTAGAAAGGAGGTGAGGAGGAACTTCTTTAGTCAGAGGGTAGTTAATCTGTGGAACTCATTGCCTCAGAGGGCTGTGGAGGCCGAGTCAGTGGATATTTTTAAGACAAAAAAACAGATTCTTGATTAGAACGGGTGTCAAGGGTTATGGGGAGAAGGCAGGAAAATGGGATTAGACGGCAGAGATCAGCCATGATTAAATGGCGGCGTAGACTTGTATTCTACTCCTATAACTTGTGAATTTGTAAATTGGCATTACTTGATTAGATGGAGCTGCCTTATTGCTGCGACAAATTCTGCAGTGGGCATAAACAGGAAGCTAATGGCCATCTGTCTTAAAGGGACACAGTCTTCTTTAACACGATTCAGACATTGTGCTGCTATAGAGATAAGCCAGTCATTACCTGGGAAAGAATGTTTTTGTGCGCAACATTTTTCAGCATCGTTTTATTAATCCCAACAAAGGAACACATTTTTATTGACAAACTATTCTTTTAATGCCTCATGGGGTTAAATGGCCTTCATTATCAATAAAAAACTGAAGCAGCAGACTTTTTAAAATTTCTGAAAACGAACTACTATTTTGAAATTTGTTTACCTCAGTGAATGAAACTCCTGAATACACTTGGTCTTGCATAATTTCTGGCAGATTATATTGTGTAGAATCCAAAGAGGCCAGCTGAGAGGAAATAACTTTGAAATCTGATTATTAGCATACCACTAATGATAACTGGGGATCATTCCCCCAGTTGAGATGAACTGGCGTTGTAACGACAGAATCCAAGGGCACCAAACTCATTTACTGCAGATTTACAGGTGATTTTGCACAAAGTTCTCAGTGTAAGTTTGTACCCTAGAGTCGAGTTGTAAATCAAATTATGGATGCTTTTGGTGTTAAAATGGGAATGTGAGGAAAATGCTGTCTCACATTCCCATTTTCGATGTGGGGATAGAGTAATGTTTTGAGAATGAGACGGCACTTAAAATGTGGCCTTGTGTACGTCTCCCACACAGGTGCTGAGGGGCTTCTCAGAATAGATTGTGCTCTTCAGTTAAGGCATAGGGTAGCTAAACTATGGTAGTTGATACTGGAAACCAATTTGCTATATCCTTATATAGATTGGTATTCTCTTCACGTGCTTGCAACATTTCTGGTGCAGCTTACCCAGGTTTGGACTTGCAAACAAAAAGTATCAGCAAAGTATTTTTCCCACAATGGAATTTGTTTTCTGTGTTCCTAAGCTGGAAGGAGACTTACATTTGACTTGAGCCTTGCAGTAAGACTACAAAAGCCTATTGTGATTCCTGCTTTAGCACTCTCACAC
Organism: Okamejei kenojei; assembly: GCA_035221665.1. NCBI lineage: Eukaryota > Metazoa > Chordata > Chondrichthyes > Rajiformes > Rajidae > Okamejei > Okamejei kenojei. The sequence continues at coordinate 147,347,508 of CM069131.1, read as the reverse complement.
TTCTGCCACCCAGGTAGGTAGAGTAACTAGAATCAGAATAAAATTTTATTGGCCAAGTATGTAAACAATAGACAATAGGTGCAGGAGTAGGCCATTCAGCCCTTCGAGCCAGCACCGCCATTCAATGTGATCATGGCTGATCATCCACAATCAGTATCCCGTTCCTGTCTTCTCCCCATATCCCCTGACTCCGCTATCTTTAAGAGCCTTATCTAGCTCTCTCTTGAAAGTTTCCAGAGAAGCGGCCTCCACCACCCTCTGAGGCAGAGAATTCCACAGACTCACAACTCTCTGTGTGAAAAAGTGTTTCCTCATCTCCGTTCTAAATGGCTTACCCCTTATTCTTAAACTGTGGCCCCTTGTTCTGGACTCCCCCAACATCAGGAACATGTTTCCTGTCTCTAGCATGTCCAAACCCTTAATAATCTTATATGTTTCAATAAGATCTCCTCTCATCCTAAATTCCAGAGTATACAAGCCCAGCCGCTCCATTCTCTCAGGACATGACAGTCCCGCCATCCCAGGAATTAACCGTATGAACCTACGCTGCACTCCCTCAATAGCAAGATTGTCCTTCCTCAAATATGGAGACCAAAACTGCACACAATACTCCAGATGTGGTCTCACTGGGGCCCAGTACAACTGCAGACGGACCTCTTTGCTCCTATACTCAACTCCTCGTTTTGAAGGCCAACATGCTTTCTTCCTGCCTGGTGTACCTGCATGCTTACTGCATACATTCAAGGAATTTGACTTGGTGCTTTGCTCGCACATGGTAAAACATGCTCGCACAGCAGACAATTAAAAAGAAAACATTTAAACATGTGAAAATAAAGTACCAGAGTAAAAAGAGGCTACTGACGTTTGGTTATTGGAAGAAGTTGTTTTTATGTCTGGCTGTCGATAGTCCGGAGTCGCCTCCCAGAGGGAAGTACAAAGAGTTTGTGGCCAGGGTGAGAGGGGTCAGACATGATCTTACCCACTCGCTTCCTGGCCCTTGCAGTGTACAGCTCGTCAATAGGGGGAAGGTTGCAGCCAACAACTTTCACGGCTGATCGAACAATGCGCTGCAGCCTCCGGATGTCGTGCTTGGTGGCTGAGCCAAACCAGACTATGATGGAGAAGGTGAGGACAGACTCTATGATGGTAGTGTAAAACTGGACAACCATTGCCTGTGGCAGTGGCAGGTTGTGTTTTCTCAGCAGCCGCAGGAAGTGCATCCTCTGTGGAGTCGATGGCCACCAGAGATGCCAACCCTAAATTTAGTTCACAGTAACATTCAACCCATTTGTCCGTAATAAATGGGGTTAAATGCATTTCTCTCCGTAACATACTCACCTGGGGTTGTTGCCGGCGGCTATGCGCCTGCGCACTGGTGCAGATCAGCGGGCTGCCGGCGGGTGGGTGCGGCACATGCGCACTTGGCAAGGTTGCCGGCGGGTCTGCGCCTGCGCATGGGTGGGGGGTGGGGGGGGGAGGCCCGGTGATGGGGCTGCCGCGAAGATGGCCGGCTGGCGGCAAGAAAGTGCCGTGATCGCGCGGGCGGCGCCGCCCGGGTCTGGGCCGGGCGTGGCGTGGTCGAAATGGCGCCAGGCCGGCAACCCTCCCCCACTGCGCACGCGCGCCCACTGGGGCCCGGCAAACCTTCCCCCACCGCGCAACCTCCCACTTGGCCGCGCGGCATCGGGGCCCATCGCTGATCGCGCGGGCGGCAAACGGGGACACATGGCGCCGGGTTCACCACAACACCGGCGCGGCGGTGTTTTAACAGCATGTTTGGCTGGCGGGGAACACGTAAAAAGGTTATTTCGCTGGGACAAAATACGGCGAATTGACACTTGGCATCTCGATGGTGGCCACCCATTTAAGGTCTCAGGAGATGATGGAACTTAAATGACTCCACAGATGTGACTGTGGTGTTGTTGTTGATGAGTGGGGGGAGGGGAGGGGTAGCTCTCCTAAAGTCTGCAATCAATTCCATTTTCTTAAGAGCCTTGAGCTCCAGGTTGTTGCAGATTCCTCCCCAACCTGGATCAGTCCAATCAGGGTTGTGTCGTCTGCAAACTTTAGAGGTTTGACAGAGGGTCAGTGGAGGTGCAGTCATTGGTGTAGGGAGAGTATAGGAGAGGGGAGAGAATGCAGCCTTGCGGTGCTCCTATGCTGAGGGTCAGCGGGTCCGAGAGGTACTTCCCCAGCCGGGCACAACTGGCACATCGAAACAGCACCACCTTAAAGTTTACCATTCTTCCTTGAAAATATTTGTCAATCCTTTCTTGTCACTGGGCCAAAATTTAGGAAATCCCTACCTAATAACATTTTGAGCACGGCCTCCACACAAGGACTGCAATGTTTTTTTGAAGACTGCATTATAGTTTAGTTTATTCTCAAGTGCAACACGAAAAGTGCTATCAGATCAGCGGAAAGACAAAACATGATTACAATCGAGAAATTTACAGTGTATAGGTACAAGGGAATAACGTTTCATGCGAGTTAAAGCCAATACGTGCTGCCAGTAAGTAAGTAAAGTGCTGTATTTATGTGAATGTGTAAACAAAATAATGTGTAAACAAAATTGAGACATACTTTAGAACTATTATCATTTCACAAAAATGTCTTTGAATTAACTCTGATCTGCCCTTTTATGAACCTGGATGTTTAAGTCTTATGGGCCTGTCCCACTTACACGACTTTTTCGGCGACTGCCGGCACCCGTCATAGTTCATTGCAGGTCGCCGAAAATCTTCAACTTGTTGAAAATCCAGTAGTCGGCCACTCTTTGCCGACTACTCACGACTATACAGGCTTCACCCCGCGATATGTCGCCGGAGTGTCGCCTGTATGGTCGTGAGTAGTCTTCTCAGTCGCCCAAAGAGACGTAGCGTCTCTCTTGTCGCCGCTGGATTTTCAACATGTTGAAAATTTTTGGCGACCTGCAACGACCCATGACAGGTACCGGCAGTCACCAAATAAGTCGCGTAAGTGGGACAGGCCCATTAGACACAAGGAACTGCAGATGCTGGAACCTTGCGTTGAACGCAAAGTGTTACAATAACCTCCCGAGTCAGGCAACAACCAGAGATGCTGTCTGACCCGCTGTGTACCCCAGCATTGGATGTTTTAAGTCTTTCCTCACAGTTGTGAAGCAATTGGTGCTGCATTGTTTTTGTGCTCATTTAATAAGACACATAGTTGTTTTTATAGTTGTTTTAACTCTCTTATCCAGGTTCTGTATCTCTATAATACTAAAACTCTTCGTCTTGTTTGTGGCTGTGCGTGTATGTCAATCTGATTAATTTTCCTATTTTCTTCCAAATGCTCGGCCACAGCCTTCCCATTTTCACACATTCTACTCACATTTTTCCCCATTGAGGCGATAAACATCTTCCCGTCACATTCACACCTGTATTTCCGAACTTTTTAATTGTTTAAAGTTTTAAAAACAGCCCGAAAACTCACCCATTTCGGACCCCCCCCCCCCCGAGTGATGTCACAATGGACTTGCATACCTGCCAACCATTCCGACATTCTTCCGATTTTTCCATCCAATTCCGAATTCCGATTTTTTTTCAATATTCCGAAAAAAATTGGAATTCGGAATTGGGATGGAAGCGTGCCATGCGAACCCATGGCGGCGGCGGCGGCGGCGGCGAGACAGCGAGAGAGCACCGCGCCTCTATGGGGCACGCACGGGTGTACGTCAGCCGCAGCCGCATCGCCACGGTGGCGTTCGGCGTCACTTTCCCCCCTCTTGCCGCCTCCCGTACCCTGACGCGACCCCGCCCCGCCCTTACTGACGTCATGCCCCGCCCCTTACTGACGTCACGTGCCCCCCCCACTGATGTCAGACTAATAGGATTCCGACATTCTCACAAGTTGGCAGTGCAATGCTACTCGCTTCCAGCGCACTTCGCCGTGGCTGCGGACCCCGACGGGGAGGGTGCTGCTGGAGCGAGCCGAGCCCTGGGCTTGGGATGGGGCCAAGAATGGGGCCATAAAAGAAGTCGCCGCTGGAACCAAGGACGAGCCTGGGTCCGGGGGTCAGGGACAAGCCCATTGGAGCCCAGGCGGCGGCCGAGCTGATGGCTGGAGTCTAAAGCCAGGGCCGGGCTGAGCACGAGAAGCAGGCCGAGTTCCAGGCCCTGGCGCTGCTCTACGACCTGTGTAGGTCCCGGGGCAGGAAATGGGAGTGAGGGGAGGAGGGAGATGGAGTGGGGTGGTAGAGAGATATCTACAATAATTATAGGAGGCATGGAGTAAATGAGGTGCTAGAGGAGTATAAAGAATGTAAAAAGAATCTTAAGAAAGAAATTAGGAAGGCTAAAAGAAGATATGAGGTTGCTTTGGCAAGAAAGGTGAAAGTAAACCCAAAGGGTTTCTACAGCTATATTAATAGCAAAAGGATGATAAAATAGGACCATTAGAGATCCAGAATGGACAGCTATCTGCAGAGCCAAAAGAGATGGGGAGATATTGAACAATTTCTTTTCTTCGGTATTCACCAAGGAGAGGGGAACTCTAGAGTAGCTATGGAAACTATGCAAAGAGGAGGAAGGGTTTGAAAAATATAAAAGTGGATAAGTCTCCAGGACAGGATATTCCCTAGGACATTGATGGAAGTTAGTGTAGAAATAGCAGAGCATGACAGAAATATTTCAAATGTCATTAGAAACGGAATAGTGCCGGAGGATTGGCGTACTGCGCATATTGTTCCAGTGAATAAACCCCCTATTAGTTTGACGTCAGTGGTGGGAAAATTAATGGAAAGGATACTTAGAGATAATATATATAAGCATCCTGGATAAACAGATCAGGACAGTCAACATGGAGCCTGGCAGGTCATGTTTGACAAACCTTCTTGAATTTTTGAAGCGGTAACTAGGGAAATTGATGATGGTAAAGCAGTGGATGTTGTCTATATGGATTCAGTAAGGGGGTTCCCCATGGAAGGTTGGTTAAGATAGGTCAATCTTTGGTGTTAATGGCGGAGTAGCAAGATGGATTCAACAGTGCTTGAATGGGAGATGTCAGAGAGTAATGGTGGATGGCTGTTTGTCTGGAAGCCGGTGACCACTCCAGGGATCTGTGTTGGTCCACTGTTGTTTGTCATGTACATCAATGATCTGGATGATGGGGTTGGAAAATTGGATAAGTAAGTCAGATGATACTAAGATAGGTGGTGTTGTGGATAATGGGGATTTTCAAAGTCTACAGAGAGATTGGGCCATTTGGAAAAGTGGGCTGAAAGATGGCAGATGGAGTTTAATGCTGATAAGTGTGAAGTGCCATCTTGGCAGGCCAAATCAAAAAATAGGACGTACATGGTAAATGGTAAATTGAGGAATGCTGTGGAAACAGAGATCTAGGAATAACTGTGCATAGTTCCCTGCATGTAATAGGGTGGTAAAGAAAGCCTTTGGGTGTGCTGGCCTTTATAAATCATTGAATATAGTAGGAAGTAATGTTAAAATTGTACAGGCATTGGTAAGACCAATTCTGGAGTAATTTTGGTCGCCTAGTTATATGAAGGATGTCAACAAAATAGAGAGAGTACAGAGGAGATTTACTAGAATGTTGCCAGGGTTCCAGCAATTTTGTTACAGAGAAAGGTTGAACAAGTTAGGTCTTTATTCTTTGCGCAGAAGGTTAAGGGGGGACTTGATTGAGTCCTTAGACAGAGTTGACGTGGTTACGTTTTTCCCATTGAGGGTAGGGAAGATTCACACTAAGAGGCATGACATAGAATTAAGGGACAGAGGTTTCGGGGTAATGTGAGGGGAACTTCTTTACTCAGAGGGGTGGCTGTGTGGAATCAGCTTCCTGCAGAAGTGGTGGAGGCAGGATCGATTTAACATTTAAGATAAAGTGGATAGGTATATGGACGTGAAGGGAATGGAGGGGATGGTCTGAGTGCAGGTAGATGGGACAAAGGGGAATACAAATGGTCGGCACGGAAGGGCCGAGAGGGCCGTTTTCTGTGCTGTAAATTTTAAAAAAAAAAAAAAAAAAAGGAGATGGAGGGGTGGTGGAGGGAGATGCCCCCTCTCTATTTACCCTCACTCCCACCCTCTCTACCCCCTCCCTCTCTACCCCCTCTCTCTCTACCCCCCTCCCTCTCCCTCTCTAACCCCTCCCCTCTCTTACCCCCCTCCTCTCTCTTACCCCCCCACCGCCTCTACCCTCCCTCTCTTCTTCCATCCCTCTCCTGCTCAACCCCCTCCCCCTCCCTCTACCCCCTCTCTACCCCCCTCCTTCTCTAAGGATTGAAGAGGGAGGGTGAAGAGGAGGTGGAGGGAGTGCTGGGGGATGAGGGGAAATGGGCCGCGCCTGCGCAGTTGGGGGCTATGCATGAGTGGTGCAATATTGCGTTCGGGGAACGACTTGCGTTGGGGGAACGGGTGAGTGGTGGAATCTTGCTTTGGGGGTGCAGATCCAACGGGTCTGCATTGGTCTTGTATGCTATAATAATGCAAACTCTGTCTTTTAATTTTTTTAAATATTATATTTTTACCTGTTATCCGGTATCTAGTCTCTCCCTTATTTTCAGCTCTCTGTTTCTTTGCCAGGAATGCATTCCTCACTCTTGGCTGACTCTGACCTATTCCTCTTGGATTCCATCCCAATCTGGATACTGCTGTATTAATAACTTTTGTCTTTTGTCATTCTGCTTGCTTCAGTTTAGGTTTAGGTTTATGTTATTACTGTCATTGTACTGAAGTACAGTGGAAAGGTTTGTCTTGCATACCGTCCAAAAAGATCAGATATACCATACATAACTACAATAATTAGTCATAGAGTCACACAGCACAGAAACAGGCCTTTTGCTCCAACTTGCCGATGCCAACTCAGATGCTCCATCTACGCTAGCCCCACCGGACCTTGGTTGACCCATATCCCTCTTAACCTCTCCGATTGGTGTACCTGTCCAAATGTCTTTTACATGTTGCTATAGTACCTGCGCCAACTACCTCCACTGGCAGCTCATTCCATATACCCACCGTCCTCTGTGTGGAAAAAGTTACACCTCATGTTGCTATTGAACCTTTCTCCTCTCACCTTTAAACTTGTGTCCTCTGGTTCTTGATTTCCTAAAATCCTGGCTTGCCCAACCTCTCCTCATAACTCAGGTCCCGGCAACATCCTTGTAAATCTTCTCTGCACTCTTACCAGCTTAACAACATTCTTCCTACCGCAGGGTGACCAAAACTAAACATAATAGAAACATAGAAAATAGGTGCAGGAGTAAGCCATTCAACCCTTTGAGCCAGCAACGATCATGGCTGATCATCCAAAATCAGTGGGAATTAACCTGGTGAACCTACGCTGCACTCCCTCAATAGCAATAATGTCCTTCCTCAAATGTGGACACAATCCTCCTGGTGCAGTCTCACCAGAGCCCTGTACAACTGCAGTGGAACCTCCTTGCTGCTAAACTCAAATCCTCTCGCCATGAAGGCCAACATGCCATTGGCTTTCTTCACTGCCTGCATAAACCTGCATGCTTACCGCCTGCATAAACCTGCATGCTTATACATCAGTGACTGATGTATAAGCACACTCAGGTCTCATTGCACCTCCCCTTCTCCTAATCTGACGCCATTCATATAATCTGCCTTCCTGTTCTTGTCACCAAAGTAGATAACCTCACATTTATCCACATTATACTGCATCTGCCATGTCTCTGCCCACTCACCCAACCTATCCAAGTCACCCTGCAACCTCAAAGCATCCTCCTCGCAGCTCACACTGCCATCAGCAAACTTAGAGATGTTACATTTAATTCCCTCGTCTAAATCATTAATATATATTGTAAACAACTGGGATCCCAGCACAGAGTCTTGCGGCACCCCACTAGACACTGTCTGCCATTCTGAAAAGGACCCGTTAATTCCTACTCTTTGCTTCCTGTCTGCCAACCAGTTCTCTATCCATGCCAATACCATGTGCTCTAATTTTGCACACTAATCTCTTGTGTGGGACCTTGTCAAAGGGTTTTTGAAAGTCCAGATACACCACATTTACTGACTCTCCCTTATCCATTTTACTTGTGACATCCTCAAAAAGTCCCAAAAGATTAGTCAAGCATGATTTCCCCTTCATAAATCCATGCTGACTTTGACCGATCCCGTCACTGCTTTCCAAATGTGCTGCTATAACATATTTAATAATTGACTCCAGCATTTTCCCCATTCGCGATGTAAGGCTAACTGGTTTATAATTCCCTGTTTTCTCTCTCCCTTCTTTCTTACAAAGTGGAGTTACATTGGCTATCCTCCAGTCCACAGGAACTGATACGGAACATTGCAAAATGATCACCAATGCATCCATGATTTCTAGGGCCACCTCCTTGAGTACTCTGGGATGCAGACTATCAGGTCCTGGGTATTTATCTGCCTTACGTCCCAACAGTTTACCTAACACCATTTTCTGACAAACGTGGATTTTCTTCAGTTCCTCCCTCCCACTAGATCCTCGGTCCCCTAGTGTTTGCGGTAGATTGTTTGTGTCTTCCTTAGTGGAGACAGAACCAAAGAACTTGTTTAACTGTTCTGCCATTTCCTTGTTTCCCATTATAAATTCACCTGTCCCACTTAGGCTTTTTTAGGCGACTACAGGTGACTAGGCTGTTGCCACATAGTCGCCGGGGTGTCACCTGTATGGTTGTGAGTAGTCTCCTCTGTCGCCCAAAGAGTCGTAGCATCTTTCTGGTCGCCGCTGGATTTTCAACATGTTCAACATTTTTTGGCGACAGTGGGTTGATGCCAATGAGCGTAGTTTGACTTCTCCTGACGTAGTTGTTGTCGTAGGTTGTCGCCAGGTGATGTAGGTTGGCACCGGTGCTGACTTTGATGAATTCATATAAGATTGTTAAGGGCTTGGACACGCTAAAGGCAGGTAACATGTTCCCGATGTTGGGGGAGTCCAGAACCAGGGGCCACAGTTTAAGAATAAGGAGTAAGCCATTTAGAAAGGAGATGAGGAAACACTTTTTCTCACAGAGAGTGGTGAGTTTGTGGAATTCTCTGCCTCGGAGGGCGGTGGAGGCAGGTTCTCTTGATGCTTTCAAGAGAGAGCTAGATAGGGGTCTTAAAAATAGCGGAGTCAGGGGATATGAGGAGAAGGCAGGAACGGGGTACTGATTGGGGATGATCAGCCATGATCACATTGAATGGCGGTGCTGGCTCGAAGGGCCAAATGGCCCACTCCAGCACCTATTGTCTATTGTCTAATTCCATTGGCGACTACGTACGTCAACCGGCAACTGAATTGTCTTCAGTTGTCGCCAACAGGGTCGTGGGTGGACGTAGGTTGACTTCGGTTGTCGTAGGTTGTTGCCTGTGTGGTCATAGGTTGTGGTAGGTGGACGTCCTAAGTCGCGACGATTGGGTCGCCGGTTGTCGGTAGCTTGCCGTCGACTAGGTGGTAGGTTGTCATAGACATTGTCGTGGGGCTGTCCTGTCGCCGATTTTTCAGCGAACTGCTACGACTATGACAGTCGCCGGCAGTCGCCTAAAAGAATCGCCTAAGTGGGACAGACCTATAAGGGACCTACATTCGTCATCACTAATCATATTTTGAAAATATTTTGCTGCGTGCTAGCCAGTCAGTGGAAAGACAATACATGATTACAATCGAGCCATTTACCTATGCTGCTGGCCTTGCCGAGGCAGCATGGTATAAATTGAGTCAATGCAAAGGAGATAGACACAAAAAGCTGGTTAACTCAGCGGGTCAGTCAGCATCTCCAGAGATCTTCACTCTCACCAACAGTGCAGTCAGTCTTCGGTTTAAACCAGCATCTGCAGTTCTTTTCTACTCAATTGAAAGGCGGTTGGTTTGTGTGATGGTCTTGGCTGCGTCCACAATTCGCTGCAATTTCTTGCGGTCTTGGATGGAGCTGTTCCCAAACCAAGCTGTGATACATCCCAATAAAATGCTTTCTAAGGCGCATCTGTAGATGTTGGTGAGAGTTGGTGGGACATGCCGAATTTCCTCGGCCTTCTAAGCAAGTAGCTTTCTTTGACCTTGCTTCAATATGGGTGGTCTAGGCAAAGTTGCTGTTGATATATAATTGCCTACTCAACCCACGTGTTAACCTTTTGTGATTCATGTATAAAAACACCCAGAGCTTTCTAAACACAAACAATTAAATATAATCTTACATCTTTTAAGTACGAATGTTCTAATTGCTGCTATATAAATGGACGATTCTGTAGCCGAGGACATTTTATTTAAGTTATAAAAACAAAGAACTACAGATGCTGGTTAATAAACAGAAGGATACAAAGTGCTGAAGTAATACGTTGCATCAGGCAGCATGTCTGAAGAACATGGATAGATGACATTTTGGGTCGAAACCCTTCTTAGGCTAATTAAGGGGGAGGGGAGAAGAAAGCTGGAAAACGGGGAGAGGCAGGAAGAAAGGTGCGGGTAATGGGTTGACACAGGTAGAGGGGGATTTTTTGACAGGCAGATAGTTGGAGAAACAGGTAGGATGAGTTGCAGATTGTGAAGCCAGAAGGAGAAATGTAGGTGGGGGTGGGGGGGTTAGAGGTTATTTAAAATTGGAGGATTCAATGTACATACCATTGGGTTGTAAGCTACCCAAGCAGAATATGAGGCGCTGTTCCTCCAGTTTGCATGTTGCGTCCCTCTGGTAATATAGGAGCCCCAGGACAGAAAGGTCATTGTGGGAATGGGAAGGGAGTTAATATGGCTAGCTACGGTAGGCCATGGCAAATCGAGCACAAGTGCTCAGCAAAATGGTTGCTGAGTCTACGCTTGGTCTTGCCAATGTTCAGGATGCCACATCAGGAACACCGGATATAATAGATGACATTAGAGGAGGTGCACGTTCACCTGGAAGGACTGCTGGAGTCCCTGGGAGGAGGTATAGGGACAGATGTTTCATCTCCTGCAGTTGCTGGGGAAAGTACCTGAGGAGGGGGTAGTTTGGGTGGGAAGGACTACATCAAGGAGTAGCGGAGGGAGTGGTCACTGTGGAAGATGGAAAGGGGTGGAGGTGGGGAGATGTGACTAGTGGTGGGATCATGTTGGAGGTGACGGAAATGTTGGTGTATGACGTGTTGGATGTGGAAGCTGGTGGTGAAAAGTGAGGACCAGGGGAACTCTATCCTTGTTCCGTCTAGGGGGAGGGGCAGCAAGAGCATGACTATGAGACCCAGGAGTCCCGGGTGAGGGATCTATGACAGAAGGGGGAAAGCCATGCTCATTATAAAAAGTGGACTTCTCGGATGTCCTAGAATGGTAAATCTCATCTTGGCAGCCAGATGGATGAAATGAGAGTAGAGAATGGTGGGAGGTTACTTTGATATGAAATTATTATGTAGTTTTGCGGACTTTGTCTATTCATCATCTATATAAATTGATTTTTCATGCACATTCGAATTGAGGGGTAAAACAACTGAACCTCCCAGCACATGAAAGCCTAGATGGAAACAGCTTTGCAAATTATTTTCTAGAATTCTGTAAACAGTGGTCTTCTGGCTTTCTTATAGAAATGCATTAACTCAATAAGGATTTATTGGAGGTGCAGTCAGTAATTATTTTGATAATGCAGTAGTAACATGGATAGTTTGCAAAATACTATTTTTTTCCATTCTGTTCTTCAATATAGGTTTCCGAACAGGAAATGGATGAAGTTATTTCACGTTCAACTCATCGTGAGAACATAAACAAAGATGGACAATTGTTACACACCACAGGTACCAACAACTGTTTTAGCATTTTTGAATTAACTCTATATGCTGTTATATGCAGTTATGAAAATTTTTAAAAAAAATTAAAGATAATAAGGGTTTTGTTGACTAAAAAGCTTGGGACTATTCTTTAACCTAAGACATCATTTAGTCTCCCCTTTTGGGCCTTCTAATCACCCGCTTACGGTTTTTCCTCCTTTCGATGTATTCCTCAATGCCCCTGCCTGATTCTATCCTCTTAATCCTTACATCCTTTTTCTTTTTGACCAACTTTACAGCCTCTGATCATCCGAGAGGGATACACATCCCTCCACCTTTCTGGAATATGCTTGTTTTGAACTTCGATCAACTGGCCTTTAAATGACTCCTACATGTCAGATGTAGACTTACCCAATAACAACTGCTCCCAGTGTAACCCCTCGAGCTCCTGTAGTTTACATTGCTCTTATTTAGTACCAACCCGCAAGGTCCAAACCTCTCTCTATTCAAATGGAGTTATGATCACTGAGCTAATGGAGCTATGATCACTGTCCCGAAAATGTTTTTGCACTTAAACACCAGTTACCTGGCCGGGCAGATTTCCAAAGCATGGTCCACAGTATGTTCCCTTCTCGGGTTGGACTATCCACATACTATTTCAAGAATCCCTCTTGGATACATCTCTCAAATTCTACCCCCTCCAAGCATTGGCAAGACCACATTTGGAGTATTGTGTTCAGTTCTGGGCACCCTGTTATAGCAAAGATATTGTCAAGCTTGAACGGGTTCAGAGAAGATTTACAAGGATGTTGCCAGGACTAGAGGGTGTGAGCTATAGTGAGAGGTTGAGTAGGCTGTGTCTCTATTCCATGGAACGCAGGAGGATGAGGGGTAATCTTATAGAGGTGTATAACATCATGAGAGGAATAAATCGGGTAGATGCACAGAATCTCTTGCCCAGAGTAGGGGAATCAAGGACATAGATTCAAGGTGAAGGGGAAAAGATTTAATAGATATTTGAGGGGTAACCTTTTCACACAAAGGGTGTATGGAACAAGTTGCCAGAGGAGGTAGTTGAGGCTGGGATATCCCAACGTTTGAGAAAAAGTTAGACAGGTACATGGATAAGACGGGTTTGAAGGGATATGGACCAAATGCAGGCAGGTGGGATAGTGTAGCTGTGGCATGTTGGTGGTGTGGGCATGTAGGGCAGAAGGGCCTGTTTCCACATTATCACTCTATTACTTTGTCAATATTGGAGTAGTTAAAATTACCCACTAACACAACCCTGTTGCTTTGGCATCTTTTGATAATCTGTCTATAGACTCCATACATCCATCTGCTTTCTCCACAATGCTAATTGCATTGAAATAAACACACTTCAGCCCATCAGCATCACCATATTACTTCTCCTATGCCTGCCTGTCCTTCCTTTCAGATTTACTGGTCCTAACCTTTACCTTCCCATCACTCTTTCCAACACCCCTGCCTCTCTAGTTTCATCTCTAGAGGGGAGATAGCCAACATAAAGAGCTAAGTGGATGAATAGGATAGTCATAGAGTGATACAGTGTGGAAACAGGCCCATATTTGTTCAAAAAGTTCATATTTGTCCATTAGGACAAACCTAATTCTCTCCAAATGCAACGTCTCCGACATTTCCACAGTCCACATTTTGATTGTGGGGGATAATGTTCCCTTCCAGAATTTTAATATTATTTTTTTTCCAATTATCAAACAGTAATCAAGAAAATGTCTTTGACTTACTGTTAATATTAAGCTTGAGTCAGGAACTCCTAATATTATTAACTTAAGATCAGGGTCCAATTTAGTTTTAAGAACCTCAGAAATGATTCCGAAATTATCTGCCCAATAACTATTAAGTTTTGTACATGTTACAAAACTATGCATTGTTAGGTTCTAAATTCTGACATTTATCGCAAATAGAAGAAATGTTAGGAAAAATTCTATTTAATTTCGTTTTTGAGTAGTGTAATCTACGTATTACTTTAAATTATACCAAAGTATGTCTGGTATTTAATGAGCATTGGTGTATACGTTGTAAACTTTCTTCCCAAGTGTCTTTCATTATAGATAGACCTATTTCATTTTCCGATATCTGTCGGTATGATTCTGTTGTTGGGACTTCCCTATCCAAAAGAGTATTATATATGAACGCTATTAATTTTTCTGTATTTGGATACTTGTTAAGCCACTCATCCAGTAATCCTGGCTCTCTATTCTTATAGTCTTGCATGTTTGACTTGATATAGTCTCTAATTTGTAAATACCTAAACAAGTTATTTGGGTGTAATCCATAGATATCTTTTAATTCTTGAAATGATAGAAATTTTCCTTTCCTGTAAAGGTGTTCTATCCTTATAATTCCTAAATTTTTCCAGTGTCTAAACCCCTTATCCAATATAGAAGGTTTAAATAAAGGATTATTCATAATTGGTAAACAGAGAGTCATATTATCCAAATGTGAAGTCTTAACTATTTGTTTCCAAATACGTATATTGCTATAAATTATAGGGTTTTCCCTGTAAGTTTTTTTTTGTACTTCACTTGGAGCAAGAAGAATTGAACTTATATCAAATGGTAAACAGTCTTCCATTTCCATCTTTAGCCAAGCTGGTTCCTGGTCCATTTTTACCAGCCAAAAATTCATATTCTTAATCTGAACCGCCCAAAAATACTATAAAAAATTAGGTAACGCTAATCCTCCGTTTATCTTGGACTTACATAAATGTTTTTTACTTATTCTGTGATTTTTATAATCCCAAATAAAGCTGTTAATAATAGAATTGATTAAAAAATATATATTTTTTGGGAGATATAAGGGATAGCTTGAAATAAATATAATAATTGAAATAAATATAATAATTGTGGTAAGAAGACCATTTTTATAGCATTTATTCTGCCAATCATTGATATTGGTAGTGTTTTCCAGTATAAAATATTATTTTTTAGTTTATCCAATAACTGAGGATAATTTAATTTGAATAATAGATTATAAGATTTAGATACATTAATTCCTATGTATTTAAATTTATCCGTAACTATTTTAAACGGAAATTGTTATAATATGTTTACTTTTATTCCAGTTATAGGCATAATTTCACTTTTATTCCAATTAATTCTATATCCTGAAAGTGTACCGAACTTATTTATAATGTTAAGTAAGTTAGGAATACTGATCTCCGGTTTTGTGATGTATTAAAACATCATCTGCATATAAAGATATTTTATTCGTTGTGGTATTAGTATTGTATCCATATATTTCTGGATCTGATCTAATCCTTTCGGCTAATGGCTCGATTGCGAGAGCAAATAATAAAGGTGATAACGGGCATCCTTGTCTACAACCCCTAGAAAGATTAAATTTAGCTGATAACATTTGATTTGTTAGTATTCTTGCTATAGTGTTGGAGTTCAAAATTTTAACCCATTTACAAAATCTATCGCCCAGTTGAAATTTCTGCATTATCTTAAATAAGTAAGACCATTCAACCTGGTCGAATGCTTTTTCCGCATCTAGTGAAATGACAGCTAATTCAATATCATTAACTCTTTTTGAATATATGATATTGAATAGTCGTCTCAAGTTATAAGTGGAGTAACGTTGGGAATAAAGCCTGTTCCCTCCCCTACCTTGAGGTGTATAAGATCATGAGGTGAATAGAGAGTGTGAATGCACAGTCTTTTACCCAGAGTAGGGGAATGACTCGGGGATTACCTAATCAGTATGAGGAATCAGTGGACAAAGGTTTAAGATGAGAATGGAAAGATTTAATAGGAACCTGAGGGACAATCTTTTTACACAGTCGATGGGTATTTGGAACAAACTGCCGCAGGAGGTATTTGAGGCAAGCACTATAATAACATTTAATAAATATTTGGCCTGGTACATGGATAGGAAAGGTTTGGAGGCATGGCATGCGGCACTAGTTAATATAGGGAACCTTGGTTGGTATGAGCAAGTTGGACCAAAGGGCCTGTTTCCATGCTGTATGATGCTATGATCTCACTCCATCTACCAATCAACCCTTCATCACCTGGATCAGCCTATTGTTTGCGACCCCACACCCCATCCCTCCTCCTCTTTATACTTGCTACCTCCCCTCTATTCTCCCAGTTCAGATGAAGAGTCTTGACCTAAAACATCGACTGTCCATTTCCCTCCGAGGATGCTGCCTGATGTTCCTCCAACAGTTTGTTTTATTTTGCTCCAGATTCTAGCGTCTGCAGTCCTCAGTGTCAACATTTTAACGATGCAAATTCTGAAGTGAGAAAGTTGTTTAATATTGCAGAGCAATTAAATTTCCTCTTCTGAATTTACTACAATCAAAACAAACTCAGTCCTGGACTAAAGCCAATATGTGGAGTGTCACGTGGAGTTTACTGACTGAACGTGGCTTGATAAAGTAGACATATTTGGAAATAATCTTGGACTTGCATCTGTAACTTGATTGAAAACTTGCAATGATTTTTACTTCTTTGCCAGTGCTGTTCTTCTATCCAGATAATTTCCAAATGGTTTTAACTTTGACTCTCTTAGTTATATGAACCATTTGTCATGTCATTAGTTAAAGGAATAGACTAAAAATCCTAAAGCATCAACCTCGAGTGAGTTTCAGAATATCCACATCTACATATACTCCTACCTTGCTGATTGTCACCGGAAGACGTTTTGGTTCACCCCACCGATGGCAGTGTGAGCCGATGACTCTTTCTATTTCTGTGTTGAACTCCTAGCTGAAATGTTTGGTCATGTGCAAAGTCTAGGGAGAATGAAATGTGACATTTAGTATCAACTTGGATGGTTGATAGGAGCGGTAAGGTATTGTCAGTAAGCAAGAATGGAGCTGGGACTGAGTGAAGAAAGGGAACTTTAAATTAGATAAGTGCTTAAAGGAGTGTTGAGCTGCACTGGAATACTGCAGGCTTAGGAGGATCAATGATCTTGGCTAATTGTGCATTGGTTCAGACTCTGGAGAGAGTTGGTGGGTTGGCACTGTGGAGTGTGTGGGGTGAGGTATGGGTCGGTGATACACAAGGATCCTAATAGTGTCCCAAATTGGCAATAAGGAGACCTGTAGCACAGGATTTTTCTAGAGGATACATCTATGGAGTTTATTAAAATGTCCTTTGCCTACAGGATTATCATCAAAGAGTCCATCACCAAGTGTAAAATCCAAGCAGGCTGATGGATCTTCTCTCAGTTGGACAATGAAACGCTTTCTGGAACCCACAAGCCGTGTAAGCAGGATCATTTTTAATAATTTAATGGGGACAAAACGTAATAATTATTATATTAATGTACTTTCCTTCTGCTAGACTGGAACTTTGCAAAATCTCTTCACCAGAGGCCCCATTTGTTTCTGAGCTGAAAATGTTATACATTTTCTTGCTGAGTTGTAGTTTTTCAGTTCTCACAAAGGATCTTCAAGCTGAAATGTTAACCATGTTTCTCCTTTTATAGATGCTTCTTGACCCGTGGTTCTAGCATTGTCTGTTTTTGTTATAGTTTGCGTGTTTTACTGTATTATAAGATGCAGATATATACAGCTTCTATTAGCGGTGAAGAAGAAATGAATATTACAGCTGACAATAACAAACCTTATACAGAAACAGAAATATAAACCAACTCTGAAAATTCAATGGGTGAGGAAAGCATGACGTTAGCATTTTTGTACAGAGGTTAATATATTAAAGATTAATGTTTTTGTACATTATAGTGAAAAAGTAGTAGTTTCAATACATTTTGCACTGAGCTAAAACTTATTTCTAACCGTTAACAGTTTTGTGTTGAAGGATGAAAAAATATTCACTCCATGATTAAAAATATTCATAACATCTCTGTGCACCTTGTCACTTGCCATAATCCATATGCCTTTATTTGCATTTGAGGATTTTGTTTTCTGGTCTCTAAATTCACTTGGAAACTATTAGTATTGCTCTTGGGTTCTGCAGTTGTACATACAGAGGTTCAGATTTGTTCCCAGTCACTTGCACTGAACACATTTAGCAGAGCAATGACAATAGACAATAGGTGCAGGAGTAGGCCATTCGGCCCTTTGAGCCAGCACCGCCATTTAATGTGATCATGGCTGATCATCCATAATCAGTACCCTGTTCCTGCCTTCTCTCCATATCCCCTGACTCACTTTCTTTAAGAGCTCTATCTAACTCTCTCTTGAAAGCATCCAGAGAACCGGCCTCCACTGCCTTCTGAGGCAGGGAATTCCACAGACTTACAACTCTCTAGGTGAAAATGTTTTTCCTCATCTCTGTTTTAAATGACTTACCACTTATTCGTAAACTGTGGCCTCTGGTTCTGGACTCCCCCAACATCGGGAACATTTTTCCTGCATCTAGCCTGCTGAAACCCTTAATAATCTTTTATGTTGCAATAAGATCCCCTCTCATTCTTCTCAATTCCTGAGTATAGTTCTGGAATTCCTCAGTTCTATCCATACTGACTCTACATCTCCTGAATCTATGTCACCCCTCGCAAGTGACTGAATTTCATTTCCCACCCCCTCTGCCCACCTGTCTGTCTTTTCGATAGGATGTATACCCTTGAATATTCAGTTCCCAGACCTGGTCCTCATGCAGCCATGTCTGTGTAAATGAGTACAAGGAACTGCAGATGGTGGTTTCTGAAAAAGACACAACGTGCTCAGCGTCCCTGGAGAACATGGATAAGTGACGTTTTGGGTCAGGGGCCTTCTTCAGACTGAGTACGCGCTGCATCTGCTTCTGAAAATTAGATGCACTGAAGTAAAATGATGATAACGTTTTTGTCTCTCTCTAATGAGACTTTCATCCTATTCATCACTCTTTTTGAGCATTTAAAAATATAGATTCTGTATGGAATAAAACAAATGCATCACTGGCTTTGGATCTGCTATAATAAAGGAGGTATCGCCAGTCTCTGTTAAGTCTCTTGAATAGACTAACCTGAGTTGATCTGAGTAATGTGACTGTAGATGACCTGAAGAGTTGAAAAGAAATCTGCAGAGACTGTGATCATTTAGAAGGATGAGGGGGGATGGACAAGCTAGATGCAGGAAAAATGTTCCCAATGTTTAGTCCAGAACCAGGGGCCACAGTAGATTAAAGGGACATTTGAGACTGATAACATGGACGATAGACTCTCGGGGCTAGTGGAGTCAAGGGATATGGGGAGAAGGCAGGCACGGGTTATTAATAGCGGACGATCAGCCATTATCACAATGAATGGTGGTGCTGGCTCGAAGGGCCGAATGGCCTCCTCCTGCACCTATTTTCTATGTTTCTAAGACTATCAATATTTGCCAACTAAAAATTGCATGCATTAAATAGTTACTACTACTTATTACTCAGCCTCACATGAAAAACTTCTCTTTGACAAGATGTCACATGGGAAACCAGCAAGTTAATAAGAAAAAGTAGAAACATGAAAACAGAAAAATCGGTGCAGAAGTAGGCCATTCGGCCCTTCAAGCCAGCACCACCATTTAATATGATCATGGCTGATCATCTAAAATCAGTACCTTGTTCCTGCTTTTTCCCCATACCCCTTGATTCCTATAGCCCTAAGAGATAAATCTAACTCTCTGTTGAAAATATCAGTGGATGTGCATCCACTGCCTTCAGTGGCAGAGAATTCCACAGATTCACAAGTGTCTGGGTGAAAATGTCTTTCCTCATCTCATCTCACCATCTGCACCAGTAGATGGTGCAGGAGGCAGGGATTTAGATTCTTAGAACACTGGGATCTGTTTTGAAGTAAGGGGGAACTGTACAAAAGGGACGCATTGCACCTTAACAGGTGGGGCACCAGCATTCTGGCAGGCAGGTTTGCCACTGCTACACGGGTAAACAACGGGTGTTGTCAAATGGGATAGTCAAGGTTGGAGTTCAAGGGAAAGAGAGTAAAGGGATAGTTAATGGCCCCAGAATTAACGGGAAAGAAAGCTCACAATGGGATAGGAGAGTATGGCCAAGTGTAATAGGGATCGATGTCAAAGGTGAGATGTGTAAGGAATTAAAAGTATTGTATATGAATGCGCGAAGTATAAGAAGTAAAGTAGATGAGCTTGAGGCTCAGTTAGAGGTTGGTAGATATGACATTGTGGGGATTACCGAGACGTAGCTGCAGGAGGATCGGACCTGAGAGCTTAATATTCAGGGTTATACATCCTATAGAAAGGACAGGCAGGTGGGCAGAGGAGGGGGGTAGCTCTTCTGGTGAGGAATGGAATTCAGTCCCTTGGGAGGGAAAACATAGGGACTGATGAGGTAGAGTCACTGTGGATTGAGTTGAGGAATTGTAAAGGCAAGAAGACACTAATTGGTGTTATTTACAGACCCCCAAATAGTAGCCCGGATGTAGGGTGTAAGTTGCAGCTGGAGTTAAAACTGGCATGTAACAAAGGTAATGCCACTGTGGTGATGGGGGATTTCAATAGACTGGGAAAATCAGGTTGGTTCAGGACCCCAAGAAAGAGAGTTTGTAGAATGCCTAGAGATGGATTCTTAGAGCAGCTTGTAATGGAGCCCACCAGAGAAAAGGCAATTCTGGATTTAGTGTTGTCTAATGAACCAGATTTGATAAGAGAACTCAAGGTAAAGGAACCACTTGGAGGTAGTAATCATAATATGATTAGTTTTAATCTGCAATTTGAGAAGGAGAAGGTTAAATTGGAAGTGTCAGTGATGCAGTTGAACAAAGGGGACTATGAAGGCATGAGAGAGGAGCTGGCCAAGGTAGACTGGAAAGGGATCCTAGCAGGAATGTCGGTGGAACAGCAATGGCAGGAATTTCTGGACATAATCCGGAAGACGCAGGATCATTTCATTCCAAAAAGGAAGAAAAATTCTTAGGAGGCAACTGTGGCTGACAAGAGAAGTTAGGGATAGAATAAAACTAAAAGAAAAGATGTATAACACAGCAAAGAGTAGCCGGAAGCCAGAGGATTGGTAAACTTTCATAGGACAACAGAAGGGGGCAATACAGGCTGAAAAGATGAAGTATGAGGGGAAGCTGGCCAGGAATATAAAGGACAGTAAAAGTTTCTTTAGATATGTTAAGGGGAAAAGGGTAGCAAAGTCAAATGTGGGTCCCTTGAAGGCAGACACGGCTGAAATAATTATGGGTAGCAAGGAAATGGCAGAAGAGTTGAATAGGTACTTCGGATCTGTCTTCACTAAGGAAGACACAAACATTCTCCCAGTTGTACTGGAGGACAGAGGATCTAAGGGGGTCGAGGAACTGAAAGAAATTTTCATTAGGTGAGAAATAGTATTGGGTAAGCTAAGGGGACTGAAGGATGATAAATCCCCTGGGCCTGATGGTCTGCATCCCAGGGTCCTCGGGGAGGTGGCTCTAGAAATAGTGGACGCATTGGTGACCATTTTCCAATGTTCAATAGATTCAGGATCAGTTCCTGTGGATTGGAGGATAGCTAATGTTATTCCACTTTTCAAGAAAGGAGCGAGAGAGAAAACGGGGAATTACAGACCAGTTAGCCTGACTTCGGTGGTGGGAAAGATGCTGTAGGCAATTATTAAAGAGGTAATAATGGGGCATTTGGATAGCATAAAAGGATTAGTCCAAGTCAACATGGATTTATGAAAGGGACTATTCTTGACTGTTCTTCCAGAATTTTTTGAGGATGTGACAAGTAAAATGAATGAAGGGGAGCCAGTGGATGTAGTGTATCTGGACTTTCAGAAAGCCTTTGATAAGGTCCCGCACGGGAGACTGGTGACTAAAATTAGAGCACATGGTATTGGGGGTAGGGTGTTGACATGGGTATAAAATTGGTTGGCAGACAGGAAGCAAAGAGTAGGAGTGAATTGGTCCTTTTCAGAATGGTAGCTAGTGGCGAGTGGAGTGCCGCAAGGCTCGGTGTTGGGGCCGCAACTGTTTACCATATATATTAATGATTTGGAAGAGGGAATTAGGAGCAACACTAGCAAGTTTGCGGATGACACAAAGCTGGGTGGCAGTGTGAACTGTGAAGAGGATGTTAGGAGGTTGCAGGGTGACCTGGACAGGTTGAGTGAGTGGGCAGATGCGTGGCAGATGCAGTATAATATAGATAAATGTGAGGTTATCCACTTTGGTGGCAAAAACAAGGGGGCGGATTTTATCTCAATGGGGTTAGGTTAGGTAAGGGGGAGGTGCAGCGAGACCCGGGTGTCCTTGTACACCAGTCACTGAAAGTTGGCGTGCAGGTACAGCAGGCAGTGAAGAAAGCTAATGGAATGTTGGCCTTCATAACAAGAGGATTTCAGAATAGGACTAAAGAGGTTCTTCGGCAGTTGTATAGGGTTCTGGTAAGACCACATCTGGAGTATTGTGTACAGTTTTGGTCTTCTAATTTGAGGAAGGACATCCTTATGATTGAGGCAGTGCAGCGTAGGTTCACGAGATTGATCCCTGGGACGGCGGGATTGTCATATGAGCAAAGATTGAAAAGACTAGGCTTGTATTCACTGGAGTTTAGAAGGATGAGGGGGGATCTTATAGAAATATATACAATTATAAAAGGACTCAACAAGCTAGATGCAAGAAAAATGTTCCCAATGTTGGGTGAGTCCAGAACCAGGGCCGCAGTCTTAGAATAAAGGGGAGGCCATTTAAGACTGAGGAGAAATAACCTTTTCACCCAGAGAGTTGTGAATTTGTGGAATTCTGCACCTATTATCTATGTTTCTATGTAAATGGCCTACCCCTAACTCTTAAACTGTGACCCCTGGTTCTGGACTCCCCCAACATCGGGAACATTTTTCCTGCATCTAGCCTGTCCAATCTTTTAAGAATTTTATATGTTTC
This sequence comes from Okamejei kenojei, assembly GCA_035221665.1. Classification (NCBI taxonomy): domain Eukaryota; kingdom Metazoa; phylum Chordata; class Chondrichthyes; order Rajiformes; family Rajidae; genus Okamejei; species Okamejei kenojei. Next base: position 147,324,982 of record CM069131.1, on the reverse strand, counting down.
TGTCAGATCCCTTCTCATCCTTCTATATTCCAGTGAATCCAAGCCTAGTCGACCCATTCTTTCATCACATGTCAGACCCGCCATCCCGGGAATTAACCTGGGGAACCTATGCTGCACTTCATCAATAGCAGGAATGTCCTTGCTCAAATTAGGAGACCAAATATCAACACAATACTCCAGGTGTGGTCTCACCAGGGCCCCGCACAACAGCAGTAGGACCTCCTTGCTCCTAAACTCAAATCCTCTCGCAATGAAAGGCAACATGCAGTTAGCTTTCTTCACTGCCTGGTGTACCTGCATGCTTACTTTCAGTGACTGTGCAAGCACACCCAAGTCTTGTACCCAAATATTAGTAAGATTAGATAAGATTAGTTTAAGTTATTGGCATACACACCAGGGTGCAATGAAATTCCTTGTTCACACGAAGCTAAGAGTAAACGGTATCCGTGGTAATGATGAATATAACAATAAATACAATGACAAATACATAACAGCAGAATGGTGCAACGATCATAGTGCAAGCTGAAGTACGTAGAACATGGAACAGTAAAGTACAGCTCAGGAACAGGGCTTTCGATCCACAATATCTGTGCCAAACGTGATGCCAAAATAAACTAACCTCATCTGCCGACTTCATCTGATCCATACCCTTCCATTCCCTGCATCTCCAAGTGCCTATCTAAAAGTCTCTTAAAAGCCATCATCATATGCACCACCATCCCTGACAACGTTATCCAGACATGCACAATCCCACTGTGTAAAAGAAAATTACCACTTGCATCTCCTTTAAACTTTGCCCCTTTCATCTCAAAGCTATGGCCTCTAGTCTTGACACCTCCACCCTCAAAACAAAAGGTTCTGGCTGTCGACCCTCTTAATGCCTCTCGCAATATTATAACTTCTATCTGGCCTCTCCTCAGACTCTGGTGTTCTAAAGAAAACAATATGTTTTTCCAAACATTCATCGTAGCAAATAGCCCCGAATCCAGGCAGCATTCTGGTAAACCTCTTCTGCACCCTCTCCAAATCTTCCACGTTTCCTGTAATGGGACTAACACAAATTCACGCAATGCTCCAAATGCAGTCTTATAGTGCCATAGCAAGTCAAGCAAAAAAATAGTGACAACGGAATTCCCGATTGAGATAGAGTTAAGAGCACATGGCAGCCCCTTTGGGAATGGGGTACAAATGAGGTGGTGTGATACTCTAAATCAAGAGAGAAACATGTTGGGTAGAAGGGAAGTAGGTCTCAAATCTGTGGAATACAAACATGGAGTATATATTTTTTCAAAACTTGGTCCTGAACTTTTTAACAAAAATCACATTAAATCAACTATTAGATAATATTAAAAATAATGATGGGTAAGGATTCTATCCACATTCCCAGGCAATAAACATTTTTCACTTTGAACATGACTGTTTGATGGCTGTTCAAGATAAAATTTACTGAATGTTACTTCTCATAGTGATTTATATATTGCTATAAACATTGTAAGATTTATTACATGTTTATGGTTGGTTAGCCCTGAGCCTGTGTAGCATAAAAATGGGCATCGTAACTCAAAAATGTTTAACCATCGTTAATAAGACTATAGTAATAAGACCATAGTAAATCATTTTTTCTCAAATGGCTGCACAGCTATCCATTTTAGTCCTATGATATTTTAGACAGGTTGCATTAGAATTTAAATATTAAAATTGCCTAAGAAGAAAGAGTAGTTTAGTTTAGTTTATTGCCACGTTTACCAAGGGACAGTGAAAAGCTTTTTGTTGCATGCTAACCCGTCAGCAGAAAGGCAATACATGATTACAATCGATCCATTGACAGTATATAGATACATGATAAGGGAATAACATTTAATGCAAGGTAAAGCCAGCAAAGTCCGATCAAGAATAGTCCGAGTGTCATCAAAGAGGGTCAGTGGGTGACTGCATTCACCTATTCTTCATTTACATCTCGATATCTACTTCAGCTTAAAGGTAAAACCTTTAAACCCAACCATCATCAGCCAATTTTAATTGGACTTGAGCCCAAATTCTTATAATTATTCCTTTCATGGCCTGAGCCAACCATCACCATAACAATCTCAAGCCAACTTTTGTTCTGCTTGTTTACAAATTTTCGATCAGAAATAAGGAACACTTATTGGTTGTACTAACCAAGTCATGCTGACCTGGATAAATCACTGAGGCTGAACTGAATCAAAATGTTTTATTAGAATAAACACCTGGCAAACACAGGCAGGTCCTGTCAGGCTCGAGTAGCCAGGCACTGCGTGGGAGCCTAATTTACATTGAATGGGCTTCTCCCTGCTCCAGGCAAGAAATGGCACTTGTAGGTGACTATCTGACTAGTATACATTATCTATGTATAAAATAAATCAATGGGCTTATGTAGACAATAGACCAAAGGTGCAGGAGGAGGCCATTCGGCCCTTCGAGCCAGCACTGCCATTCAATGTGATAAAGTAGAAAGGCCTTTTTATGTGAAATTGTATGGTTCACTCTGGCAAGGTGGAAGACTGCTGCAAATTAAGTTAAAGCACTTGCCGAAATATAGAAGCAACAGCGTTTGGACTCTGGCGTACGTAATTTAGATATGGCAGAACAGTGTTGCCAAAGGGTTGCACTTCCCCACATTAATTTTATGATTATAAAGCACATTTTGCCGGAAGTGGCAGCGCTGCCCATGCAGTTGCAGCTCACCTGCAGTCAGTCTGTCTTTTTTTTTGTTTTCTTTTGTTCTGTTTAGTTTATTTCGTTTATTTTAGTTGTGTATGTGTGGGGGGTGGGGGGTGGGAGAAACTTGTTTTTAGTCTCTTCCTTCGGGGGGATTCGACCTTTTCTTGTCGTATCCCCCGTCTCCGTCTACGCTGAGGCCTAATCGTGGAGCTGGCGGCCTCCAACTGGGACCGACCTCGAGGCTCCGGAGGCAGAGCCAGGACTTACCAACGCGAGGCTGGCCGACTTCAGGGCTGTGGTGGCGTTGCGGCGGTGGCGACCCGACTTCGGAGGCTCGGCCGTGGGCCCAGTGGACCACAACGTCGGGAGCTCGCAGGGTCCCAGGTTGGTGACCGTTTCTCCGGAGCTCCCGCAACGACAGCTTTGTCCGCTGGACTGGAGGGTGGCAGCTTTGGCAGCTTCGACCGCCCCGGGCCGCGGACTTTGAACCAGCCCGTTCGCAGAGCTCGGATGCGGCCGCTGGACCTACCATCACCCGGCGGGGTCACAACATCGGAAACCTGGATCGCCTCAACGCAGAGGGAGAACAAGGAGGGAAGAGACAAGGACTTTAAGACTTTTGCCTTCCATCACAGTGAGAAGACTCACTGGTAGACTCACTGTGGTGGATGTTAAACTGTGTTAAGTGTGTGCTTTGTTATTTTATTCTACGTTATGACTGCACGGTATACAATTTCGTCCAGACTGAAATGTCTGAATGACAATAAAGGATACTTTACTTTACTTTATAAAGTAACATTTGTCTCAGCTTCGGCACAGGCTCCTTTGCCTAAAATAATATGGTGCTGATTAATGGTTAAATACAATTATTACAGGCATGAGGTTATTGGTCTTAATTGGCATGTGAACTTGCAAGAAGGGTCCCGACCCAAAATATCACCTATCCTTTTTCTCCAGAGATACTCCCTGACCCCTTCAGTTATTCCAGCATGTTGTGTCTATCCATTTATCTCAGTCTGTCCCAGTCTGATTCACAATCACAATAACAAACCTTAAATGGAATAATTGCCGTGGACGTTTCTCGTGCCTCAGGAAATCCTAACACAGAGAAGTGAAGCAGGTGGAGGTGAGAGCTGCCGGCTGAGAAATACAATTGACTTTATATTCATTCTTATGGACCAGGGGGAACAACCCCCACCTCCTCGGAGATTTTCAGCCTCGCGGTTTAATTGAAGACTATCCCTTTTCTTATTCCAATGCTCTGTTGCTTCATTCAATCTGCAAGAGTCTATTCCATGGATTTCCATCTGAAGCCTCCTGCTGTAGATTTACCTCCCCAGCAGCCTCCTGGTCCACTGGTCCCACAGCCACCTGAACAAAGTGGTCCTGTCACATTGTTCAATTATTTCTAGAAATAAGTAGAAATCAGGGTGAAAACATCACATTTGACAAAAACATTCCCTGCTTAAAAATTCTGTTAACTGAAGAAGGGTTTTTATATCATGTTCTAAACTTACGGGTCCTGCATGGCCCCATGGTAATTAGTCAGACTCAAACTTCTGTGGTGTTGATTGGATCAATTGAAACATGACGAGGAGTGGTCCTCGTCATGGCATGTTGGCCTTCATAACAAGAGGAGTTGAGTATAGGAGCAAAGAGGTCCTTCTGCAGTTGTACAGGGCCCTAGTGAGACCACACCTGGAGTATTATGTGCAGTTTTGGTCTCCCAATTTGAGGAAGGACATTCTTGCTCTTGAGAGAGTGCAACATAGGTTCACAAAGTTAATTCCTGGGATGACAGGACTGTCATACATTGATAGAATGGAGTGGCTGGGCTTGTATACTCTGGAATTGAGAAGGATGAGAGGGGATCTTATTGACACATACAAGATTATTAAGGGTTTGGACACGCTAGAGGCAAGAAACATGTTCCCGATGTAGAACCAGGGGCCACAGTTTACGAATAAAGGGTAAGCCATTTAGAACAGAGATATGGAAAAAACATTTTCACACAGAGGGTTGTGAATCTGTGGAATTCTCTGCCTCAGAAGGCAGTGGAGGCCAATTCTCTGGAAGCTTTCAAGAGAGAGTTAGATAGAGCTCTAAACGATTGCGGAGTCGGGGGATATGGCGAGAAGGCAGGAACAGAGTATTGATTGTGGATGATCATCCATGATCATATTGAATGGCAGTGCTTGCTTGAAGGGCCAAATGGCCTACTCCTGCACCTATTATCTATTGGTGGGTGTGGATTATGTAGTCCGTTAGAGCTGAACGGTCTGCCTTTGTCATGTGAAATTCTATCTAGTTCCATTCTCTTTCAGCAGGGTTCCCTGAGTTCCGAAACAGAACTTTCCCAATACTTTTCGCACAATGTACCCGGACAATCATCATTCTCCGAAACAATGGAAACGGTTTTTGATGAACAACTGATGCAAAAAGACATAAACAATTCCTTGGATGGTTCTTCTCCAAATTCAGGTTTGACATATTCTAACTCAGTTTGTTTCTTGATGATACCATGACGGAAACTGATAATCGTATCCTGCTTTAATTTTTTTTTAAACTAACTACTGCCTACATCATAAACATTAAATGACCATTGGAGATATTAATGAATAACGGTTGATGTATGATTCCCACATCTGCTATTTTAACACAGGCAATGTCCTGTTAAAAGGCTACAGGATAATATCTATCTATCTATATATACTATATTAAAAGTCTTGTCTTGTTTGTGAGTGTGTGTGTGATTGAGATGGTATCTACGCCAAAAAGGTACACGATAGCGCTAAAATTTTTGCATCACCTTACGCACCTTTGTCCCGTGGTCTATAAAGTTTCCTTCAGATCTTGAATTTGCTACGTGTGATTCTTGAGAATGAAAGTTCATTAGATTTATATTTAATGTTACTGCTATTAATATTAGTATAGCAGTAATATTAATATTAGCACATAAAACAAGTGAATTGCATCTTATTTAAAATGTTAACTGGGTGACGATGTGTTGCTGTGGGTAGTGGTGAAAAGCTTGGATTTCCACTCTAAATTATCCCTAGAGTTGGTGCATGAGGGGAGGGGAGAGTCAAGGGGGGTGTTGATGGTCAAATGGAAAAGAACATGTTGCAGAGAAATAAGTGGGACAATGGGAATGCTGGGAATGCTCATGAAAGATTTAATAGGTTGCTCTCTTTCTACATCATTATGAAATATGAAATGAAGACAAAATCAAAGGCTATCACTTTGTGTTTCAAAGGTTTTCTTTTCATTTTTCCTGTTGACACGGAACTATTAGAGTTGCCCTATAGGGAACCGGTATAGAATTGATGGACCAAAAGGCCTCATTCTATGCTATAAAAATTCTGTGAATTGTTTGGTAAAAATTGTCAAATAATTTTTCCTAATTTTACATTTGCTTTCAGAGAGTTGAGAAGATGTGGGGATGTAATTTATGGGACAGCAAAGAACAAAAGAGAAAGAAACAGGTAGAATGTTGACACTGAGAGAGAATAGAGAACCTAGAACAGTTACAGGTACAGGCACCTTCGCCCACAGTGTCAGTGCTGGCCACAATGAAAATCGAAACTGCTCATCTTCCTGGACTTGGTCTATAATCCCTCCATTTCCTGTCGGTTCATAGATCTATCTATATGCCTCGTAAACATTGCTATTATATCTGCTTCTACTATGTAAAAGTCATGACTTGTACCTTGCACTTATCATTCGCTATGTAAAACTCATTACTTGTAGATCTCTCAAAATATCTCCCTCTGATCTTAAAACTATTAATGTATCTAGTATTTGACATTGCCACAATGGCAAAACTCTGCCCATGCTCTCATCATCTTATATACTTCTATTAGGCAGTCCCTCAGCCTCTGACACGCCAGAGAAAACAGTCCCAAGTTTGTTCCAGATGTGCTGAATTCCTTCAGCTTCCCTTTTTTTGCTGGAGACTCAAGCATCTGCAATCGCTTGTGCCTCTAGGTTTGTCGAACTTCTCCTTAGAGGTAATATTCTCAACAGCCTTGGTGAACCTCTTCTGAACACTCTCCATATCCTTACTGTAATGCGGTGACCAGAAATGCACACTATGCTCCATATGTACCAACAGTTTATGCAGTTGTCAGATGAACTCCCAGTTTAATACTCAGCACCCTCACCGATTCAGGCAAGTATTCCATATGCCTTCTATGCCACCTTATCTACTTTTATTGTCACCCTAAGATTACACTGTACATCAATTGAACTGAGGGCCCAACCATTTATGTGAACTGATTTATGTTCTGTTGTTCAAAGACATGATGCCATTATTCAAAGTTGTGATATAGAGAAAGAAAATAAGGATGAAGCACATGTGGCCAGATTTCCTGATGGCCAGAGAATGCTTATTTTCCAGACACAGATGTGATTGTTGTAATGCTGTCCAGAGTTTTGTATGACTTCTATCCAAGGGCAGAGCAGGTCCAGCATCTGCAAAGACTGAGCCTGTCAATATAATTGAAGCAGCTTCCTGCTAACACCTGCCCTGGAGTTTCCCAGAAAGTTGGAGTTAAGCCATGGGGTGCCTCATGTGGGTTGAGGAGGGTTGAGCATTTTCTTGCTTGTCTTCGGTTCTGTTCATGAGAAGCATTTGTGGGTATTTTGTTCAATGATAGTAACAGAACAATTGTAAATATATTTCCAGTGCTGAAAGAAATGGGCGCGTCCAACCCAGCGGATCCCTCTGTCGCTCTCAGCGGTGGGAAGGCTGCAGTGTCTCGCAGCAATCATGCGGAAGCTGCGCGTCAGGCCAGCCTGAATGGGAGTCCCAATTCAATCCGCAGCCCTCTGCTGCGGCAAAGGAGGGTCATTTGCTACGACGACACCAGTGATGAAGAGGACTTTGTGAAAGCTGCAGAAAACGTTCACTTTCAACAGTCACAAAGGAATCCAGCGCAAAAGACACCCAAGGAAGATTCCGAGATCATCATAGCCACTTCGTCTGTTGAAGTTGACGATGACAGCCAGGATGGCGAATTGCTGAGGAATATCAGCAGCGAAGGTGCCATGTCACTCTATGGCAGCTCGCTCGAATCCGAGGACAGCTCCTCAATGGAGCAGATGGTCGACTCGCCCTTCATGCCACTGAAATTCTTCGAATCTTCCAGCTCCACCGAGACGAACCCCAGTATCCTGGGTGTGAAGGAAGGACAGCTGGAGTCTAAGCGTTCGCCCAAACTGGAGCACAAAGCTGTGACCAGAGTGAAGAGCATGATGAGCGTGGAATGCCCACCCAACCTCCTGCGGCAGAAGAACGAGGAGCAAAATCAATCCCACTCCAGCAAGCCCGTGGCCAGGCCACTGCCCCACAGCAAAAGGTGTGCTGATGCCTCGGGACTTTCCCAAACAGAAACTATACAACTCTTGCGCAAAGAGGCAGAATCGTTTGGATTGGATGTGGAACTTAAAGCTTCTCCAGTGAGGATTCTGGTAATCGGTTTACAGCCGGGTGGAGTTGCTGAGAGAGTAAGTGCTGAAGTTCATCACTGATTATTGTTTAACTAGATAACCGTTTGCTCCCCCGGAGCTCAAGGTTTCAAGTCTGTTGTTTCACTGAAGAAGGTTTCTATGGCCAATAAATTTGGAGGGAACTGAGCCAATTCAAAATCTTAGCCTTATCTTGGTGTATTTGATTCGCCGTGATAATGAGCGAGTTTGAACTTCATGTCGTTTTTTTTTTAACATCATCTGTACTTGTACTTCAATTTAATACCTGGACTTTGGCTGCTTGGGTAAAGAACAATTTCTGTAACACTTCTATAACTGCGACATTACTTTTGTAGGAATCAAAAGGAAAACTAGTCCCTGGAGATGAAGTTGTCATGATTAATGGTTTGCCGGTCTGTAACATGTCTTACCAAGAGACCTGCAGCCTTATGAACGACCTCCCACACGCCATCGCACTGGAAGTACGGAAACCAGTTTCTGGTAAGTTCAGGTTTTTTACCATAAAATGAGTTTGCAATTATGATTTTTTTTTAAACAACATATTAGGATACTACTTTCAAAAATGAGTTAATGCAAACAAATCAAACTGATTAAAAGAAGGATATTATGTTGCACCATTTTGCAATTGCATCTTGAATGTAGCCAGCAGTTTTACCGTACCGTTGTTCTGTTTGGTAAATTATTGCAAACAATATTACTACTGTAGAAAAACATTGTGAGAAATACACGGTGCTGTTCCTCCAGTTTGTGTGTGCCTGGCGTCCTGGTGCCATCGCAACAACCTGGAGCTCAATGCACTTAGAGACAGTGGAATTCTGATTGTTGACTTTAGCAGAGCTCCCCCTCCCCTCACCCCACTCACCATCAACACCACCACAGTTCCTGGCAACAATCATCTCCAAGGATATTAGGTGGGGGGCTACCATTGACTCCACAGTCAAAAAGGCAAAACAGAGGATGTACTTCTTGCGGCAGGTGAGGAAGCACAATCTGCCACAGGCAATGATGGTCCATTCTACACGGCCATCGTAGAGTCTGTTCTCACCTTCTCCGTCATGGTCTGGTTTGGCTCGGCCACCAAGCACGACATCCGGAGGCTGCAGCGACTCGTCCGATCAGCTGAGAAGGTTATTGGCTGCAACCTTCCCTCCATTGATGAACTGTACACTGCAAGGGCAAGGAAGCGAGCGGGTAAGATCATCTCTGATCCCTCTCACCCTGGCCACAAACTCTTTGAATCACTTCCCTCTGGATGGCAACTCCGGACTGTCAAAGCTGCCACAGCCAGACATAAAAACAGTTTTTTTCCATGAGTAGTAGCTCTACACAATAACCAGAAATCTGTAGCCTCCTTTTGCTCTGGTATTTTATTTAATTTACATGTTTAATCAATAATGTTTTATTATTAATGTTTAATGTTTTATGTATCATTTCTAACTGTCACTATGTCATGTTGTCACTTGTGGGCAGAGCACCAAGGCAAATTCCTTGTATGTGAATACTTGGCCAATAAATGTATTCATTCATTCATTCATCATTCATTCATCCCTCATTCTGGCAATGGAGGAGGCTCAGGACGGAAAGGTTAGCACTGAGAGGAGGTGTCTGGGACCGGGCGCCTGGCCTCAGCACAGAAGCGGACCTGAACCAAAGCATTAACTGTCCATTCCCTCCAGGGATGCAGTCTGACTCATTGAGTTACACCAGCACTTTGTGTTTTACTGAACGTTCCAGCATCTGCAGTTCCTTGTGTCTCTGTAAATTTGAGTGATTTGTGTACCAGGACACCGTGTACCTCTGAATCCCAACACCTTCCAGTCTACCACCATTAATAAAATCATAAAACAGTGCGCACATGGACAGGACCTTCAGTGCTCACAGTCTGTACTGAACATGTTGTCAAGTTAAACTAATCTCCTTGGCCCGCACGTGATCCATATCCTGCCAATCCCTGCATATGCATATGCCTATTTACAAAACCTCTTAAACACCGCTATCATACTGCCTCAAATACTCCCCTTAGCAATGCTTTCCCGCCACCCGCCACCCGCCACCCGCCACCCTCTGTTTTAAAAAAAGTGTGAATCTTCTTTAAACATTGCCCCTCTCACCTTAATCAATGCATTCTAGCCTTTGATATTTCCAAACTGGGAAAAGGATTCTCACTGTGTGTCCTCACCGTAACGCTCAATTTTATATACTTCTATCAGTCCTCTCCTTAATGTCTGATGTTTCACAGAAACAATCAAGTTTGTCCAACCTCTCCTTATTGCTAATGCCCTCCAATCCAGGCAGCATTCTGGTAAACCTCTTCTGTACCCTCTCCAAATTGCCCACATCCTTCCTGTAATGGAGTGACCAGAACTGCACTCAATACTCCATATGCGACCTGGCCAAAGTCTTATCAAGCTGCAACATAACTTCCTGACTCTTATACTCAATGCACCGATTGACAAAGGTAAGCACACCATATGTCTTCTTTACCATTCTAATTACTTGTGTTGCCACTTTCAGGGACCTATATATTTGGACCCTAAGATTACAATGTACATAAATGCTGTTAATTGTATTCATTCACCTTATATTCAACCCCTGAAGTGCAACACCTCTTACGTGCTTGGATTAAACCCCATCTGCCATTTCTGTAGGTGATCTATATTCCGTTGCATACTTTGACAGCTTTCCTCACAGTCTGCAACTCCATCAATGTTGGCGGCATCTGCAAACTTACTAGCCAACCCACCTACATTTACTTGCAAGCCATTAATATATATCACGAACAACTGAGGTCCTAGCACAGATCTTTGCTGAACTCCACTGGTCACAGACCTCCTGCCGCAGGTCAGCAGCATTGCTGGGGAATGAGGATAGTTGACGTTTGGGGTCGGGACCCTTTTAGAAACATAGAAAATATGTGCAGGAGTAGGTCATTCGGCCCCTTGAGCCAGCACTGCCATTCAATATAATCATGGCTGATCATCCAAATTTAATACCTCGTTCCGGCTTTTTCCCTACATCCCTTAATTCCCTTAGCCCTAAGAGCTAAATCTACCTCTCTCTTGAAAACTTCCAGTGAATTGGCCTCCACTGTGGCAGAGAATTCCACAGATTCACAACTCTGCGTGAAAGGTTTTTCCTCATTTCCATCCTAAATGGGCTACCCCTTAGTCTTAAACTGTGACCCTCTGGTCTGGACTCCCCCAACTTTGGGAACATTTTTCCTGCATCTACCCTGTCCAATCCTCTTAAGAATTTTATATTTCTATAAAATTCCCTCTCATCCTAAATTCCAGTGAATATAAGCCCAGTCGACCCATTCTTTCTTTTTATGTCAGTCCCACCATCCCTGGAATTAATCTGGTGAACCTATGCTGCACTCCCTCAATAGCAAGAATGTCCTTCCTCAAATTAGGAGACCAAAACTGCACACAATCCTCCAGGTGCGGCCTCACCAGGGCCCTGTACAACGGCAGTAGGACCTCCTTGCTCCTAAACTTAAATCCTCTCGCAATTAAGGCCAACATGCCATTGGCTTTCTTCACTGCCTCCTGTACCTGCATGCTCACTTTCCGTGACTGATGTACAAGAGCACCCAGGTCTCGTTGCACCTCCCCTTCTCCTAATCTGACACCATTCAGATACTAATCTGCCTTACTGTTCTTGCCACCAAAGTGGATAACCTCACATTTATCCACATTATACTGCATCTGCCATGCATCTGCTCACTCACCCAACCTATCCAAGTCACCCTGTAGCCTCATAGCATCCTCCTCACAACTCACACTGCCACCCAGCTTTATGTCATCCGCAAACTTGGAGATGTTACATTTAATTCCTCCGTCTAAATCATTAATTTATATTGTAAACAACTGGGGTCTCAGCACCGGGCCTTGTGGCAATGCCTTGTGGCATTTTCAGACAGATTACACAGGTGGGGGGAAAGAAAGTGGGAGAGCAGAGTGGTTGGACAAAACATGACAGGTCATCAACTTCTCTACCCTCATTGATCACCATCTTTACATTTTTTAACTAAATGGATGTTCTCAATTTTTTCCAAATTAAGTTCCATTTAACCCTTCGTGGTCTTGTCTTTATCCCCCCTAAGCGCCTCTATTACCTTCTACCACCTAAACTGCCATGCAGTTTTACATAATCAACAGACTTCAGCAATGCACTCTATTTTATCAGTTATTGTTATTCTGATGCAAAATATACACCACATAAGAGGTAAAGAACGATGTTTTCTTAAAATAAAAAAATCTGAAGATGCTGGAATTCTAAAACAGAAAATGCTGGTTATATTCAGCAGGCCAGGCCATGTCTGTGAGGTGACAATTTTCTCTCCTTAGGCTGAGTGGGGTACATGTGCCAATTTATGGTTTCAATACCAGATTTCAGAAACTTTGAGAAATGCTCTCGTGTGAAATCTCTTCTTTGGCATGTTCAAAGTTGAAAAGCCGTTTATAAAAATAAACCCTTTTTTACAAATCACCATTGCTTATTTCTTAACGAAACTCAGGAAGTGAGTTGGATGTGGCTTCCCCCAGTGATGGAAGGGAAAGTCTGATTAGAGCAGATTAAATTGTGCTATTTAAAATAAGATCCACCCAAATATACACTGCATTGGAATTTTTATTGTTGCATTGTTTTGCCCAAGTTGACTGTAGTTTAGTTGAAAGATACAGTATGAAAACAGGCCCTTCGACCCACCAAAGCCACACTGATCAATGATCACTCATTCACACTAGATCTTTTTTAACCCACTTTCTCATCCACAAGGAGTAGTAGGCACAATTTACAGATACCAATTAATCTATGAACCTACATGTCTTTGGGATGTGGGAAGAAATAGGAGCACCTGGTGGAAACCCACGTGTCAAAGAGGGAATGTGCAAACTCCACATTGACAGCACCTGAGGTCAGGATCGATCCCGGAACTCTGACGATGTGAAGCAGCAGCTCTACCAACTGCGCTACTGTACCGGTCTTGACAGTTATTATTCTATCTGATAAGACCTGGGTGTGGGAAGGTATCAAAGGAATACAATAAGACCTGGCACACAGCATTCTTTTTGCTCTTTCTGTCTTGAATTGCTGGATTTCAATGTAATTTTGATTGTAACTTTATTCTGAACCCCATCACAGACATTCCCTCCATTCAAGCCACCCAGTTCACTCTCAGTTCACTTTTTCAATTCTGATGATGAAGGGTCGTTGATCTGAAATGTCAACTTTCTTTCTCTCCCCACAGATGCTATAAGATCACCCTTCATCATTCTGCACTCCAGGGAATATTGTCCCAGTCCCATTTCCACAGGCTTGTGGGTGGAATTCCAGAATTGACACCCCTTTTCTATAAAGGAACAGTGATCTGTTTCCAAGTCAGGAGTTTCTGTGACTTGAAGAGAACCTGCAAATGCTGGGATCTCCATAAGCATCCCTTGGCCACAAACTATGGCTTGTGTTTGTTACATATTCCTCTCTAGCTCTAATCAGCATTGACAAAAACTGTGCAAAACATGATGCCAAGATAATTTAATTATTGCCTGCATGTGATCCATATCACTCCCTTCCCTGTAAATCTACCTGTGTGTCTAAAAGCTTCTTCAATGCCACTATTGTATCTGCCTCTACCACCATCCCCGGCAGTGCATTCCAGGTACCTACCACTGTCTGTGTTTAACTAAAACTTGTCCTTGTGTTCATTGTTCACAGTAAATCTGCATTTTTACCTAACTCATTTGGCCCTGCAACATATTATAAAACAATAGATTTTAATGCCATAATTTGAAGAAAATATATGCTTTCCTGAAGAATGCTTGAACTCAAATATATTCAGTCATGTGAGTTCTGTATTCCCTATCTCAAGTTTCAATCGACTCATAACACTTGTGGACTGTTGTGAACAATGGCTACTTGTGTAGACGTTGAATACATAAACGATTATGGTTGTATATAGGTTAAAGTTAATGGTGCTAGCATTTGGAGATTGGGAGTATTGTTCAAAGTCATGAGTTTGAACCTTATCATGTTGGCTGTGAAATTTAAGTTCATGTAATTAAATAAATCTTGAACAAAAAGGCATTATCCTTAACACTGGCTGTTGTAAAGCCTCAGCTGGTTTACCAGTGCCCTCCAGGGGGAAAAAAATCTTTTTTTTCAGCCATTACCATTAAATGTAGTTCATTCACAGTGCTCGCTGAGAAAGCTCTGAACAGGATTCAGAGGGAATTAACAGTAGACAATAAATGTGATCAAGATCATATGAATAAATAAAAAAATATATAACCACAGATATTACTACCTTTTTCATCACAGGGCACAAAGGAGAAAATTACACAAATATACAGGAACAGAGTTTGCTCCAATCAGCAGATATATTTTGAGATTGACTTCAGATGGTGGTAGTAAAACCAGTAAAATTCACCACCCACACATGCATTCTATAAACTGATGCAAGAGAGAGTGTTGCCTGTCAGATGCTGGAAGTTAAAGACATCTCACTCATTTTCCATTCCCATTTTATTGCAGCACATTAGTAAGTCATGCAAAGAAACAGGCACTTTGGCCCAACAAGTCTGCACCGAACGTTAAACTACCATTGGTGGTGGAAACAATATTTATGTTTATGCCAGTTTCTTAGCTTTAGATATTCACCAAGATAGTCAAACATGGTGCCAAGATAAATTAATGTATGCCTGCATGTCATCCACATCCCTCCATTCCCTGTATAGTCTACCTAAAAGTTGCATGTCTACCTAAAAGCTGCTTAAATGCCAGTATCGTGTCTGCCTCCACTGCCATCCTCAGCAGTGCGTTCCAGGTACCCAGTGTGTTTAAATGTCAACTTGTCCCGCACATCTCCTTTAAACTTTGTGCCTCTCACCATAAAGCTATGCCGTCTGTCTCTGACATTTCCATCCTGGGAGAAAGTTCCAACTATTTGTCCTATCTTGTCCTATCCCAGTTCGTTGGCCATATTTAAGAGGGAGTTGGATGTGGCCCTTGTGGCTGAAGGGATCAGGGGGTATGGAGAGAAGGCAGGTACAGGATACTGAGTTGGATGATCAGCCATGATCATATTGAATGGCGGTGCAGGCTCGAAGGGCCGAATGGCCTGCTCCTGCACCTAATTTCTATGTTTCTATGTTTCTATGCCTCTCTATCTACCCTCTTTTTGTATTTGAAAAATGACAATATTATTAAAAGCATTTTTCTTTTCCACAGCTGTGGACAGACTATCCAGTATCATCTCAACAGCCTCAACAGATGTGAACTTGGTCGAGCCTGAGCTCTCTGCGGATGAAAGCAACTTAAATGCCAAAGGATGCTGTGAGGACCAGGCAGAACATGGTGGGGATTCTACAGAGAAGAAGCAGGAGAAGTCAGAGACTTCTCCCCACAACAGGAACACATGTGACATCCCAGTCACAGACATTGACAACATTGTCAATGACCTCAATTCCACTGAGGAAGAAATTGCAAAATCATGGTGTCCAAATTCAAAAATGGATCATGATGTAACAATTGCCAATTCAGTAAAAACTACCAACAGCACAAATGATGTCAGCGGTAAATGTGATTCCTTAAACAGCATCAAGCAGGATATTCTTGATTATTCTGTTCTGAATTCGGTCAACACAGGCAAAGTATTTTCAGTGAACAAAACCTGCCTGACTAACTACTCCAGAAATCTAAGTACTGAGAGAGGGGGGAAATCATTAAGTTCAACAGATGTCATAGAAAATAATGAGCACCACTCCATGTATGCTGCTGCTGTGGATTCTGATTCAGAGACCGAATCTTCTGACAGCCCTCATGTATCTCATGATAAAATGGCAATGGCTCTGCCTGGAGATGTTGTTTTCAGTCAGTGTGAGAGCTTGAATGTTGCAGATTCGGATACTGAAGAGGTTGAAATCTGCTACCCACCCAGCGATCAATCTACCACCTCGGGGAAAACTGTGCCTCCTTTGCCAAATCAAAATAAGAATGATTTGCCACTAAATGAGATTGCAACAGAAGAAAGTAATGCGACAATATCTGTGGTCGGAAAAGCACACACATACCCATCCTCAACATCCTATAAAAATGGAGAGACCTTAACTGCTTCTGCACTAACGTGTGCTTTGGGTGAGGATCCAACAGAGATCACTGAATCACTGCCATTATCAGTCTCTACCAGGCCTTCCAAACAGATCAAATCTGAAAGCAATGCCCACCATTCTACCAATGATATAAATGAAGCACAAATCGAAATTCAGGAGTTCGATGCATCTTCCAAACAATATCCACCAAAAAATATGAATCATACCACAGATGTAACCAAGAATCATAATCCTCATAAACAAGGCAATTCTATTGAAGAAGTTGCCAGAGATCTTGTTGAAAAGTTAGTACACCATACTGATTCTGCCTTTTCTGTGTCTCAACTACCTTCTCAAACTTCTTTGAAATCGGGCAGAACAGACCATAATTTGTCTTCTTCCTTAGATGCCTTGAATCATACGAAAAACCTAGAAATTCCCAGTGCAAGTCTACAGTGTCAGCATCCAGTGCTCAAACCCAGGCTATCTGCTACAAATAAGTGTAACCAGGATGTTGTTGATGCAGCTTCATCTGTACCTTTTATCAATAAGGAGAGACAAGTGCTGTCAAGTACCGCCAAAAATTGTTGTCCTCAGCCACAAAGGTATCCTCTTAATCTATCCAAACAATCTTTAGCAACCCAAAATATGAACTATAAGGGGCAGAGTGAAAGTGGACCACCATCTCAAATGTATATCAGAGCTAAGCTTCAGGACAAATCCCACAAGTTCAATTCGGCACCAAAACTAAAAGGACTCAGCATTAAAAGTAAAATCAAAATCCCATTCGGAAATCTGTGAGAATGCATCAAAATCGTCAGATGGATCCAAAAATTCAGTGGCCATGCAGAAATGCCCTGAAAAGTCACCAGATATAGATCAGCTAGCATCAACACTCTTGACTAAAAGAGCTTCATTAATATGTGATTTAAATAACCAGAGTGAGAAAAATCTACCTGAAATGAATCAAGAGAAGAAATTAGTAACATTCCTGCATATTCTTCAGGAGAACAGATTTCAATGCACTTGACAACAGACACTGGCCTCCAAACAAGGCAGCAAAATCAAGATGTAACTAAGTTATCTGATGTCACCAAAACCAACTTAAGCAATGAAAGGCAAAAACAAGGAATAAAAGAAGAATCTAGATTCCAAAAAGAGCTTGAATTACAGATACCATTAGACCAGAAGCAAAAAGACAAAACACCTAAAGAAATGCTCCATATTATCAGGAAAAATGCATGGGTTAAAAGTTCTCCCAATTCATTTGGAGAGTCAGGAAATTCTGAAAATGAGAACAGTGTACAAGCGAGCCAGGAAAGATCCACTGAAATGTACGTCACACCTGTGGCTGAATTGAGGCATTGTGCGAAGCAAAACGTGGTCAATAAAAACTCTGAGAAATTATCACAAGGGGCACAGAAAGTAATCGATAAACAAGTACAAGGCAGAAAGTCAGAGGGGCAATTGATACCCACAGGACCAAAACATTTGAAAGATTCTCCTGATCACTCTTTGTGTAATAACTTAGAAGATGATCAGGAAAGCATAGCAACACAACGTAGCTTTATAGAATTAAAACTAACATCACCATCCCTGGAAAGGAAAGATGTTAATAGTGTGGCCACCTCTTCAGAACGCTTAGATCACAAGCCGCCTAAATTCCCCTTAATGCTGGATAATGCACAGAAACCAAAGAAAGCCCCAAAGCCTCCCATGATGTTAGAGCAGACATCTGAAGGGCTAAATAGTGAGGGTACAAATGTTGTTAAAAGTCCATCTGACCATACAATCAAAGCTGCTCAAAAACAACCCCCACCACTGGATAGACAGGTAAAATCATTTGAGACTTTGCAATTACACAATGTGGTTAAATATCCAGAAAATATTCAACCAAAAATTGAAGTAACTGGGTCCTTAAGGAAATCTTTGAGTGAAGAGAAGCACTCCAGCACTGATTTTTTCTTCTATCAAAGAGACAAGGGCAAGTCAACCATGGGATGTTTTACCAATGAATTGAATTGTCCACCAGAGAGTGGCTCTTTTTCTGTTAAACAGAGAATTAAATCTTTTGAAAGCCTGGCTAGCTTTGACAAACCTGTTATCAGGAAAATAGATGCACACTTATTTGCCTCATCCTGTGTTAATTGCAATGCGTGTTCCTATGGTAAGCCAGCAATAGGACGGCGAATATCGGGGAGCGCCATCCCTTTAATGACATCCAACATTTCACTGAGTCGGGATTTTGATGCATCACGTGTACTAAGACGTAGTCTGAGTTCTTATACTGAAGGTACCTCTGAAGTTGCCTTTACATCGATGCAATTAGAAAAGGCTCCATCGACCTTAGCTTTACAGAGCTTTGAAACAAACTGCTCTGAGAGCATTGCCAAGGAGCTTAAAAAGTCCAGTGAATGTGGCACCAGCAATGAAACGTCTCAAGAGCAGGATTTAAATGCAAGCAAGATTAACAATTCTAAAGGCAGGTCATCGGTCAAGCACCGACCAAACTCTTTGTCTCGCTCCAAGCTACGGGAGCTTAGAGCTCTAAGCATGCCAGACCTTGACAAACTGTGCAGTGATTATTCTACTGATCCAATGGCCCACAGCTTTAAAACTGAACTGGAGATTAAGCCAAGAAAGTCTATTGGTCCCAGTGCTGAAAGTCTCACAAATATTTCCTCTGGAACCTCTTGTGCTACTAATGGGTCTGGTTTAGTGAAAATTTATAGATCTGGAATTTCGAGCTCAAGGTCAAAGAGCACCTGGAAAAGTAGCACTGGAACTCTGGATTCTTGGTCTGATGATGAATCGACAAACAGCAGGAAGCTGTCTGAAAATAAAGGGAAAAGTTGGTCTGTCAGGTTAGTAACTATCAGCTGTATATGAAGAATTACATTAATTTCAGAGTGCCATGTGATCTGTCATTAATCTCTAACTGTAAAGAACAGACAAGAGTCTAGGAAAACAATTGTAAATCAAAGAACTGATGGTTCTGGAAATTTGAAATAAGAACAGAAAATGGTGAAAACACTCAGCTGGCCAGGTGAAGGGTCTCTGGCCTTTAACATGAACTCAGTTTTGCTTTAAATTGATGCTGTCTCAGCCCCTGAGCATTTACAGCATTTTCTGTCTTTATTTTAGTACAGAAATACATGTTTAAACAATCTAAATAACACTTCCAGATTCTCCAGTAACTTGTGTTTTCCGAGCCTGTTGATCAAATTCCCTTGACTTGTTTCATTTTGGGTAAACCCGTTATAAACTTATTAAAACTCAGAGCTGGCCTTGGAAACCTTGGCATTGGTCTTTTTCTTCGCACAGCATACCTTATCATTGCCAATTATAAATCAGTAATTCTGGCATTGTGTAATCATTCTAAAAATAGTATTTAGATTCACTCCCTAGACATAGAGTAATACAGCATGGAAACAGACCCTTCAGCCCAACTCGTCCATGTCAACCAAGATGCCCATCTAAGCTAGTCTCATTTGCCTGTGTTTGGCCTATGGCCCCTGATCCTTGCCTATCTATAAACCTATCCAGAGTTCTTTTAAATGTTGTATCAACCGCTTCAACTACTTCATTTGGCAGTAGTTGTCCTTTTGGTCACTCTTAAATCTTACCACTCTCATCTTAAAACGATGCCTTCTAGTTCTTGAATCTTCTCTACACTCTTTCCAGCTCAATGACATCTTTCTTTTCGCAGGGTGAACAAAACTGAACACAATACTCCAAATGCACCCTCACCAACATTTTGCACAACTGTGATATAATGTCCCAACTTCTATACTCATACCCTGCTGGATGAAGGCTAATGTTCCAGACACCTTCTTGACCACCCTATCTATCTGTGATGCCACTTTCAGGAAAGTGTGTACCCACATTCCTGGATTCCTCTGCTCTACAACACTGCCCAGAGCCCCACCATTCATTGTGACCGTCCTGCCCTGGTTTGACTTCCCAAAGTGCAACACATCACGCTTATCTGCATTAAACTCCATTAGCCATTCCTCAGCCTACTTGCTGATCAAGATTCTGCTGTGATTTTTGATAACCATCTTGACAATCTGTAATACCACCCACTTTAATGTTATCTGCCAACTTATTAATCATGCGTTGTACATTTTCATCCAAATTGTTGATATAAACCACAAACAGCAATGGGCCTAGCACCAATCCCTGATACACACCACGAGACACAGACCTCCAATCCAAAAATCAACCTTCCACCTTCCTCTGCTTTCTTCCATGAAGTCAATTCTGTATCCAGTTTCTCTCCCAGCATCTCGTGTGCCCTAACCTTCCATAGCAGCCTACTATGCAGAACCTTATCAAAGTCCTTGTTGAAGGTCCACGTCTATGGCTTTGCTCTAGTCTACCATTTTGGTTACTACCTCAATTTTGGATGGTACAATCTCCAACGTTCAAAACCGTGCTGACATTCCCTTATCGGACTCTATCTATGAAAATGCACATTTATCCTATCCCACTTATAATGTATATAGAAAAGAATGTAGAAACGTGATGGATAGAAATGAGCTGCCAGAGGAGGCAGTTGAGACAGGTACTATAACAAAATTTAGTTTAGTTTAGAGCTAGAGATACAGTTCCCTTCAGCCCACCCAGCAATCCCCATACACTAGCACTCTCCTACACACTAGGGACCATTACCCAACTAACCTACAACCAGTAGGAAAGAACTGCAGATGCTGGTGTAACTCAGCTGGACAGGCAGCATCTCTGGAGAGAAGGAATGGGTGACGTTTCGGGTCGAGACTGAGGAACGTCACCCATTCCTTCTCTCCAGAGATGCTGCCTGTCCCGCTGAGTTAAGGGGCTGTCCCACTCCAGCCTCCTAATCCGCGAGATCTGGCAAGTTTGCCCTCGACATACTCGCAGCATGGTCGACACGAGGTCCTCGGAGGTCTTTGTAACTCTCCTTCATGCTCGGGGGTAGTCCCTGAGTACTGAGTACTCGAGGCCTCAGCTAGGTCGCGGTGTATTTTTCAACATGTTGAAAAATGCCCGTGAGTAAAAAAATGGTCGCCATGGATAAAATTGATAGTTTTTATCTCGTAGGCTTAGTCGTAGTAGATCGGCATGTTAGTCATAGGTGTAATCGAGGGTAATTGAAGGTCAAAGGTAGTTGTAGATAGTCTTCAGCATAGTCGAAGGAGATTGAAGGTCATCTTCACTCTCCACTATTCGGAGTCTAATTTTCCCGAAGCTAGTCGAAGCTAGTTGAAGGAGGTCTTCAACATGACATTTTTTCAAACTCTTCTAAACTCCTGAATGAGTTCGCTGCAGTGGGACTACCTACAAATGAGTACGTCTTTGGAATGTGGGAGGAAACTGGAGCGCCCGGGGAAAACCCACGTGGTCTTGGGGAGAACATACAAAATCTGTACGCCCATAGTCAGGATCTCTGGCGCTGTAAGGCAGCAACTCTACCGCTGCGCCATCATGCTGCCCTTTAAAAGACATTTGGACCGTACGTGGATAGGAAAGGTTTGGAGGACTATGGGCCAAATGCAGGCAGATGCGGCTTGCATGCATGAGGTATATTGGTGCACATGGACAAGCTGGGTCGAAGGGCCCGTTTCTCTGCTGTATGACTCAACGACTCTGTGAGTGCTGCCACTTTAAATGAAACTCATTTCTCTTACTTAAATTGTAAAAGGTGAAGACAGATATTCATAAAATGTAGAATTATTTTTCAGGGAGCCTCTATTCCCTGCTTATCAGACCACCAGCGGCGCCGGGGAGATGGCAGCCCTGCCGGCAGTCCGTACGTTTTTTCAGATTTTTGTTATTTTTAGCGTTTGTTTAAAGTTTGTTTTAATGTACTTCGGTTTGTTTTATGTGGGGGGAGGGGATCGGGGATCGGTGGAAACTTTTTTTCAAGTTCCTACCTTCCTGGAGATGAGATCAATTTTTGGATCACATTCTCCGGGCTCTACGGCCTACCATCGCTGGAGCTGGAAGCCTCCTCGGATTGTCATGAGCCCCACCGCGGGACGGGGACTTAATATCGGAGCGGATCCCTTGCCTGGGATCGCTCCCACCGCGGCCTGCGGATTTATCATCAAGGGCTCGCAATCTCGGGAGAGGCTAGTCAGGAGCTCCAAAGCCGCAGAAGGTTCGACCAGCCCCGACGCGAGGTTCGATCGCCCGGCGCGGGGGAGCTGACAATCCCCCGATGCAGGAGCTGAATGCCGCGACGCAGAGGGCCCGAGGCCTCCGGCTACGGGGTCAAGATCATCCCGTCAACAGAAGGACTTGAACTTTATTTCGCCTTCCATCACAGTGAGGAATGTGTAGGAGTCACTGTGGTGGATGTTCATGTTAAAATGTGTTTTTGAGTCTTGCTTTTAATTGTATGACTGACCTGGCCAGTGAAATTCCTCGTATGTTGCAAAACATACTTGGCGAATAAATTGTGATTCTGATTCTGATTAGTCTTGAATAACCAACTGTACCTCTTTGTGGGGATAGAGTTCGGGCTACTACTTTGCATCTCCACCGAGCAACATTTCTTAGGCAGGGAATTGGTGGAGAATTAGCCAGGAAACAGCAACCTGTCAGTCCAGGTTATGTTACTTTTCCATTTAAATGCACTGTGCTGCTGTTAGGATAAGATACCTCTGGGAAAGCATTATATTCTTGGGCAGTTTTGTAACTGATTAATGACATACTTAATCCTTCAAACTATGTCTTTCAGCCTTGAAGATTTATCTCATTCCATCCTGGAGAAACAAAAAGCACAGGTGGTTTTGTCCTTACTAATGGCTAAAGCTGACATCACAAAAATAATGCAGGAAGCCGAGACTGCAGCTGAGGTGAGCAGCTATACAAATTGCCAAAAGTAAGGGCTTGAGGCAAACGTGCAGGTTTCTGCTTGTTTCTGTCGTTTTGTAACAGATGCATGTCATCAGCGGGTTAAGCAACATCGCTGGAGAACATGGATAGGTGACGTTTCAGGGCTGGACCCGGAACATCACCTATCCATGTTCTCCATAGATTCTGCCTGACCCGCAGAGTTACTCCAGAACGTTGTGTCCTGTGTAAACTGGCATCTGCAGTTCCTTGCTTCTAGATACAGGTCTTCCCCGAGTTACGAATGTCCAACTAATGGGCATATAGATGAGCATTGGAGAGACCGGCAAGGATGGATTAGCCAGCTGCTGCAGACTGCTGGGTGGGAATGGGGCATTTCCACATGCCTCCCCACACCCATCCCCCAACCCTGAATAACCAGGGTTGTAGGAAGGAACTGCAGATGTTGGTTTAAACCAAAGGTAGACACAATTTGGAGTAACTCAGCAGGACAAGCAGCATCTCTGGATAGAAGGAATGGGTGACGTTTCGGCTCGAGTCTGAAGAAAGGTCTCATCCCGAAACGGCACCCATTCCTTCTATCCAGAGATGCTGCATGTCCCGTTGAGGTACTCAAACAGCAATCAGGGGCTGGGTTGAGCCCGGCAGAGCTGGGAGCGCTGAGCAGCTTACTCAGTTCGCTCGCTTACCGAGTCAGTGAAGCCGACTGGGGAACACTATTCCCTTGCCTGCTTGCTCTCCGTCACAGCTATTTTTGTGATCCGCTCCCTTGCACTGTTTTATGTTCACTTCTGACACAAACAGTTTGAGTTACAAACCGTTCTCAGGAATGGAACTCTTTCATAACTTGCGGACTTCCTTTACACTTAATCCATCTGCCAAGCCCTGAATTATTGCGTTGAAATCTACAGAGCAAGATGTACATCAGGGTGCCCTTGCACTTGCACTTGAAGAGTGTCTCTGGATTGACATTGTTGTTTCAACCAAAGCTTTGGAATGCAGATAATGGAAGCCATTTTGCATGTTTCTGCGCCATTACTATTCCACTGTCTATTAGAATATATATTGTACATTGGATCAAAATGTAGAAACAAGGATGCTGGTTTACAAAAGAAAAGATCCAAAGTGCTGGCGTAACTCAGTGAGTCAGGCAGCATCCCTGGATAACATGGATAGGTGGTGCTTCGGATCGGGTCAGTTCTTGCTATCTGACAGTTTTATGCAGAGCAGCAATGTAAGTTCCCTAGAGTATTTGTTTTTATTCAAACAGATTTTGAGATCCCTTCTGTTGTAATGTGACACACCACTGAGTGAAGTTCATTCTGTCCCCCCGACAATGGCCTGACCCCATCCCTGAATATCATGTCAATGGTGCACATTCCCTTCGTGCAGCAAAGTTGATATCTGGCCGCTGGCTGTGTTACGTTTGTGTAACAATAGTTCAGTGGGTAGTTCAATCTTACAGCAGTTTAAGCTTCAGTCAGTCTCATAACTATTCCTACTGTGTAATCAAGTTAGCTTCTAAGGCATTGTCTGGCTAAAGATTTATTCAGCCCAGCGGATAAAGAACGGAATGCCATAGCACATCTGTAACACTTTAGAGTCCTGGTGGTAGACCCAACAACAGTAGCACACCAGCAACCTAGTTCTTTGTTTTGGGGCACAAATGCACTGAGACTTGGACTAAATTGATGCAAATAAATCTTTGCAAAAGATTATTACAAAGGAATGGTATGTAAAGTGCATTTTAACTGGAGTGAAGCCCAGATCATGGTGATCACAGATCTGTGTATGACTCGATTGGCTTACTTTCTTTTTGATTGTATCAACTATGCGAATGAAATTACACAATACGGATTCCCATGATTATTGCTTGATTAACCACGGTTCAGATTTTCTGAAAATTACTGATATTAAGAACTGACATTTAAGTAGAATGAAAGATAAACACAAAAAGCTGGAGTAACTCAGAAGATCAGACGGAATCTCTGAAGAAAAGAGAAATAAGGGGCTCGACCTGAAAAGTCACCTTTTCCTTTTCTCCAGAGATGCTGTCTGACCCGCTGAGTTACTCCAACCTTTTGTGTTTATCTTTGGTTTAAACCAGGATCTGCAATTCCTTCCTGCACATTTAAGTAGAATCATCGTGCCATAGTGAAACCATGCACCCTATTTCCCATCCACTGCATAATGAGTAGTACCCTCGTGATGAGGCCACATCACTTGTACAAGGTGTGGAAATGCTACTTCCAGCTGAAGTATTGTATCAAGGCACAACTTTGATTACCTGCATTTGATGTAAGCAGATTGGCAACAGAATTAATGTTACTGAGTGGAAAATTGGAATTGCTGTGAATCACATATTTAAACTTGTCTGCTCAGATATACAGATGGCAGTCCAGTCATGCAAGACTCCATGCGAGACATGTTCACTGATGTCAGTCCTTCTTATTAATATTTTCTGCACTAGGAATGAAATTTGCCAAGTTTGTTGTGATTATCTCAGCAGATGGATTAATCTTTCACTGTTAAACTTTACTCTGTAACACAGGATTCAAGTTAATTTTCAACATTTTCTCCAGCTAAATTTTGTAGGGAATGAAATCATATAAATAGTTTTTTGCAGTTACGCTTAGATCCAAGAATGATTATTAAAACTGAGGTGATGTGGGTTACAGTAGCTTAAAGGAAACCTTTATCTGGAAGGCCCATACAAAATAACAAAGCAAGATTAAGGAGAATGAAGGAAGGACCTAAATACTGGTTTGAAACATTATAATATATTTTAGATAGTTGGAAATGGACAGTGTCTCGCAGGGTTCTGCTCAAGAACTGTGTGCATTCAACCGATGCAGTAGTTGTTGGATTGTAGGTTGGAGCAATTATTCCATGGATAATTAGTCCAGAATGAAATGTGGCTACAGTTGGCAGCAATGCTTCTGTAGCTTCATACATTGAATGTTGCTGCTTTCAGGCATCCCTAGCAATTAATTAAAAGCATTGTGGTCTAACCTGGCAACAGTGGAAAATGGACACCAAATGATCTAATTTCTGAGGCAAGTTATTTGTAGCAGTTGAGTGATTTTGCAGAGGGTGATACATTTGTGAAAGAAAGCGCAAGACACTTCAAATTGCGCAGGCTGGAGTCTGTGGGATGCTTTATCACAGTAACAATTTCCCCATACATAGTTCCTTTAATGTAGCAAAAGGTTTCCAGGGATGGTTTGCGGGAGTGTTGCCAAATAACAATTTGTACAAAGATTGAGCAAAAGACAAAGTGCTGGAGGAACTCAGCATGCCAGGCGGCATCTGTGGGGGGAAATGGACAGATGACATTTCAGACCAGGATCCCTTTTCATACTGATAGAGTAGAGGGGGGATAACTAGTAAAAGAAGTGAGAGAAAGGGGCCGGGAAAAACTGGGAAGTGAGAGGTGGATATGGGTGAGAAAGGGTAATTGGCAGATGGGTGGAATGATAACAAAATCCAGAAATGGCAAAAATGTTGCTGGATAAGGAACGAAGGAGAGAAGTGAAACACAAAGCAAGAAAGAGAGAGAGAGAGAGATGGTGGGTGGAATGGAACATGTGGGTGGTGAGTTTTCAGCCCCCTTACAAAGATATGTGTAAACAACGGGTTGGTTTTCTGATGCAATGTAAAAGGGAGGTGGAGAGATTTTGTGACAGAATATCAGAGCTTAGGACCTTGGTATAACTATTAATGGTAGAGTAATTTCATTCAAGGCTGTGCAAAATTGGAGGGATGGATATTTTTCATACCAAAATATGCTGAAGGAGATGAAGGGTGAAACTATTGTCAGTGCTTTTGTCAGATGAGGGTTTTCAAGTTGAGGTATTGGTTAACTGAAACCAAACACTTGGGTGATGATGGAAGTGATTCAATGCAGGTTAGGACACAGGCAGGAAGACTTTGAATGACTCCAGGTTGGAGAGAAGAATAAGGGAATTCAGCAAGTAATGTATTTGGATAATTAATAATTAGATCTGGATCTAGAAAAGAGACAGATGGGAAGTTACAGATGGACCTCTTTGATGTCTCTCAGACTATCCTTGATCGGACTTTGCTGGCTTTACATTGTACTAAACGTTATTCCCTTATCACGTATCTATATACTGTATATGGATTGATTGTAATCATGTCTTTCTGTTGACTGGTTAGCATGCAACAAAAAGCTTTTCACTGTACCTCGGTACATGTGCCAATAACCTAAGCTGACACTGAGAGTTTTCACAACAGTTGAGTGAAGACGTGTGTTTGGTAATTTGCTGTTATGCAGAAGGAAATAGGCTGATGTGGGATGCTACATCCCCTGGTCAGATATAATACCAACAGTCTCCTTTAGTTTCAGGTACCAGCAAGGAAAATAGCGCCAGTTCTAGGCAATGGAATTTTGTTAAAGACCAAGGGTGATGTCACTGTTTTTCCTGATATTTAGCTGGAGGAGATTCCTGCCCTTTCATTCCGGGAGATTGCACAATACTCCCTCAACGTCAGAGGTTGGATAAACAGTCTGACGCTGAGGGAGTGTCGAGGATTCACGAGAGGTTGTGATGAGGTAGAGCTGGGTGTCATCAGCGTACTACCATCGCAGTGTTGCCTAGGGGCAACATAAAGTTGAGAAATGGGAAGAGACAAAGTATTGCTCTTTACACACCCTAAGAGAATCTTCTGCATGAGGGAAGAGAAGCTATTACTGGTGACCTTTGTAACTTCCACTGATAAGAATGGAACCAAATACATAAATTGTGGTCCAACTAGATCAAGGGTTCCCAACCTGGGGTAAATGTACCCCCCGGGGGTATATTTCACCTAGCCAGGGGGTACATTTGTTGATTCTGGATTTGTACATATTTTTTCTCATTGACTGACTGTGTTTGGTTCTGGTATACCAGTATCTGTTCATCATTAGTTGTTCATAAATAAGTGAAATAACATTGTTATGTGCTATTGAAGGACCTGTCCCACTTGGGGGGACAATGGGGGGAAGGTTGCAGCCAACAACCTTCTCAGCTGATCGGATGTGCGCTGCAGCCTCCGGATGTCGTGCTTGGTGGCTGAGCCAAACCAGACCATGATGGAGAAGGTGAGGCAGCATCCCATTCCTTCTCTCCAGAGATGCTGCCTGTCCCGCTGAGTTGCTCCAGCATTTTGTGTCTACCATTGGGTTATATGCTAACCAAGCAGAATATGAGGTGCTGTTCCTCCAGTGTCCTTGTGGCCTCACTCTGGCAATGGAGGAGACCCAGGAGAGAGAGATCAGAATGAGAATGCAAAAAGGAGATAAAATTGTCACATTTCAAGTTAATGACCATTCACCAGAATTGATTTTCGTACTGACATTCTTCTTACATACAGGCTTTATTTTGTTCACCTTGTAGCTGAGTTTTCAAAATGAAAATCTTTTTGCCTCCTTCAACCATCATCACAGGACGTTTAGACAAAGAATACGAGGGAGGAAAAACAACATTTGTTAACAATGTTCTTCCTTGAATTGATTTAATGGAATTCCTAGATTAGCACTTGTTTACATTAAGGGAAAACATTGCATTGTTTTATAATATAAAATTCAGTGAATTCTGTTTTCTTTTCTTGTTATCCCATGAGAACAGAATAAAGGGGACGTTTATATCATAGTGTTGGACAAAGATGAAGGTGCTGGACTTGGTTTCAGTGTCGCAGGAGGTGTGGACCAGGAGCATAAATCGGTCACTGTAAGTGTTTGTTTGAACAGGAGATTTGCTTTAAAAACAACCTGTTTCATGGGCTGCAGAACCGGGGAGGGGGGGGGGGGGGGGGGGGGGGGGGGGGCTGCAGCACACCCCACATTTTTGACTAGACATGTTTCAATGTCTCCAGCTTTGGATGAGGCGCTGCTGTGCTCTGGGCAACTTGGTTGTGGGTGTGAGCAGATGCAGATGGGGAGCTGCAGCTCTGGCCATGGAGCAGCCTCAGTGCAAGAGACCCAGGCCGTTGGAGGCATCGGAATGAGACGAATTCGCCCAGGTGACCGGCGTCTCGGTGCTGGAGGAGGGTATGGGCTCAGCAGGACCCCTCCAGGGATGGCAGCTATAGAAAAAGGGAGGGCTGGGGTGGCTCAGTGGGAGCTCGACTTTTCTGGTCGAGATCCTTCTGCAGATAATCACAAGTACTCTCACCGACGAGAGTCCAGTTCAGTCTGAAAAAGAGCAGAGTTACTCCAGCTGTATGCAAGAGTTAAATAAAAAACAGAGTTCTGGAGGAACTCAGCATCGGAATGGATTACGAGTTGTTTCGGGCCAGGGTTCTTCTTCAATCTGCAGATCAAAGATACTAGAGCGGATACTAGTATCTTTGCTGCAGATCAGGCATGCGATTTAAATCGTAATTTCGATTTTATTGTTTTCCTATTTTTATTTTTTTGCGCCCGATTATTTGGTGGGACTGTCTCTAAGGGGGTTGCGTCCAATCACCGACCAGCTACCCTTAAAATTCCCGGAGTCACTTGGCAGCCAATCAGACAGTCTCCTACGGTAGTGAGTGTGTCTGTGTGTGTGAAGTGTGTCTGTGTGTGTGTGAGTGTGTCTGTGTGTGCGCAACATATCAAGACATATTGATAATGAACTCGTTCATCCAGTCTTTCAATAGAGCATTTTCAATGGTGAGTTAATACATGTTTATGTAATACCAACTAATGCATCGCTTGCCTGTGGGAGCCGCGCTTGCCATCATGCAGAAAAAAAATTGCTTCGCGCAAAAAATTACTGATTTTGTCTCCAAATTACTGATTTTTAGCCTTATGATTACTGATTTGTGCTCTGGAAGGTTGGCATCTCTGGATAGTGGCCTTCCAATGGAGGTGGTTGGAGAAAGCATCCTGCTTGCCTGCTAGATTTTCACTTACTGTAAGTGCAGGAAAAATGTTCCCGATGTTGGGGGAGTCCAGAACTAGGGGTCACAGTTTAAGAATAAGAATTTGTGGAATTCTCTGCCACAGAAGGCAGTGGAGGCCAATTCACTGGATGTGTTCAAGAGAGAGTTACATTTAACTTGGGGCTAGCGAAATCAAGGGATATGGGGAAAAAACAGGAAAGGTGTACTGATTTTAGATGAACAGCCATGATCATATTGAATGGCAGTGCTGGCTCGAAGGGCTGAATGACCTATTCCTGCACCTATTTTCTATGTTTCTATGCTTGAGTACATGGCAATAAAACTCGACCACTTGATTTTGAAGCATTCATGCATGGTGGAGGTATAATGTAGTCATAGAGTGATACAGTGTGAAAACAGGCCCTTCTGCCCAACTAGCCAACACCCGCCAACATGTCCCAGCTACACTACCTGCTTTTGGTTCATATCCCCCCAAACCTGTCCTATCCATGTATCAATCCAACTGTTACAAATGTTGGGATAGTCCCTGCCTCAACTACCTCCTCTGGCAGCTTGTTCCATACACCCACCAACCTTTGTGTGGAAAAAGTTACCCCTCAGATTCCTATGTTTAAAAAGGAACTGCAGATGCTGGAAAATCAAAGGTAGACAAAAATGCTGGAGAAACTCAGCATCTATGGAGCGAAGAAAATAGGCAACGTTTTGGGTCGAGACCCTTCAAGGGTCCAGCATTTTTGTCTACCTCAGATTCCTACGAAATCTTTTTCCCTTCACCTTAAATCTGTCCTCTGGTCCTCAATTCACCTCTCAGGCAAGAGACTCAGTGCATCGAAATGTTTAAAAAAGTAACATTTACACAAACATATACATATAAAGTGTGATTCTGATTCTGAAACATATACCCCCTTTATTAATGTCATGGTTTGATGATTCTAAATTCAAATCAAAATGAAATATACGTCAAAAGGAGAACGCATACTTTCAAAAAAATTTCCCCGAGCAAACATAATTTGTATGACTTTGCAAAATAAGGAAATGTTATGATTATTTCTTGTCCCTGTTTCCAACTACCAAAAAAAAAAAAATAGCACTTGAAATTATAACACATTTAAAAGTTATTTTGTCAATTTTTCTGTACCGTGGAAGGCACTGGCGCCGATCCAGGGGGGGATGGGGGATATATGAGGTGGGGGATGGCCTGGATTATTATACCCCAGTTTTTGGAGCTCGAGCAATAACATAAATAATAATCACCTGCTCCTTTCTCTCATGTAAGCCCTACATTATCTTAAAAATACTTCAAACAAAAAACATTGAAATCATACTTCTACGTTGCACTAAAATATGATTTTAATACATCAAATTTCAAAATGTCCCTACCGTGGGAGGGGGCGCGCCCTTCTCCCACACCCTCCCCCCTATCGGTCGCTCCACTCCCTCACCGGGTACCCCCAAGGCCAGTGATCAGTGATCGCTCAGCTCCCCCCGCTTACAAAAACACTCCGTGGCCCCCTGTGTTTATTACTCAAACATTTTTTGTATCAGAAATCCAATATAAAGAGTTCCCTGTGAACAATTGCTACATGGCATCAACTGGTGCCATCTACAGGATTACAAATACATTTCTCTGGAAAGAGTTAGTGAAGGGATTATGACTAAAAATGATTTGATAAATTGACAAAATAATGACAAGAAATCGTGAGAGCAAAACATTTGTGGACAGGTGGAATGTTGTTAGTTGCAAGACTTATAGAGGTTGCATTTGGATGAGACACTCAACATACCTAGGTTTAGATATCAACGGTTCAATAGGACTTTATTGTCACGTGTACATGTACCTTTGCATACAGATCAGTGACAAATATTCTTCACATTAGGCACATTCATACTAAGTATAAGTGTGCAATACAGTAGCCCACATTGAGTTTGTACACGAGTCGCCCCGTGTAGTCTTAGACAATAGACCATAGATTCCTGCTTTAGTTCTGCCACCCAGGTAGGTAGAGTAACTAGAATCAGAATAAATTTTATTGGCCAAGTATGTAGACAATAGACAATAGGTGTAGGAGTAGGCCATTCGACCCTTCGAGCCAGCACCACCATTCAATGTGATCATGGCTGATCATCCCCAATCAGTACCCCATTCCTGCCTTCTCCCCATATCCCCTGACTCCTCTATCTTTAAGAGCCCAATCTAGCTCTCTCTTGAAAGTATCCACAGAACCGGCCTCCACCGCCCTCTGATTTTTTTTTTAATGTTGACCATTAGGCACCCTTTTACACTAATCACACTTTTTAATCTCCCCCCACATTCACATCAACATTCCCCTGATTCTACCATTCACCAATTCGCCTGCACACTAGGAAAGTTTATAGTGGCCAAATAACCAACCCACCCTCATGCCTCTGAAATATTGGAAGAGACCAGAGCACCTGGTAGAAAGCTATGCAAGAACATGCAAACTCCATACAGACAGCACCTAAGGCAGCTGCAGCTGTGAGATGGCAGGTCTGCTCAGTACGCAAATGCCTCACCACATTCATCACTAACAATGATATTTCATAGATTCAGTAATTTCCCATTTGAATTGAATTGAATACATTTTATTAGCCAAGCATGTATACATACAAGGAATTTGCCGTGGTGCTTTGCTCGCAAGGATAACAACATGGTATACAATAGACAGTTAAAAATAAAACATTAAAATTGAAACATGTGAAGAGCACAAGGAGGCTACCGACATTTAACTGTTGAGTGGAGCTGCTGCTCGTGGAAAAAAAGCTGTTTTTATGTCTGGCTGTAGCGGCTTTGACAATCCGGAGTCGCCTCCCCGAGGGAAGTGCTTCAAAAAGTGTGTGGCCAGGGTGAGAGGAGTCAGAGATGATCTTACCCACTCGATTCCTGGCCCTTGCAGTGTACAGTTCATCAATGGGGGGAAGGTTGCCGCCAACAACCTTCTCGGCTAAATGAACGATGCGCTGCAGCCTCCGGGTGTCGTGCTCGGTGGCTGAGCCAAACCAGACCATGATGGAGAAGGTGAGGACAGACTCTATGATGGCAGTATAAAACTGGACCATCATTGCCTGTGGCAGATTGTGTTTCCTCAGCTGCAGGAAGTACATCCTCTGTGGAGCCTTTTTGATTGTGGAGTCGATGGTGGCCTCCCGTTTTAGGTCCTTGGAGATGATGGTTCCAAGGAACTTAAAAGACTCCACAGATGTGACTGTGGAGATGTTGATGGTGAGTGGGGGGAGGGGAGCTCTCCTAAAGTCTTAAGAGCATTGAGCTCCAGGTGGTTGCGATGACACCAGGATGTAGGCAGTCACTTCCTGTCTGTAGGCAGATTCCTCCCCATCATGGATCAGTCGAATCAGACTTCAATTAATAGGAAAAAAGCCAGTAAAACATCAAGAAATGAAAGATTCCTGTGATTCCAGGGAACATAGACAGTTGTTTTGAGGGAGAGATAGTCATACGGTACAGAAACGGGCCCTTCATCCCAACTTACCCATGCCAACCAAGATGCCCCTTCTACACTCGTCCCACCTGCCCACGTTTGGCCAATATCCTTCTAAACCTTTCCTATCCATGTTCCTATCCAAATGCCTTTTAAATGTTGTTATGGTACATAGATAGATGCTTGCTTTGTTTATTTCCTAAACTAGTGACGATTATATTATTTAATAGGTACAAGTAATTGATAAGTATCTCATTACATATTTTAGAGCTGATCTTTAATAATTCAAAAGTTTCAATATACTCTTAAGACTTCAATAATCTGCTATCTGACTATTTGGAAATCCTGACGGATTGGCATCAGGTTCACCAGGCCCATACTTCCCAGCCTCCCTTTCAACACACTGGGGACCCAGTGTTCATCGTCCCTTTTGTGCACAGGAACCCTGGTTCCCACACTCCCTGTGTCACCAGGGCCTCGGTTCCTATACTCCGTTTTGTACGCTGGGGTTCGGGCTCCCATACACCTACACACACACTGGGGCTCTGGTCCTCATGCTCCTTTTCACACACGGGAGACCCTGTTCCCTCCTTCCCTTTCATACACTGGGGTCTCAGTTCCCACCATCCCTTTCACACAATGAGATCCTGATCTCTCCTTCCCTTTCACACACCAGGGCCCCAGTGTGTGACAGGGAATGTGGGAACTGAAGCCAGAGCCCACTTCCCACCTTCCCTTTTAGAGTGCCAGCAGGTATGGGTGGCACAGCGGTAGAGTTGCTGCCTTACAGCGCCAAACACCTGGGTTCGATCCCGACTGCAGGTGCTGTCTGTACGGAGTTTATACGTTCTCCCTGTGACCGCATAGGGTTTTCTCCGAGATCTTCGGTTTCCTCCCACACTCCAAAGACGTACAGGTTTGTAGGCTAATTGGCTTGGTATAAATGTAAAAATAATGTCTGGTGTGTGTAGGATAGTGTTAATGTGTGGGGATCACTGGTCGGTGCAGACTTAGTGGGCCAAAGGGCCTGTTTCTGCTCTGTATCTCTAAACTAAACTAAGGTATGTGGTTGGAGCCAGGAGTTGTAGAGTTTAGCCAGTGCCAGAGGGTGTGGGCTGGCTGAGTTGCTGAAGTCAGGAACAGCAGAAAAAAAAAATTCAATCTACTGAGGGTAAATCATTGATGTCATAGATGCAATAAATTCAGGTTTGGTGCCAACAGGTGAGAGATCCCAACTTGAAATTAAAATTACATTTTAAATAAAGGGTGTTTTTGCAAAGTGTGTTATTTGGGAATGTTAAAAGAAATGGTGTTACTTTTCTAGACTTGTTAGAAATCTCAAAAGATCTCTTAAATCTTAAACTTTTACTTGCAGATTCACAAAGTGTTTTTAAGAGGAGTGGCAGCTCAAGAAGGCACTATTCAGAGAGGTGATTACATCTTATCCATCAATGGAAACTCCTTCATAAATGTCACACATGGAGATGCTCTCAATGTACTTCACCAAGCTCGCACACCTAAACAGGCCATCATAGTGATTGAAAAGGAAGGGAAGAAAATGGAAGATACTTTATCCAAGGCAGATTCATCACTTTCTAAAGAAATCCATCCTGCACTTCGAGACAATGCTACCTTAAAAGAAGCAGGAACAGGTATGGATTATCAGAGAGTAAATATAAACAACAATGTAATATGACAGTTGAGTTCGATCTTCAGTAACTCCACTGTTTTAATGTCTATGGCTCTGATCATTAACTCATGCTGAGCAGAAGCTCTCAGATTCAGATTGCACCATACTTTTAGTCTATCGTGGTATCAATGGAAGTGGGATGGTAAACAGGCACCTCGCGTTGTACCTGGGGGTTACTTGCTTGAAAAGCAGCGCATAATTCAACAATACATAAATTAAGCATGTAAGCGACCATGCTGTCAGCAGTAAATTTGAGCGCGTTATTCCATAAATACTAAATTCAAAGTCAATTTTATTCGTCACTTGCACCCGAAGGTGCAGTGAAATAAGGTGCTAATCAAGCTTTGGTATTAAAGTAACAGGCGCGTTATTTCAAACATGCATAAATCAACCATCCGTAAAACGCAAGGTGCCTGTAATTATCATCTCTGGACTGGTGAAGGGAAAAGTCAATCTTAAAATGGAAGAGTCATAAATAATGTTTAATAATCAAGCAGCCTTAAAAAATAATTTCACATTTTGGACTGCAATTCCTTCAGGTAATTATTTCAAAATTTGTTCTTTATAAAATCTTATTTTCTAAACAGTTTAGCATTTTATCTTCCAGCTTAATCATTTACATATAGTCCAGTATGTTGTTTAAATCCATAAAATGTTCAAATTAGCGTAAAACAATTATCTTGCCAAAATTGGATTTCTGAGAGAATTTTTGCATGTGGGTGTTCAACCTGCCTGATTACGTCATCCTTGGTTGGTATTTAATTGTTACTGAGGTTGACCGGGTGAAAACCACATGACACCAAATATCCTTAGACCCTTATGGGCAGCTGTCTTTAAGGTCAATGGCAAGCTCTAATACCTCTCTGCTGACTATAAAAATCTTCATCAGTGAATTTTGGCGTATTCAGATAGACATTACATCTTAGCACTATTTGAAGGTGAGCAATAAGTTCTCCGGTGTGCTGAACTAACATCGTATTTCAGGTATATCACAAAAAACAACAGTAATTCATTCCTTTAGTGAGACTTTTACCAGGTAGAAATTTCCCATCTCCATCCGTTTAACATCAATTTTTCAATTGCTTTACTTAAAGTCATATTACAAATGTCTGAAATGTTTATTTGCAATATATTTTGCAATACATTCATTAGTCCTAAGTTCGGCCTGCATTTCTATCATCATTGACAGTCAATTCTCTGAACTTAATCCATTGCTTTATGAGCAATTGCTCAAAAGCTGCATTTACAACTTTTACACACTTGACTGTTAATCTTGCTAATATAAGGGGGAAATGCCAGCAAAGTAATAATTGTTCTGTTGATCTGGATTCCAATACAGAGCACAGTACAGTGTGGAGTACACTGGATTCTAACTCAGAGCACAGTACAGTGTGGAGTACACTGGATTCTAACTCAGAGCACAGTACAATGTGGCTTCCACTGGATTCTAACTCAGAGCACAGTACAGTGTGGAGTACACTGGATTCTAACTCAGAGCACAGTACAATGTGGCTTCCACTGGATTCAATGCAGAACACGGTGCAGTTTTTTTTAACCAAAAATAAATCTATTTACAATACTATTTACAATACGAAATAATTCAAAACAAAACCCACCACCATAGTACAAGTAAAACAAATATTCTTAAACAACTATGTTTCAATCCTTATCACGGATGCATTCCACCCCCCGTGGTGCCCAGCAGTCCCAGAAATCCCCCAGGGTGTCCGTGGATAGTGCCTAGTCCCTCTAATACCACCCAGGTCAAGTCAAGTCATTTTAATTTATATAGCACATTTAAAAAACAACTCTCGTTGGCCAAAGTGCTTTACATTGGTGGAGAGACTAACATTATACAACAGTGGTTCATAGATTAAACACAAACATCACTACGTACATATAGCCCTCGCTCAGAGGACGTCAAGAAAGGCTTGGGAGTAGAGATGAATTTTAAGTCTCGACTTAAAGGAGTCGATGGAGGGGGCAGTTCTGATGGGAAGAGGGATGCTGTTCCACAGTCTAGGAGCTGCAACCGCAAAGGCGTGGTCACCCTTGAGCTTATGCCTAGACCGTGGGATGTTCAGTAACCCCAAGTCGGCCGATCTGAGGGACCTGGAGGTGGTGTGGTGGGTATGACTTTTGATGTAGGTGGGGGCAAGCCCATTAAGGGCTTTGTAGACATAAAGGTGCGAACATAATCCCGGAAAAGAGGCAAGAACACAGTACAGTGTGGACTACACTGGATTCTAACAGAGCACTGCAATGTAGATTCCACTAGATTCTAATACAGAGCACAGTGCATTGTGGACTACACCCAATTTTAAGTATTTGCTGACTTCATCCTGTAACCAAATAATACAAATGTAAATAATGGGCTCTTTTTGGCATTGGACCTGTATTACAACTGACATTTATGCCTGCTACTAGCCCCGTGGTGGCAATTACCTTTTGCAGCCACACAACTCCAAACATCCTATTGGTATCATTGCTGCAGCCCTTTTCCAAAGCAGTCTAGTCCACAAGTGACAATTTGGCCACGGAGAGTGAAAACTAAAGTCCGACTAATCTGATGGACTTCAGACAGATCATCGTCAAAGGCCTTTTCTACTGTTAAATTTTGCAGCAGTTGCAAACCCTCAATGAAACTTGGAACATTTTAGAGAGTTCAGCAGAGTCAATATGGGGAATATGTTTCCCTAGCTAAGATATCTGGAATCAAGGATCAAAATACAGTGCCCTCCAGAATGTCTGTGGCAAAGACCCATCATTTATGTGTTTGCCTCTGTACTCCACAATTTGAGATTTGTAATAGAAAAAATCATATGTGGTAAAAGTGCACATTGTCAGATTTTATTAAAGGGTATTTTTATACATTTTGGTTTCACCATGTAGAAATTACAGCTATGTTTATACATAGTCCCCCCAT
Source organism: Okamejei kenojei (assembly GCA_035221665.1). Classification (NCBI taxonomy): domain Eukaryota; kingdom Metazoa; phylum Chordata; class Chondrichthyes; order Rajiformes; family Rajidae; genus Okamejei; species Okamejei kenojei. The sequence continues at coordinate 147,286,918 of CM069131.1, read as the reverse complement.
TTCAGGGCACCCTAATGTTTGGGACACATGGCTTCCCAGGTGTTTGCAATTGCTCAGGTGTGTTTAAATGCCTCCTTAATGCAGGTATAAGAGAGCTCTCAGCACCTAGTCTTTCCTCCAGTCTTTCCATCACCTTTGGAAACTTTTATTGCTGTTTATCAATGAAAGTCAAAGAAGCCATTATGTGCAAACAAATGCCTCAAAACTCATTGGCCGGCGGTTCATCCTACAGCAAGACAATGATCCCAAACATACTGCTAAAGCAACAAAGGAGTTTTTCAAAGCTAACAAATGGTCAATTCTTGAGTGGCCAAGTCAATCACCCGATCTGAACCCAATTGAGCATGCCTTTTATATGCTGAAGAGAAAACTGAAGAGGACCACCCCCCAAAACAAGCATTAAGCTAAAGAAGGCTGCAATACAGGCCTAGCAGAGCATCACCAGAGAAGGCACCCAGCAACTGGTGATGGCCATGAATCGCAGACTTCAAGCAGTCATTGCACGTAAAGGATATGCAAAATACTAAACATGACTACTTTCATTTACATGACATTGCTGTGTCTCAAACATTATGGTGCCCTGAAATGGGGGGGACTATGTATAAACACTGCTGTAATTTCTACATGGGGAAACCAAAATGTATAAAAATGGCCTTTATTAAAACCTGACAATGTACATTTTAACCACATGTGATTTTTTTTATGTTTCAAATCTCAAATTGTGGAGTACAAGGCAAATAAATAAATGATGGACCTTTGTCCCAAACATTATGGAGGGCACTGTAAGAGGTGCATCAATTTGACTGAGATGAAAGAACATTTCAATCAGAAGGTGGAGAATTTTTGGAATTCCATACTTTGTAGAACTGTTGAGGCTCAAACATGAAGTTCAAGCAACTGATAGATTTCTGGATTTTGAATACAAAGGGAAAGTGAATATGTGGATAGGACAGTGAAAATTATGTTGAAGTAAAAGATCGTCCATGTTTAACTTTTTTTTTTAATGTAAAAAAATTTAAATATTTTAAACGTATGTGAGTTCACACAGAACATTCTTTCAAATTAAAATAAAGATACCAATTCCTTATATTTACAATGAAGTTGGTAATCTCATCCAAATGAATAGGGTAGTGTTGGATATCCCAGTTGTCATTGCATAAAACCGAGAGGGCAAAGTGCAATGTGTGCATTCCCTTAGCTCGGTACATTACAGAATGACCCTGGCCCTGGTCGTACATCCAGGAACTCTTACTCTCACGTCTGACATCCAGTATATTCTGTAGTCCTATGCTGAGAGAGAAGTCTGGCCCATTAAAATTAATCTATCTGGATATAAACTCAAAACTAATTTGTTTGGTGTTTTTCAGAATTGAAATTTCCACATATCCTCTTTTCCATTTATTCATCACTGGGCAGGAATAAAATCAAGTGTTCTTTTCCCTGCTAATGTTTCATTTGTTTTTGGTTATTAAAGGCATGAAAGTGGACCTAGAAGGAGCTATCACTGTGCTACTGCTGAAGACCTCGGCTGGTCTCGGATTTAGTCTAGACGGTGGAAGGCTTCAATCCATGGAGACAGACCACTTCATATTAAAAGAATATTTCAAGGTAATTAGTCCTTCCAAAAAATATACCATTCGTAGGAATATTTCCTTTGTGATTAGGTTCAAGGCTAACAGAATGCCTGTTAATTGCAAACTTTGAATTATGGTTGCACTCAGAAAGAAATAAAGAGCTATCACCGTTAACACCTGATATCACTATTTGGATGTCTAAATCTGAACTGCAAGCTGATATTAGCAATATTAATGACTCCACTGAATTCCCAAGTAAGTGAGATAATAATGTCCAAGTGGACATGAGATCAGGTTGGTGGAAAAGATAAGAGGTAGAAGAGGCAATATAATGTAAAGGGTATGATACTAAATAGATGAAGGGCAGAGAGAAAAAAAGTCTAGACATTTGTAAATTTATGGAGCTGCAGTACAAGTTAAGTCGTAGTTTGCAAGTGGTTTCAGGAAGAATATGGAACAATGGACATCCTGTAAAGAAGCTTAGCGAGCAAAAGCAGGGAAGTTATGATGACCCTTTTTAAGAGTTACTCCAGCATTTTACGTCTACCCTTTTGAAGAGACTAGTTCAGGCATAGCTTGTCACAATAGTCAAGGTACATGAAGAGCTGAGTGGAGAAAATAAATGAACAGTAGGCACCTGGGGAAAGTTGTTGAACAGACCTACCGAGAAGTACAAATTTATAGTTCTCCGAAAGTGGTGTCAAAAGTGGATAGGGTTGTAAAGAAGGCTTTTGGCATGTTCATACGTTCTAGGAGCAGAATAAGGGCATTCGGCATATCAAGTCTAATCCGCCATGCAATTGTGGCTGATCTATCTTTCCCTCTCTAGAAACATAGAAAATAGGTGCAGGAGTAGGCCATTCGGCCCTTCGAGCCTGCACTGCCATTCAATATGGTCATGGCTGATCATTCAACTCAGTAGCCTGTACCTGCCTTCTCTCCATACCCCCTGATCCCTTTAGCCACAAGGGCCACAGTAGAAAAGGGCCACAAGGGCTCTCAACCCTATTCTCCTGCCTTCACCTCATAGCCCCTGACACCTGTACTGTTCAAGAATCTGTCAATATCTACCTTAAAAATATCCATTGACTTGACCTCCATGTGGTCTGTCACAATGAATTCCACAGATTCACTACCCTCTGACTAAAGAAATTCCTTCACATCTCCTTTCTTTATTCCGAGGCAATGGCCTCTGGTCCTAAATTCTCCCACTAGTGGAAACATCCTCTCCACATTCACTCTATCCAGGCCTTTCACTATTTGGTACGTTTCAATGAGGTCCCCCCTCATTATTTCTAAACTCCAACAAGTGGATGCCCAGTGCTTTCAAACGCTCAACATACATTAACCCAATCATTCCTGGGGATCATTCTCATAAACCTCCTCTGGACCCTCTCTAATGCCAGCAATTCCTTCCTCAGATATGGGGCCCAAAACTGCTCACAATACTCCAGATGTAGTCTGACCAGCGCCTCATAGAGCCTCGGCATTACATCCCTGTCTTTTTTTTTTATTGTAACCCTCTGAAAAGGAAATGCTAGCATTGCATTTGCCTTCCTTACTACCGATTCAATTTGCAAATTAACTTTTTGGGAATCCTGCACTAGCACTTCGCATCTCCGATCTCTGGATTCTCTCCCCATTTAGAAAATAGTCTGCGCCTTTATTCCTACTACCAAAATGCATGATTCCACACTTAGCTACGCTGTATTCCATCTCCTAATTCTCAGCCCACTCTCCCAACCTGTCTAAATGTTCCTGCCGTCCCTGCTTTCTCTACACTACATGCCCCTCCTCCGATCTTTGTACCATCTGCAAACTTGTCCACAAAGCGTCATTCAAATCATTTATAAACACCGTGATGAATAGCAGACCCAGCACTGACCCCCACAGAACGTGCTGGCGGTTATCTGTAAGGGTATTGGGTAAAGAAGTTGCGATGTTATGATCCAGTTGTACAAGATATATTTAAGGCTGCACTTGGAGTATTGTGTTTAATCTTGGTCATCTTGCCATAGGAAAAAAAGCCATTAAGCTGGAAAGAGTGTAAAAAGGATTTACAAGGATGTGGCCAGGGCTGGAGGGACTAATTTATAGGGAGAGGTAGGGCAGGAATAAATCTTTATTCGTTGAAAGATTTAATACGAACCTCAAGGGTATATTTTTCAAACCGAGGATGGCGGGTATATGGAACAAGCTGCCAGAGGAGCTTTAGCTAATAAGTCAAAAAGTTTAAAGTCTAAAGGAATTGGCTGAGGCAAGTACAGTAACAACATTTAAAATACATTTGGACAGGTCCATGGTTAGGAAAGGTTCAGAGGGATATGGATCAAATGCAGACAAATGGAACTAGCGTAGATGGGCATTTTGGTTAACATTATGGACAGGTTAGGCCTAAGGGCCCTTTTTGGTACTCTATGAATCTATGTACTGAAACGTTTGCAGGACTGGGGGATTTATTAGATGGGGGGATGTTGGGACACTTTTTAACACTGGGACAGTTGAGAATCGATGTTCTAGATATGTTCAGAATAGTGAGGACTTATTCACAGGGTAAGTGATTTGCCTTGATGGAAAAGTTGAGAACTGAAGGACACAAGTTTAAAGTAAATAGCAAAAGGACCTTGGGATTACTTTTGGAAAGATTTCCTCACACAGCATCTGGAAAGCATTGTCTAACAATTGGTGGAGGCAAGTTCAGTCAAAAATGTCAAAAGGGAACTGGATCAGTACTCAGGGGTAAAATATTGTATAATTGTGGGAAATAAAGGTATAGGGTTGGCACCAAGTGCATATCTCTGCCAAAATCCATAAGTAACTTAAGGCTGAATAGCCCGATACTGGACTGCCGGTATTACAAGTCTGAAGATAAAGTGCAATAAGTTTGACAAAAGCTCCTGTTAGTCCTGTGACCGGGGGACAAGCAGTAAGATGGCACAACCCACAAGGCAGAGATTAGCTGCAGACTCGTGATGGTGTAAGCAAAGCATGCATATGTTCAGAGACTATTTGTCCCAAAGGCAATCAGTTGTGCTTTAATTGCCAGAACGCTAGATGGAGCTGCACTCCATCACACATAAAGGTTAATGCTTCTCATTGCATTTTTGGAGCAAGGAACCAATATTCTTTCCCATTAGAGATAGACAGCATTAACCCTACTGCTGCCTCTGCCCTGATCACGATTCCACATCCACCACATCACCCAAACAACCGTTACCTCCTCCTCTTTCTCCTATGTCATGCGCATGTTTAATTTTAGTTTTGATTAGAGATACAGCGCGGACACAGGCCCTTCAGCCCACCGAGTCCGCACCGACCAGCGATCCACGCACATTAACACTACCCTACACACACTAGGGAAAATTTTACATTTACACTAAGCCAATTAATCTACAAACCTGGACGTCTTTGGAGTGTGGGAGGAAACCAAAGATCTTGAAGAAAACCCACGCAGGTCACGGGGAGAATGTACAAACTCCGTACAGACAAGTACCTGTAATCTGGATCGAACCTGGGTGTCTGGCGCTATAAGGCAGTAGCTCTATCGCTGTGCCACCATGCAGCCAGTAGTAAGTAATGGAGGTGGGAATGGGTGGAGAATAAGGAAAGAACCAAGGCGAATATTCCAGAGTGAATTTGTTTCTTGGTTACTACCGCTGCACATGCAGGCCTGCCTCCGACACTTGACCTTTAGTCAGTCACCAGGTGTTTCTGTAGAAGCAAAAAACTGCAGATGCTGGTTTATACCTAACAGCTGAAAAATCTGCTGGTCAGTCACCATCAAACTTCCCAGCATGCTGGATTAACAAAGTTTTACTGTACATTACACTTCTAGTAACATCATTATACTGAATGTTTTGTGTCCTTTTTCTGCCTAGCTTGTCAAAAGGACAAGAGCCCCTTTATTCAGCCAATGGAGCTGCTGACTAGCAAGTAATATTCACATTTTACCTGTTATGACCCATAGGTGGCGTATCGGAGCAGTCTGGAATGATCAAAGTTGGTGATGAATTGGTTGCAATCAATGGCAGGTTTCTGCATGGCCTCATGCACTACGATGCTTGGAACATCATCAAGTCTGTCCCTGAAGGACCAGTTCAGCTACTTATTCGAAAAAGTAACTCAGTTTAAGGCATAAAGTCCAAATGGAGCATTAGATGACCAATGATATTACTGGGCCAAAGTGATGTGGTGAACTAAATTAAAAACAACAGTGGAGTTTAACAACAGTGGAGTTTAAATGATCTTCAATTAATGCTAAATCCTGGATGTATTTTTTGGTCAGCTCAACATTGACAGTTGCACAAACTATGATTGCACTTACTGAGAAATCCATGCATTAATTATATGCACAGATTGTAAAGACTCTTTAATTTACCTGATTCCATTGAGCATAGATATAAAATGGCAAGAGCCTAAAGGGCCTGTCCCACGAACGCGACTTTTCAGCGACTGTCTTCGACCTTCAAGCTCGAGGGCACTCGCCTGAAAAACCTCGAGCTGGATCGACCGTCAGCGATGAAACCGCGAGCCGGATCGACCGACGGCACACACACACACGCACATCGCAAAGGCGGGGGCCAGGGAAAGCGGGAGAGCGCTGTCTGAAATTCACACCCGCGATGAACAGGAATTTAAAAGAAGGCTGCCACAGTTCGCTAAGTCTACTCTCTAAAGTAGGAGAAGGAGTGGAGACACTTTTAAGAAGCCAGACAACTTTTAATAACGTTTCGCAGGCATTTAACATTACCGGTTGGTTTACTTTTTTTTTTCTCAACGAGCTTTCCCTTCGACTACCCTCGGTTACCTTACAACCTACTAGGACCTACAGTGACTAAACCTACGAGTAAAAAAATATTGATTTTTTCCATGACTACCTTTTTTTACTCGCAGGCATTTTTCAGCATGTTGAAAAAAACACTGCGACCCAGCTGAGGCCTCGAGTATGCAGGGACTGCTCTGAAGCATGAAGGAGAGTTACAAAAACCTCCTAGGACCTTGTGTCAACCATGCTGCTAGTATGAGTCAAGGGCAAACTCTTCTAAACTCGCGATTTAAGTCGGTGCAGTGGGACAGGCCCTTAAAGCTAAGATGTAGGTTAATTGGCTTGATAAATATAAAAATTGTCCCTAGTGGGTGTAAGATAGTTAATGTGCGGGGATCGCTGGTCGGTGCGGAACCAGTGGGCCGAAGGGCCTGTTTAAATCCCTAAACTAAACTAACGGTTGACAGTGTGTGCAGGTATGCTGCTGGAATTTAACTCGCTAAAACTACCTGGATTAAACACAGAGCATAGAAAATAAGTGCAGGAGTAGGTCATTCGGCCCTTCAAGCCAGCACTGCATTCAATATGATCATGGCTGATCATCCAAAACATGCGCCCGTTCCTGCTTTCTCCCCATATCCCTTGATTCCCTTACCCCTAAGAGCTATATCTAACTCTCTCTTGAAAACATCATGCATAAATGTATTGAGACCCTTCAAATGGTTGGCACATACAAAGCTAATTAGAGTACTGATATGTAGTTATGCCAAGATCAGAGAAAGCAGAATTCCAGCCCATGCTCCAGGACTATGATTCCAGATCCCATTAATAAGAAGTAGCGGCTGGTCAGTCGAGCTACTCTATAACAGTTGTTTAGCTCACATTAGTAGTGCTGAGGCTGCAATGGAGGATTGAATTGGTTCAAATTTTTCATCGCTAGGCACATTAATTTTCAGGCCCTTTAAGCCCCAAAAAATTCTGCTTTGCTACACTCGAACTATTGTCACTAGTCAGTTACTAAATAACAGATAGTAGCGAATGTTGTGCCTGGGCACATGTTGTCAGGAAATATTCCCGAGCAAAAATCACCAATATATTGACCTTAGCATTGCCATACACCACTGCCACTGAAGTGTGTTTCCACATTTTGGAAAAATGTAAGCATAAAGGATCTGCTATTAACTGCACAGGCATTTTTCCTCAATCACTGTTGGCAATAAACCTGGGAGTAAATAAGTGAGCATATGTTACGATACAGGCACTTCAAGAATGGAAACACATTCCAGCAGCTGTTGTTCTGTGCCTCATGAGCGTTTCTTCATGAGCGTTTTACCCGGTAAATGCAGCAGCTTCCACTGACAGTGATTATACAGAGAAGAAATCCTTCACTTTTGGCTTTAAAAATTCCATTTGTTCAAGTTCAAATTCACCTTTATTGTCACATGCACCAATTGGTACAGTGAAATTTGAGTTTGGTGTTACCAAATTGTAAATTCACTGCATTGATTTCTTCTATCATTGCACCTAATAGAAAATCTGCCCGAATGTCTGTTAGAAGCAAAACCTATTCTTTCCGTCAGCACTGTGGGCTTACATTGTTTGTCTGTTCAAACGTTTTGCCTACGTTTGCTCCATGTTTTCTTGTGCAATTCTCGATACAAGGTCAGTGGGTGGATTCCCAGGTTACTTTATTAGGGAGAAAATATTTCGACCAGCATTACATGAGGCAACATCCCCTTCTCCAAATGCTATTTCAATCTTACTCCAAATATACAGCATCCATGGGTGGGTATGATGATTACTGACAGTCTCAACTATGCAAGAGACAGCAGAGCCAAAATGGCAAAGTAAATGAAAATAATGGAGATTAACTCCATGCTATTGTTATTTGATATATCAGATATTAAAATAAAATAATTAATGTCTCTCTAGAAAACAAAACCACAGCAAAGCAGTCATTAAGTTTCAGTTAAATACAATGTATGTATTTTCATATCATTAAGACATTTCTTCAACAATTAGCAGGATCTAAAGGCGTTTGTAATCCAACCCATCAACAGCCAAATGAATATCCATATAATTTTATTTGCACCTGGTACTGTGATACAAGACTGGCTCCCTGCAAATTGCCAGATGCCTTGTTATTGCAAGCAATTTGCCAAATGAAGTGTTAATTCACAGTGCACATATTACAAAGTTAAAAAAAATATTTTCCGTCAGTTAATTTGCACAGAATTGGCTAGGAATATTTGAAAGATAATTTCTTGCCGTTTGATAAGATTTTGCTAAACTGGTTCAACCCTTATACCAAAGGGTTTGCCACAATGAACCTCGTGTTGTATTCAGCAATAAAAGAACAGTTTAGTGAAAGCAACAGTGTAGTTCACTCCATTGTAGTGAACCAAAATCCCAATAAATATTTAAACAAAAAGATATGAAGTCACATGGTGATATTAGGAGAAGTAACTAAATGCTTGGTCAGAGAAGTGGGTTTTTTGCTGTACTTGCCTGGAGAAAGGAAGTGAAGGAGGGAATTCCTTGGGTTTAGCAAATGTCATAGAAAAAAAAACACCACTACAGATCACATGAAGAAAACAGGTGGAATTTCTCAAGAGGCCAATCAGTAAACAGTTTAGCTTACTCATTGCTTTATCGGGAAAGCATTACAACTACATGAGGTTTAAATAGGTGTACTATAATTAATTACACTGAACACAAGTAAACACTGAACAAACACAATGCCCCAACCAAAAAATTAAGAAACTTAATACAGCAACCAATGAGAAGTGACATCACTTGAGATTTGGCCGTTATTATAATTTAAGAAATTTGTTGGGAATTCTTTCAAAAGTTAGTTTATTTATAAACTAAATTGTCCTCAAATAAATAAATGTGAATTTGAACACTGATGTCTTTTATTATTGTTGATTTTTTTTTAAATTTCTACCTGGTGTCACCTGTAGAGTCATTAATGCGGATATCTGGGATGTGGCCTGAGACTATCTATGTTCCCGAGTGATCTGCTTACTTGCTCATTGCTCACTGGTTTAAACAAATTGGTTTTGTGTACAAGATGTTAATCAAAGTTAATTTCTGTTCCAAGATATTTAAAGATTTCTTTGCATATTTTTAGTGTTTTGGACGAGAGGTAAATGTTTTTGTAGGAAGCACTGTCCTGACCACTGTGAGTTCAACTCTTTTTATTCATGTCAATTTTTTTTGCTATAATTAGCAAAGATGAAGCATTCTTTAATCATAAATTCCACAAATTAAATACGTTCTAGTTCTGGAAATCATATTAGTGCAATATAAGGGTAATCATTGGTCACGTGCTACATTTGGTAAAACTATTATAGCCAATATTACTTAACTGGCAGGTAATAGCATTCTATCACTGATTTATATTCAAATGCCGCCATAAAATAAATCCAATTTTATATCTTGTTTTGAAAACATAATTTATATTGTTAAGAAGATCTTGGAGTTACAAATTGCGGTTCAGTTCTGTAAAATTAGCATATTGACTGTTTATGACACATACAAATTAAATTGTATATGTCTCATTGATTTTCTCGATTGCAAAAACGCCGAGTTGTCAATAAATTTGTCATTTTAATGTAACATGATCATTTTTTTATTCAAATTTTTGATTTGAAATGAAATGTCTGTGTTCGACAAACTGTAAAATAGTGCTGTATAATTTTTTTTCTGTAAGAATATGACATTTGTCAATAGTTATCTTACATGCCTTCAAGAAATATAGGGGGATAAAAGGGTGCAGTACTAAAAGGGACTGTATATTTTTAAAGAGGCTTTGCGCTCATTATTTAATGCCAGGAAATCTGTAAAGAGGGTTTTATAATGATTCAAAATATTATTTTATGAAAATAAAAGTGCATCCTAATCTCACACTGCTGTTTATGATGATTTCTTGTGCATGCATGTGAATTTGACACTGAACTAACTTTTGTATTTCAAATAATATTTGAGTTACTTAAATGAAAATGGTAACGAATGGATATGGATTAATGATTTGCAAACAGAAGATCAAATCCCAGCATAGCCATTGTCAATAATAGCTATCAAAAAAAAACATCAGAATATCATTGGGTTCATAAAATGACATGTATTCCCTGGAAAAGCAAGCTGTCCTGTATGTATGTAGCCTATAGTCCATGTAGCCTATAGTGAAACCAAGCCCAAAACAGCATGGCAGATAATAACTGCCAAGCAAGCCACAAAATTGCATCTAACCACAATGGAAAACAATATAAGCAGGCATACCATTCGACACTGAAAAAGTTATGTCTATCCACCACCATCTGATAATGCTATGGGACGCTATGATCCCGGGCTAGATGATTGAAACTTCTCAAAACACAGAATAAGATGGGCGTGGGATTCATTCTAGGTGGGGGACTGAAGGGCACAACCAGCAGACTTGGCTATTTAATCTCATGTTTATAAATCCGACTGCCAGAGAGGCAACTATCCATGACTGCGATTAATCCCAGCCCTCATTGCAGAGTTTGCTTTCTGTGGCACTCTCACCGTCTTCAACCAAATAGATCCATCAACTTAAAAATGGCAATCAGCAGCAGCAGTTACATTAAACTCCAATTGCATCATACCTCTCATCCACTATTGTTATCAGGCAAGAGATCAACCATGGTAAAATAGAGGATGGGAACAAGCAGCAGTAAGTAGTATCCTGGTGAGATAAAACATAGACGTACATACTGACTAATCAACCACAGCCAGGGGATCCAAAACCTGAGAACAGCAAAAGAACAGGTCACAGTGTCTGTGCCGAACATGATGCCAAGACCATCTCTTATTTTCCTGCGCATAATCCATATCCCTCCAATCCCTGCATATTTCAAGAGAGAGTTAAATTTAGCTCTTAGGGCTAACGGAATCAAGGGATATGGGGAAAAAGCCGGAACGGGGTCTGATTCTGGATGATCAGCTATGATCATATTGAATGGTGGTGCTGGCTCGAAGGGCCGAATGGCACCTCCTGCACCTATTTTCTATGTTTCTCTATCCAAATGCCTACTCAAAAGTCTCTTAAATACCATTATCGTATCTGCCTCAAACTCCACTCGCAGCGGTAGCGGCAGCGAAAGCGGCAGTAGAAGTGCATACGCGCCAAACTTCAATGTAAGCCAGCATCTGCAGTTCCTTCTCCACTATAAATCCCTGGATTCTCTCTACTTCCCTTCTTAAATAAAGGAACAATGTTAGCTATTCTCCGATCCTCTTGGATCTCACCCCTGACTAGAGAAGGCACAAAGGTTCCTGCTATCTTCCTTCTTGCCTCTCTGAATAATCAAGGACATTTTTGCTATTGAGGGAGTGCAGCATAGATTCACAAGGTTAATTCCCAGGATGGCGGGACGGTCATATGCTGATAGAACGGAGCGGCTGGGCTTGTATACTCTGGAATTTAGAAGTATGAGAGGGGATCTTATTGAAACATATAAGATTATTAAGGGTTTGGACATGCTAGAGGCAGGAAACATGTTCCCAATGTTGGGGGAGTCCAGAAACAGGGGCCACAGTTTAAGAATGGGGATGATCAGCCATGATCACATTGAATGCCGGTGCTGGCTCGAAGGGCCGAATGGCTTACTGCACCTATTGTCTACAAATTCCCATCAGATCCTGGGGGTTTATCCACCTTAATGCTAATTAAGAACCCCAACAATTCCTCCTCCTTAATCATAAACTGGCCTTGCATGTTAGTATTCTCCACCTGATCAAATTGCCCTTCATATCCTTTTCCTTGGTGAAAACAGATCCAAAATTCTCGTTTATTACATCATCTATATCCCCAACTCCAAACACAAGTTGCCTTCTTTATCCTCGAGTCATCCTACCTTCTCCCTAGTTTACCTCTTGTTTTTAATGTAGGTCTAAAAGGCTTGTGGATTTTCTTTCATCTGACTCACCAAAGCCATTTTGAGGCCCCTTTTGGCCCTTCTAATTACCTGCTTAAGTTATTTCCTCCTTTTTTATATACCTCAAAGGAATGCTGATTCCATCCTCTTAAACCTTGCTTTTTCTTTTTGACCAAATTTACAACCTCTCTGATCATCCGAGGTTCCCTTATTTTGTCATCCTTATCCTTCCTCCTTACTGGAACATGCCAGTTCTGTACTTTGGTCAACTGCTCTTTAAATGACTCCAACATGTCAGGCATGAACTTACCCAATAACAATTGCTCTCAGTAACAACCCCCCCCCCCCGAGCTCCTGCCTAATAACAATATCAAAGCCATGTAATCATAATGCAATCATGATTCAGAACAATTAAGTAACTGAACAAGGAAATTATGCCTTTCCATCACTCCATCTATTCCCATCTATACTCCATCATTGAAAGCATCTAAAAGAGATACTGGCTCAAGAAAATGGCACCTATCATCAAGGATTCTCGCATCCGGACTATGCCACCTTCTCGCAGCCACTATCAAGCAGTAGATACAAAAGCCTTGTCCCACACCATCAGTTTCAGAAACAGCTACTTCCTTACAACCATTAGGTTTAGCTTAGTTTGGAGGTACAGCGCGGCAACAGGCCCGGCGGACCACTGAGTCCGCACCGACTAGCGATCACCCCATACACTAGCACTATCCTACACACTAGGGACAATTTACAATCTTTACCAAAGCCAATTACAAATCTGTACGTCTTTGGAGTGTGGGAGGAAACCGGAACACCCAGAGAAAACCCTTGCGGTCACAGCGAGAACGTACAAACTCCCTACAGACAGCACCAGTAGTCAGGATCGAACCTGGGTCTCTGGCGCTGTAAGGCAGCAACTCTACCGCTGAGCCATTATGCTGCCCCATTGGGAGTACCTACCTGCACAACCCAAATCCTACCTCAGCAAAGGAACACAATGGACATGTTTTTCTAATCGTGTCTGCACTAATGTATTGTTTTTCACTGTCCTGTATAGTTTATGTGTGCTGTCTTGGTCTATGTGCCTCTGATACTGCCACAAGATGTTCCTGTAGCTCACCAAACCCCACTTGACTTGATGTGTCGGAAGGTATGTGTAGGAAGATGCTGGTACACACTGAAGATAGACACAAAATGCTGGAGTATCAGCGGGACAGGCAGCATTTCTGGAGAGAAGGAATAGGTGAGGTTTCGGGCCGAGACCCTTCTTCAGACTCCAGAGATGCTGCCTGACCCACTGAGTTACTCCAGCATTTTGTGTGTCTCCACTTGACTTGAAGTCGACTTGACTTGGAATGCCCAAAACATAACTTTGTCAAAGTTATAAATTATGTATCTTAAGATAGTATTTTGTTCCCCTCGTTTTCCTTTCCAAAAAGATGAAATGCAAAATGAAGCTGTTGAAATTGTTAATAAAAGCCATGAATGACGTCTACAGGGTGTAAAGGGAGGTTTAGCAAATGATCATGTCCCTATGTAGCTGCAGCGTGTGAGGATTTCATTCCGGGCGGGTCATGCCTGGCGCACCTGAAAAATAAACGCACTTAGCAACACACAAGAACTGAAGGGGAATTCCTACACTTGGCCAACAACAACCTGGCGTAGGCCTTTCCTTGAAAGGGCGGCGGTTTGCCGGAAACATACAATCTTGCTCGCAGTTATCGCGCTGCAGTGACTCACTTTTCCCACGTCGATCCGTGCGGGGAGGACGGTTTCCCCACGGTTGTGCTGAGCCAAGTGCGTAAGACTAACTTTGGCTTCAAAGTAAAGATGAAACAATTGCATAAAGTCAGCACCATCACCACGTATGTAAATTGCAACGTAGAAAACGGCGGCGGCCTTGACATTTGTACTCGCGATGGGAGGTCTGCCAGTGGAAAAGGCCACAAAACACGGCGCTCTGGACCGAGAAATGTCGACCTGCAGCGCAAATGTTAGCTGACTTCTGTACCGAGATAACAACTTCACTGCATTCAACGGGAATGGACCCAAGTGAGACAACCTAAGTAAAAACGAGCGCCCTGGCCTCTGAAGGAGTAGTTGTTGTCCCATCTCTCACTGCAGAGGCCAGATCATATCATCTGGGTTATATCTGAGATTTAATCTATCTTTTCCTCTCAACCCCTTTCTCTTGCCTTCTCCCCATAACACCTCACACCCTTACTAATCTGTCAAATTCCACCTTAAAAATACCCAGGATGCTTCCACAGCTAATGTTGGGAACTATAGGCTGGTGAGAACATCTGTAGTTTGAAAGTTACTAGAGAGTATTCTGAGAGATAGGTATTACAGGCATTTGGATTGGCAAGGGCTGATTCGGGATAATCAGCATGGTTTTGTATGTGGGGGTCGTATTTTTGAAGACATGACCAAAAAGGCTGAAGAGGGCATTCAGTAAGGCATTCGACAATGTTCCGCATGGTAGGTTGCTCTGGAAGGTTAGATCACATGGGATCCAAGGATAGGAAATTAGCTGAACGGAAGGAAGCAGAGTGTGATGGGGAAACTGCTAGAGTCAGTTATTAACGATGGGATAGCAGCACATTTGGAAAGTGGTGAAATCATTGGACAAAGTCAGCATGGATTTACGAAAGGTCAAAGACTGGATAGACTCGGCTTGTATTCACTAGAATTTGGAAAATTGAGGGGGGATCTTATAGAAACGTACAACATTCTTAAGGGGTTGGACAGGCTAGATGCAGGAAGATTGTTCCCATTGTTGGGGACGTCCAGAACAAGGGGTCACAGTTTAAGGATAAGGGGGAATTCCTTTAGGACCGAGATGAGTAAAACATTTTTCACACAGAGAGTGGTGAGTCTGTGGAATTCTCTGCCACTGAAGGTAGTTGAGGCCAGTTCATTGGCTATATTTAAGAGGGAGTTAGATGTGACCCTTGTGGCCAAAGGGATCAGGGGGTATGGAGAGAAGGCAGGTACAGGATACTGAGTTGAATGATCAGCCAAGATCATATTGAATGACGGTGCAGGCCTACTCCTGCACCTATTTTCTATGTTTCTATGGTGATTGGGGAAGGTTGCTTCTCGGACTGGGGGCCTGTGACTGACTAGTGGTGTGCCTGTGAGTTCGGTGCAGGGCCCTATTACCGTGTGTCATCTGCATCAAATATTTGGATGAGAACATACAGGACAAGATTAGCAAGTTTGCTGATGATACAAAAGTGGGTGGTTTTGCAGATAGTGAAGATGGTTGTGAACTATTACAGCAAAATCTTGATCGATTGCCCAGGTGGGCAGAGGAATGGTTGATGGAATTTAATACAGAGAAGTGTTACATTTTGGGACGTCTGACAAGGGCAGGAATGGTAGGCCTCTGGGTGTTGGTGCAGAGCAGAGGGACCTTGGAGTACAGGTGCATGGATCCTTGAAAGTTGAGTCACAGGTAGATAAGGTGGTCAAAAAGGCTTTTGGCACATTGGCACATCAGTCAGAGTATTGAGTATAGAAGTTGGGAGGTCATGTTGCAGTTGTATAATGACATTGGTGAGATTGCACTTAGAATATTGTGTTCAGCTCTGGGCACCATGTTATAGGAAATATATTGTCAAATATATTGAAAGGGTTCAGAGAAGATTTACGAGGATGTGAGCTATAGATAGAGGTTGAGTAGGCTGGGTCTCTATTCCTTGGAGCGCAGGAGGATGAGGGGTGATTGTGTAGAGGTGTATAAAATCATGAGTAGAATAGATCAGATAGATGCACAGAGTCTCTTACTCTGTAGGTGAATCGAGGAGCTAGAGGAGGCCCAGTGTGACAGTGGCACTCCACAGTGCCGCAGTAATAGAGTTGCTGCCTAACAAGCTCATCAGGAAGGCTGGCTCCGTTCAGGGAGTGGAGTTGAATTAATTGCGGGTGGTCTTGGAGGGGAGGATGCTCCTCAAACTGCGGAGCATCTTACCCCCTCCATGACACACTGGTCCACCTGAGGAGCACCTTCACCAACAGACTGATTTTGCCAAGATACAACACAGAACGCCACAGGATATCCTTTTTCCATGTGGCTATCAAACTGTACAACTCGTCCCCCTTCTGTCGTGGGGTGGACTGAATCCCTGCTTGCAAACAGTTGTCTTTTTATTTAAAAACTGTTTACTGCTTGTCATTTAAATTTTAACTTTTTTATATGAAGGCTGGTTTTTGTTTGCAATACCTCCCATCCAATTTGTCTACTACCTTTCGTTTCCTCTACATTAATGAGACCAAATGCACACTCGGTTACAAATTTACAGAGCACCTGTGCTGTCTACAATGACCATCCTGAGCTCCTGGTTATGCACCACTTTAACTCCTCTCCCATTACTACAGCAACCTATCTGTCCTTGGCCTTCTCCACATAGTGGAGGCCAAATGCAAACTAGAGAAATGCCTCATTGACTACCTAGGTATTCTACAACCCATGGGCTTAAACTTTGCATTGAATTTTCATTATCTCCTGTGTTTGTTGCTCCCCCCCATATGACCAAGGAACTGGTCACGGTGGCGCAGCGGTAGAGTGTCTGCCTTACAGCTAATGCAGTGGCGGAGACCCGGGTTCGACCCCGATTGCGGGTGCTGTCTGTACAGAGTTTGTACGTTCTCCCCGTGACCTGCGTGTTTTATCTCCGAAATCTTCGGTTTCCTCCCACACTCCAAAGTCGTACAGGTTTGTAGATTAATTGGCTTGGTAAAATGTAAAAATTGTCCCTAGTGGGTGTAGGACGGTGCTAATATGCGGGGATCGCTGGTCGGCGCGGACTCGGTGGGCCGAAGGGCCTGTTTCCGCACTGTATCTCTAAACTAAACTAAACTGATTGTGGACGTTGGAAGAGGAAGGATGAGGACCCACAGACCTGCTACATCATGGTGGAGGGTCAATAGCGTCAAATTCCTGGGCGTGCGTATTTCTGAAGATCTTTCCTGGACCCAGCACACTAATGCAATCATAAATGAAACCCATCAACATCTCTACTTCCTAAGAAGATTGCGGAGATTCATTATGTCAGGGAGGATTCTTTTAAACTTCTACAGGTGTACAGTAGAGAGCATATTGACTGGTTGCATCACAGCCATTTTGGCAATTTGAATGCCCAGGAGCGTAAAAGGCTGCAAAAAGTTGTGAACACTGCCCACTCCATCACGGGTTTTTGACCTCCCATCATCGAAGGGATCAAAAAGGCAGCCAGCATCATCAGAGACCCACACCACCTTGGCCACACACATTTCACTCCTGCCATCAGGAAGAAGGTGCAGGAGCCTGAAAACTAACGTCCAGGTTCAGAGCAGCTTCTTCCCTACAGCCATTAGGCTATTAAACTCTACAACCTGCAAATAAGCTCTGAACTACATCTGACTACTATTGTTATTATTGCACTATTGTTTAGTTTTTTGGGGCTTCAATAAGCATTTTAAATTGTCCTTATTGTGTAGGATTGTGCTAGTTTTAGTTTAGTTTAGAGATGCAGTGCACAAACAGGCCCATCAGCCCATCAAATCCGCACTGACCATCGACCCTACACACACTAGCGACAATTTACAATTTTACCAAGCCAATTAACCTCCAAACATGTACATTTTTGGAGTGAGGAAACCAAAGCACCTGGAGAAAACTCACACAGGTCACAGGAAGAACATGCAAACTCCGTACCGACAGCACCCGCGATCAGGATCGATCCCGGGTCTCTGGCACTGTAAGGCAGCAACTCTACCGTTGCGCCACGACATACGGGGTGATTGCAGACATGGTGCGCCAAAGTATATTTTTCCACATTGTATCTCTAAAGTCTAAAGTCAATTCCAAGTGGAATCATCCCAGTTTTTTTCTAGTTTATCCTCAGAATGGAAATCTCTCAAATCTGGATTTTTGTTTTGGTAAATCGCTGCTGCACTCTCTCTAAAGGGTCTACTGAAGGTAATGAAACAGTACTCCATGCCGTACCAACTCTCATAAATATATAACATTTTGGAGAAGGAAGCCAAGTGTGTACAAAATACACCGGGTATAATCTTGCCAAGAGCCTACTCTGGCTAGGGGAAATCCGCCAATAAAGATGAACATGCCCTTTGTCTGTGTATTGGCCCCTTCAAAAATAGCAACTTTTCTTCATTTTTCATCACTTAAATAAAATCAGTGCTTCTTTTGTCAGCCAGAATGGAGATCCTTACATTTTCCCTCATTGATCAGGAAACGTATTGAAAATGTTTGGATCAAAATGTTGATATGGATGGTAACCCACCTGGACCAGGTGGTATAGCAACAGCTTATCTTTCCAATTTTACCACGTCAAACATTTTTTTTTGATAATCTAGAATTTCTTTTGATAATTCCAGAATCCAGAAGTTTATATTTAAGATTGATTATGACCTGATTAACTGCAGCAGGCTGGAATGGAATACTTTGTCACATGTGACAAGGCACAGTGAAATTCTTTGCTTGCATACTCGTATATACAAATAGTCGCCACATAAACAACGATGGCAAAGTTACAAAATACCCCCGCCAGGTCCTTTTTTTCTCCACTCCCCCCCCCCCCCCCCCCCCCCGCAGACCGCCATTATTCTTCCCCCTCATTCATGGCGGTCCCCACACACCGGGTCTTCCATTCTTCTTGCTTCTCCCCCCCTCACTGTGGTTCCCTCGCGCCCTCATCGAACGCCAGTCGACCTGTGAGGCTGTAACGCAATAGTAGAAATTCTATATAATACCGACATCTACAAACCCATGGCTATCTGGACTACACTTCTTCCCACCCTGCTTCCTGTAAGGACTCCATCCCCTACTGCATTCCTCCGTCTACGCAGCATCAGCACACAGGATGAGGTGTTCCATACCAGGGCATCGGAGATGTCCTCATTCTTTAGGGAATGGGGGTTCCCCTCTTCAACTATAGATGAGGCTCTCACCAGGGTCTCCTCTATATCACATAGCTCCGCTCTCACTCCCCATCCCCCCACTCGTAACAAGGACAGAGTCCCCCTTGTCCTCACCTTCCACCCATCACATACAACAAATAATCCTCCGACATTTTCGCCACCTCCAACGGGATCCCACCACTGGCCACATCTTCCCACCTCCTCCCCTTTCGGCTTTCCGCAGAGACCACTCTCTCCATAACTCCCTGGTCAATTCGTCCCTTCCCACCAAACCACCCCCTCTTCTTGCACGATCCTTTGCAACCACAGGAAATGCTACACTTGTCGCTTTACCTCCCCCCTTGACTCCATTCAAGGAACCAAGCAGTCTTTCCAGGTGCGGCAGAGGTTCACCTGCACCTCCTCCAACCTCATCTATTGCATCCGCTGCTCTAGGTGTCAGCTGCTCTACATCGGTGAGACCAAGCGTAGGCTTGGCAATTGCTTCGCCCAACACCTCCACTCAGTTCACAATAACCAACTTGATCTCCTGGTGGCTCAGCACTTCAACTCCCCCTCCCATTCCGAATCCAACATTTCTGTCCTCTGCCTCCTCCATGGCCAGAGTGAGGCCTACCATAAATTGGATGAGCAGCACCCCATATTTCGCTTGGGTAGTTTACACCCCAGCGGTATGAACATTGACTTCTCCAATTTTAGCTATTCCCTGCTTTCTCCTTATTTCCCCTCCCCTTCCCAGCTCTCCCACAGCCCACTGTCTCCGCCTCTTCCTTTCTTCCCCCCCCCCCACCTGATGTGCCAGGTGGGCCTGGCACATCAGTCTGAAGAAGGGTCTCAACCCGAAACATTGCCTATTTCCTTCGCTCCATAGATGCTGCCTCACCCGCTGAGTTTCTCCAACATTTTTGTCCACAGTAGAAATTCTATGTAAGTTGGATTACTCAGCACAATCAGAATTTGAAAATCAGAAGGATAACTTAATGTAATTCAAAAATGATGCTAAATAAATAATGAAAGTAGGTCATATATTTAAATGAAACATTGAAAGCTTTAAAACTTTGTGCTATTTAATAGTTCTTATTTCTTCCATTCATCCAACTCTCAGATTGATTACATATAAATGATAAGTTAATACATCTTGATATATTTGAGTTTCTTAAAATATCACATTTACACCAACTTTTTAAAAATGTAATTTGAGCCCATTTACCTTGAATGGGGACATTAGGTCAATTTTACATTGACCATTTGAAATTAAGTTATAAGATTGTGTTTTTTTTTCCACTGTTTTAATAATTATCCTCTACAAATTGCCTGTTTTTTTTTAATTTGTGATATCTCCTCTAGTTTTCTTTCAGGCATGGCTTAAAGACAGCACAAATCCATTCCAGTTGCTCTTTCACTCTTTAGTTCTATTGCATTTCTTCAGCAGTAACAGCAATCCAGCATTATTTCCCACAAAATGTAAAACATCAGTAGGCCGTTTTCAATTTTTCTTTTTGTTGTTGCATTTTTTCTTGTAATTTTCATCAAGTTGGAGATTGAGTAGCAAGTGCTTGAGATGCAAAAGGTCTCCCATTTTCCTCAGCTCTTGTGCAACCGCTTTGAAGTCTTTCGGATCTGGAATAATTACATCATTGTTATAATTCTAAAATATTAAACAATTAATTAATTTGTATGCAATAAATAAAGTGCTGGAAGAACTTAGCAGGACAGTCAGACTGATTAAGAACCCCGAACTGAACCATAGTCCGCCCATTTCCCTCCAAGTGCCTGAACCGCCGAATTCATCCAGCACAGTTCTTCGCGAGACAAACTTTATACTGAAGAGGGGTTTCAGACCGAAACGTTACCCATCTCCTTCGCTCCATTGATGCTGCTGCACCCGCTGAGTTTCGCCAGCATTTCGTGTACCCACAAACTTTATACTGTTCAGACTTAATGACCTGCACTTATCAAGCTCGTTATAAGTGGAAAAAAGCTCCCACTTATTTCACATTGTTGATCCTCGGCAAACACACATGAGTATTAGATGGGTTGTTATCCACACCGCGCTAATTATGCAACGAATATAAAACGAAACTACGAATGCGGGAAATCGAAACTTTATCCACTGTCAGTAGGTCTGATGGTATCCGTTGAAAGACCCCCCACCCCAATTTAAATGTGAAAAGCAAGGCTTATCGCTGTTTCTTTCCTTGTTCTGGTGAAGGGTTGACTATATTTCTTTCCACGGGTGCTGCTAACCTGTTGAGTTCTTCAAGAATTTCCTGTTTGTATCTAATGGCGTTTAAAGAGCCTTTTAGATGTGCACGAAATTGATTATACGCGGGCAGAGATTAGTTTAGTTTAACCCAAAGATCCTATCGCTCAGTTGAACCTGGCATCATGTTCTGCACAGACATTATGGGCCGAGTGGCCGATTCCTGTGCTGCCTTGTTCTGCGTACCATCAAATGAATCCTCGTACATTTTTCAATGACTTAAATTGAAACAAACTTCATTTGAAATGAATCAGTCTTTACTACTGTGGAGGTTAGTTCGAATGAAAAGAATGCAAATCAAAGTTGAGCTGCCCGGGTCCCTGGAGCCCGCCAGGCTTGGTCTCCCGCGCCAATCCCACCGCCGTCGGTGGCGCTTGTGTTGGACATTCACATGGTTGATCCCCCGCCACCTCCAGTTTAAATTCCATTTTGTAACATCGTGGAGGACCAAGAAGAACGCGAATAGCCGAGTTACCTGTTGAGGAGGATTGGGGCTCTGATCTCTTGACGCTCACCCGCATCAAAGGCTTCATTCGTTTTTTGTGACCGGTTTCGCTCAGGTTTCCGCCAGCCGGCGGCAGGCAGCGCGCAGTCGGCTCCTACTGTGGGATCTTTGGCTCGCACTGAGCGGCTGCGAGAGGGCGCTGGCATTTATCAGCAACCAGCCTGACGTTGGCGGTCGGGGGAATTCAGCTTCGGCCAGGAAGCGGCGCAGATCCACGATGCCTCACTTCCATTGGTCCCTCATCACGAGAGGCGCCCAAAAGCCCACACGTAGGCGATAACCAGTGATGGTGATTGTACATCAAGAGACAGGCACAGGAAGAACGCCATCAGAAACCGCGGTTTCCGTCTTTAAACTTCTCCCTCGGGCCTCCGATTTTAGGTAACCGCCATCAAAAACCCTCTCCCCAGCATCTGTTTCCCACCTGGACTCACATCTCTCCCCCCCCCCCCCCCCCCCCTTCTCCCCGCCTATGTTCCTTCTTGCTTCACGGTTCGCAAACTATCTGTCTCACAGTGTTACACAAAAAGCTGGAGAAACTCAGCGGGTGCAGCAGCATCTAAGGAGCGAAGGAGATAGGCGACGTTTCGGGTCGAGACCCTTCTTCAGACTGGTCAGGGATCAGGGAAACGAGAGATATAGACGGTGATGTGGAGAGATAAGGAACAATGAATGAAAGATATGCAAAAAAAGTATCGATGATAAAGGAACAAGCCATTGTAAGCTGTTTGTGGTGTGAAAATGAGAAGCTGGTGCGACTAGGGTGGGGGAGGGAGATAGAGAGAGAGGGAGGGAATGCCAGGGCCCGAGGGCTGAGGGAGAGGTGGGAAGGGGAGGAGACAGCAAGGGTTAACAGAATTGAGAAAATTCAATGTTCAAGCCCAAAGGATGCAGACTCCCCAAGCGGAATATGAGGTCTCACAGTGTAGGAAGGAACAGCAGATGCTGGTTTACACTGAAGATAGACACAAAATGCTGGAGTAACTCAGCGGGTCAGGTGCCATCTGTGGAGAGAAGGAATGGGTGAAGTTTGGGGTCGAGACGCTGCTACAGACTGAGAGTCAGGGGAGAGGGAAACTGGAGATACGGATGGGTACAAAGAGAATGTAAGGTGTGAAAACGACAGATCAAAGCAGATGGTAGACAAACGTGCTGGAGAAACTCAGCGGGTGCAGCAGCATCTATGGAGCGAAGGAAATATGCACTTTTGTCCTGCACCCGCTGAGTTTCTCCAGCACTTTTGTCGCCTGTTTCCTTCGCTCCATAGATGGTGCTGCACCCGCTGAGTTTCTCCAGCATTTTTGCCTACCTTCGATTTTCCAGCATCTGCAGTTCCTTCTTAAACAAAGATCAAAGCAGATGATGGTCACGGAAATGTAGAATAGTTCATTGTTGGTTGAGGGGATGTTGACAGCGTGGCATACAAACAGTAACATTAATCAGGAGTGCAGGAAGGAGCTGCAGATGCTGGCTTAATCCAAAGATAGACACAATTCCCAGGGTGGGGGACTGTCATACGCTGAGAGAATGGAGCGGCTGGGCTTGTACACTCTGGAGTTTAGGATGAGAGGGGATCTTATTGAAACATGTAAGATTGTTAAGGGCTTGGACATGCTAGAGGCAGGAAACATGTTCCTGATGTTGGGGGGGTCCAGAAACAGGGGCCACAGTTTAAGAATAAGGGGTAAGCCATTTAGAACGGAGACAAGGAAAACTTTTTCTCACAGAGAGATGTGAGTCTGTGGAATTCTCTGCCTCAGAAGGCGGTTGAGGCCGGTTCTGTGGATACTTTCCAGAGAGAGCTAGATAGGGCTCTTAAAGATAGCGGAGTCAGGGGATATGGGGAGAAGGCAGAAACAGGGATGATCAGCCATGATCACATTGAATGGCGGTGCTGGCTCGAAGGGCCGAATGGCCTACTCCTGCACCTATTGTCTAATATGCTGGAGTAACTCAGCGGGACAGGCAGCATCTCTGGAGAGAATGAATGGGTGACATTTCAGGTTGAGACCCTTCTTCAGACTTTAGCCTTCGGCCTGTTACTCCAGCATTTTGTGTCTATCTTCCTGTCTCATGACTTTCTTTCATCTCTGGCCTTTGTTCAACCATCTGCCTCCCGCCTCTGTTCACATATTACCTGCCTTACCTTGTCCTGCCCTTCCCCACTTTTAGCTTTCTTCCCCACCCCTTACAATCAGTCTGAGGAAGGGTCCCAATGCAAAACGCCACCTATGCATATTCTCCAGGGATGCTGCCTGACCCGTTGAGTTACAACAGCACTTTGTGTCTTTTTTTGTGAACCAGCAGTTCCTTGTTTCTACAGCAAAGGAACAAGCCTTTTGGCTCACAATGTCTGTGCTGAACATATGTCATAATAAAAACAATCAAAAGTTCAGCATCTGACTCATCTGGTACTGTAACTTATCCAGCTGCTCAGACGAGTTATAATAAAAATAGAGTGCACAATCAGTGCACTAATCAATGTCAGCATTAGCATCCCTTTCATGCTACAGCACTCCAGTTCCTACTTACCAGGAATGAGTAGGTTAACCTATGAGTTTGAGTTTCAGTTTAGTGATGAGTGTTTGTCGGCACTGGGCCTGTACTCGCTGGAGTTCAGAAGAATGAGGGGGGACCTAATTAAAACATGCAAAATAGTGAACGGCTTGGATAGAGTGGATGTGGAGAGGATGTTTTCATGAGTAGGAGAGTCTAGGACTAGAGGTCATAGCCTCAGAATTAAAGGACGTTCTTTTCGGAAGGAGATGAGGAGAAATTTATTTCGTTAGAGGATGGTGAATCTGTGGAATTCTTTGCCACAGAAGGCTGTGGGGGCCAAGTCAGTGGATATTTTTAAGGCAGAGATTGATAGATTCTTGATTACTATAGGTGTCAGAGGTTATGGGAAGAAGATAGGAGAATGGGGTTAGGAGGGAGAGATAGATCAGCCATGATTGAATGGCAGTGTAGACTTGATGGGTCAAATGGCTGAATTCTACTCCTATTCCTCAAGACCTTATACCCTTACCTCCTTTTCACACACTGGGGCATAGGTTCCTGATTTCCCTCCAATTAATATTGATCCTGGTTCCTGCGTTCCCTTTATACTCGTCGGGGTCCCAATTCCTGCACTCTCTTCTAGCTAATTTTTTAATCATGCTACACTAGTCCCACCTGCCCTCCCATGGCCCATAACCCTCTAAACTTGCCAGATGCTACCTGTCCTGCTGAGTTACACAAGCACTTTTTGTCTTCCCTTCAAACTCAACTGTGTTCTGATCCCTCAGCACCCTAGGCAAGTGTTAGAGTATTAAAGGGGATAACAATCTGGAAAATTTGCTCAAGGACACCAATGTCCCATGCAGGCCAAATTATGAAGTTTTACTGTATCCCAACACTTTGGAGTTTACTAAGCACATGTACAGAGGGATTTTGTACACAAAAAAAGTTTTGGAATGTGAGCAAAGACAGAAAGGCTGCATTTATAAAGCTTTTTTTTTTAACATTTCAAAATAGACTTTATTCGAGAAATAAATACAGTGGATTGCAAAAGTATTCATATCCCTTGAACTTTTCCACATTTTGTCACATTACAACCACAAACGTAAATGTATTTTATTGGGATTTTATGTGATAGACCAACACAAAGTGGCACATAATTGTGAAGTGGAAGGAAAATGATACATGGTTTTCAAATTTTTTTACAAATAAAAAACTGAAAAGTGTGGCGTGCAAAAGTATTCAGCCCCCTTTACTCGGATACCCCTAAATAAAATCCAGTGCAACCAATTGCCTTCAGAAGTCATCTAATTAGTAAATAGAGTCCACTTGTGTGTAATCTAATCTCAGTATAAATACAGCTGTTCTGTGAATGCCTCAGAGGTTTGTTCGGGAACATTTGTGAACAAACAGCATCATGAAGCCCAAGGAACACACCACACAGGTCAGGGATAAAGTTGTGGAGAAGTTTAAAGCAGGGTTAGGTCATAAAAAAATATCCCAAGCTTTGAACATCTCACAGAGCACTGTTCAATCCATCATCGAAAATGGAAAGAGTATAGCACAACTGCAAAGCTACCAAGACATGGCCATCCACTTACTTAAACTGACAGGCCGGGCAAGGAGAGCATTGATCAGAGAAGCAGCCAAGAGGCCCATGGTAACTCTGGAGGAGCTGCAGAGATCCGCAGTTCAGGTGGGAGAATCTGCCCTCAGGACAACTATTAGTCGTGCACTCCACAAATCGCCCTTCATGTAAGAGTGGCAAGAAGAAAGCCATTGTTGAAACAAAGCCATAAGAAGTCCCATTTGCAGTTTGCCACAAGCCATTTGGGGGACACAGCAAACATGTGGAGGAAGGTCTGATGAGACCAAAATGGAAGTTTTTGGCCTAAATGCAAAATGCTATGTGTGGCGGAAAACTAACACTGCACATCACCCTGAACACACCATCCCCACTGTGAAACATGGTGGTGGCAGCATCATGCTGTGGGGATGCTTTTCTTCAGCAGGGACAGGGAAGCTGGTCAGAGTTGATGGGAAGTTGGATGGAGCCAAATACAGGGCAATCTTGGAAGAAAACCTGTTAGAGTCTGCAAAAGACTTGAGACTGGGGCGGAGTTTCACCTTCCAGCAGGACAACGACCCTAAACATACAGCCAGAGCTACAATGGAATGGTTTAGATCAAAGCATATTCATGTGTTAGAATGGCCCAGTCTAAATCCAATTGAGAATCTCTGGCAAGACTTGAAAATTGCTGTTCACAGACGCTCTCCATCCAATCTGACTGAGCCTGAGCTATTTTGCAATGAAGAATGGGCATAAATTTCAGCCTCTAGATGTGCAAAGCTGGCAGAGACATACCCCAAAAGACTTGCAGCTGTAATTGCAGCGAAAGGTGGTTCTACAAAGTATTGACTCAGGGGGGCTGAATACTTTTGCACGCCACACTTTCCAGTTTTTTATTTGTAATAAAATTTGGAAACCATGTATCATTTTCCTTCCACTTCACAATTATGCACCAAAGAGCATGGCCTCGCTCTTCCTGTGGTTCACCCTGGCTCCTGTGGCCGACTCAAACTGGTCGCAGATGCTGATCAAACTGCGGACCGACCCTGGATCCGAGCAGAAGACGGCGACATCATCCATGTACAGGGAGGTTTTGACCCGAGTGTCACCACTGCCTGGCAATGTCACTCCTCTTATGCTCGCGTCCTTCCTGATGGACTCGGCAAAACGTTCAATACAGAAGACGAACAAGACGGGAGAGAGGGCAACCCTGCCTGACTCCAGACCTGACGGGGAAGCTGTCCGATTCCCACCCATTGATTTGGACTCCACTACAGATATCGGTGTAGAGCAGTTGGATCCAATTTCTGATTCCCTCCCAAAGCCCATATTGGAGAGCACGTCCCTCATGTATGTGAAGGCCTGTCGAAGGCCTTCTCCTGGTCCAAGCTGACTAGGCAGGCATCCACCCACCTGTCCTGCACGTAGGCAATCGTATCTCTCAGCAGCACCAGGCTGTCTGAGATTTTCCTGCCAGGTACAGCACAGGTTTGGTCTGGGTGGATCACCCGTCCCAGAGCAGACTTGACCTGGTTGGCGATGGCCTTAGGACAGGATCTTATAATCAACATGTGATGGGTCTCCAATTCCTTATACCCTTCATCTCCCTTTTCTGCTTGTAGATTAGGGTGATGCTGCCCTTTCTCATGGAGTCTGACATGCTGCCGGCTAGAAGCATGTTGTTGTACACATCCAGCAGGTCCGGGCCCACCCAATCCCACAGAGCCAAATACAACTTGGCTGGTAAGTCATCGCTTCCAGGAGTTTTACTCGAGTCAAAGGAACAGATGGAACCAGTCAGCTCCTCTAGGTCAGTGGTTGGTCCAGGCTCTCCCGCTTGCTGTCCTCCAAGACCTCCTTGATAGAGGACAGCTTTGTGTCTTTTACCACATTGGAGCCAGTGAAGGCAGTGCAGCTCTCGAATATTCACAGCTAACCAGGATAGAGCATTCCAAAGATCCACACACCTTTGAGAGAATAAGTTTTTTCATCTCAGGTGTAAAGTGTTGACACATGCCCCGAGTCCAAATCTACATAGAAACATAGAAAATAGGTGCAGGAGGCCATTCGGCCCTTTGAGCCAGCACCACCATTCAATAGACACCAGACAATAAACAATAGGTGCGGGAGTAGGCCATTTGGCCCTTCGAGCCAGCACCGCCATTCAATGTAATCATGGCTGATCATCCCCAATCAATACCCTGTTCCTGCCTTCTCCCCATATCCCCTGACTCCCTTGGTCAAAGAGTTAGAGAAAGGAGATTTAGAGATAGACTCCGCTATTTTTAAGAGCCCTATCTAGCTCTCTCTTGAAAGCATCCAGAGAACCTGCCTCCACCGACCTCTGAGGCGGAGAATTCCACAGACTCACCACTCTCTGTGAGAAAAAGTGTTTCCTCGTCTCCGTTCTAAACGGCTTACTCCTTATTCTTAAACTGTGGCCCCTGGTTCTGGACTCCCCCAACATCGGGAACATGTTTCCTGCCTCAAGTATGTCCAAGCCCTTAACAATCTTATATGTTTCAATGAGATCCTCTCTTATCCTTCTAAACTCCAGAGTGTACAAGCCCAACTGCGTCAATTCTCTCAGCATATGACAGTCCTGCCATCCCGGGAATTAACCTTGTAAACCAATGCTGCACTCCCTCAATAGCAAGAATGTCCTTCCTCAAATTAGGGGACCAAAACTGCACACAATACTCTAGGTGTGGTCTCACTGGGGCTCTGTACAATTGAAGAAGGACCTCTTTGCTCCTATATTCAATTCCTCTTGTTATAAAGGCCACATGCCACTCGCTTTCTTCACTGCCTGCTGTTCCTGCATGCTTACTTTCATAGACTGATTTTCAAGGACCCCCAGATCCCATTGTACTTCCCCTTTTCCCAACTTGACACCATTTAGATAGTAATCTGCCTTCCTGTTTTTGCTACCAAAGTGGATAACCTCACATTTATTGTGATCATTGTGATCATGGCTGATCGTCCCCAATCAATAACCCTTGCCTGCCCTCTCCCCATATCCCTTGATTCCACTAGCCCCTAGAGCTCTATCTAACTCTCTCTTATATCCATCCAGTGATTTGGTCTCCACTGCCCTCTGTGGCGAGGAATTCCACAAACTCACAACTCCCCTTTATTCTAAGACTGTGGCCCCTGGTTCTGGACTCGCCTCCCTGCCCCCCCCCCCCCCCCCCCCCCCCCTTTATGTCTACATTTCCCCTTTTTTCTAGTGTCCCTTCTGCCATGCCACTTCATAATCACATGTTTGAATAATATCACTGTTCATTGTTCTAGATTACAGGCTTGCTCAGACTTATTCAGACTTTCTTCCTAGGAATCAATCTAATGAACTCCCACCAAACCAAGTACATCCTATTACTGAAATTTAGATGGTGGCAGAACATTTACTCAAAATGCTACAGTACTTGCAGGCAACAAGGACTCAATCCCTCCACCCCTCCCGCCCACCACTTCAGGATTTACTGATTGTAAGTCTTTGTTTTTACTGAATGACCAGGACCATTGACGTTTATTCAAAAGGTTTTTTTAACGCGTTTGAAATGTTTACAAAATGTCAACATTTATGCACAACTATAAACAATTAAGTAATTTTAAATCAACATTTTAAATTAAACAAAAATGAGCTAACAGTTACATTGCCATTATTTCCTGTTGAAATCAGACAGTCCATTGACCTCCCTAAGTACTGGGAGGTCTCAGGAAGTCTATACTTTCCCCTGGGGTTCCACATAGTTGATTGAAGATTGGCTTTGAACCTGCACTTGGACACCTTTGCTTCTGCACAGATATTTGGGTAAAAGCTTGGAGTGAAAGTCCTACAATGTTTGGAAGTCACAGTTTTTTGTTGGGAAAAAAATCAAAATGGTGAAGTTTTATTTGTTCACAGGATGTAGATATTTTCCTCAAGACCAACACACACTGGCCATATCTGATTGGATTGCTGAAAAGAATGGGGTGCAAGGCTATTTCAGAGGTTTAATTCAGGCTAATTCAGATGGCTATTAACCTAGTTAATAGCCATCCGGCTGGATCAGATAACGAAGCTATATTTTCTTCCCTTAACAAATTTAGAGAACTAGGTTGGTTTTTACAGCAACCCAACAGTTTTAAGATCACCAATTAGACCACCTTTTTTATTCTATATTTGTTTAATTATTTGAACTTAAATTCCCTTTCTGCCCTTGGATCAATGGTCTAGGCATCTGAACACTTGGCTTTACCACTGTGCTAATTTAAATGTGTAAGAGCCTGTGTGAAAGCTAAAATCTTGCAGCCACAAATGGGACATGGATATATTTCTTTACAGAGGCCTTTTGTTTTGTTATCATAAACAACTCATAGTGAAAGATGGGAAGTTATGAATTTGACGACCGAACGAATGGCGTAAAACCACATTGAGCAGCATAACAATGATTGCATCATGTGGCTGAGGTTTAAATTGATGAGTCATAAAGCTCACTGAGAGGCCAGGGCCCAGCTACAGTTTTGAATATTATTTGGAACTACCCTAGAGGTTTGTATACATGATGTCCAGTCACTTGAGATCTGTTCCGATGTCCTAAAATCACATGACTTTTTCAAATGTTGTGTGCACACATACAAATATCAATCTTGTGTTTTGGTGACAGAAACTGGAAAACGCAGGAGAATGTGACAAGATGCACAAGATAAGCTGGATGTGGGCAAGCACAGAAGTGTGGGGACAATTCACAGAGGGCAAATAGTATGTTGCTGAAACTGATTATATTATTCTTGAATTATAAGGATAGGATGTTTAAACTCAGCTTGATTTCCCTTGGGTATTGAGGATTAATGGGCGAGTGAATTAAAGCCCCTGTCCCACTTAGGAAACCTGAAAGGAAACATCTGGATACCTTGCGCCCACCCAAGGTTTCCGTCAGGTTCCAGGAGATTCTGGTCACTCTTCCTAATAGTCGAAAGTGGTTTCCCCGTAGTCGAGGCTTCTTCTATGTTCCTGCGATTATTCAACAAATTCAAAACCGGCCTCGACTAAAAATAGGTTGCCGTTTTGTCGAAGCTAGTGGAGTGGGGTCGCTATTTACTTACAGCCAGTCGAAGGCAATCTCCTTCGCTGACCAGCCATTTTGATTGGCTCATTGGGGTTTTCAGAAAAGATCCTATAGGATATTTGGTTTTCAGGACCTAGAAGATCTGCCGGAAGGTAAAATGCCCGCTAACTTTATTAAACTTCTTAAAACTGTCTCCACTCCTTCTCCCCCCCCCCCCCCCCCCCCCGCCTTCTCCCTCTTTGTCTTTCCCCTTCTCTCTCCCCTCGGGCACTCTAAAAATGACTTACCATGCTCTGTGGCAGCCGTTTACCTTCCTCTTCATCGCGCAGACAGCACTCCTCCGCTGTCCCTGGTCCCCACCTTCGTGTGTGTGTGTGTGTGTGTGTGCGTGTGTGCGTGTGTGTGTGTGTGTGTCTCTCTCTATACTCCACAATTTGAGATTTGTAATAGGAAAAAAAAAATCAGATGTGGTTAAAGTACACATTGTCAGATTTTATTAAAGGCCATTTGTATACATTTTGTTTTCACAATGTAGAAATTACAGCAGTGTTTATTCATAGTCCCCCCATTTCAGGGCACCATAATGTTTGGAACACATGGCTTCACAGGTGTTTGTAATTGCCCAGGTGTATTTAATTGCCTCCTTAATGCAGGTATAATAGACAATAAACAATAGACAATAGGTGCAGGAGTAGGCCCTTCAAGCCAGCACCGCCATTCAGTGTGATCATGGCTGATCATCCCCAATCAGTACCCCGTTCCTGCCTTCTCCCCATATCCCCTGACTCTGCTATTTTTAAAAGCCCTATCTAGCTCTCTTGAAAGCATCCAGAGAACCCGCCTCCACCGCCCTCTGAGGCAGAGAATACCACAGACTCACCACTCTCTGTGAAAAAAGTGTTTCCTCGTCTCCATTCTAAATAAGTTCTTACTCCTTATTCTTAAACTGTGGCCCCTGCTTCTGGACTCCCCCAACATCGGGAACATGTTTCCTGCCTCTAGCGTGTCCAAACCCTTAACAATCTTACATGTTTCAATGAGATTCCCTCTCATCCTTCTAAACTCCAGAGTGTACAAGCCCAGCTGCTCCATTCTCTCAGCATATGATAGTCCCGCCATCCCGGGAATTAACCTTGTAAACCTACGCTGCACTCCCTCAATAGCAAGAATGTCCTTCCTCAAATTAGGGGACCAAAATTGTACACAATACTCCAGGTGTGGTCTCACTAGGGCTCTGTACAAATTTGACTAATGAACGAATGGCGTAAGAGAGCTCTCAGCACCTCGTCTTTTCTCCAATCTTTCCATCACCTTTGTAAACTTTTATTGCTGTTTATCAACATGAGGACCAAAGTTGTGCCAAAGGAAGTCAAATAAGCCATTATGAGACTGAGAAACAAGAATAAAACTGTTGGAGCCAAACCTTCGGCTTACCAAAATCAACTGTTTGGAACATCATTAAGAAGAAAGAGAGCACTGGTGAGCTTACTAATCGCAAAGGGAGTGGCAGGCCAAGGAAGACCTCCACAGCTGATGACAGAAGAATTCTCTCCATCATCAAGAAAAATCCCCAAACACCAGTCCGACAGATCAGAAACACTCTTCAGGAGTCATGTGTGGATTTGTCAATGACCACTGTCCGCAGAAGACTTAATGAACAGAAATATAGAGGCTACATAAAAGGCTGGAGAAACTCAGCGGGTGCAGCAGCATCTAAGGAGCGAAGGAGATAGGCGACGTTTCGGGTCGAGACCCTTCTTCAAATATAGAGGCTATGCTGCAAGATGCAAACCACTGGTTAGCCGCAAATAAAGGATTGGCAGGTTACAGTTTGCCAAGAAGTTAAAAGAGCAACCACAGTTCTGGAAAAAGGTCTTGTGGACGAAGATTAACTTATATCAGAGTGATGGCAAGAGCAAAGTATGGAGGAGAGAAGGATCTGCCCAAGATCCAAAGCATACCACCTCATCTGTGAAACACAGTGATGAGGGTGTTATGGCCTGGGGATGTATGGCTGCTGAAGGTACTGGCTCATTTATCTTCATTGATGATACAATTGCTGATGGTAGTAGCATAATGAATTCTGAAGTGTTTAACACATCCTAACCACTCAAGTTCAAACAAATGCCTCAAAACTCATTGACTGGCAGTCCATTCTACAGCAAGACAATGATCCCAAATATACTGTTAAAGCAACAAAGGAGTTTTTCAAAGCTAAAAAATAGTAAATTCTTGAGTGGCCAAGTCAATCATCCAATCTAAACCCAATTGAGCATGCCTTTTATATGCTGAAGAGAAAACTGAAGGCGACTAGCCCCCAAAACAAGCATAAACTAAAGATGGCTTCAATACAGGCCTGGCAGAGCATCACCAGAGAAGACACCCAGCAACTGGTGATGTCCATGAATCGCAGACTTCAAGCAGTCATTGCATGTAAAGAATACGCAACAAAATACTAAACATGACTACTTTCCATGATATTGCTGTGTCCCAAACATTATGGTGCCCTGAAATGGGGGGACTTTGTATAAACAGCTGTAACTCGACATGGTGAAACCAAAATGTATAAAAATGGCCTTTATTAAAAACTGACAATGTGCACTTTAACCACATGTGATTTTTTTTTTCTATTACAAATCTCAAATTGTGGAGTACAGAGACAAATACAATATGGAGGGCACTGCTAGTCTGAGAAAATTTGAGAGGAAGTAGAGAGACTATTTCCAACAGAAGAGGGAAAACAGTCAAAGAGGTTGTGGCATAACCTTAAAATTGGAACTAAACTGTTTGGATGATTACAGTAACCACTTCTTAATTCTATGTGCTTCCCCTAAAAGCTACTGAGGCTACATCAAGTGACTTTTCAAAACTGAAATGTTGTTAGTTTTTTTGTAGGGCAAGTATATACAGCCATAATCTAACAACATCTGGCAACAGACTAAAGAAACGGAATGATATGCACATGGTTCTGTGTTTCTTTGTAGCTACAATAAATTCAGATCAATCACATTTATAACACTCAGATTTCTCTCAGAACCATCATATGCTGTAACCCTGCTGACAGTTTATACATAATTTGTGACACACTTGCATGTAACTTCCAGTCATTCTATAACCACTGATATACAGTGGCTTGCAAAAGTTTTCATACCCCTTGAACTTTTCCACATTTTGTCACATTACAACCACAAACGTAAATGTATTTTATTGGGATTTTATGTGATAGACCAACACAAAGTGGCGCATAATTGTGAAGTAGAAGGAAAATGATACATGGTTTTCAAATTTTTTTACAAATAAAAAACTGAAAAGTGTGGCGTACAAAAGTATTCAGCCCCCTTTACTCTGATACCCCCTAAATAAAATCCAGTGCAACCAATTGCCTTCAGAAGTCACCTAATTAGTAAATAGAGTCCACTTGTGTGTAATCTAATCTCAGTATAAATACAGCTGTGTTGTGAAGGCCTCAGAGGTTTGTTAGAGAACATTAGTGAACAAACAGCATCATGAAGCCCAAGAAACACACCAGACAGATCAGGGGTAAAGTTGTGGAGAAGGTTAAACATAGAAACATAGAAACATAGAAATTAGGTGCAGGAGTAGGCCATTCAGCCCTTCGAGCCTGCACCGCCATTCAATATGATCATGGCTGATCATCCAACTCAGTATCCCGTACCTGCCTTCTCTCCATACCCTCTGATCCCTTTAGCCACAAGGGCCACATCCAACTCACTCTTAAATATAGCCAATGAACTGGCCTCAACTACCCTCTGTGGCAGAGAGTTCCAGAGACTCACCACTCTCTGTGTGAAAAAAGTCTTTCTCATCTCGGTCTTAAAGGATTTCCCCCTTATCCTTAAGCTGTGACCCCTTGTCCTGGACTTCCCCAACATCGGGAACAATCTTCCTGCATCTAGCCTGTCCAACCCCTTAAGAATTTTGTAAGTTTCTATAAGATCCCCTCTCAATCTCCTAAATTCCAGAGAGTATAAACCGAGTCTATCCCGTCTTTCTTCATAAGACAGTCCTGACATCCCAGGAATCAGTCTGGTGAACCTTCTCTGCACTCCCTCTATGGCAATAATGTCCTTCCTCAGATTTGGAGACCAAAACTGTACGCAATACTCCAGGTGTGGTCTCACCAAGACCCTGTACAACTGAAGTAGAACCTCCCTGCTCCTGTACTCAAATCCTTTTGCTATGAAAGCTAACATACCATTCGCTTTTTTCACTGCCTGCTGCACCTGCATGCCTACTTTCAATGACTGGTGTACCATGACACCCAGGTCTCGCTGCATCTCCCCTTTTCCTAATCGGCCACCATTTAAATAATAGTCTGCTTTCCTGTTTTTGCCACCAAAGTGGATAACCTCACATTTATCCACATTATACTGCATCTGCCAAACATTTGCCCACTCACCCAGCCTATCCAAGTCACCTTGCAGTCTCCTAGCATCCTCCTCACAGCGAACACTGCCCCCCAGCTTAGTGTCATCCGCAAACTTGGAGATATTGCCTTCAATTCCCTCATCCAGATCATTAATATATATTGTAAACAGCTGGGGTCCCAGCACTGAGCCCTGCGGTACCCCACTAGTTACTGCCTGCCATTGTGAAAAGGACCCGTTTACTCCTACTCTTTGCTTCCTGTTTGCCAGCCAGTTCTCTATCCACATCAATACTGAACCCCTAATACCGTATGCTTTAAGTTTGTATACTAATCTCTTATGTGGGACCTTGTCGAAAGCCTTCTGGAAGTCCAGATATACCACATCCACTGGTTCTCCCTTATCCACGCTACTAGTTACATCCTCGAAAAATTCCACAAGATTCGTCAGACATGATTTACCTTTTGTAAATCCATGCTGACTTTGTCCAATGATTTCACCACTTTCCAAATGTGCTGCTATCCCATCTTTAATAACTGACTCTAGCAGTTTCCCCACTACCGATGTTAGACTAACTGGTCTGTAATTCCCCGTTTTCTCTCTCCCTCCCTTCTTAAAAAGAGGGGTTACATTTGCTACCCGCCAATCCTCAGGAACTACTCCAGAATCTAAAGAGTTTTGAAAGATTATCACTAATGCATCCACTATTTCCTGAGCTACTTCCTTAAGTACTCTGGGATGCAGCCTATCTGGCCCTGGGGATTTATCGGCCTTTAATCTATTCAATTTACCCAACACCACTTCCCGACT
This sequence comes from Okamejei kenojei, assembly GCA_035221665.1. Classification (NCBI taxonomy): domain Eukaryota; kingdom Metazoa; phylum Chordata; class Chondrichthyes; order Rajiformes; family Rajidae; genus Okamejei; species Okamejei kenojei. The sequence goes on along the minus strand of CM069131.1, from coordinate 147,250,657 downwards.
GACCTGGATTTCACTCAATTCCTCCTTTGACCCACAGTCCCCTGCTATTTCCGGCAGATTATTTATGTCTTCCTTAGTGAAGACGGAACCAAAGTAGTTATTCAATTGGTCCGCCATATCCTTGTTCCCCATGATCAACTCACCTGTTTCTGACTGCAAGGGACCTACATTTGTTTTAACTAACCTCTTTCTCTTCACATATCTATAAAAACTTTTGCAGTCAGTTTTTATGTTCCCTGCCAGTTTCCTTTCATAATCTATTTTTCCTTTCCTAATTAAGCCCTTTGTCCTCCTCTGCTGGTCTCTGAATTTCTCCCAGTCCTCTGGTATGCTGCTTTTTCTGGCTACTTTGTACGCATCATCCTTTGCTTTGATACTATCCCTGATTTCCCTTGTTATCCACGGATGCACTACCTTCCCCGATTTATTCTTTTGCCAAACTGGGATGAACAATTTTTGTAGTTCATCCATGCAGTCTTTAAATGTCTTCCATTGTATATCCACCGTCAACCCTTTTAGAATTAATTGCCAGTCAATCTTGGCCAATTCTCGTCTCATACCCTCAAAGTTACCTTTCTTTAAGTTCAGAACCATTGTTTCTGAATTAACAATGTCACTCTCCATCCTAATGAAGAACTCAACCATATTATGGTCACTCTTGCCCAAGGGGGCACGTACAACAAGACGGCTAATTACCCCTTCCTCATTACTCAAAACCCAGTCTAAAATAGCCTGCTCTCTCGTTGGTTCCTCTACATGTTGATTTAGATAACTATCCCGCATACATTCCAAAAAATCCTCTTCCTCAGCACCCCTGCCAATTTGATTAACCCAATCTATATGTAGATTGAAGTCACCCATTATAACTGTTTTGCCTTTGTCGCACGCATTTCTAATTTCCTGTTTGATACCATCCCCAACTTCTCTGCTACTGTTAGGTGGCCTGTACACAACACCCACCAGCGTTTTCTGCCCCTTAGTGTTTTGTAGCTCTACCCATACCGATTCCACATCCTCCAAGCTAATGTCCTTCCTTTCCATTGCTTTAATCTCCTCTCTAACCAGCAACGCTACCCCACCTCCTTTTCCTTTCTCTCTATCCCTCCTGAATATTGAATATCCCTGGATGTTCAGCTCCCAGCCTACGTCACCCTGGAGCCATGTCTCCGTGATCCCAACTATATCATAATCATTAATATCTATCTGCACGTTCAACTCGTCCACTTAATGCAATGTTAGGTTATAAAAAAATATCCCAAGCTTTGAACATCTCACAGAGCACTGTTCAATCCATCATTCGAAAATGGAAAGAGTATGGCACAACTGCAAAGCTACCAAGACATGGCTGTCCACCTAAACTGACAGGCCGGGCAAGGAAAGCATTGATCAGAGAAGCAGCCAAGAGGCCCATTGTAACGCTGGAGGAGCTGCGGAGATCCACAGCTCAGGTGGGAGAATCTGTCCACAGGACAACTATTAGTAATGCACTCCACAAATTGGCCCTTTATGGAAGAGTGGCAAGAAGAAAGCCATTGCTGAAACAAAACCATAAGAAGTCCCGTTTGCAGTTTGCCACAAGCCATGTGGGGGACACAGCAAACATGTGGAGGAAGGTGCTCTGGTCAGATGAGACCAAAATTGAAGTTTTTGGCCTAAATGCAAAACGCTATGTGTGACGGAAAACTAACACTGCATATCACCCTGAACACACCATCCCCACTGTGAAACATGGTGGTGGCAGCATCATGCTGAGGGGATGCTTTTCTTCAGCAGGGACAGGGATGCTGGTCAGAGTTGATGGGAAGATGGATGGAGCCAAATACAGGGCAATCTTGGAAGAAAACCTGTTAGAGTCTGCAAAACTACCTCCATCGTGCCAGTGCCAAAACACTCCACTGCGGCAGGCCTCAACGACTTCCGCCCAGTTGCACTCACCCCTATCATCGCCAAGTGCTTTGAAAGGCTGGTCATGGCACACGTCCAATGCTGCCTACCTCCCACTCTGGACCCCTACCAGTTTGTATACCGCAAGAACAGGAGCACGGAGGATGCCATCTCAACGGCACTCCACTCCGCCCTCTCCCACCTCGACAACAGAAACACTTATGTGAGAATGCTGTTCATCGACTACAGCTCAGCATTCAACACCATTATCCCCTCTAAATTGATCGCCAAACTCGATGACCTGTGCATCAACCCCTCCCTCTGCAATTGGTTACTGGACTTTCTAACCAACAGACCACAGTCTGTTAGGTTGGATAACCACTCCGCATCTACCCTCACCCTGAACACTGGCGTACTCCAGGGCTGCTTGCTGAGCCCCCTCCTCTACTCCCTCTTCACCTACGACTGCATACTTGTACATGGTTCCAACACCAGCATCAAGTATGCAGATGACACGACGGTGATTGGCCTCATCAGCGACAATGATGAGTCGGCCTACAGGGAGGAGGTTCAGCTCCTAACAGCATGGTGTGCCGACAATAACCTGGCCCTCAACTCAAGGAGCTCATTGTGGACTTCAGGAGATCGAGAGGCTGCACGCACAACCCCATCCATATCAACGGGACGGAGGTGGAACATGTCTCCAGCTTCAGGTTCCTGGGGGTCAACATCTCCGATGACCTCTCCTGGACCCACATCACATCCTCGCTGATCAAGAAGGCTCACCAGCGTCTCTTCTTCCTGAGGAGACTTAAGAAGGTCCATCTGTCTCCCCAGATTCTGGTGAACTTCTACCGCTGCACCATCGAGAGCATCCTTACCAACTGTATCACAGTATGGTATGGTAACTGCTCTGTTGCCGACCGGAAAGCTCTGCAGAGGGTGGTGAAGATCGCCCAACGCATCACAGGCTCCTCACTCCCCTCCATTGAGTCTGTCCATAGTAAACGATGCCTGTGCAGGGCGCACAGCATCGCCAGGGACCGCTCACACTCCAACCATAGACTGTTTACCCTCCTCCCATCCGGGAGACGCTACAGGTCCCTCCGCTGCCGGACCAGCAGGCTCAAGAACAGCTTCTTCCCTGCGGCTGTCACACTTCTCAACGCTGCACCTCAATGACTTCCTGTCTCCACCCCTCCCCCCCCGGACTATCCAATCACCAGCAAACTGCAGATACCACTGTATATGTATAGATGTATATACTCATACTACTGCGCAATTACTTGTTTATTCGTAAGTTCGCCCTTCGGAGATACCAACTGCATTTCGTTGTCTCTGTATTGTACACTGCACAATGACATTTAAAGATTGAATTGAATTGAATTGAAAAAAAAGACTTGAGACTGGGGCAGAGGTTCACCTTCAAGCAGGACAACGACCCTAAACATACAGCCAGAGCTACAATGGAACGGTTTAGATCAATGCATATTCATGTGTTAGAATGGCCCAGTCAAAGTCCAGACCTAAATCCATTTGAGAATCTCTGGCAAGAGTTGAAAATTGCTGTTCAGAGACGCTCTCCATCCAATCTGACTGAGCTTGAGTTATTTTGCAAAGAAGAATGGGCAAAAATTTCTGTCTCTAGATGTGCAAAGCTGGTAGAGAGATACCCCAAAAGACTTGCAGCTGTAATTGCAGCGAAAGGTGGTTCTACAAAGTATTGACTCAGGGGGGCTGAATACTTTTGCATGCCACACTTTTCTTTTTTTTTTGTAATAAAATTTGGAAACCATGTATTATTTTCCTTCCATTTCACAATTATGCACCACTTTGTGTTGGTCTATCACATAAAATCCCAATAAAATACATTTACGTTTGTGGTTGTAACGTGACAAAATGTGTAAAAGTTCAAGGGGTATGAAAACTTTTGCAAGCCACTGTACATCTGACAACAGCAGCCAGAATCTCTCTTTACTGTACAAGCTATAGACAGGTTCCCCAACTTGTTTCCTGTATTCCGTAATATGTATTACCTCATGTTTACCTGAACCCAACCGCACCCAACACTTATCTGGAGTCTGTTAACATTGTTTCTTTTTGTACAGTTTTTATAGCTTTCCTTGTGCATTGTTTAATCACCTGCGTAACTATTGGTTTTGAGATTATGTTCCTTTTACCCAGAGGACAGTTATTTGAATACATCCAGAATTGTACTTTGTACATCCATTAGCTCTCTGCTTAATTGCTATGTGTTATACATAAAGCATACAACGTAACCTTTTATAATGAGCCTGCTGAGAAAGAGTTTGAACCTGTTTAGAAAATCTATACAGAGTACAACTAAAGGGCCTGTCCCACTTATGCAACCTTTACAGGCAACTGCCGGCACCCGTAATAGGTCGCCGAAATTTTCAACAGAAAGACGTTACGACTCTTTGGAGACCTCTCACGGCCATACAGGCTGTATGGCCGTGAGAGGTCTCCTATGGTCATTGGAGGTCACCCGCGACATGTCACCAGGGGTCGCCTGTATGGTCGTGAGAGGTCTCCAAAGAGTCGTAGCGTCCTTCTGGTCGCCGCTGAATTTTCAACATGTTGAACATTTTGGCAACCTATCACAGGTGCCGGCAGTCGCCTGTAAAGGTCGCGTAAGTGGGACAGGCCCTTAAGTAGACAGTCCTGTTACAGTTACAGTCCTGAAGGTCTATTGGATAGCTCTGGACCATTTGATTTAAAAGTGGAAAATTAGTATTTGGGATGATATTAAGAATCTTGAGGCCATGCATTGAGATCACACAAAAGCCCTGTGAGCGGAGGAAGGACTGCACCAAACATAATATCCACCCATCCACTGCTGCAGCCACCTCGTCGCCCACCTGTGGACGAGCCTGTCATTTCCACATTGTCCTTGTAAACCACCATAGGCCCTCAAAACTGGGGTGGAAACAACTTCATCCTTGATCCGAAGGGATTATCTTAGAAGAAGAGGAACGCTGTTCTGGCATTTTAATATTCAATGATTGTTAAATTAACTAAAGAATGCACATCATTGCAACATTTAAGAAACATTTAGACAGGTACATGGATGGGATAGGTTTAGAGAGATATGGGCCAGATACAGGCAGGTGGGACTAGGGTAAATGGGACATGTTAGCTGGTGTGGGCATGGTGGGCCGAAGAGCCTGTTTCCACGCTGTATGACATGACTTAGAATCCGACGGTTATGAAACGTAAGGCTCCAGTCATACAGTAACATTCCAGGCATATGGTAACAGAAAAAGGACATTCTGCTCCTCAAGTCATTTTTTATAATTCAACCAGATCACTGGAATTTGTGCACATACAACTTTGCTGCATTTGTGTAAGGAGCATTTTAGAACTGAGCAAAAGGAGACCATGAAATTGATAAAGGCAAGACTGAAAATGAAAGTACATTGGTAAAATGGTAATATGGTAACAATGGCCTGGAAAAGCTTCAATGGTGTGTAAAACAGAACAGACTAAGAACAACATATGTGGGTCACTTACTGAGAGGGACAGGGGAAATTATTGTGGGAAAACAGGAACACGTCAACAAATCTGTGAGAAATACAGGAGAATGAAGGGTGAGGTGAGAATTGGGAACTGTAGGAAAAAAGTACTGGTCCAAAAAATTGTACTAGAGTTAGTTGATGAGACGAAATGCTACAAATCCCAAGGGCCCAATGATCTACTAGACTAAGTGGGACCCGTTGGGTCCCATGTTCACACGGGAGGGCTGGTCCCACGACGCAATATTCCACCTCTCCACCAATTCCAATATTGGTGGCCAGTGGGGGAGCTTTCTGGAGCGCTGGTATGGGTTCTTGGGGTGGCAGCTCAGTCCCCCAAACCTAATGTGCTGGCAGCTCACTCACGGCTGGTGGGCTGGCAGTTGACTCATGGCTATTCCTTGAAATTCCATTTCAAGCAGGGTGCAAGGCCACCAAATTCAAATCCATTTTCCTACCATTTCAAGCAGGGTGCAAGGCCACCAAATTCAAGTGCAGTTTCTTACCACTTCGAGCAGGGTGCAAGGCCACCAAATTCAAGTGCAGTTTCTGATAAGGCTAAATTCAGTTAAAAAATATAAGGATGATATTAAATTGATTTCTGGGCTAGCATACAGCTTATATTTAGTCTCAAATTAGGCTTTTCTCCAGTAGAATAATACAGAAAGGCAAGTCAGGTTACTATGTATTAAGATAATGAATTACTTTAAAATGCAAACGAAGAAACTGCAGATGCTGGAGAATCGAGGGTTACACAAAAAGCTGGAGAAACTCAGCGGGTGCAGCAGCATCTAAGAGGCGAAGGAGATAGGCGACGTTTCGGGTCGAGACCCCATAGAAAAAAAAAAGGAAGGGTCTCGACCCGAAACGTCGCCTATCTCCTTCGCCTCTTAGATGCTGCTGCACCCGCTGAGTTTCTCCAGCTTTTTGTGTAACCCTACTTTAAAATGCATCTAGTATTTGGTGAGGAAGGAAGCCGAGGGTAATCCCAATAAAAGGGGTGTTGGGACAAATGTCGGTTGCCTTGGAGGTATGCAGTGACTGATGACTTTGAAATGCAAGTATCTTGCACCCAATGTTCGATGTTTATGAGGGAGGAGGTGATAAGAGAGGGAACTAGATTGATCTAAGGGATTTTGACAAATGGCTGAGGTATTTGATATGGAAATGCCTTGCACCACATGTCCGATGTTTATGAGGGATGAAGTGATGAGAGAGGAAACTGGATTCATCTAAGGGGCAGTAACAAATGGCCAATGTTTTTAGAATGTAAAATATCTTGTACTATGTGACAAAATGCCTTTGATGTGATGCAGTCTGTAGAAGCCTTTATTTTCCTGTACCTCTGACCATGACTATTGTTTGTGGAATGTGTTAAGATGACAAAAAAAACACTATATAATACAATGTATTTCTGTTGTTTGGAGAAGTGGACTGAGGTCAGCCAAGTGAAAGAATTGCTCACTTGACCAGAGTTCTTGCTCACTTCCATCAGCCAATAATAAGTAAAGTTTTGAACTGGTCTACCAATCAGTTTGTGTGTTGTCTGTTTATTAAGAAACGAACCTGTTTAGTTGTGTTAAAAGTAAATTTTTTTCATTTCCTACCACTTCAAGCAGGGTGCAAGGCCATCAAATTCAAGTGCAGTTTTCTACCACTTCGAGCAGGGTGCTAGGCCACCAAATTCAAGTGCAGTTTCATACCACTTCGAGCAGGGTGCAAGGCCACCAAATTCAAATTCAGTTCCATACCATTTCATGCAGGGTACAAGACCACCACATTCAAATGCAGTTTCATACCATTTCAAGCAGGGTGAAACCACCATAAAACCACACAAAACACCAAACACACAGCTCAGTAGACGTTCAGTGTGTTCAGTTTATTCACAGCTCAGACAGTCGTGACCTCTCCCTCCCCCATCATGCAGAGACTGAGCCACATGCACACTTCTGGGTTTTATAACCCCTCCCCCTCCCACCAGTAAAGGTGTGGCCTTCATTGCAGGAGAGAGATTCTCAACATTTTTTAAACACTAATAACACTTTTATTTTTCATTGATGGGAAGAATCCTCTGCACCTGCTGAGTGGAGGGGGACTGAGTAAGATGGTCAAAAATCACAGCCTTAAGTGGTAGTGTTTTATCTAACATCAATATACAGTACAAACAGGAAGTAAGCCAAAGCACCTATTTGCAGTCGTGCCTTTTCACTTCAAGCCAGAGCCCCCAAGTCACCATTTGCAGTAGTGCCTTTTCACTTCAAGCCAAAGCCCGCAAGCCACCATTTGCAGTAGTGCCTTTTCACTTCAAGCCAAAGCCCCCAAGCCACCATTTGCAGTAGTGCCTTTTCACTTCAAATCAACCATATTTTCATTTTCAAACCACATTAAGGGCACTCGCAGTTGAGTAGACATGTGTCCAGTGTTATTCAGAGCTCAGGGAGACGTGAGCCTCTGGTTCCTCCATCTCGCAGAGACTGAGTGAGGCACACCACTTCCTGGTTTTATAGTCCCTCCCCCTCCCTCCAGCAGGGGCAGCAGAGCGAATGGGAAATTTGTTAAAAACATTAATATCGCTCTGATTTTTCATCGATGGGAAGAATCCTCTGGTCCAGGAAGGCGGGGAGGCTCTAAGCGAGTGGGCCAAAAATGACGGCCGTAGGTGGCGGTGTTCTCTCGGAAATCACAGCACAGCGAGCAAAAAACGGGCAAGATCAGACTTTCTGTAATATAGATGTCCAGAATTTTGAAAGTGAGATAGTGGACACCAAAATATTCAGGAGTTGACCTATGAGGTTGAATGCCGGGAGCAGCCTCTCACAGCATTTGACAGTGGTTGAGTTGGCAGCCCTCCTGTCTCACAGCTCCCATTGCCAGGTTCTTTCCTGATTCTGTGGGATGGTGGGCTCACTGGCTGTGATGGGTTGCTGCTGGACTGCAAATAGGAGAGGGGAGGGGGTTGATAGGAATGTGGGGAGAATCAGTTTGGATTACTGTGGACAAGTGTAAATAGGAGTGTAGTGGTTAACACAGACAGTGATTCAAAGAGCTATTTCTGCGCTGTATGGTGCACCAGTAAGGTGTCTTCTTGCATGTGGGAGAATCCTTGATGGGACTGCGCCAGTGGTATTGTGAATACTTTTAGACTCCTTATCTAAAAATATATACCTGCTATAGATCAGCAAAGATTTACCGGACTATTTTCAGGAGTGGTGTGTCTGCCCAATGAGAACTTGATTACTAGGCCTGTAATCTCTGGATTTGGAAGCATGTGAGGTGATCTCTTTGAAACCTACAAAATTTGTACAAGGCTGAACAGTCTGAATACAGTGGGGGGGATGTTTCACCTGGCTGAGCAGTCCAAGACAACAGTTCAGTCAGAGTAAGGGAAAGACCACTTCGGACTGAGATTAAGAGAAATTTCTTCGCATAACGGATGATGAATCTTTTTAATTCTATACCCTGATGACTGTGGAGACTCAGTTATTGAATTTTCAAATTAGTTATTGAAATTCAGCCACGATCTTGATGAATGGTAGAGCAGGTTCAAATGGACAAATCTTCTGCCTCTGCTCCCATTTTTTAGCACCACCTGGAAGATTTGGAAGAGCGGAATTAAATTAATTGACTTGGTCAAAATAAACTTTTTTTGGTTTGTCTAAATGTAGTCTGTCTTCCATAAACTGTTCAGTCCTAAAACTCTTAAAGTAAAATGCTTCGACATATCTCTTAGACCTGTCCCCATCACTAATAGTGGTGTGTCTCAGGGTTTGGTGCTGGGCCCGTTACGGTTTGTCATCTACATCAATGATATGGATGAGATGGGAATGGGAGGGGGAGCTAACGTGTTTGGCAACCGGGAGATCACGTGGGCCTAGGTGGTGTTCGGCGAAATGATCGCCTAGTCAATGCTTGGTCTCGCCGATACATAGGAATCCACACCAATAACAGCAAATAGTCAAAGAAGTTGGAGGTGGTGCAAGTGAGCCTTTGCCTAACCTGAAAGGACTGTTGGGGTCCTTGAATGGAGTTGAGGGAGGAGGTATAGGGTTAGGTGTTGCACCTCCTCTGGCTGCAGGGGAAAGTACCAGGGGAGGGGGCGGTTTGGGGGGAAGGGACGAGTTAACTAGGAAGTTGTGGAGGGAACGGTCTCTGCGGAAAGGGGTGGATATAGGAAGATGTGGTTAGTGGTGGGATCCTGTTGGAGGATTATCCGGGAATTATCTATCAATATCCCTCCTGGGATAAATAAAGTTCTGTCGTATCATATTATGTGTTGTATGCGATGGCTGATGGGGTGAAAGGTGAGGACTCTGTCACTGTTGCGAGTAGGGGAAGGGGGAGGAAGAAGTGTAATCTAGATAGCTGTGGCAGTCAGCAGGTTTATAATAGATGTCAGTCAGTAGTCTATCTCCTGTGATGAAGACAGTGTAATCAAGAAATGAAAGGGAGTTAGAAACATAGAAAATAGGTGCAGGAGTAGGCCATTCGGCCCTTCGAGCCTGCACTGCCATACAATATGATCATAGCTGATCATCCAACTCGGTATCCTGTACCTGCCTTCTCTCCATACCCCCTGGTCCCTCTAGCCACAAGGGCCACATCTAACTCCCTCTTAAATATAGCCAATGAAATGGCCTCAACTACCTTCTGTGGCAGATAATTCCAGAGACTCGCCACTCTCTGTGTGAAAAATGTTTTTTTCATCTCGGTCCTAAAAGATTTCCCCCTTATCCTTAAACTGTTCCCAACATTGGGAACAATCTTCCTGCATCTAGCCTGTCCAACCCCTTAAGAATTTTGTACGTTTCTAGAAGATCCCCCCTCAATCTTCTAAATTCTAGCGAGTACAAGCCGAGTCTATCCAGTCTTTCTTCATATGAAAGTCCTGACATCCCAGGAATCCATCTGGGGAACCTTCTCTGTACTCCCTCTATGGCAAGAATGTATTTCCTCAGATTTGGAGACCAAAACTGTACGCAATACTCCAGGTGTGGTCTCATCAAGACCCTGTACAACTGCAGTAGACCCTCCCTGCTCCTATACTCAAATCCTTTTGCTATGAATGCTAACATACCATTCACTTTCTTCACTGGCTGCTGCACCTGCATGCCTACTTTCAATGATTGGTGTACCATGACACCCAGGTCTCGTTGCATCTCCCCTTTTCCGAGTTGGCCACCATTCAGATAGTAGTCTACTTTCCAGTTTTTGCCACCAAAGTGGATAACCTCACATTTATCCACATTATACTGCATCTACCATGCATTTGCCCACTCACCCAGCCTATCCAAGTCACCTTGCAGCCTCCTAGCATCCTCCTCACAGCTAACACTGCCCCCCAGCTTCACCTGCAAACTTGGAGATGTTGCATTCAATTCCCTCGTCCAAATCATTAATACATATTGTAAATAGCTGGGGTCCCAGCACTGAGCCTTGTGGTACCCCTCTAGTCACTGCCTGCCATCCTGAAAAGGACCCGTTTATTCTTACTCTTTGCTTCCTGTCTGCCAGCCAGTTCTCTATCCACATCAATACTGAACCCCCAATACCATGTGCTTTAAGTTTGTATACTAATCTCTTATGTGGGACCTTGTCGAAAGCCTTCTGAAAGTCCAGATATAACACATCCACTGGTTCTCCCTTATCCACTCTACTAGTTACATCCTCGAAATTATTTTATAAGATTCGTCAGACATGATTTATCTTTCGTAAATCCATACTTTGTCCAATGATTTCACCACTTTCCAAATGTGCTGCTATCCCATCTTTAACAACTGACTCTAACAGTTTCCCCACTACCGATGTTAGACTAACTGGTCCGTAATTTCCCGTTTTCTCTCCCCCTCCCTTGTTAAAAAGTGGGGTTACATTAGCTACCCTCCAATCCTCAGGAACTACTCCAGAATCTAAAGAGCGTTGAAAAATTATCACTAATGCATCCACTATGTCTGGGGCTACTTCCTTAAGACTCTGGGATGCAGCCTATCTGGCCATGGGGATTTATCGGCCTTTAATCCATTCAATTTACCTAACACCACTTCCCGGCTAACCTGGATTACACTCAGTTCCTCCATGTCTTTTGATCCCCCGGGCCCCTGCTATTTCTGGCAGATTATTTATGTCTTCCTTAGTGAAGACAGAACCAAAGTAGTTATTCAATTGGTCTGCCATGTCCTTGTTCCCCATGATCAATTCACCTGTTTCTGACTGCAAGGGACCTACATTTGTTTTAACTAATCTTTTTCTCTTCACATATCTTTAAAAACATTTGCAGTCAGTTTTTATGTTAACTGCCGGTTGTCTTTCATAATCTATTTTCCCTTTCCTAATTAAGCTCTTTGTCCTCTTCTGCTGGACTCTTAATTTCTCCCAGTCCTCTGGTAGGCTGTTTTTTCTGGCAAATTTGTATGCTTCATCTTTTGTTTTGATGCTATCTCTGATTTCCCTTGATATCCATGGATGCACTACCTTCCCTGATTTATTCTTTTGCCAAACTGGAATGAACAATTGTTGTAGTTCATCCATGCAGTCTTTAATACCTTCCATTGCACTTCCACCGTCAACCCTTTAAGAATCAATTGCCAGTCTATCTTGACCAATTCACGTCTCATACCCTCAAAGTTACCTTTCTTTAACCCTTGTTTCTGAATTAATTATGTCACTCTCCATCCTAATGAAGAACTCAACCATATTATGGTCACTCTTGCCCAATTAGCCCCGCACAACAAGACTGCTAACTAACCCTTCCTCATTACCCAGTCTAGAATAGCCTGCTCTCTCGTTGATTCCTCTACATGTTGGTTTAGAAAACTATCCCGCATACATTCCAAGAAATCCTCTTCCTCAGCACCCCTGCCAATTTGATTCACCCAATCTATATGTAGATTGGTCACCCATTATAACTGTTTTACCTTTGTTGCACACATTTCTAATTTCCTGTTTGATGCCATCCCCAACTCCACTACTACTGTTAGATGGCCTGTACACAACTCCTACTAGCGTTTTCTGCCCCTTAGAGTTTCGCAGCTCTACCCATATCGATTCTACATCCTCCAAGCTAATGTCCTTCCTTTCTATTGCATTAATCTCCTCTCTGACCAGCAACGCTACCCCACCTCCTTTTCCTTTCTTTCTATCCCTCCTGAATTTCGCCTCCTGATGTTGGACCAAGTGAATTTGAGTGCAGGGTGAAAATTGGTAGTGAGGTTAATGAAATCCATGAGTTCTGCATGGGTGCAGGAGGTAGCACCAATGCAGTCGACAACGTAGGAGAGATAGAGTTCGGGGATAGGACCAGTGTACACTCAGAACAGGGGTTGTTCGACATACCCCACAAAGGCTTCAGAGGGCTGAGTGCTTTACTCCTGTTCCTCGTATGCATGTTTGTAAATCAATGCAAGGATTTTGATATCAGTGATATTATTGTGCAGATATAATGAATTGACACTATAAGATAACAACCACAGCACATTTATTGAATATATTTCTATAAACTACAGAATCAGAGCTGTCTTACTGTGTATCATAATATAAATTCTAAAGATGATAGTTAAAGACAATATTTAATTTTTAAAGTCACATTAACTTTAAAGAGAGTCATTTTAATATTTTAAAACCTCACGTATAATAGGTTTCCTCATATTAACTACTTCTGCTCATATATGGAGGCTATACAATAACTTTATGTTATTGCTAATAGAAAATGCATCACAAAATACATTTAGTTGCATTTCAAAATACATTAAAAAGGTAAAGGTATACCATTTCACAAAGCAAAATCACTGAAAATCCAAACATATCTTTCATGATTTACACAAAGTCTTCAACCAGGTTTCTGGATCTATTTTGTAATCTTTCTGGCCACTCTTTTTCACAATCAGCAATTATATGTTGCTTCAGGAGAAACACACCTCTCCAACATGTAGATACATTTAAAATATTGGGCAAAAGTTACTGTTTGGGACATTTCAGTCCATGGTTCCCCAGGCACTCTTCCCACACCTGCTAAATCTTCTCACTTTTAGATTTCGTTTTCTCCTCTGACCTGTAGTTAGTACCATTCACATCAGTCATATCTCACTTCTAAAAACAGATCCTCAATTAATTAATTTCTCCACTTCCCCATTCGAATAACTTGGTCACCTTTCACTACACAATCTGCTCTCACCGCGGGCATGTTGAGACATGAATTCCTCCCCGACCGGCAGCAGTTAGAGAAAACCGATACACTTCTTCCAGCCATCCTCTGGCGCTGTAGCTTTGACTTTAGGCGTTCAGGTGGACCGCTGAAACATCTTGCTGACAGTATTCAGCATGAGCTGGAGGGCGTTAAACAAATCCCCGATGTTTCTCAGCTCCATGGCACATTCCTTGACAGCCTTTGGATCGGGCTCTTAAAAACAAAGCAAAAAAAAAAATCAAAAAAAAAATCACACGTTTCCATTGCTGTCTAATGACGGCCACGTACTTAAAAAAAAAGATCAGATCCAGTGAACGCAAAACGGCCCTTAGTATTGCTTAAAGTAAAACAGCCCCAATCAAACTGTGGGGCCGCGTATATGTCTTTTGGAGTGTTTTTGGGCCCAACACTTGCCAGCAATCTGAAGAAGGGCCTCCTTTACTCCAGAGATACTGCCTGACCCGCTGAGTTACTCCAGCATTTTCTGTCTATCTTCGGTGTAAGCCAGCAGCTGCAGTTCCCTCCTACACAATCTCAAATTCAACATTTGACTTTTAAAACAAATGTAATGGTGCCTGGTGGCGCAGTGATAGTTGCTGCCTTTACAGCGCCAGGGACCCGGGTTTGATCCGCACTGCGGGCGCTCTCTGGACAGTTTGTATCTTCCTGCAGCCTGGAGTTCCCAAGACGGGTTTATAGATGAATTGGCTTGGATCAAATTGTAAATTGTCCCTTGTGTGTGTGTAGTAGGATGGTGTGAATGTGCGGAGATCGCTGGTTGGCGGGCCGAAGGGCCTGTTTCCACGCTGTATCTGTAAACTAAACGCATTGCTGGGGAGGAACAGGGGAATGAAGCATGAACGGGGCACGCTGGCCGGCGGCAGGAGTCCCGCCGGGACCGTTCCCGGGATACTCACCCTGGCCGGCGGCCGGAGCCCTGCGTCCGGGGCGCTTCCCCGACATCCCCATGCGGACCTTCATCGTCGTCGCTCGGCGCCGTCTGCAGCTCGGGTGAATGCAGCCGGGGGAGGTCAGGCTTTCTTTAAAATAGCCAAATTTCTCAAAATACCCTATTTCTGCGTTAAAATAAAACGGACACGAGAAACGCAATCAGTACAGGTCTGAGTTGACATTCAATGTGCCATTAATTCTGTTTACAAGGAACTCGTCAATGCCACTCGTGTACAATGAACCTCACACACTTACTGTCTGTAACACACTCTGGAACCGAATGCTCTCTCGCTTCCAACCACCTTTATATATTTAAGCGCAGATCTATTTTTAGACAAGTTACGTATGGAGGGGGCGTCATTTAAGTGTTGTTATTAATCATCAGGCAGTTTTGGGGAAGCTCATTGCGAGAGCTAAAGAGGATGCAGACAAAGCAAAGCTGTTGGGGGAAAAAAACTGCCCTCAAAGTCCCTCAGCTTTTTCACTCCGATTAAAGTATGCCATGTTTGAAAGTCTCTGCTTTCTCTCAAATCTCTCTCAAATCAATTCCACTCCCCTTTATTGATCTGTACAGATGGTGTTGTATCCCAAGTTCATCTAAACATGATAGACTCGAAATGCTGGAGTAAATCCATAAACAGAACTGACCTGGCAGATCCACTGTTTCTGCCTGCTCCTCTACCACTGAATTAATTTCCACATACCTCGACTCCATCCTATCCCCACTGGTCCAATCACTCCCAACCTTTGCCCAAGACACCTCACGTGCCCCTGGTCTCTTCAATGATTTCTGTCTTCCAGGCACCCACTCCCTCTTCTTTACAATGGACGTTCACTCTGAACCTCCACCCCCCACCAAGAATGCCCTAAAGCCCTCTGTTTCTTCTTCGACCGCAGACCAGCCAATTTCCTTCTACCAACACTATTTCCCCCTCTACCCTGTATATCTTTGTAGGGTACGTCAGGAAATCCCTGTTCCAAGCATATACTGGCCCTATTCCTGAACTCTATCTCCGATACATTGACGACTGCATTGGGACTACCCACTGCACCCATACAGAACTCACAGATTTCATTCACTTCACTATCAATTTCCATCCTGCACTCAAATTTACTTGGACCATCTCCGACATCTCTCTTCCATTTCTTGATTTCACCGTCTCCATGACAGGAGATTGTCTATCGACTGACTTCTCAGTTCAATTTAGTTTAGATAACCTTGATCCACTGCAATTTTCCTAACGCTGCAACAAATCCATGGCAGATGCCATCTCCCTGGCCCTATACTCATTTTTGGAACATCGGGATCACAAGGGCACGTCAGACTCCTATTTAGGGACTATTGTTTTGCCTTCAACACCATAACCCCAACCAAATTCATCTCCAACCTCTTGGACATAGGACTCAACACCCTTCTCTGAAAATGGATCTTCAACTTCCTGAGCCATAGACCACAATTAATAGCCATAGGTGCCAAAACATTCTCCATGATAATTCACAACAAGAATGTTCGGCAAGGAGACTTTCTCAGCCCCTTGTTATAATTCCTATACCCCGGTCTGCATCGATGGTGTTGGAGTTGAGATGGTCAAGAGCTTCAAGTTCCTGGGTATAACACTCACCAACAATTAGCCCTGGTCCAACCACATGATGCTAAGGCCAAGAAAGCACTCTACTTCCGCAGAGGACTAAGACCGTTCTGTGTGGCTCCATAGTGGCATCATAGAAAACGTCCTATTGTCAAGCATCACAACTTGGTTTTGCAATAAATGTGCCCAAGACTACAAGAAGTTGTAGACAGTTGTGGATGCAAACCGATTGACCCCATCTGCACTTCACACTGTCTCAGTAAAGCAGTCAACATGATCAAGATTCACTCAGACTCTGACATTTCCTCTTCTCCCCACACACGTTGGTTCTCCCTCTCACCCACATCCACCAATCACTTTCCAGGCTTTGCCTCACCCCCAACCTCTTGGCCAGCTTTCTTCTCCCCTGCTTCTAATATGCTGAAGAAGAGTCCAGATCCATGTCTTCAAGAGATCCTATCTGACCTGCTGAGTTACTCCAGTACTTTGTGGGTTTGTTTGTAAACAGGCATCTGCAGTTCCTTGTATCTGCAAATACTGGGAATCTACAATACAACATACAATGTTGGAAATACACAGCAGGTCAGGCTGCATGTGTTTTTATGTTTGGTTTTTAACTAGGTTTAGTGACACGGTGCTCATGCCAGTTCATTCCTGATTATTGTGCCGTGTACTGAAATGCAGAAATCAGGTGAGAGTTAGAAAATGGAGATTCAGAGATCTAATCATAAAGCTTTAATTAATTTTCAGCACGAAAATAGGCCCTTTGGCCAAACTTGCCCAAGCCGACCGAGATGTACCATCTATGCTAGTCCCAACAGCCCATGCTTGGCCCATATTCCTTGAAACATTCCTTACCCATGTACCTATCCAAATGTCTTTTAAATATTGTTAATTTATCTGCCCTGACTACCACCTGTGTAGCTTTTCTATGTACCCACCATCATCTCTATGTAAAGTTGCCCCTCAGGTTCCTATTAAATCGTTCCCCTGTCACCTTAAACCTATGTCCTCTTGTCCTTGATTACCTCTGGATAAAAGATGCAGTGTATTCATTCTGTCTATCCCTCTCATGATTTTATACACCTCCATAAGATCACCCCTCAGCCTTCTGTACTCCAGGTAATAAAGGCCCAGCTTGACCAACTTTTCCCTGTGGCTTAGGCGCTCAAGTCATGGTGACTTCCTTCTGCGTCTTGTCTGCTTGCTTTCCAGCTTAATGATATCCTTCCCATGATAGGGTGACCAAAATTGAACACAATACTCCAAATGGAGCTTCACCAATACAATGCAATGTATCATTCCAACTTCTATACTCGATGAAGGCCAACATACCCAAAGCTTTCCTGACCACTAGTGCAGCCACTTTCAGGGGACTATGTACTTGCACTCTTAGATCCCTCTGCTCTACCCCACTCCCCAGAGCACTGCTATTCACTGTGTAGGTCTTGCCCTGCTTTCATTTCCAAAAATGCAACATCTCGCACTTATTTGCATGTTTAATTAACCTTTCCTCAGCGCACTTGTCTAGCTGATAAAGATCCTGCTGTAATTGTGTATGCTGTAACCATATTCGCTATCTATGATACCACCCACTTTAGTGTCTTCTGCAAACTTACTAATCAAGCCTCGTACATTTTCTTCCAAATTATTGGTATGAACCAATGGGCCCAGCTCCGATCCCTGAGGAACATCACTAATTACAAGACTCCAGTCAGGTAAATAACCTTCCACCATCACTATCTGCTCCCTTCTATGAAGCTAACTCTCTAATTGTTAGCCCTCCCTGGATCCAATGCAATCTAACCATCCAGAGCAGACCACCATACCAAACCTTAATAAATGCCTTGCTGAAGTCCATATTGATAATGTCTATGGCTTTGCCCTCATCAACCTTTTTGGTTACTTCTTAATGGATTTTCAATTACTTTTATATTTACATCATACTTGTGTGACTTCAAACCTCGTGGGTAATTTTTAAACATCATTGATTATCAAAGTTTATTTTTATCCAGAGGTTCATGTCAGCTTTGACGAGTTAAAAGATAATTTGGAAATTCCGACGCAAAGCCAGCTGAGGCTTCGTCATTGCATGGCATGACTACACCTGATAAGCGGTCACACGAATATCAGTGAGCTGGATTAGTCAAAACCTGAATCAAAGTTTCCAGGTGAGTTGGTGAGTTTTCACACGTGGGAAAAATTAAAACAAGTTGAGACAGGAGAAGCGTGGATGGAACACCCAGATGGGTTTGTGATAGAATGGAGAGTTTAAATGACATGCGGTGTGGTAATATGTAATGAAGTAGAATGTTAGATCTTTAGCTGTTGCAATAACTGCTATGATTTCACAACAAAATATTTAAATGCCATGTTATAACTTGCTTACATTCCATCTGTAAAAGTAATTTACATGAATTTACATTAATCAAATGCTACCCAAAAAGGCAAACTGCCGGAGGTGTTTCTTTAAAGTGGCAATTGCACTGCAAATGGAACATTGAACCATAATAACCTGCTATCCATGCTAGTATCTTCCCTCTGATACCAGGAGCTCTCATCATCTTTAGCAGCCTCACATGTGGCACCTTATCAAAGGTCTTCTGTAAATCCAGGTTAACAAAATCCACTGAATCTCCTTTGTCTTTAACCATTAACCATTTCTCTTACTCAGATGCTGCCTGATCTACTGAGTATTTCCAGGATTTTTGATTTTTATTTCAGATTTACAGCATCTATAGTTTTGTTTATTTTCAACTGCCTTTTTAAAAAAAAGTATTCAACCTTCTACATGTGAGCGTGATTGTAATATATCAATCATCTGCTTAACCTCTTGGAACCTCTTTTGTGGTTTCCACATGTGATGTACAGTTTTAAAATTACAACCTGTTTCATTCTTGATATCACAGTCGCCTATTACTATCAGTCATAGGATTAGTTAAAGGCTCTTGAGACGTCATTCCTGGCACATTCAGACGAATGTGCCAGGAATGACACAGTGAGATCAGAATCTTGTTTATTTTTGTTTTTTTTCCCATTAACTTTCAGGAAAACCAAAGTTATTGCCATTTATCCCCATCACAAACACTACTTCTTGGATGTCAAGTGTAACCGTTTTCTGTTGGCTTCCTTCCTTGGCTATCTTAACCTTTATTCTGATCATCTGTACCCATATTCTCTTCATTACCTAGACCACCTAACTTTGTAACAATACTATCTCCATCTGTATATTAGCTGATCTGCTGTTGAAATTTTTATTCATGAATTTGTCGCCTCAAGACTTAGCTACCACGGTGGTCCTTCACCTGATCGCCTGCTATAAATTCTTCTGGAGTGAGACAATCCAAAAATATGTTCTCTGTGTCCTATCAAGTCTCATTCTCCCAATACTCTTTAGCTCAATAATTTTAGCTCAATCTGGAACAAAACACAAAGTGCTGGAAGAACTCAGCGGGTCAGGCAGCATCTGTGGAGGGAATGGACGGGCAACGTTTCGGGTCAGGTCTCTTCTACAACACCCTTGCAGATGCTGCCTGACCTGCTGAGTTCCTACGGCACATTGTGTTTTGCTCAAGATTCCAGCATCTGTAGTTTCATGTGTCTCTAACTCCTGATCCGGCATTGATTTATTTTTCTTGTACATATTTTCAAATCACTCAAGGGTTGCTGGATTGCTGAATTGTGCTCGATTAATAGTACATGCTTTTAACACAATATTCACCTCACAATCTAATGTATGTTGTAAAAGAAAATCATTCCAAGGTATCTCAATGGATCATTACTCAAGTCAAGAGTTCCTTATCAAATGTTTAATTGACCGACCTAATTTACCCAGTCTACCTGCATGTTGTAATCCCCCATAACAACCGTAGTATTACCTTTACTACATGCCAATTTTAACTCTTGATTCAATTTACACCCTATATCCATGCTACTGTTTGGGGGCCTGTAGATAAGTCCCATTAGGGTATTTTTACCCTTACAATTCCTCAGTTCTAATTCCTATCCATACTGACTCCACATCTCCTGAATCTATGTCACCCCTCTCAAGGGACTGAATTTAATTCCTCACCAACAGAGATACCCCACCCCCTCTGCCCTCTACAGAGGCCCGGGGAGCCGTTGGTGCGAGAGGGTGGAGCTACCTGCGCTGTGAGTATAAATCTAGCGCGGGGCTTGCTTTCCACAGAGGCCCGGGGAGCCGTTGGTGCGAGAGGGTGGAGCTACCTGCGCTGTGAGTATAAATCTAGCGCGGGGCTTTTCGCTGTGAGACTGAAATCTGCAACGTTCCATCTTTGGTTCCATCTTCCAGAGAGGGAATCTGGTGGAAGCCTCTGATTGGTTGAAGAGGACCAGAGGAAGCAGCTGATTGGGTGCAACCCGGGGTTTACATTTTTACATTTCATTAATACATTAACTGGGAGTTAAGGATTCTGGGAGTTAAGGGTTCAGTATTTATTAGTAAAGTTTAAAGGATAACGTTTTGTGTTTAATAAAAATAAAAAATAAAAATATATAATACAGATTATATATAGACAGAGGCCCAGGAGCGGGTGCAGTGGGAGGAGCCAAATCCGTAACGTTCCATTCGCAGCTCGCAGTTGAGGAAGCCGCTGATTGGTGGAAGACGACTCGAGGGAGCAGCTGATTGGCAGTCAGATCCCTGCTGAATTCTTTCAGCTAAAATCCTTGCTTTGTATTGTACATTGTATTGTATTGTATTGTATCCAGGGTAAGGGGGAGGATGAGTGCCAGGGCAGTTTACTGTTCTGGATGTCAGATGTGGGAGGTCATGCAGTCAGATAGCTCTCCAGACGTCCACATCTGCGCCAGGTGCGTCAAGATGGTGCTCCAAATGGACCGTATTCGGTACCTGGAGCAGCAGCTCGATGACCTCCGTCTGGTCAGGGAGAGTGAGGAAGCCATAGAGAGGAGCTACAGACAGGTGGTCACTACAAAACCACAGGAGGCAGAAACGTGGGTCACGGTTAGGAGAGGCAAGGGGCAGAGGCAGGGACTAGAGAGTACCCCGGTGACTGTACACCTTGGCAATAAGTACTCCTGTTTGAGTACTGATGGGGGGCACAGCCTACCTGGGGGTAGCAACAGCGACCGGGCCTCCGGTACAAAGACCGGCCCTGCTGCTCAGAAGGGTAAGGAAAAGAAGAGAAGGGCAGCAGTAATAGGGGACTCTATAGTTAGGGGGTCAGATAGGCAATTCTGTGGACGCAGTCAGGAGACCCGGATGGTAGTTTGCCTCCCTGGTGCCAGGGTCCGGGATGTGACTGAACGTGTCCAAGATATCTTGAAATGGGAGGGAGAGGAGCCAGAGGTCATGGTACATATAGGTACCAATGACATAGGTAGAAAAAGAGAGGAGTGTTAAGGAGAAGGACCGCAAAGGTAACAATCTCAGGATTACTGCCTGTGCCACGCGACAGTGAGAGTAGGAATGGAGCAAGGTGGAGGATAAATGCGTGGCTAAAGGACTGGTGCAGAGCGCAGAGATTCAAGTTTCTGGATCATTGGGACCTCTTTTGGGGAAGGTGTGACCTGTACAAAAAGGACGGGTTGCACTTGAACCCGAAGGGAACCAATATCCTGGTGGGGAGATTTGCAAAGGCTACTGGGGAGACTTTAAACTAGATCGGTTGGGGGGAGGGACTCAAATAGAGAAGGCAAGTAGTCCGTTTGTGAGGCAGGAGGCAGAGAAGAGAAGCAGTCAGACGCAACACGTAGGGAGGAAAGAAGAAAAAAATAACAAACGGAGAATAAGAAGTGGTGGGTTTCTTAAATGTGTGAGCAGAGAGACAGAGGGGTGTAAAATGAGGATAGGAGCAATAGGTAGCGAGGTGAAAAGTGGCAGGAAAACAAATCCAGGGCAAAAATCTTAAAGGACCACTTTTCAACATAATTGTAAAAGGGCCAAGAGTGTTGTAAAAACAAGCCTGAAGGCTTTGTGTCTCAATGCGAGGAGCATTCGCAATAAGGTGGATGAGTTGAATGTGCAGATAGCTATTAATAATTATGATATAGTTGGGATCACGGAGACATGGCTCCAGAGCGATCAAGGCTGGGAGCTGAACATCTAAGGATATTCAATATTCAGGAAGGATAGACAGAGAGGAAAAGGAGGTGGGGTAGCATTGTTGTTTAGAGAGGAGATTAACGCAATAGAAAGGAATGACATTAGCTTGGAGGATGTGGAATCGATATGGGTGGAGCTGCGAAACACTAAGGGGCAGAAAACGCTAGTGGGTGTTGTGTACAGGCCACCTAACAGTAGTAGTGGAGTTGGGGATGGCATCAAACAGGAAATTAGAAATGCGTGCAACGAAGGTAAAACCGTTATAATGGGTAACTTCAATCTACATATAGATTGGGTGAATCAAATTGGCAGGGGTGCTGAGGAAGAGGATTTCTTGGAATGTATGCGGGATAGTTTTCTAAACCAACATGTGGAGGAACCAATGAGAGAGCAGGCTATTCTAGACTGGATATTGAGTAATGAGGAAGGGTTAGTTAGCAGCCTTGTTGTATGTGGCCCCTTGGGCAAGAATGACCATAATATGGTTGAGTTCTTCATTAGGATGGAGAGTGACATTGTTAATTCAGAAACACGGGTCCTGAACTTAAAGAAAGGTAACTTTGAGGGTATGAGATGTGAGAATTGGCCAAGATGGACTGGCAATTGATTCTTGAAGGGTTGACGGTGGATATGCAATGGAAGGCATTTAAAGACTGCATGAATGAACTACAACAATTGTTCATCCCAGTATGGCAAAAGAATAAATCAGGGAAGGTGGCGCATCCATGGATAACGAGGGAAGTCAGGGATAGTATCAAAGAAAAAGATGAAGCGTACAAATTAGCCAGAAAAAACAGCCTACCAGGGGACTTGGAGAAATTCAGAGACCAACAGAGGAGGACAAAGGGGTTAATTAGGAAAGGGAAAATGGAGTATGAAAGAAAACTGGCAGGAAACATAAAAACTGACTGCAAAAGTTTTTATCAATATGTGAAGTGCAAAAGATTAGTTAAAACAAATGTAGGTCCCTTGCAGTCAGAAACGGGTGAATTGATCATGGGGAACAAGGACATGGCAGACCAATTGAATAACTACTTTGGTTCGGAAATGGGTCTTTACTAAGGAAGACATAAATAATTAGCAGATGCCTTAGGAAATAGCAGGGGATCAGGGCAGACCAGTTAGTCTAACCATCAGTAAGTGGGGAAACTGCTGAGTCAATTGTTAAAGATGGGATAGGAGGTAAATCAGCATGGATTTACGAAGGGTAAAATGTCTGACGAATCTTATGAATTTTTTGAGGTAAGTAGAGTGGATAAGGGAGAAGCAGTGGATGTGTTGTATCTGGACTTTCAGAAGGCTTTCGACAAGGTCCCACACAAGAGATTGGTATACAAACTTAAAGCACACGGTATTGGTGGTTCAGTATTGATGTGGATAGAGAACTGGCTGGCAGACAGGAAGCGAATGTCCTTTTCAGGATGGCAGGCAGTGACTAGTAGCACCGCAGGGTGCCGCAAGGCTCAGGGCCGCAGACTAGGGTGCCGCAAGGCTCAGTGCTGGGACCCCAGCTATTTTACATTAAGTTTGGACGAGAGTACTGCAAGGAAGACTGGGTGAGGATGCATGGCAGAAATATGTGGATAAATGTGTTATCCACTTTTGGCAAAACAGGAAGGTAGACCATTATTTGAATGGTTTAGGAAAAGGGGAGATGCAGCGAGACCCGGGTGTCAACACCAGTCATTGAAAGTAGGCATGCAGGTGCAGCAGGCTGTGAAGAAAGCGAATGGTATGTTGGCATTCATAGCAAAAGGATTTGAGTACAAGAGCAGGGTGGTTCTACTGCAGTTGTACAGGGTCTTGATGAGGCCACACTTGGAGTATTGCGTACAGTTTTGGTCTCCTAATCTGAGGAAAGACATTCTTGCCATAGAGAGAGTACAGAGAAGGTTCACCAGACTGATTCCTGGGATGGCACGTTTCTATGCCCACCTGTCTGTCTTATCGATAGGAGGTATACCCTTGAATATTCTGTTCCTAGCCCTGGTCCTCTAGCAGCCATGTCTCTGTAATTCCCACAACGTCATACATAGAAACATAGACATAGAAACATAGAAATTAGGTGCAGGAGTAGGCCATTCGGCCCTTCGAGCCTGCACCGCCATTCAATATGATCATGGCTGATCATCCAACTCAGTATCCCGTACCTGCCTTCTCTCCATACCCTCTGATCCCCTTTGCCACAAGGGCCACATCTAACTCCCTCTTAAATATAGCCAATGAACTGGCCTCAACTACCCTCTGTGGCAGAGAGTTCCAGAGACTCACCACTCTCTGTGTGAAAAAAGTCTTCCTCATCTCGGTCTTTCATTCCAATTTCTAACTGAGCCTCAAGCTCATCCACTTTATTTCTTATTTCTGGGCAGCACAGTGGCGCAGCCGGTAGAGCTGCTGCCTCACAGCGCCATAGCCCAGGGTTCGATCCCGACCTAGGGTGCTGTGTGTGTGGAGTTTACACATTTTCCCTGTAACCTCTGGGTGCTCCGGTTTCATCCCACATTCCGAAGACATACGGGTTTGTAACTTAATTGGCCTCCGTAAAATTGTCCCCTAATGTGTAGGTAATCAATCAATCAGTTTTATTCGTCACTTGCACATAAAGTGAATTTGCCAGCAGCGGTACAATAAAAAAGAACACACAAAAACACAATAAAAATGTAACACAAACATCCACCACAGCATTCATCACTGTGGTGGAAGTCACAAAATTTCCCTCCATTTCCCCTGTGGTCGGGACCTCAACCCTCCGCAGTCGCCACTGCGGGCATCCAGATGTGTAGACAAGGTAAAGTCCAGGTAAGTCCTGAATCAGTGCCTCCCCACCTGAGCGCGGCTTCAAGTTGGTGTAAGCCGCAGGCCGGCGGTCGAAGATCTAAAGTCCCCGTCGTGCCGCAGCCAGAAGCACCGCAGGCCGCAGGGCCGGCAGTCGGAGCTCCTCTCCAGAGGTCCTCGGTGGGGAACCCCGCTCAGGATGGTAAGTCCCCGCCGCGCCCGCATTAGAAGTAGGCCGCGGGCCGAAGGTCGGAGCTCTTCTCCTCCCGGGTCCCCAACGAAGGATCCCAGTCTGCGGACGCTGCGCCAGCTGGAGCTCCGCAGACCGCGGCTTCAGGCTGCACACCCCTCCGGCGACCCCTGGCGAGGGCTCGCCCGCTCCGCGATGAGAGACCACGCTGCGCCCGCAGCTGAAGCCCCGGGCACGTCTCCGAGAAAGGCCGCACCAATCGTCGATGTTAGGCCACAGGGGGAGGCGACATGGAAAAAGTCGCCTCTCCATGGAGGAGGCAACCAAAGCGGTTTCCCCCTTAACCCCCACACAAGACACACCGAGAAACGTTAAAAACATACAAAGTAGAAAGAACTAACACGCTGCTGGCAGGGCTGCCGGCTTGCCGTCCCCCCACCGACCTGTGGATGCAAAAGTAGAATAACATAGAGTTAATGTGAACAGGTGATCCACAGTATGGTTGATGTGGACTCGATTGGCTGAAGGGCCTATTTTCATGTTGTATCTCTAAAAATCCATGTTGTTCTAAAAAATCTGGTTTTCCCTGTGGTAATTTCAGCGCTGCAGGAAGACACAGGATAAAACATTGTTGATGAGTTCTTTGAGGAATTTGTTTGGTATTTAACCTATAGAAAAGTTGGAAGTGGCATGAAGGAGACATATTTACATGAGTAGAGGGCTATGACATTTTTTGAGTAGTAGGATAGACGTTCCTCTACTGTGGCAGTCCCTTTGGGTTCAGGCTGTATCACTTCCACTTCGGTTCTAAGGTGGTTGATGACGGCAGTGTGGCACCCACAGACTTTGCCACAAGTGAGGTATGTCCAGGTCCAGTGCATCCCCCCCATCGTTTATTGTGGGTCTTCATGTGTTCCTGATATCATTGTTATTGCAAATCTGAGCAGTAATAAGCCAAAGATTCTCAGCTGTTTGTAGAGATGTGAATCTTTTCATGTAGATTTTCAGAACAACTTGAACTGATTCCTTTGTCTTCCCAGTAGTCACTGGATGTGACACAGCTTGAAGAAGGATGCTTGCTTTGAAACTCTGGTATTAAGTATACAGAACAATTTGACTTGCCCTTCAGAACTGATCCAAGTGCAATTAGAGCTTCAATGGTGGGAGAGGACACTGACGGTTCCTTTATGCTGCTAAAGTGCGTCTTACAGAGAGAAATTTGATGGTATCTCTCCAGAGCTTTCAGCTGCATGATCTAGATTGTCTAAGGAATGCACAAGAAGTCAGGAAAGGACACAAATGCTGAAGTGTAAATGGCAGGTCAGACAGCATCTGTGAAGGACATGGATAGGCGGTATTTCGGGTCTGGGCTCTTCTTCAGACTAATGAAGAAAAGAGAAAGCTGGAAGAGAGGTCGGAGCGGGATACAGATGGGGGGGGGGGGGGTTGTTTGATTGGCAGACGGGTGGACAAAGGCCTGATCTGAGAAGAATGCTGATATAAGGAAGGGAGATGTAAAGCCAGAGGAAGGGAATGGGGAAAAGGGGGCAGGTTAATGAAATAAATGGGTGTGCATCCAGGTAGGGTAAGGTGGGAGGGGATTTAGGGGATGAGGGGAAAAAGTGAACTCAATGTTCATACCGCTGGGCTGTAAGCTTCCCAAGTGGAATATGTGGATGAATTTCTGTCAGCTAACAAGTTTAAGGATATTCTGCATTCTCTCTATTTTCACGGTCAAAGGCTTTTGAGAGGTTGAAGAAGATTATGTAAACTAGCTGATACTGGTACCTGCAGTTAATGGTTGATGAGGATTATTTCCATTGAACCTCTGGATGGCCTCTGATTGAGGAGCAGCTCATCAGTCACTGGAAGTGGGCGAGGATGACACTGCAATTACTTACCATGTGGCAGGAATCCACATCCTAAATATCGTAATAATTATGTTGCCTGCAATATGCCCTGGCATGGGAGATGAGGTTGTGAAAGTGAATCTGAAGTTTCTGTCCATCAAGTTTTAGAACGTCATCTGCTGAGGCCTTCTTGTTGATCAGTTGATTTGTGGCCTTCTAATCTTTTTGTTGGTTTCATAAGAGGAACCTGAAGGCAGATTATTATCTAAATGGAGAAAATTACAGATAAGTGAAATGCAAAGGGATTTAGATATTCTTGTGCATGAATTGTGCATGAAGCAGGAAACTGCAGCAAAGAGGCCCTTCGCCCCACCAGGCCCGCACCGACCAGCGATCTACACACGTTAACACTATTCTACAATAGGGACAATTTTACAGCCATGATCATATTGAATGGCTCGAATGCTATATTTAAGGAGTGAGTTGGATGTGGCCCTTGTGGCTAAGGGGATCAGAGGGTATGGAGAGAAGGCAGGTACGGGATACTGAGTTGGATGATCAGCCATGATCATATTGAATGGCGGTGCAGGCTCGAATGCACCTAATTTCTATGTTTCTATGTTTCTATGGCTCGAATGGCCGAATGACCTACTCCTGCACCTATTTTCTATGTTTCTATGAAATATATTGTTAAGCTGGAAAGAGAGCAGAGAAGATTTACAAGGATGTTGCCAGGACTTTAAGGCCCTGGCATTAAGGAAAGGTTGGGCAGGTTAGGACTTTATTCCTGGGAGCGCAGGAGGATGAAGGATGATCTTGTAGAGGTATACAAGATCATAAAGGGAATAGATAGAGTAGATGTCTTTTTACCCAGAGTAGGGGAATCAAGAACCGGAGGACATACGTTTAAGGTGAGAGGGGAAAGATTTAATAGGTATCTGAGGGGCAACGCTTTCCACACAGAGGGTGGTGGAATGAGCTGCCAGGGGAGGTAGTTGAGGCAGATATTGTAACAACATTTAAAAGTATTTTGGACAGGTACATGGTTGGGAAAGGTTTAGCGGGATATGGGCCAAATGTGGGCAAGTGGGACTAATGTAGATGGGGCAGCTTGGTCAGCATGAGCAAGTTGGGCCGAAGGGCCTGTTTCCATGCTCTCTGACTATGATTCTATGTCTGCCAGACATGATGCCAAATTAAACTAATTTAATTTGTCTGCATGTTATTCATATCCTACCATTTGTATATCTACTCTATGTGCCTATCTAAAAGCCTCTTGAATGACACTATTATATCTCCCATCCTCCACCACCCCAAATTGGCTGACTATTGCTCTTATTTTCTTGTGATCTTACAGGAAGCTTCTAAAACATGGGACTTCATCTCCTGTGAGAACTATCCCCACCGACGGTTTCAAAAATGCTGATCAGGAAGGAAGTACAACGATGTCATGAGAGCTTTGTGGTTTTTCACATTTGCTTATCTCTGAATTTGGAACAATCAATTTAGTATCAACCAGAAGCATATTTGTACTGTGTGCCCAAACCTCTTAAATTAATTTCACATGCAGACCTTATTTTCTTGCATTTGGCCCCTATCCCACTAAACCGTTCCGATCCATGTAGCTATGTAAATGGGTTTTAAACATTGCCATTGTACCCACCTCCACAGCTCTCTGGTAGCTCATTTCTGTGGGCAAAAATTGTCCCTCGTGTTTTAAATCTTTCCTCCGTCATCTTATCCCTATGCTCCTGAACTCCTCTACCCTGGGGAAAAGGTCTGACCATGCAGATTATCCAGAGCTTATCCAAGCCTCCCATAAGTCAAACTCTCCACTCCTGGAAGACACAAAATGCTGGAGTAACTCAGAGGGACAGGCAGCATCTCTGGATAGAAGGAATGGGTGATGTTTCGGGTCTTGACCTTCTCCAGACCTTGGTAACATCTTGTGAACGTTTTTTGCACTCATTTCAATTCAATTATGTTCTTCCTATAGTAAAGACAACCAGAACTGCACACAATACTCCAAATGTGGTCTCACCGACATCTTGGGTACAAGGAAAGAGCGGTCACGTCACGGCCCAGTTTCCACCAATCTTTCCATCACCAGGAACAAGAAGCACAAGAAGTGCTAGACGGACACCATTGTGTGCAGATGCCGAGAAGTGTGTTTAGCTCTGGCTGAACAACTTCTAATCTTGTGTGTGGACTCGATAAAAAGAAGAAGAACCGACATCTTGTACAGCAACATCAAATGCAGTCTCACTGACATCTTGTGCAGGTATACCAAATGTGATCTCACC
The DNA here is from genome assembly GCA_035221665.1 of Okamejei kenojei. Lineage (NCBI taxonomy): Eukaryota > Metazoa > Chordata > Chondrichthyes > Rajiformes > Rajidae > Okamejei > Okamejei kenojei. Next base: position 147,221,315 of record CM069131.1, on the reverse strand, counting down.
AACAACTTGCACAGCTCCACCTAATGTGGTCTCATCGATGGGGTAAAGCTGTACCTAATGTGGTCTCACTGACATCCTGTACAGCTGTACCTAATGTGGTCTCACTGACATCCTGTACAGCTGTACCTAATGTGGTCTCACTGACATCCTGTATAGCTGTACCTAATGTGGTCTCACTGACATCCTGTACAGATATTTCAGTTTAAGTTTAGTTTCACATTAGTTTATTGTCACATGTACCGAGGTACAGTGAAAAGCTTTTGTTAACCAGGCAGGAGAAAGACAATACATGATTACAATCAATCCATTTACAGTGTATAGATACATGATAAGGGAATACTGTTTAGTGCAAGGTACAGCCAGCAAAGTCCGATCAAGGTTAGTCCGTGGGTTATCAAAGAGGTAGATAGTTCAGCACCGCTCTCTGGTTGTAGTAGGATGATTCCGTTTACTGACAACAGCTGGGAAGAAACTGTCCCTGAATCTGGTGATGTGCGTTTTCTCTCTTCTATCCCTTCTCCCGAGGGGGGAAGAGGGAGTGACCAGGGTGCGACTCGTCCTTGATTATCCTGCTGGCCTTGCCGAGGCAGCGTGAGGTATAAATGGAGTCAATAGAAGGGAGGTTGGTTTGTGTGATGGTCCACAATTCGCTGCAATTTCTTGAGGTCTTGGATGGAACTGTGAAATCAAGCTGTGATGCATCCTGATAAAATTCCTTCTATGGTGCTTCTGTAGGAGTTGGTGAGAGTTGTAGGGGACATGCTAAACTTCCTAAGCCATCTAAGGAAGTAGAGGTGTTGGTGTGCTTTCTTGGTTGTTGCTACAATATGGGTAGTCCAGAAGTTGTTGGTGATATTGACTCCTAGGAATTTGGTTTTCAATCATCTTTACTTCAGCACCGTCAATGCAAACTGGGGTATGTGTACCGCTTCACTTCCTAAAGTTGATCACTATCTCCTTATATCTTGCTGACATTGAGAGAAAGGTTGTTGGCTTGTCACGAGGACACGAGGTTCTCGATCTCCTTCCTGTACCATCTCATCATTATTTGGTATCCGGCCCACAATGGTGGTGTCATCTGCGAATTTTAAAATAGAATTAGACGACATGACTGCACAGTCGTGGGTGTACAAGGAGTAACGAAGGGGGCTGAGAACGCATCCTTGCAGAGCCCCGTGTTGAGGATTATTGTGGAGGATGATTTGTCCCCTATCCTCACTGATTGGGTTAGCAAGTCAAGGATCTAGTTGCAGAGATGAGTGCTGACCACAAGTTCTGCATGTTTGGTGATAAGCTTGGATGGTATAAGGCAGAGCTGTAGTCTATGAATATGAGTCTAACGTAGATGTCTTTCTTTCAATCTCAGTTTCAAACTGCTTTCACATGTGAGCTACCAGGGTCACAAGCAAGACATCATAAGTTCAAGTAAGGTGTAAAGTCTCTCTGCTGATGTGTTAATTTCAATGTGTTAAATTACACAGGGAAGTGTTTTATATGTAACTGGGTAATGACGATTGTCTCAGAAATTCTAAGCTTTTTAAAGGATTAAATTGGATAATGTTTTTATTAAAGACGGGGAGTACCAGTTAGACAACTGCAGATACTTTTCTGTTTGTGGGAGAGCAAATCTCCCAGCAAGTTATCTGAGGTAATGCTAGGAGGATCACTGAAGGTCGGTCTTCATTTTCCCAGTAATGGGCACTGCAAGTTCTCCGAAGTGCAGAATCCAGGGAGACACAAGGAGCGACGGATTATGGCATCTTAACCAAAACACAAAGTCAGTGAGTCAAGCAGCATCTCTGGAGAACATGGCTAGGTGACATTTTGAGTTGGGACCCTTCTTCAGACAAGGATAGATGAGGGAATGGGGGCCTAGGAATTGAAAGTTATTGAAGAGTTGAAGAGCGTGTGAGGATGTAGGTTTGGAAGGAGCAGGCCACATGTGTGGAAGAAATAGACACATGATTTTTTTTGGTTATGACCCTTCTTCATGATTCAGAAGGTCCTGACCTGAAACATCGCCTGTCCGGATGCTGCCGGAGATCCATTGTTCGTTGTGTTTGACAGAATCCAGGGCTCTGTTGTTTGGCTGCCACCTGGTGGCTATATGGGTGTGTTCATGATGGAGCCACAAAATAGAATACAGTACTTCAAAATGACTGAATTATATTTGGAGAGAAATTCTCTCTTCCTTCCTCCTCCTTCCCTTTCCTTTCACCTGCCCCCATCCAAATACGGCCAATATACCCATCCGAGAGACTGGTGATGAAGCGCATTAACTTCAGCCTCCCAGCCAGCCTTGACCCACTATAGTTTGCTTACCTTTGCAACAGATCCACTGCAGATGTCATCTCCTTGGCCCTAAACACATCTCTGGAACACCTAGACACCAAGGACCCTACATTACACTCATACATTAGATTACTATTGCTCCACCTTCAACACCCTAATCCCATCCGAACTCATCTTTGAACTCCTGGATTTTGAATCAACATCCCCCCTCTGCCACTGGATCCTCGACTTTCTAGCCCACAGACCACAATCAGTGAGGATAGGGGACAACACCTCCTCCACAATAATTCACAACACTTGTGCCTTTCAAGGATGTGTTCTCAGTCCCCTACTATACTTCCTATACTCCGACAACTGTGTGGCCAAATTCTACTCTAACTTCATCTACAAGTTGACACCACTGTGGTGTGCAGGATCATGAGTACAGAGTACAGGAGGAAGATGGACAACTCAGTGACATGGTGTCAGCACAACAATTTTTCCCTTAAAGTCAGCAAGATGAGAGAGCTATTTATTGATTTCAAGAAGCGTGGTGAAGTACATTCCCCAATCAGCAGCAAAGGTGCCAAAGTGGGAATGGCTGGCGGCTTCAAGTTCCTCGGCATCAATGACCAGTTGTAGACCAACCACATTGAAGGCCAACAATGCCTCTACTATCTGAGGACTGAGGAAAATTGGCATAACTCCAATGACTCTTACAAACGTGATTGCATCACAGATTGGTTTGGGATCAGCTCTGCCCAAGGCCATGAGAAATTACAGAGAGATGTAGGTGTAGCCCAGTTCATCACACAGACCAGACTCCCCATAATTAACTCAATCTATACTCTCTCCATCACGGGGAATAGACTTTTGACTGTTGTCTATTCTAAACCTACTCCCACCGTTATCTTGACTATACCTCCTCCCACGCTGCCTCTTGCAAAGCGCCATCCCCCACTCAATTTCTCCATCTCCACTGCATCTGCTCCCAAGATAAGTCTTTCCACTCTCAGCCCTCTGAGATGCCCTTTTTGTTTGGTAAACGTGGTTTCTCTCCAGCGATTGTGAATGAATACATCACCTATGTTGCCTCTGTGTTCCTTCCTTCAGACGGAACAAGGATACATTCCCTTGGTCCTTACCTGTCGCTCCACCAGACTCCTATTCATTGACTATACTTCTGTTTTCAATACCATTATCCCAACCAAGCTCATCTCCGGACTTGTGGAACTTGGAATCACCACTCTCCTCTGTAACTGGATCCTTTACTTCTGACTAACAGACCACAATCGGTGAGTATATGTGACAAATTATACTCTACAATACTTCACAACATGGGTGGCCTGCAAGGATGCATTCTCAGACCCCTACTATACTCTTTATACACTCATGACTGAGCAGCCAAATACCAATCCAACTAAACTACAAGTTCACAGACAACACCACTGTAGAGGGCCAGATATCAAATAATGACGAGACTGAGTACAGAAAGGAGATTGAGAAGCTTGTAATTTGGTGCCAAGATACCAATGTCTCCTTCAATGTAAGCAAGACAAAGGAGATTGTGATTTAATTCAGGAAGTTAAGCTGTGCACACACCCCAGTATACATTGATGCAGCCAACGTAGAGATGGTTGAACGGTTCAAGTTCCTGGGAATAAACATCACCAGCAACTTGTCCTGGACCAGCCACATCGATGCAATGGCTAAGAATGCACACCAACAACTCTACTTCTTTTGAAGGCTTAGGAAGTGTGGCACCTTCCCATCAACACTCACGAACATTTACAGATATGCAATGGAAAGCATCTTATCGGCATCTATCGCATTTTGTATGTAGCCCAAACAATCAAACAAACCAGTCTCCCTTCCTAGGATGGAAAAAAAAACAAATACTTGAGGGGAGAGATTGAAGGTGAGAGGGGTGAAGTTTGACGCAGATGAGTGAGGCAAGGCTTTTACACAGAGGGTGGTGAGTGCCTGAAATGCTCTGGTGGTTGAAGCAGATGTGTTAGTGGCAGTTATAAGATTTTTGGATAGGCTGAGGGAATAGAGGGATATGAGTTAAATGCAAGCAGATAAAGTGATGTCTCGTGGCATCATGTTCAGCACAGATATTGTGAGGTGAAGGGCCTGTTCTTGTGCTGTACTGTTCTATGTTCTATGTTAAGTTTGACTTGACTGTGTTTATGTATTGTATTACCTGATCCGATTTGATAGCATGCAAAACAAAGCCTTTCGCTTCACCTTGGCACACGTGACAATAATTAAATATGAGAATTTGCATCTGCCTTTCCTGTTTTTCAGTGGCATTTTCCTCAACAAGTTCCCCAAAGTCAAAATCTAGGCATTCACCATTGATGATGTGTTTAACGTGGAGTCCTGGATTCATACCACACAGATGCAGATCCTTCGCCCCAACTTGTCCACGTCATCCTAGACGCCTCATCAACACCACTCCCACCTGCCCGCTTTGGGAATGTAGGAGAACATGAAATGGATTAGGGAAAGATTATGTAAAATGGGTGCTTGGCACGAATTGGCATAAAATTCAGTCCTTGCTGTATCTATGATTCTCTAAAATTCTGTCAAAAATACACCAAGATGTCTAGTACTAAACATCGTTACTTCCTGCAGGATTTTGCTTAGGTGATCCTTATGGAATCTTTAACAAAAGATCTAATGATGTCATAATGGCCTGTCAATAAGAACCCAGTGCAGACAACTAATTATACGCACTGCTACAACATGTTCAAACAGGGCAACTATTGAAGACTTTCAAAGCTCCACCCGATTAAAACATGAAAATGAAGACATAGAGGTATGAAGGAGGAGAATAAAAGATACAGAAAAGGGAAAGCAAGAAAGAGCTAAGTATAAAAACTGTGTTTAAAGACCTAGTGAAGGGATATAGTTGGAACTGGTGACTAGATAAGGCTATGTGGGCATTTAAACCATAAGAATTTTCTGTGAAGCTGCCAGAGCTGGTTTATATTTCCAAGATCATAATAGCAATGAACACCAGATTATTTGAAAGTGGTGACCACAGCCCACAGTGTTAATGTAGTTTGGGCTTTGGCTGTCTCAACGTAACCATGATGTTTATATTTATAAGCACAGAGGCAAAAATTGAAGGATCAATCTTTGAAAATTGAGTCTCCTTGAAGAAATACAGCACCCCCACTGATTTCTGGGAACTTCTGGCCCGTGACTGTTCAAAGTGGAGAGGTGTGATATAGGGAAGCTTGGGACAATCTATTCGGGACACATAAAAGCTCTATATTAGTTGCAGATACAATGCATCACCTCGTTAAACAGCCCAACCACTCACACCGTCAGGCACTGTCTCCTCCATCTGTGGAAAAGTCGGTGGTCTCCACATCACTCTCATCGAGCACCTCAGAACCCACAAACGTGGAAGCAGGTTGTCCTCAATCCCGAGGGACTGAGGACAAAACACAGTTACAAACGTGTTCCATTGGCATTGGCTTATTATTGTCATGTGCACTGAGAAAAGTGAAAAGCTTTTGTTTGCTTGGAGGATTTAAACTAGATTGGAACCAGGAAGGGATCCAATGCAAGAGTGAGGCAGGTGAGAAGCAGGAAGTAGAATATAAAAGCAGGGATGTAATGCTGAGGCTTTATATGCCACTGATCAGACCACACTTGGGAGTATAGTGAGCAATTTTGGGCCCCTTATCTGAGGATGGATGTCCTGACATTGGAGAGGGTCCAGAGGAGGTTTACAAGAATTATCCCGGGGATGATTGAGTTAATGTATAATGAGCGTTTGACAACTCTGGGCCTGTGTTCACTGGAGTTTAGAAGGTTGAGTGGGTAACTTAATTGAAATTTACTGAATAGTGAAGGGCCTGAATAGAGTGGATGTGGAGAGAATATTTCCACTAGTGGGTGAGTCTTGGACTGGACGTCATAGCCTCAGAATTAAAGGACATGCCTTTAGAAAGAAGATGAGGAGGAATTTCTTTAGGCAGAGGGTGGTGAATCTTTGGAATTAATTGCCACAGGTGGCAGTGGAGATTGACTGGTTCTTGATTAGTAAGAGTTTCAAAGGTTTTGGGGAGGAGGAAGGTGAATGTGGTTGAAAGAGAAAAATAGATCAACCATGATTGAATGGCAGAGCAGCTCAATGGCCCAATTCTGATCCTCTGACATGAACTTATGAACTCCCGATAAGTCACCTCAGAACACAGAGAACTTGAGTGGAATTAAGTCACCCTCAGCCCACAAGCATTTCCTACATGGAATTATGTATGGATATCACTTTGCAGTGGCCACATATCTAACTTCCATCTGAACTAAAGGGGGCTGTACTCCCTCAAATATACAGCTGGTGTATGACCATGAGTAGTAAATCACATAGTCCAATGCCTGGTATGATCACATTTTTGTTCTTGTTACCAATTTAATTTCTCTTTTTTTTCACATCCTTATAGACATGTAAGTACATTTTTTAATTACATTACGTTTGTAATTTTTTTTAAATGGTGTAATTGTCAACTTGTATCTGTCCTGGATAGCTCTACTCTAGAACATGTATAGCAACTAGAGAGGGAGTGTATATTGTTGGAAGCAATGTCTTTTTGGGTACCCGAGGGTTTATCTGCCCCCTAGTCAATGTGAATCATCACTTAACACACAAGAACATAAAAATGGGGGAGCAGGAATAGTCCACCTGGTCCGTCAAGCCTGCCGGACTTTCACTGTGAACATGGCTGATCTAGAGAGAGTGCTAGACAGGGCTCTTGAAGATGGCGGAGTCAGGGGATATGGGGAGAAGGCAGGAACGGGGTACTGATTGGGGATGATCAGCCATGATCACATTGAATGGCGGTGCTGGCTCGAAAGGCCGAATGGCCTACCCCTGCACCTATTGTCTGTCGATTGTCAATTGTCCCACTGGAGGCAATATTTCAACATCTATTCCATCATGCCCACTTATGAGCTTAAATGTTTCATTAATTCACCCCACATTATTAACTCCAAACAACAAGATCTGATTTCCTCAGCTACTTGTGATATCACAATCCTATCATGCTAGTTGTTAGCCCAGCGCATCACAATGTGAAGGGCAAAGGGGCTCTGCTGGTGGCTGCTAACATTAATGAACAGATTAACCGTTCCTTATCATATTACCGTGTTAAGGCCCTGTCCCACTTGGCGATTTTCTCGGCGACTGCCGGCACCATTGACTGACATATCAGGTCACCGGAAAATTTGCGGCGCGACGCGGTGTGATGCGGCGGCAAATGCGGCGTGATAACGTATGACGTGCGGTGTTTTTTAAAGTGTCGCAACATTTTTTTTGTCGCCGCTGGAGTTTGAAATATTCAAAATCTTATGGCAACACTGGTATGATACTGGTATGATATGGTACTGGTAATCTTATGGCGACACTGGCAGTCGCCAAAAAAATCGGCAAGTGGGACTGGCCCTTAAGGGTTTTTTCTTTGAAGAAATAGATGTCGTGTTACCTGTTTAATAACAGTGGTCCCTTTTCAAAAGAGGTTCATTAACTGTCAAGTGCATCAGACTTACAACTTCAACCAAAGATTTTAGTTTTGAAGCTACATTCTTTAATTCCTTTCATGACTAAGGAAATAATGTACGTTAATACACATCTTTTAGAGATTTTAGTGAACTAATTTGATGTAAAACAGAATAATTCCCGATTTTACCATTTTCATCCACTTACCCATTCCCATACTAATTTTTTGGTCCTGGGCATCTTCCATTTGCAGAGTGAGGCCACACACGAACTGGAGGAACCGCACCTCATATTTTAATTCAGTAGCTGACAACGTAACAGATTCTCCAATTTGACCTACAACCATTTATTTCCTCCACCTCTACCCTGTGCCCCACCTGGACTCACACCCATTTCTCCCATTCCCCCACTCCTTCTTCTGACTTCACAATTCACAATTCTTCTACCTTATCTCACACCTTTTGTCTTTTCACCTCTGGCCTTTGTCTAACCATCTGCTTATTAATGAATACCCTTGTACTGTATCCACTTATCACCCACCAGACATTGTCCTGCCCCTCTTCTCTTCCAGCTTTCCCCCTCCACCACAATCAGTCTGAAGAATGCTCCTAATCTGAAACATCACCTATCCATGTTCTCTAGTGATACTGCCTGACCTGCTGAGTTATTCTTGCACTTTGTGGGTTTTTTTGTAAACCAGCATTTCCCTCCTAGATGTACATTGTGTTAATGCAGATTTTAAAAAATTGTAACATTAACGTAATTGTCCCCATTACTCTAAAATGGGTGTTTTCTCCACTGCAGTTGATCCAGGGCTGGAAGCTACATTGTGAGTGTTTTTGGTTTATTTGCCTTATTCCATAACCTTATTCATTTATATCTAATTTTTTTCTCTTATGTTTGATTTCTTTAGGGCTTGTCATCTCAACATGGTAACAAAGACTCTGAATAACACTGGTAATAATAAATCATCCAATTCTGTAATACATCTATGCTTCATGTTAATACACATCAAATAGCAAAGTCCATGACTGTCTTTATTCCCGAGAAATAATAAAACAAATTGACACAGAATTTCCTCAGACCTGCCTTCACATTCCATTGATAAATCAGCACCTTTGTTTCCTAATCCTTTGGAATATCTCTTGGGGTCCCCATAGTAGCTCAAAACTGTCCACCTTTCCACATAATACATCTGGCACAATGAACCAGAAACAGTAGACACTATTTTAGTTTGCTCTGTGTAAAATCTTGTACAGCCAAAGATAGACAATAGACAATAGACAATAGGTGCAGGAGTAGGCCATTCGGCCCTTCGAGCCAGCGCTGCCATTCATTGTGATCATGGTGATACCGAGGTGTATTTGGGAACCTTTTATTTCCATCATGAGTGCTGACTGTTTGTCAGGAAAATGTGTATTTAAAGGTTTTCCCACTTACAGAGGTAACAGAATTCATCACATGGAAATATTTTTTTCGCTATGAGAAAAGCAATCCCACTTTGGCACTTTATGTGAGTTATTGATCTTGCACACTCACAAAGACAGCTTTAATTGCCTTGTGATTTTATACAATTTTTAAAACTTTGTAATGACAAAACTTAAATAGCACAGATATGAAGAACTTCAAAAAATGTTCTATCAAACCATGATATATTATGGTCCTTAATATTTTTCTGTTGTGCTGTACAGCTTTGAAGTTAATTTAGATTTATTATTGTAATGATGTTGAACAAAGTTAAATTATAACAAAGGGCGGCATAGTGGCACAGCGGTAGAATTGCTGTATTCCAGGTTTCCCCTTAGACCAGTTCCTTGTAAGACACTCCCTGGTGAACAAACCAGGAAGATCCAAAGTTCAATTCTGCACCTGCTCAGTCAGCTGAGCTCATGGTAAAATGTACTGCAATTGGCTTGGCTGTCACTAATCAGGAAGGTTTGCTCCTTTGACATTGCTAAATGTGTTTGGGTGTTCTTGTGAATGTTTACCTATGGAGCCTTATTGTCAACTTATCATGATCGAGATTTAAATGAAACCATAGACACATAAGTATACAGTAAAACCAACATATGGTTCTCTGTCCCTAAAGACTAGATAATGCATTACAGGATTGTTTGCTTTCAAGTCCACCTAAAGGATTTGTAAAAGGATTAAAATTAAAGTAACATATTAGTTTGAAAATAAAGCTCCAATATAAATGTTACTTCGTGCTTTGGCTTGCACATAAAATTTATTCACCCAAAAGAACTGGATAGTTATGGACAGGGACAGAGAGGGTATACTCAACTGGGGTAAGGCCAAATTTGAGAGAAAGTCTCGCTCAAGTTAACTGGAGCAAGGGAAAGGAACATCCCAAGTGAGATGATTTTTAAAAGTGTACTGAAGAAAGCTCAGAATGTGTACGTCCCCATTAGTGTGAAGGGCAAAGCACGCAAATGTAAAGGGCCTGTCCCACTGACAAGACCTTTCAGTGACCGTCTTCCACTTTCAAGCTCGAGGGCACTCGCCTGATAAACCTCGAGCTGGATCGACCGTCAGCGATGAAACCGCAAGCTGGTTCGACCGACCGCACACACACACACACACACACACACACACACACACACACACACACACACACACACACACACACACACACACACACACACACACACACACACACACACACACACACACATCGCAAAGGCGGGGGCTAAGGAAAGCGGGGGAGCGCTGTCTGAAATTCACACCTGCGATGAACAGAAAGGTAAAAGACGGCTGCAGAGTGTACGGTAAGTCCTTTGGGGGGGGGGGGGGGGGGGAGAGAACGGGAGAGAGGGGGAGAGAAGGGGAGAGAATGGAGGGAGAAGGGGGGGTAGGGGAGAAGGAGTGGAGACACTTACAAGAAGCCAGATAACTTAAAATAAAGTTTAGCGGGCATTTAAATTACCGGTCGGATTTCCTTGGTCCTGAAAATTCCTATGAGCCAATTAAAATGCCCGGTCAGCGAAGGAGATTGCCTACGGCTGCCTTCAACTGCCTATAATTACATAGCGACCCCACTCCACTGCACTACGAGTTCAAAAGAACCATGCCGACCAATTTTTACTCGCGGAAATTTTTTCAACATGCTGAAAATTTTTCCTTCGTCAAACTGAGGCCGGAAGTATGCGGGGATGTCCCTCGAGCATGAATGAGAGTTCAAGTGACCACATAGGACCTCCTAGGACCACATGTTGACCATGCTGCAAGTCTGAGCTCAGGGCAAACGCTTCTAAACTCGCAGATTAGGTTGCCGCAGTGGGACAGCCCCTTAAGGAAGCTTGGCTGACGAGGAAAATTGAGACGTTATTCAAGAATAAGAAGGATGCATGGGACAGGTATAGGCAGCTGGGATCAAGTGCATCCCTGGAGGAGTTTTGGGAACTAAGGAGTAAACTGAAAAAGGAAATCAGATGGGCAAATAGGGGCCAGGAGATAGCTCTGGCGGATAGCATTAAGGACAATCCCAAAAGATTTTATAAATACATAAGGGGGAAAACACTAACTAGAGAGAGAGAGGGACTCTTCAGGAATCAAAGCGGTCACCTCTGTGTGGAGCCACAGGAGATGGGCAAGGACCTAAATTAGTAATTCTCCTCTGAAATTACAATACTGAGGAGAAAGACAGTAGGACGTAGGAAATTGGAGAACTTACTGGAAGTGCCTTGAGAGTAGTCAGATTACCGTCCATGAAATACTGAAGGTACTGTCATGTTTGAAGGTAGACAAATCTCCAGGGCCTCCAGAGATATATCCGAGGACATTGTGGGAAACTAGAGGAAATTGCGATAGCCCTGTTTGAAATTTACGAGTCGTCCTTAAATACAAGAGATGCCTTAAATACAAGAGATTGCCTTAACAGGGTGGCAAATGTGGTGCCTCTTTTCAAGAAGGGCTACAGGGAAAATGCTGGGAACTATAGGCCGGTGAACTTAACATCTGTGGTTGGTAAGTTACTGGAGAGTATTCTGAGGGATTGGATATACCAACATTTGGATGGGCAAGGGTTGACTAGGGATAGACAGCATGGATTTGTACATGAGAAGTCGTGTCTCACAAATCTGATTGATTTTTTGATGACGTGACCAAAAAGGTTGATGAGGGCAGAGCTGTAGATGTTGTGTACATGGACTTCAGTAAGGCATTTGACAAGATTCCGCATGGTAGGCTGCTCTGGAAGGTTAGATCACATGGGATCCAAGGAGAGATAGCTGAATGGATAGCAAATTGGTTCCATGGAAGGAAGCAGAGGGTGATGGTGGAAGGTTGCTTCTCAGACTAGACGCCTGTGACTAGTGGTGTGCCTCAGGGTTCGGTGTTGGGCCCGTTACTGTTTGTCATCTACATCAATGATTTGGATGAGAACATACAGGGCAAGATTAGCAAGTTTGCTGATGATACAAAAGTTAGATAGTGAGAGGGTTGTGAAAGATTGCAGCAGGGTCTGGATCGATTGGCCAAGTGGGCAGAGGAATGGTTGATGGAATTTAATACAGAAATGTGTGAGGTGTTGTATTTTGGGACATCGAACAAGGGCAGGACCTACACAGTAAATGGTAGTCTTCTGGGTAGTGTTGTAGAGCAGAGGGATCTAAGAGTACAGGTACATGGTCCCTTGAAGGTCGAGTCGCAGGTAGATAAGGAGGTCAAAAAGACTTTTGGCACTTTGGCCTTCATCAGTCAGAGTATTCAGTATAGAAATTGGGAGGTCATGTTGCAGTTGTATAAGACGTTGGTGAAACTGCATTTAGAATATTGTGTTCAGTTTTGGGCACCATGTTATTGGAAAGATATTGTCAAGCTTGAAAGGGTTCAGCAAAGATTTACGAGGATGTTACCAGGACTAGAGGGTGTGAGCTATAGGGAGAGGTTGAGTAGGCTGGGTCTCTATTTCATGGAGTGCAGGAGGAGATCTTATAGAGGTGTACAAAATCATGAGAGGAATAGATTGGGTAGATGCACAGAGTCTTTTGTCCAGAGTAGGGGAATTGAGGACTAGAAGACATAGGTTTAAGATGAAGGGGAAAAGATTTAATAGGAATCCGAGGGGTGACTTTATCACACAAAAGGTGGTGGGTGTATGGAACAAGCTGCCAGAGGAGGTAGTTGAGGCTGGGACTATACCATCATTTAAAAAAAAACAATTAGACAGGTACATGGATAGGACAGGTTTGGAGGGATATGGACCAAGCGCAGGCAAGTGGGACTAGTGTAGCTGGGACATTGTTGGCTGGTGTGTGCAAGTTGGGCTGAAGGGCCTGTTTCCACAGTGAATCACTGTATGACTCTAACTATATCAATGTTGATAAATGTGTAGCTTAGATACACAGTGGGCAAAATCTGATCTCACTGTGTTGGTTCCCCAAACTCCCATAACAACGCAGTTAGACTCAACTCCTGGACCCCAGCCCAATTCTGTTCTAATCCAATTTCCAGACCTCTGTCCTGGAAATGTATTCATTTTGGACAATTGGCAAGGTGATTGGGAAGAGGTGAACAAAAGTGAAATTCTCACCAACAGACATTCAAGATGGAAAACTCTGACAAGACAAAGTAGGTTAAATGCGGGGCCGAATGTTGTATTTAATTCAACCAAAATCACCCTCTGCTCTGAGGATGCACAATGTATTTGTTATGTTGCATTATTACAGAAAGATACATTACATCAATGAATCTGACTACATGCTCGACCATCTGTGCTCGGTGTTTCGTAAGTACAGTCCTGGGATAAATGAAAAAAACATGTGAATGAGATGTGCAAAACAGACAGTTCAAATTACGAGGGAGTAATAAATATACTTATACTGTATATGTAGAAAATCGAGAAGTAGAATATCTTTTAAGTATTCATGTTCAGTGGCTTGGAGTCCTTGTATACAAATCACTGAAGTGTAAAGCCCTGTCCCACGATGCGAGTTTACCCAAGAGCTCTCCCGAGTTTAAAAAAGAATCAAACTCGTGGTAAGTACCTAGAAGTGCAGATGACACGAAGCTGGGGGGCAGTGTTAGCTGTGAGGAGGATGCTAGGAGGCTGCTGGTTAATTGGATAGGTTGGGTGAGTGCCAAATGCATGGCAGATGCAGTATAATGTGGATAAATGTGAGGTTATCCACTTTGGTGGCAAAAACAGGAAAGTAGACTATTATTTGAATGGTGGCTGATTAAGAAAAGGGGAGATGCAATGAGACCTGGGTGTCATGGTACACCAGTCATTGAAAGTAGGCATGCAGGTGCAGGAGGCAGTGAAGAAAGCAAATGGTATGTTAGCATTCATAGCAAAAGGATTTGGGTATAGGAGCAGGGAGGTTCTACTGCAGTTGTACAGGGTCTTGGTGAGACCACACCTGGAGTATTGCGTACAGTTTTGGTCTCCTAATCTGAGGAAAAACATTCTTGCCATAGAGGGAGTACAGAGAAGGTTCACCAGACGATTCCTGGGATGTCAGGACTTTCATATGAAGAAAGACTGGATAGACTCGGCATGCACTCGCTAGAATTTAGAAGATTGAGGGGGGATCTTATGGAAACTTTGACAGGCTAGGTGCAGGAAGATTGTTCCCAATGTTGGGGAAGTCCAGAACAAGGGGTCACAGTTTAAGGATAAGGGGGAACTCTTGTAGGACCGAGATGAGAAAAACATTTTTCACACAGAGAGTGGTGAATCTCTGGAATTATCTGCCACAGAAGGTAGTTGAGGCCAGTTAATTGGCTATATTTAAGAGGGAGTTAAATGTGGCCCTTGTGGCTAAGGGGATCAGGGGGTATGGAGAGAAGGCAGGTACGGGATACTGAGTTGGATGATCAGCCATGATCATATTGAATGGTGCTGCAGGCTTGAAGGGCCGAATGGCCTACTCCTGCACCTATTTTCTATGTTTCTATGTTTCTATGAATGTACGTAGCGGGTACGTCGGAGCTCATGGATGTCTCATAGCGGCTCATAATGGTATCGGCAGGTACTCAGGAGACGCGGAAACTCGTGAAGTTTTTTCAACAGTATGAAAAACTTCCAAGAGTAAAAAAATACTCATGATGAAGTACCACGAGTTTGATTTTTTTTTAAACTCGGGAGAGCTCTTGGGTGAACTCGCATCGTGGGACAGGGGCTTTAGTGTGCAGGTGCAGCTCGCAATTAGTGCAAGAGGATTTGAGTATGTGAGATCTCACTTCAATTACCTGGAGATCTGCTGGGGCTACACCTGGAATATTGTGAACAGGTCTTGTCATCCATCTAATGAAGGATCTAAGTCTGATAGAGGGTGTGCCACAAAGTTATACAAAACAGATGCCTGCAATGGGAGGATTGTCCAATGATTCCAGGGGCTAGTGGAATCAAAGGGATATGGGGAGAAGGCGGGCACGGGTTATTGATTGGGAACGATCAGCCATGATCACAATGAATGGCGATGCTGGCTCGAAGGGCCAAATGGCCTCCTCCTGCACCTATTTTCTATGTTTTTACATTTCTGTGATTCGGGGCACCATTGATCCTGCTGTAATTTTTGATACGCATCTTTGTTATCTACGATACCACTTACTTCGGTGTCATCTGCAAACTTATTAATCATTCATTCCAGATTCTCATCAAAATCGTTGATATAAACTACAGAGAACAATGGGCTCAGCACCGATCCCTGTGGCACTCCTCTAGTTGCAGACCTCCAGTAAGGAACCGTTCTAACTGCCTACCCTATCTGTGCCTCTCTTCACTTTATTTACTTCTATCAGGTCTCCCCGCAACCTCCGGTGTTCCAGAGAAAACAATCCAAGTCTATTCGACCTCTCCCTGCAGCTAATACCCTCTAACCAATGCATTCTTCTGGTCAACCACCTCTGCACCCTTTCCAAAGCCTCCATTATCCTTCCTGTAATGAAATGAATTAAATGAAATGCCTTTATTTGTCGTTGTAAGCACTGCATACAATGAAATTGTTGTTGTCACTCCATTGGTGCATAATATACAAACATAAAAACACAGGACACAATTTAAAAACTATGTTAAAAACTAGGTATTAAGATAAGTAAATAATCAGTTCTGTACATGGTGATAGTAAAGTTCAAAGTGTGTTTTGGCTGACCTGTAATGCCTGCCAGAGGGCAACAGTTCAAAAAGGTGGTGACCGGGGTGTGTGGAGTCTTTGACGATTTTAGTGGTTCTGCTGGGGTAGCTTGAGGTGGCAATATCCTCCAGAGAGGGCAGTGGGCATCCGGTGATTCTCTCTGCCTTTTTTAACACTCTCTGGAGCGCTTTCTTATCTGCAGCAGAGCAGCCTGCATACCACACACTGACAATATACCACAATATGTCAGTAGACTCTCAATGGTCGCCCGGTAAAAGGCCACCAGCAGCTTCTACTTGGCGTTTTATGCCTCCTGAGCACTCTCAGGAAGTGGAGTCTCTGTTGTGCTCTCTAGACGGTTGCAGCGGTGTTGGCCGACCAGGAGAGGTCCTCGGATATGAGGGCTCCTAGGAATTTGAAAGTCTGCACCCTTTCCACACATGCCCCATTTATGCAGAGCGGGGCCAGGTCCTGGTCACGTTTCCGCCAGAAGTCCAGTATTAGCTCCTTTGTCTTTGTGGTGTTCAGTGTCAGGTTATTTACTGAACACCACTCTGACAGTCACTGTATCTCGTCCCTGTATGCTGACTGGTCCCCCCCCCACCCCCGAGATGAGCCCGACGACAGTTGTGTCGTCAGCAAATTTAATAATCGTATTGGAAGGGTGGGCAGGTGTACAGTCATAGGTGTATAATGAGTAGAGGAGTGGACTCAGCACACAGCCTTCAGGTGCGCCAGTACTTAGTGTGATGGAGGAGGAGATGTGGGGACCAGTTTTAACTCTCTGTGGGCGGTTTGTGAGAAAGTCTTTGATCCATGTACAGGTGGGGGAGGAGAGGTCAAGCAGTTTGCTGATTAAAATGTCCGGAATAATTGTATTGAATGCTGAGCGATAATCAATGAATAACATCCTCACTTAACTTTCCCGATGTTCCAAGTGGGTCAGCGCGGTGTGAGTTGCTATGGCGATGGCGTCCTCAGTGGATCTGTTATCTCTATATGCAAACTAATGTGGGTCGAAGGAGGGAGGTAGGCTGGTTCTGATGTGATGCAGGACTAGTTTCTCGAAGCACTTCATAATCACTGGTGTAAGTGCCTATAGTCATTCAGGTCCGCAGGGACTGTTTTTTTGGGAATAGGAATGATCGTGGCTGACTTTAAGCAGGGTGGTATGATAGCTTGTGACAGGGAGATGTTAAAAATCTTTGTGAAGACCCCAGCGAGTTGGTCAGCACATGCCTGGAGTACTTTACTCTGTTCTCCATCAGGTCCAGCAGCCTTACTTGGATGTACTGACCTCAGCACAAGCCTCACATCCTGTTCCTGTAGTGTGGGTGTTAGAGGCAGGTGGAGACAGTGTGTCTGTAGCAGGCCTGTTAGCTTCAAACCGGGCGAAGAAACGGTTAAGCTCCTCCTCGTTGGCATTTAGAGTGCTGTTGGTACTGCCTTTATAGTCGGTTATGTGCTGTAGCCCTTGCCACTCTCTCCGTGGGTCGTTGTGTGACAGGTGGTCCTCGATCCTCTTCTTGTAGGCCACCTTGGCCTCCTTTATGCCTCCCTTCAGGTGGGCTCTCGCGGTGCTGTACCGGGCTTGGTCTCCTGACCTGAATGCGGTGTTGCGGTTTTTAAGGAGTGTTTGGATGTCCCTCGTCATCCAGGGTTTCTGGTTGGGAAACATCCAGATGTGTTTATTGACTGTGACATTGTCAATGCAGCTTTTAATGTAAAAAAGTGGCACAGTTTCTGTCACCTTGCAGTATTCTTGCCCCCCCAGGTCCCCTTGATCGAATAAATCCCATTCTGTGTGATCAAAGCAGTCCTGCAGCTGGGATAGAGCCCCCTCGGGCCAGGTTGTGATGGTTTTGGTACTTGGTTTTGTTGTTCCTCTGAGGGCGGTGTATGCAGGAAACATGAGCAGTGAGAGGTAGTCTGACTGGCCGAGGTGAGGAAGAGTTAAAGCCCTGTCCCACTGTACGAGTTCATTCAAGAGTTCTCCCGAGTTTGCCCTGATGTGATCTCGGAGATTTACTGTAATGGCCGCTCGTAGGTACTTGGGGCTCTTGTGGACATTTCTCAACATGTTGAAAAATCTTCACGAGTTTTGCCGAGCTTACTGCGTTTCCCGAGTACCTGCCGTTAGCATTACGAGCCGCTAAGAGATGTCCCCGAGCTCCGACGTACCCGCTAGGTACATTCTACGTGCTTCCACGAGTTTGATTGTTTTTTAAACTCGGGAGAGCTCTTGAATGAACTCGTACAGTGGGACAGGGCCTTTACAGTTCTGCAAGCATGTTTGATGTTTGTGTAAACATGGTCTAAAGTATTTTTCCCCATTGTTGCACAGTTCACATGCTGGTAGACGTTGGGGAGTACTGTTTTAATACATGCTTGATTAAAACCCCCTCCTATGATGTGTGCACCGTCAGGATGGGCTCGCTGCTGTTTGTTTACAATGGCTAGTAAGTAGCCAAGGGCAATGTTGATATTAGCATCGGGAGGGATGTAAACAGCAGTGACGGTCACTACACTCAGCTCTCGGGGTAAATAGAAAGGTCTACATAAAACTGAGAGGGCTTCAAGATCAGGACAACAGTGTCGGGCAACAGTAAGCTGTTGGCACACCAGTCATTGTGTAGATAGACACAGAGCCCCCCTCCCCTGCTCTTACCCGAATCCTTGCTTCTGTCGTGCCTGTAGCCAGTGCGACCTGCTAGTTGCACTGCGGCTCCAGGGATCAACGGGTGTAACCAGCTTTCGGTTATAATCATCACGCAGCAGGTCCGGACGACGGAGCTAGAAGCGATCAGTAGCTCCAATTCATCCATTTTGTGCGTGACAGATTGGGCGTTTGTGAGGAAGATACTCGAGCAACCTGAATTACACGCAATATTCCAATCATGACTTCCTGACTCTTATGCTCAATCCTTCAATCCCACTTACATTTATTACATGATCCTTTTGTATTATTAGAAGTTGCTCAATTCAAGAACACTCTAAATGTAGAATCCTCAGTATACTATCTGGATTTTGTAGCACATATTGAACTATATCTGGCATGTGTGCTTTATGCACTTTTTGGATTTCCATCTGTCACATACTGTCTAAATTTAATTTGTGCTTTAAGCTGTCCAATAATCTGCTGCTATTTTTGTAATTATATTGTTTGGTCTACACTAATAATATTTGCTTCCCTCTTGTCTTGCACCAGTAAATCCCCAGCGAGTGTTCCAACCTATCGCTCTGACTGGATTGTTGATACAACAATACAATCTGTTTTCCTAGTTACTATGCAATAAACCATTTAACGCCACTTCACATGGTTGCATTTCCAATCAGGTAGAACAGAAAGTTTTTTTTTAAATATTTAAAGGAAAAATATGGTTGTGAGTTGCCTGATATATGTAACTTTATAAATATCGATGTTACAAAAAAAAGGTAAGTCTGTTTTAATTGTCCTTGTTTCAGCGTCTGGCTTCATTGGGAGAGATCAGTTGAAAAAATACACCAGAAATGTCTTCCAGTCAAAACTTAAAGGCAAAGGCGAAGAAGGGTGGAATTGTTCACCCGAATGAACGCTATGAATCCAAACGGGCCCCACCGAGCAGCAGCACGAGCAGTACAGCTGGACCTAGCCAGGCTCTGGTGCCATATGCACCAGCTTCACAATCCACGCAGAACAATACAATGCTTGTTCCAAAAGGTAATGTCAAAAATTATTCTGTCTTTGAAATGCATTCAACTTAGGCCTTCAGGTTGTCAATGTGATCTGTGCTGAACCCCAGGGCCTTTCAGCAGTAGATCAGTAGAGTGGAAGAATCCCCATAAACAGTTTATGGCAGAAGTTATAAAAATAAAAGTGGCACATTTGTCCATTCTAAAGGTAAGCATGATACAAAATATTGGCAGAGGGCAAAAATAAAATTTCACTGGAAAAAGGATTGATTGTGGATTAAATTCTTTGGTTTCCATTTAATTATGAAAGCAGGAGAATTTAAAGAATTAAACCATATTCATCATTAGAAATAGGAAGTTAGAAAATGTGGCATACTGTTCATACTGTAAGTGTGCAATGAGATCTCAGAAGTTTACATGCAGGCCATTCAATATATACTTGGAACTGAATGGTGGTAACTGTAGTGTAAGGGTTAAACTGACAATTTCAGCTAAAATGTGAAATGAAGATATCAGCTACGTTAGCAGCCCTACATTCATTAGCCCCTCGAAAACAAGTTTCCAGACGCGTTATTTGTGATCTTTGCCTGGGAATACAGTCTTCACGGCCATTATATGGGAAAGTGTAACATTGATAAACACAACACAACAGCAATAGTTGGCTAAACAACCCGTGCTCCCTGCCGCTAGTAGCCCATCCGTCTCCCCATTTCTCTCTGCATCCCTCTCCCCATCCCTCTCCCCGACCCGCTCCCCATCTCTCTCCCCGCAGACAGGCATCTCTCTGTAGGAAGGAACTGCAGATGCTGGTTTACACTGAAGGTAGACACAACGTGCTGGAGTAACTCAGCGGGACAGGCATCTTTGGAGAAAAGGAATAGGTGATATTTTGGGTCAAGACCCTTCTCCAGAGATATCACCTGACCCGCTGAGTTACTCCAGCATTTTGCATGTATCCTCGCTGATGACTGGTGCTCGGCTTTCGCCGGCACCGAGGGGGTTAACCGACAGCCACTGGATAAGGCGAGAGGTGCAGCTGACTGGTTCCTCGGGAGTTGGAGCAGAGTTGAGCTGGAGTTAGCGCTTCTTCTCCGCGCTGGCTGAGAAGATGTCACCCTGGATATATCTGGCTGCCCACAGACAGGGATGGGGCACTCGGGAGGGGATGGGGACGGTAGTGAGATTACCTATTTGCACTTGCTCTACATTATCTAACTCCAGTAGCAATTCAACAGTGCTTGCAGCGTCGGAGACCCAGATTCGACCCTGACTACGGATGAAACGCAGGTCTGTAATCACGCAGCAGCTCAGCTGTCGAGAATGTTTATCACGAATGACCTATGACCTGGGCATGCGCAGTCGGAATACCGAACTCGCTTATTTATTGTTCATTTTCTTGAATCTTGGACTTTTTATAACCAATCTCAATCTGAGCAGTTGGGGTGTTATGAATGACTGCATCATCCCAAACTGAGAGAACTTGTGCTGCTGCTTATTATCACACAAAACCCACAAATAATCCATAACTGTGGTGCCAAATGAAATGGCAAACTAGTGTAATGGCAAATCCCCCTCCTCCTGCAGGTTTGATTTATTCATTATTTTTGTGTATGAACTAATATGGGATTCTAAGCTTAAAAATAAAAGTGCGGCATACAGGAGCAACTCAGTGGTTAAATTGCATTTAGCGAAAAGTGCTATAACTTTCAGGAACACGAGTTCAAACCCATCACAGCAGTGCAGAACTCTTAATTTTACCTCGGAGTCACGTGAGTGACTATGTGAAGACCCCGCCAGCACGCATGCGCGACATATCGTCGAACGCATTGCGAAGCGACAGGCAGGGAGGAGGGTCGCTCCTCCACTGGTAAGTTTAAAACAGACCTACAGGTGAGTATTTACTAACCTGAGGTGGTTTTCGGGCAATCTGTTGTGCTTTCTGTTACAGAGTACCCCACCATGGACAAGTCACGAACCAAGTCTAAACGGGCCGCTTCGAGACTGACTGCGGAGGACCACGGGAACGCGGGCAGTCAGCAGCGGCCGACTTCTCCAGAGCTGCCCGTTGTACAAATGGCAGCCCCCGACTTGACGCTGCAACAGCCCGCAGGAGCACCTCGGACTGGCGGCAAAGCCACCCGGAAGTCGGGCAATCCTGTTGACTCGGCAGGGTCCGGGATCGAAGACTCGCCGTTCACGGGCAGCGACGGCGGTCGATTATCCCGCATGGAGCAGATGGTGGAGCAGTTGTTCCAACGTGACCTACTCCAGCAGGAGTCTGGTCACCGTGGGTCTCCTAGCAGACCCACGGCAGTGCCCTTTACAGGGTTACCGAATGTCTCACCCTCTTCGTAGGGGAGCATAAGGAGTCAGGTCTGGGCTGACTCTGAAGAGGGGGAGTTGGCAGAAGAATCCAACGTGCTGGGGTGCAAGAAGAGTAGCTACTCGGGATGGTGTCCAAGTTTGCGATGCCCTCACAGAAGGGACTGCCGTTGCAGCCACAGCTGGCAGCCAGTATAAATTACCTGACAACTCATCAGCTGCAAGAACAAGCTATGAACGACACGACAGTCAAATACCTAGCTCCAGAAAACTGCATCTCCCTCAATGTGCCTGCGGTAAATAACCCCATCTGTGGAAATATCAGTCCTGGCATCAGGAGCCAGGAAGTTAAAATGCATACAATCTACAATAATTATTATCTACAATAATTATAGGAGGCATGGAGTAAATGAGGTGCTAGAGGAGTATAAAGAATGTAAAAAGAATCTTAAGAAATAAATTAGGAAGGCTAAAAGAAGATATGAGGTTGCTTTGGCAAGAAAGGTGAAAGTAAATCCAAAGGGTTTCTACAGCTATATTAATAGCAAAAGGATAACGAGGGATAAAATTGGACCATTAGAGAACCAGAATGGACAGCTATCTGCAGAGCCAAAAGAGATGGGGGAGATATTGAACAATTTCTTTTCTTCGGTATTCACCAAGGAGAAGGATATTAAAAATCTGTGAGTTAAAGGGAAAAAGTAGAGTAGCTATGGAAACTATGAGATTCAAAGAGGAGGAAGTACTGACACTTTTGAAAAATATAAAAGTGGATAAGTCTCCAGGTCCTGACAGGATATTCCCTAGGACATTGAGGGAAGTTAGTGTGAAATAGCAGGAGCTATGACAGAAATATTTCAAATGTCATTAGAAACGGGAATAGTGCCGGAGGATTGGCGTACTGGCATGCTGTTCCATTGTTTAAAAAGGGTTCAAAGAATAAACCTAGCAATTATAGACCTGTTAGTTTGACGTCAGTGGTGGGCAAATTAATGGAAAGGATACTTAGAGATAATATATATAAGCATCTGGATAAACAGGGTCTGATCAGGAACAGTCAACATGGATTTGTGCCAGGAAGGTCATGTTTGACAAACCTTGAATTTTTTGAAGCGGTAACTAGGGGAATTGATGAGGGTAAAGCAGTGGATGTTGTCTATATGGATTTCAGTAAGGCCTTTGACAAGGTTCCCCATGGAAGGTTGGTTAAGAAGGTTCAATCTTTGGGTGTTAATGGTGGAGTAGCAAGATGGATTCAACAGTGGCTGAATGGGAGATGTCAGAGAGTAATGGTGGATGGCTGTTTGTCAGGTTGGAAGCCGGTGACCAGTGGGGTGCCTCAGGGATCTGTGTTGGGTCCACTGTTGTTTGTCATGTACATCAATGATCTGGATGATAGGGTGGAAAATTGGATAAGTAAGTATGCAGATGATACTAAGATAGATGGTGTTGTGGATAATGAAGTAGATTTTCAAAGTCTACAGTGAGATTTGGGCCATTTGGAAAAGTGGGCTGAAAGATGGCAGATGGGGTTTAATGCTGATAAGTGTGAAGTGCTACATCTTGGCAGGACAAATCCAAATGGTAGGGAATTGAGGAATGCTGTGGAACAGAGGGATCTAGGAATAACTGTGCATAGTTCCTGAAGGTGGAATCGCATATAGATAGGGTGGTAAAGAAAGCCTTTGGTGTGCTGGCCTTTATAAATCAGAGCATTGAATATAGGAGTAGGGAAGTAATGTTAAAATTGTACAAGGCATTGGTAAGACCAATTCTGGAGTATGGTGTACAATTTTGGTCGCCTAGTTATAGGAAGGATGTCAACAAATAGAGAGAGTACAGAGGAGATTTACTAGAATGTTGCCAGGGTTCCAGCAACTATGTTACAGAGAAAGATTGAACAAGTTAGGTCTTTATTCTTTGGAGCAGAAGGTTAAGGGGGGAATTGAGGTCAGGGATAGACGTTTTTCCCATTGAGGGTAGGGAAGATTCAAACAAGAGGGCATGACGAAGTTTAGGGGTAACAGGGGAACTTCTTTACTCAGAGGGTGGTGGCTGTGTGAATGAGCTTCCAGCAGAAGGCAGGATCAATTTTAACATTTAAGAGTAAAGTGGATAGGTATATGGACAATTAGGGAAAACAAATGGCGGAGAAGGGCCGAGAGGGCCTGTTTCCGTGCTGTAATTGTTATATGGTTATATGGTATATGGTATAAAAATCTCAAACTATTGGCCTCTGGTATTACAGTTTTTGCCAGGTTAGTAGATGGAAAAGATATGTCGGAGGAGCAACAGGATGCTCTGGCACTCTTCTGTAATGTTCAATTTGAGATCAACTGTTTCAGGAAGAGTGCCATCCGACCTACACTAAACCCAAAGTTGGCAGGGTTGTGTAGAACCAGCAGTGCACAGCCGCCTACTCTGTTGTTCGGGGACAACCTGCCCAAACAGGTAAAAGACCTCGGCGAAGAGGCAAAAGCCGTCAGCATGATTATGGTGCCGGCCGCTACCAGGTCCTCATATATTTGGCGGCAGCACCCCTACGCATCCACCAGCGGACCATGTTATCACAACCATGTTATCACAGCGAAAGAACAGCTGGTGAAAGCTCGAAGGCCGTACAGCCTACACAAAGGTATTTTTTTAGGCCGTCCCAGAACGGCATTCCTGGAAGATGCGCCAACCCCACACCACAGCGCCTCCACCTCCCAGGAACCAAGGACGGAGAAAACCAACACAGCACCACTGGGAACCATGGAGGTAGGTGGGTCTGGTTGCCCTCGGAATATAGCACGTGTAACTTCTTCACAGGTTGGGGGTAGGTTGCACTTGTTTAGGGATGCATGGAGTTCTATAACTTCTGATCTTTTCATACTGCACAATATTCAGGGATACAAAATTGAATTTGTTGACAAACTCCTCCTTCCGTTTCAACATGCACCTAGCCGAAGGTTTGTGCTTTCACAAAAAGAGAAAGTGGAAGGTCATGCGGAACTGTTTAGACTACATACAAAAGGAATAATAGAGAAAAGCAAACATGAATCTCTTGAGTTTGTATCAAACATCTTCACCAAAAACAAAAAAGATGGTGGATGCCGCATCATTATTGATTTGACACAACTGAATACTTTTGTGCAATACACCCACTTCAAAATGGAAACTTTTGTTACTGCTAAACAACTAGTTTCCAAGGGGTACTTCATGGCTTGCATCGATCTAAAAGATGCATACTACTCAGTACCAATAGACAAAGATCACCGTAGATATTTGAAATTTATCTGGATGGGGCAGCCCTGGCAGTATAAAGTGCTGCCTAATGGATTAACATCATCCCCAGACTGTTTACTAAACTATTGAAACCAGCATTGGCGGTTCTTCGGAAACAAAAACATATTGTCATGGTATATCTCGATGACATCCTAATTGTGGGGAAAACCTTGGAATTGGCTAAATTGGCTGTCTCAGCCACCAAGCTCCTATTTCAAAAATTGGGATTTATCATCCATCCAGACAAATCCAAGTTAATGCCTTCTGTGACTATGGATTATTTGGGGTTCACGATTGACTCTGTTCATATGTCTGCCAACTTGCCAAAGGACAAAGCAACAGACTTGATAGAGGCATGTAACAGCCTTGTTTGTGTCAGTAAACCATCCATTCGGCAAGTAGCCAGGGTAATTGGGAAGCTCGTGGCTGCCTTTCCAGCCACACAATTTGGAACCTTACATTACCAAAATCTACAAAGGGCCAAAATTGCAGCGCTCAAACACCATGCTGGCCATTTTGACAGGCCAATGCAGTTACCAGCCAAAGCAAAATTGGAATTGCGATGGTGGATTAACAATATTCGACATTGCTCTAATCCCATCACAGTCACAAACCCTTCGGTTGTGTTACAAAATGACGCCAGCGCTCACGACTGCGGAACAACCAATACTACCTCTAGTTATGGTGGTAGATGGAATACACACGAGTTAATCTTACTTCAGACACTGGGTATTAATCATCTAGAGATGCTGGGAGCGTTTCACGGACTTCGGGCTTACTGTTCAGACATGCACCATCTGCATGTTCGCCTACAAATTGATAATACCACCGTGGTGGCATACATTAATCATATGGGTGGAATTAAGTCGATATCTTGTGATGAATTGGCCAATTCAATCTGGCACTGGTGCATAGAAGGAAACATTTGGATATCAGCTACCTACCTTCTGGGTAAGCTCAATACAGTGGCGGACACCAGGTCACGCATATTCAATGACAACACCGAATGGATGTTGGACCACCAGCTATTTACTGACATTGTAGCTCGGTATGGAACGCCAGATATCGACCTTTTTGCATCCAGACTTAATCACCAGATACCAACATATGTTGCATGGGAACCAGACTCTGGGGCAGTAGCGATGCACGCTTTCTCGCTACACTGGGGGGATTTGTTTTTGTATGCATTTACCCCCTTCTGCCTCATCAGTCGGGTCTTGCGGAAAATTCAACAAGACTCCGCATCAGGTATTTTGGGAGTACCCGATTGACCTACTCAGCCATGGTTCCCTGTGGAACTCAACATGGTCTCAGAACCATGTATTCTGATCTCCAAATGCCCAAGTTTGCTGGTACATCCTGTGACAGGGGAGAGTCATCCGTTCCATGACCGAATGAACCTATTGGTTTGCAGGATTTGAAAAGACCTCTCCTGGAATTTCGACTGTCAGACCGAACCATGAATATCATCGCGGTATCATGCGGAGAGTCCACTAGGAAACAGTACCTCACCTAAATCAAAAAATGAGAGGTATTTTGTACCAGGACAGACACTACTTACAACACAGCCACCATCACGGATGTGCTGGAGTTCCTGGCAAGTCTACATCTCGATGAAGGCTTGAGGTATAGTGCCATCAACTGCGCAAGAAGTGCCCTATCCTCATACCTGGGACAGGGGTTAGAACACCATGGAGTAGGATCTCACCCTCTGGTGTCAAAACGTATGAGGGGTATTTTTAAATCAAATCCCCCCAGGCCTAGATATTCCCAGATCTGGGATATTGGCATTGTCCTGACCCTGCTCAGAGATTGGGCACCAGCCACGTCCCTTTCACTAACCAAACTCACGTATAAAATAGTGATACTGATGGCACTTGTAACGGCGCAGCAGGTCCAGTCTCTGCACAAACTAAGACTGGACGCCATGGTAACATCCCAAAATAAGGTAACCTTTCACATTTATGAGTTACTTAAACAGAACAGGCCTGGGTCATCTGGCCTCAAATTGGAGTTATAGAATCATAGAAAATAGGTGCAGGAGTCGGCTATTCGGACCTTCAAGCCTGCACCGCCATTCAATATGATCATGGCTGATCATCCAACTCAGTATCCTGTACCTGCCTTCTCTCCATACCCTCTGATCCCTTTAGCCACAAGGGCCACATCTAACTCCCTCTTAAATATAGCCAATGAACTGGCCTCAACTACCTTCTGTGGCAGAGAATTCCACAGACTCACCACTCTCTGTGTGAAAAAAGATCTTCTCATCTCGGTCCTAAAAGACTTCCCCCTTATCCTTAAACTGTGACCCCTTGTTCTGGAGTTCTCCAACATCGGGAACAATCTTCCTGCATCTAGCCTGTCCAACCCTTTAAGAATTTTGTAAGTCTCTATAAGATCCCCCCTCAATCTCCTAAATTCCAGCGAGTACAAGCCGAGTCTATTCAGTCTTTTTTCATATGGAAGTCCTGCCATCACAGGAATCAGTCTGGTGAACCTTCTCTGTACTCCCTCAATGGCAAGAATGTCTTTCCTGGCTTATCCCGTAGATAGACGCCTAAGCAAAGTGACCCACCTTCTACATTACCTGGAGGTCACCAAAAGTGTGAGGGGAACGGAAATGGCTCTATTGATAAGTTTTAAACGCCCTCATCACAGAGTAACCATGCAGACCATCTCAAGATGGCTCAGGGTGGTGTTAGGTGCAGCAGGGGTGGACACTGATATTTTTAAATCTCATTCTACCAGGGCTGCAGCTACATCGGCAGCGAGGATGATGGAAGTTCCTATGGACCACATCCTTGCAATGGCGGGTTGGTATAATGAAACAACTTTCCAATGGTTTTATAACAAACCTGTGGCCATGCCTGAGATATTTGTAGACACTATGTTACATTCTGTATTGTAATTTTCCCCGAAGTTAGGGGTTATTATTATTATTTGTTAAATAAATACATTATTGTTTTTCAGCACTGTTTCAAGTCTGAAATACGTTAACATACTTCCTCCATTGGTTATTATGGCAGTGCGTGAGCATGGACTTGTTTTCCAGAGCATGAAATCACAGAGCTTTGAAGTCTTCACGTAGCCACTCACGGGACTCCGAAGTAAAATAGTAAGATTAAACAAGAACTTACCAGTTCGAAGTTTGACCCTTATTTTATGAGGACTTACGATGAGGGATTACGTGCCCTCCGCTCCCAACCCTCTATTATAAGGTCAACTGGTATGTTAGTTCTCTTATCTTACTATCTTCAGTCAACTCTACTATCTGTGATTTCACACCACTGCTTTGAAGAATGTCGTGCATGCGTGCTGGCGGGGTCGTCACAAAATCCCTCATCGTAACTCCTCGTAAAATAAGAATCAAACTTCGAACTGGTAAGTTCTCGTTTAATATTACTATTAATGTCCCATTGTTCAACCTTGGGTAATGTGGCCACCGAGAGAACAAAGAGTGTGTGGGTGGGGCAACCGAGATAACTTTTCTGAATGGTCAAGAAAGTTTACGGTTGCACCATAAGTCCACCAGCTTTGGATTTAGTGGTGTGTATCATCAGGTCTACAACATATGCTGAGTAAACATCACTGTATTCAGGTGAATCACGTACTCAAGTGCCTTGCCCAGTTTCCCAGTGGATGTGGTTTCACCAGAAGTAATTATCAGGGTGATGTACCTTGGGTAAAATCACCTTTTTGCATTATTTGCATTATATACATTATCTGCACAAGTGGGTCTGGTTTCCACGCTGTTGTATTCAATGCTTTGCAAACTTAGAAATTAAGTTCTTGACTTCGCCATGGTTTCTTGGTGAAAAATAAAACAATTATTAGCAAATTGATAATAGATGAAACCAAAAATGTATATTTGAATGTGTTTCCTGTGATTAAATTTAAAGGTTACACAGTGAAACCTATAGTTCCAGCCAAAAAGGCAGAGCTTATCGCCGTTGCAAAAGCAATGCACAGAGACGAATTTGGGACACGGGTGAAAGAACTATTTGATCCAGAGAGGGAAGCAGCATTGGATGCACTTCAAACAGGTAATTTTTATCATAGTTATCATTGAGCCAATTCAAAGTGCGTTATGTACCTCACATACCCAGATTTTGTATTTTCGCAAATACTAATATGTAACATCTGACATAAAGGAGAGAGCTGCTTTCAATGTGTGTTAAGGTGAGATCTATTGTCATAAATATATGATATTATAGGATATACAGGCATTTAGATGAACAAGGGCAGATTAGGGATAGTCAGCATGGGTTTGTATGTGGGAAGTCGTGTCCCACAAATCTGATTGAGTTTTTTGAAGACGTGACCAAAAAGGTCGATGAGGCAAGCTGTAGAAGTTGTAAATATGGACTTTAGCAAAGTATTCAACAATGTTCTGCATGATAGGCTGCTCTGAAAGGTTAGATCACATGGGATCCAAGGAAAGATAGCTGAATGGACAGAAAATTGGCTCCATAGAAGGAAGCAGAGGGTGATGGTAGAAGGTTGCTTCTTGGACTGGGAGCCTGTGACTAGTGGTGTGCCTCAGGGTTCAGTGCTGGGCCCATTACTGTTTGTCACCTTAATTAATAACTTGGATGAGAACATACATGGCAAGATTAGCAATTTTGCAGATGATACTGTGGTTTTGCAGATAGTGAAGATGGTTGTGAAAAAATGCAGCAGGCTCTTGATCGATTGGCCAGGTGAGCTGAGGAATGGTTGATGGAATTTAATACAGAACAATGTGATGTTTTGCATTTTGGGAAGGACAGGACCAACTCAGTGAATGGTAGGGCTCTGGGTACTGTTGGAGAGCAGAGGGATCTCGGAGTGCAGGTGCATGATTCCTTGAAGGTGGAGTCACAGGTACTGTAGATAGGGTGGACAAAAAGGAATTTGGCACATTAGCCTTCATCAGTCAGTGTATTGAGTACAGAAGTTGGGAGGTCATGTTGCAGTTGTATAAGATGTTGGTGAGGCCGTATTTAGAGTATTGTGTTCAGTTCTGGCCACCAAGTTATATGAAAGATCTTGTCAAGAGAAGATTTACAAGGATGTTTTCAGGGCTAGAGGGTCTGAGCTATAGGGCTATAGGTTGAGTAGGCAGAGTAGGCTGAGACTATTCCTTGGAGCGCAGGAGGATGATGGGTGATCTTATTAAGGTGTATAAAATCATGAGAGGAATAGATCGGGTAGATGCACCGAGTCTCTTGCCCAGAGTAGGTGCATCAAGGACCAGAGGACATAGGTTTAAGGTGAAGGGGAAAAGGTTTAATAGGAATCTGAGGGGTGATGTTTTCACACAAAGGGTGGTGGGTGTATGGAACAAGCTGCCAGAGGAGGTAGTTGAGGTTGGGACTATCCCAACATCTAAGAAACAGTTAGACGGGTACGTGGATAGGACAGGTTTGGAGGGATATGGACCAAGCATGGGCAGGTGGGACTAGTGTAGCTGGGACATGTTAGTCAGTGTGAGCAAATTGGGCTGAAGAGCCTGTTTCCACACTATATATATATATATATATATATTTCTATTTCTATTTTTACTTTCATTTACTTAACATTTTGGGAGATGTCCAGGTGTCTTTATGGTATTTTCACCATGTGCATAGTAACTAACCAGTACTTTGTTCAACCTTCACATACGTTGGTGATTGTGTTGCTTTAAAAGGAATTTATATTGGATGGCGATGTCCTGAATACAAATGGGATTGCATTCGTGTTGGAGTAAAATCAAAGTGCTTTTGTGGTCATCTCCTTGCTGAACATGAACGTTTTACTGGTATGGAACACCATTTTGCTCTTAAGTTGATTATATTTGTGGGGAAAATGTGGGTAGCATCAATTTGTTGATTTCTGCTTTTCTGTTCTACTGATCAATTTATAATCATCACATTTCACAGCATAAATGCCGCCCAATAAATTAAAATAAGTTAATCGTATTGTTATGGTTTGCACTTTTTATTTAATGAATATTTTGCTTTATTTACCATGAGGCAGGGAAGGAAATCATTATCCATTAACACAGGGATTCACTGACCGATGCACTGGTGCAGAAGCCTTTTTTAGAATATGGAGATATTCTGGAGGGAAAGACTTGAACAAAACATTTTTCTTCGATTGTGATGATGAAATCTGTTAGCAGTAATAACCGTTAAATGCTATCCCATGCATAGCTTTAACTGCCTCATTTACTCATATATCAATTGAAAAATGATTTGCCAGTTTAACATTGAACGAAGAATGTCCGTTGTTAACATTTAAACGGTCAAATGAAACATGCCCATTCAGCATTAATGGTGCCAAAGGGGAAATAGTTGAAAGCTTCAAATTCCCAGATATAAATATTACCAATAATCTGTTGTGGACTAACCATATTGAAGCGACAGTCAAGAAAGAACGCGTACGCCTTTACTTCCTCAGGACATTGAGGAAATTCAGTATGTCTCCAGTGACTCTCACAAACATCTACAGATGCACCATAGAAACCATTCTGCCAGGTAGCATCACCGCTTGGTTTGGGAACACATGTGCTCAATACCACAAGAAATTGCAGAGAGTTATAGATGTAGCCCAGTCCATCACACAGAGCAGACTCCCCACCATTCAGTTCACCTACACTTCATGCTGCCTCCAGAAAGCAACCATCATCATCAAGAGCTTTCCCCTTATTGGCATTCCTTCTTCTTCCTGTCCCCATTGGGCAGAAGATTGTGATGATTGAAAGAGTCAGCCTCCAAAACAGCTTCTTCCTCTCTATTTTCAGGACAGTCTGCGGTCTTTCCATAAGCTAGGGTATAGTCCCGATTCTCCAACCTATCTCATTACAGAATTGGAGAATCTCTCTGGAACTGTTACACTACAATACTGAGGATTATATTCTGCACTCTGCAATCTTTTTGCTCTGCATTTTACCCTTATGTTTGGCTTGATTGTATTCATGTACAATATTATCTGATTTGAATGAATTTCAAGCAAACAAAAGCATTTTCACTCTACCTCAGGACACGAGGCAATAATAAACCTAGATCAGTTATATAACTAACTTAATGTACAGATCAGAGATTTATAACGTTTTTATTTTTTTTTTGTCCTATAGGATTCAAAAGTAAATCCCGCTGTTTATTTGCAACCTAATCAAACTAAAAGCAACTTTACTAACATGGGTTAAATTCTGTAATGAGTTTTACAGAAACATTTCCCAAAATATCTCAAAATCTTGGGACATACTGACCAATTGATGCTCTGCAACCCCATTAATGCATGATTCCACATCATTGAGTTGGTCCAACTTGGATCCCATTCAACAGGAATGTATGTGGCAAGAGAGAGCCTTTAGACTTTAGAGAGATACAGCACAGAAACAGGCCTCTTAGCCCACCGGGTCCACGCTGACCAGCGGTCATCCCGTACACCAGCAATATTCTACACACTATAGCAATGTTACAAAATTTTGAGATTTAAAAAATGAAGTCTGCAATTTATCCCATCAGATAAAGCATAAAAAAAAGTTTAATTTGACACCTAATTCACTTTCATATCTTCAGTATTAAAAAAAGTTATGGCCATTTTCATACTCGGAAATTAGCATCTTGTTCCCTATTGCTTTTCCATTGACTTAACTCAAAAGCTGTGATCGAGGACAGTCAAAAGCTCATAACTTTCTTAAAAATTAAGAGAACTGAATGAAATTTTCCGTTATTATAGATTGAAGCACTCTGAAACAAATATGAAACAATCCTACTCGGATGACCTGCAATTAAAGTATATAATTAGTTAGTTACCTAATTGTAGCTAATTACAAAATTCAATTACTAGATCTAAACATCTATCCATTTCTTAAGAAAAGGTTAACATTTTTAAATAGCCTAGGTGTCCAAATAACATTCACACAAGAATTCACATAACATGATTTTTAAATCTAATTGTCATGAATTTATAGGCCAAATGCGAGTGGGTTGTTGTGGAACGCGATCGATTGGAATGTTGTGGTTGCAGTGAATTTGAACCCCATATCGGCAGGAAAAACACTGCCGGTTCGTATGGGGCCAAAATCACATTTTCGCCAATTAAATTTGGATTAAAGTCATCCTAAGAAGCAAGTTTATATGTAGAATAGACGACTTACCTAATGTTTTGTCCTCAACGTGAGATCCGTTGTAAGCGATGACGGCGTTAGAAGTAGCTTTTTATTTTACTCCAGGGATTAAATTGTCCCACGATTTTTTTTTAAACTTCCGAGAACGGAAGTCAGAACCATTTTTCTGTAGCAGCTGAACAGCCTGAGAAAGTTCGACTCTGACAGGCAGGAGAAAACGACATTTTAAACCTGCCCCCCCCCAAAGGCGCCAGTCGCGCTCACGGCCAGTGGCAGAACTGCAGCGCCGCTGAAGGTAAGTATTGTAACATCGCTACACACTAGGGACAACTTACAATTTGCAGAGGACAATTAGCCTACAAACCTTTAACTCTTTGGAGTGTGGAAAGAAACCGGAGAACCGGAGAAAACCCACGCGGTCACAGGGAGAACGTACCCGTACAGGCAGCAAACGTAGTCAGGATCAAACTCGGGTCTCTGGCGCTGTAAGGCAGCAACTCTACCACTGTGCAACTTTGTTGTCCGATCCATTAGAGCCAATCCATTTCTTCTGACCATGCCTGCAAAACCTGACCCGGCAGAAATGAGTCCACTTCTCTTGAGAGCAGCACTCATGATAGAAGAGCAGCAGAAGTAAAGTATTCAAATTTAAACCTCGAACATTACAGATCTTTTCCTGTCATCTGCGGCCGTGACCAGTTTTTCTTTGTTTATTTTTTCCTGGCAGGCACCAGTGTTCGAGTGTCCTGTTCGGTGACTGGCTGCCCGTGCAGGGCTTTTGCCT
The DNA here is from genome assembly GCA_035221665.1 of Okamejei kenojei. NCBI lineage: Eukaryota > Metazoa > Chordata > Chondrichthyes > Rajiformes > Rajidae > Okamejei > Okamejei kenojei. Next base: position 147,187,308 of record CM069131.1, on the reverse strand, counting down.
TCATTCCTTCCCGTCCTGAAGATGTAGGTGAATTCTGGCTAAGAAAGCGAAGAAACTTTGACCCAAGGACTTGGAGAGCTAAGTGCCGTTGTAAACATAACCATGAAGAACACCACACCACTGCAAGTCATAAATGCAACATCCCTGGTATGTCAACAGATTGAAAGCATCTTTACACATTTTGATTTATATCCCCAAAATAGATTCTATCATCATTAGAGACATACAAAATTTAAAGTAAAGCTCTGATAATAGTCCCCTGTGAAACAAGCTATGTTCCAAAAGAGACAGAAACAAAAGGACACAAAGTGCTGGAGTAATTCAGCAGGTCAGTCAGCATCTCTGGAGAACATGGATTGGTGATGTTTGGGATCAAGACATTACTTAACTTGCTAATTTCTTTAACTGAGGGATTATATCACCAAGGTAGTGGTTGCAGCAATAATTGGTTTCATAAATTTCTAAAGTGTTGAATATATCTATCCAGAAGACAGAAATAACTTGGATGGAAAAAACTCAGCAGGTCAGGTAGCATCTCTGGAGAATGTGGATAAGTGATGTTTCGGTTGGGACCCTTCTTCAGATTGGTTTGAGATAACAATAGAATTGATGTAAACATAACATAAGAACACAAGAAATGGGAGGGGAGGAAACGTAGCCCTTAGAACCAGCTCAACCACACAGCCATTCCTCTAGTAACACTGAGCATATCTCCTGATTCCATTAATGTCCAGAGCATTCAAAATAAATTACCAAAACTGGCTAAAATACTTGTGTTAATTATGTAAATGATTGAATGAAAGGACATTTATGATTTTTTTATAGAGGGAGAAGAGAAGAGTCAAAAAGCAGGGGAACAAATGGATTAGTTAGACAACAAATTGCTGGAGTAACTCAGTCGGGCAGCATCTCTGGAGAAAAGGAATAGGTGACGTTTAAGGTCAAGACCCTTCATCAGACTCATGTCACCTATTCCTTTTCTCCAGAGATGCTGCCTAAATGGCCTGTCCCACTTGCATGCGATTGCATGCGTCTGGCCCGACCAAACGTGGTCGCTTTTGGCGTACGGGCCGCGCGAGGCTGGTCTCACTTCGAAGCGCGGAGGCGTATGGAGTCGTGCGGGGCTGGTCCCGACATTGCGCGGGGCTCTGAAAAACTGACACTATCCAAAAATTCCGTGTGCCAACAGCCTGTCGGCCTGCAGGCGCGTTGAGGGCGTCCGCAGCGTCTTGACGTCATACGCAGCGTCTTGATGGCGTACGCCTAGCGATGGTGTCACCGCCCGGCGCGGCGTTGTGCGATGTCGTCACCGCCCGACGCCGTGCGACGTCCAAATTCAGCCGGCCAGCTTCCTGCCCAGCTGATTGGCGAGTATGATGCGAATTACGTCACGCGCGAACTTAACGCGAACTTAGCGCGAACTCCGCTTCCGTTTGGTCACGCCAAACGTATGCAATCGCATGCAAGTGGGACAGGCCCTTAACCCGCTGAGTTATTCCAGCATTTTGTGTCTATCTTTGGTGTAGACCTCCAAAGTATCCCAAGTGTATCTGCAGTTCCTCCTTACACAAATAGATTAGTTACACAGATTTAATTATCAGATGGCAAGTTAATTATTACATTATTTTCATCTCCTGTTTACAATTGTCTTCTTACACAGCTTGGTCTTGTTCTATAGAAGTTACTAGACTAAGTGGGACCCGTTGGTTCCCAGCTTCACAAGGGAGGGCTGGTCGCCCAACACAATATTCCACCTCTCCATCAATTCCAATATACACACACACACTCACACACGCACACTCACACACACACACACACACACACACACACCCTTCACCTCACATGCACACACTCACACACACACACACACACTCACACACACTCACACACATTCACTCAGACACACACACTCACTCACACATACACTCACACACACACATTCTCTCACACACATACATTCACACATACACTCACACATACACACACACACACACACTCACTCACTCACACACTCACACACACACTCACACACTCACTCACACACACACACTCACGTACAGACTCACACACACTCACACATACCCTCACACATACACACGTACACACACACACACACACACACACACACACACACACACACACACACACACACACACACACACACACACACACACACACACACACACACACATTCACACATACACTCACACATACACATACACTCTCACACACACACATATACATACACACACATACACTCACACACATATACACTCACACACATACACTCACGCATGCACACACATACACTCACACTCACATACTCACACAGACTCACACACACACACACACATACACACACACACACACACACACACACACACACACTCAGACTCACACAAACACACGCAGACTCTCACCCACACATACACACACACATACACTCATACACACACATACACTCATACACACAGATACACTCACACATACACTCGCACACACACTCTCACACACACTCACACAGACACACGCACATACAGACTCACACACACGTGCAGACTCACACACACACACACACACACACACACACACACACACACACACACACACACACACACACACTCAGACTCACACAAACACACGCAGACTCTCACCCACACATACACACACACATACACTCATACACACACATACACTCATACACACAGATACACTCACACATACACTCGCACACACACTCTCACACACACACTCACACAGACACACGCACATACAGACTCACACACACGCGCAGACTCACACACACACACACACACACACACACACACACACACACACACACACACACACACAAACTCTCACACACAAACATACACTAACACACATACACTCACACACACTAACACACATACACTCACACACACACACACACACATACACTCACACACACACATACACACACACGCGCACACTCACACACACGCACACACACACACACTCACTTACTCACACTCACACTCACACTCACACACCATATATATGACAGTAAACTTTCTTGAATCTACTCAAACGGCTGAGCGCGGCCTCTCCACTGTGGGGCTTTCGCAGTCAGCGGCACTTCCGCAATCAGAGCGACTTCTGCACTCACTGGAAATTACGCAATCAGCGCAACCTGTCCACTAAGCGGAAGTCATGAAATGAGCGGGACTTTTGGACTAAAAAGGGTCGGACCTAGTAAAGCATTTATTCCTTCCAAACACAGTCGGACCTAATAAAGCATTTATTCCTTCCAAACACAGTCGGACCTAATAAAACATTTATTCCTTCCAAACATAGTCGGGCCTAATAAAACACTGCTGTTTCAAGCACAGGCAGGGCAGCAGGCCAAACAACTCATGGCATTATCATTTCATTTCATTTCATTTCATTTCATTTCTAATTAAGCATTGCACTTTCAAGCACAGGCAGGGCAGCAGGCCAAACAACTCATGGAATTGTCATTAAGGGCTAACAAATCATTTATTGCAAGTACATTGCAGACTCACAGTTCAGTTGATTCACAGCTTAGAATGACAGTCGTGGCCTCTCCCTCGCAATCTTGCAGAGTGACTGACTCACGTCCAGCCATCAGGGGTTTTATAGTCCTGCCCCCCCCACCCCCGAAGGGGGCGTTAACTTCATTGCCGTGTTTGACAGGCGAGAGGACCAATCAGCTGATCTCAAGGTTTTTTAAACACTCATAACTTTTTTATTTTTCATTGATGGGAAAAATCCTTGGGGCTGGTTCAGCGGAGGAGGACTGTGAGTAAGATGGCCAAAAATCACAGCGATACAGGGTAGCGCTTTTTCTAAAATCAATATACAGCGCAGACAGGAAGTGGTCAAGATGAGACTTTTAATTCTATAGATGCCTATGTACATTGCAGAATGTATACCTTATCAGTCACAGTTGTCTCATTCATCAATAATATGTACAACAGTCTGTGAGACTATTGTATCATTCAATTCTTCCGTAATTTGTATATTATTAAAATCCACCATCAAATCTTCATAATTTATCTTCCCTCTCTCTTTATCCCTTTAAATCCTTGTGGTAATTTCAGATTTTTAATCTTGCTATCTCAATAATGCCAATTTTACAATATTTACTGTAAAGCCAACACTGCAGTTGCTGTAAATCTGAAAGAAAAATGCTGGAGGTACTCAGCAGGCCAGATAGCGGCATGGAGGAAGAACCAGTTAACATTTCAGATTAATTACCCCGTGTTAAAACAGATTCCATTCGTCAGGTTGAATCGCTCTCTAATGGGACTAGCAAATCCTCCCACAAGAAAATTGGTCTCAGCCCTATGGAAATGCTGCCCATTATTCAAATAATTATAATTTACACTAGTATACAAATCTAGCAATATCTCAGTGTAAAAACAATTGTTACATAAGACATGGAAGTTTTGATGTAAAATGCATTAATACTATGTGAACTCTATGTGTTCTTTAAACAGGTTGTTCTTGCTCAGGTTTTGACTCAAATTTCCTCTGTGCAGCCTGTGATAAACATTGGGAACAACATGAGACATTCTTTGAGACAGAGCAAAACAGAAGGGAAGCTGGGCTCCCTTATGGTAGGAGGATAGCAATAATGCCACTCATTTTTGTCTGTTTTCAGATGTTACACGGTGCCAGTTTCAATTGATTGTAGGATAACCCAGACATGATAACCCAGACATGAATCAACATAACTTTATTTAAATCATTGCTATTGAGAGGCATAGTCATGGTTGGTGTTGTTGTTCGTCCTTCGTAGTCAAAGAAGACCATGACTTCAGTGTTTTTGTTTCTGTTTGTGGGTCCGGAGGTAACTGGTGAGACCGATCCGGGCCCGGAAGGCTCGCCTGCATATGGGACACAGTTGGGTGGGTACTGCAGTAGAAGTTGAAGTGGCTCAAGCCTTGCGTGCGGCGCGTTTCCTCTGAGCTTCAGCGGTGTGCTTCTTCTCAGCGGCACGCGCTCCTGTGGTGATCTTGCTTCGCCCAGTTGGGCGGTACAGGTCCTGAAGTCATGACTTGCGCTTGACTTGGATTAAAGTGAGGGAGAGTTGCGCAAATCGTCAGCCTCACTCTCTCGTACTGGCCTATCTGGATCCAGGTGCAAGACATAGTCAAGGCGGCTGGCGATAGGTCAGGATGCAGTGGATGGCCACAAGTGTTCTACGTGAACATTGTGCCCTAATTGCGCTCCACGATGCTTTGCTGGGTCCACCTTCCTACTCGTTGGACCGCCAAATGGTGGTCTCCTCCGCGTATTCCGCCGGATCCAGTCTTCACCTTTCCTGAATAAGGTAATAGCCACAAGGCAGAGGAGATTTGCATTTGGTATTTTCTTTCACTCCTCCATGGTGCTATATGGAGGACGCCTGTGCATGACTTTGTTTAACATGGGGAGACTGGTGCACAGGCAGCCACCCCGCGGTCCTTGACAGATCTGGGTCAGGATCCAGTGGCATGGAGTCCAAGACGACTGGAGACCCTTTCCTGCTGCAGCCTTCATCAGCCTTCCCAGCCGTTGTGACGCTCCACTAAGGTCAGCCATCGTCCTCCGATTGTTCCAACGTTGAAGTCTTGGTTGGATTGCTCTTTGTCAGAGATCTCCCCCTCAACCTTACCGCCATGGGTGGCCCTACCAGGAGCATAGGTCCAGACGGCATCGCTCTCAGTATCTCAGGTCCACACAAGCTTCGCCACCACGACAAGGTGACAATCCACGGAGAAGTCATAATCACACAGCATGGGAAAAAGTGCTATAGCCCAACTTGTCCGAGGAAGAACCTGAGGAAGAATGTGCTGGTGTTGGAGAGGGTCCAGAGGAGGTTTACGAGAATGATCCTGGGGATGATTGGGTTAAGGTATGAGGAGTGTGTGATGGCCCCGGGCTTGTACTCTCTGGAGTTTAGAACGACTAGGGGTAATTTCAATGAATGTTACTGGATAATGAAAGGCTTAGATAAAGTGGATGTGGAAAGGATGTTTCCAGTAGTGGGACAGTCTAGGACCATAGGGCACTTCCTCAAAATAAAAGGACGTACTCTTAGAATGGCGATGAGGAAGAATTTCTTTATCCAGAAGATGATGAATCTTTGAAATTCTTTGCCACAGATGGCTGTCAATAGGTATGTTTAAAACAGAGATTGATGGGTTCCTGATTAGTAAAGGTGTCAATGTGGATGTGGAGTTTGTTAATTCTCTATATGACTGTGTGAGTTTCACCAGGTGCATCAGTTTCCTCCCACATTTCAAAGACATATGGGTTTATATGTTAAGTAACCTTAATAAATTGCTCCTAATGTATAGGGAATAGACGTGAAAGTAAGGTAACATAGAACTAATGTGAACAGGCGATGTGGACTGAATGGGTGGATGGTGTGTATCCATGCTGTATCTCTAAACTAAAACATGCCAGTTGGTGGGTCAAATAGCCGCTGTAAATTATCCCTAATCTGGGAGGAGCTGATGTGAATGTGGAAAGAATATAATTAGTGGTAAATGAATGGGGGACACAGACATGCGGGCCAAATGGCCTGTTCCCATGCTGTAGGATTCTCTGATACTATGACTCTATAAAGGAATGTCAAACTTGACAAATTGTTCACAGTTGCACAAAACTTTGTTTACTAGGGCTTAAGTTATAGTCATGTGGAAACAGACCCTTCGGCCCAACTTGCCCACACCGGCCAACAATGTCCCAGCTACCCTAGTCCCACTTTACTCTGCTTGGTCCATAACCTTCCAAACCTGTCCTATCCATGTACCTGCCCAACTGTTTCTTAAATGGTGGGATAGTCCCAGTCTAAACTACCTCCTCTGGTAGCTTGGTCCATATACCCACCATCCTCTGTGTGAAAAAGTTACCCCTCAGATTTCTATTAAATCATTTCCCCTTCAACTTGAACCTATGTCCTCTGGTCCTCGATTCACCCACTCTGGGTAAAAGACTCTGTGCATCTACCCTATCTATTCCTCTCATGATTTTGTATACATCTATAAGATCTCCCCTCATCCTCTGGCGCTCCACGGAATAAAGACTCAGCCTACTTAACCTCTCCCTATAGCTCAAACCCTCTAGTCCTGCCAACATCCTCATAAATCTTTTCTGAACCCTTTCAAGCTTGACAATATCTTTCCTATAACATGGTGCCCAGAGCTGAACACAATATTCCAAATGCGTTATCACCAATGTCTTACACAACTGCAACATGACCTCCCAACTTCTATACTTCCATACTCAATACTGATGAAGGCAAAGTGCCAAAAGACTTTTTGACCACCTTATCTACCTGCGACTCGGCCTTCAAGGAACCATGCACCTGTACTCCTAGATCCCTCTGCTCTACAACACTACCCAGAGGACTACCATTTACTGTGTAGGTCCTGCCCTTGTTCGACGTCCCAAAATGCAACACCTCACACTTCTCTGTATTAAATATTAAGAACTTAGAAATAAAAGCTGAATCGCAGCAATCGGAGGACTTGCTCCAATATGTCCATGGCAGAATACAGAATGACAAATTTATTTTGGTGTATTTAATTATTTAAGGACATTTTGTATTTAAGGCAAATAAGTTAATGGAGCAAATTCCAAAGTTAATTTCATCAACTCAAGGATGTTCAGAGTCAGGGTATCAGACACATGCTGGAGTCGGGTGGGGATGGGTCAAGATATTGGATTGCAAGAGGTAACACAAATGGGTAAAGCCATGGATGGATTTGAAAATGTAAAAGAGCATTCAGTCTGCCATTTAATTCTCTGTCCATTTGGCTCCACTTTTCACCTCTTTTCATTTCAAGGTGTTTCTCCAAAGTGCCACTTTGCAGCCATGCCTTTGTTTATCTATTTTTTTCCTATTTCTCTCTTTATTCTACATTCCTTTTAATCTAAAATACACACAAAGTGTTAGGCAGCATCACTGGAGAACGTGGATATGTTACATTTCGGGTCGGGTCCCTTCTTCAACTTGATTGTGGTGGGAAGGGGCGAGGAGAAGAAAGGTGGAAAAGAAGAGAGGAGAGACAAAGCCTGGCAAACGATAGGTGGATACAGGTGAAGAAATGGTTTGATAGGTTGGACAAAGGTCAGAGATGAAAAGACAAAATCTGTGAGATAGGGATAGAAGAGTAGTGAATTGTGAAGACATTGGACTGCAGGTAGAAGGGTAGGGTGAGTGGAGAATTGGATGCAAGCTCAGTTGGGGCACAAGTGAGAGAGCGGGAATATGGGGGAGGCAGGAAGAAGGAGTGAGGGGGGGGGGGTTCATAGTTTCCTAAAACTGGAGAATACTATGTTCATGCCGTTGGCTACCCTAGAGGAATATGAGGTGTTTGTGTATGGGCTCACTTTGGCAATGGAGGGCGCTTCCGGAAGTGGCCGCGCTGTCTGGAAGCTGCGGCTCACCTGCAGTCCGTCTGGTTTTTTTCTTTTTTTGTGTGTCTTTTGTGATTGTTCGTTAGAATTTTGTTTTATTAGGTTGTGTATGTGTGGGGAGGGTGGGAGAATCAAGAGTCTTAGTCTCTCCCTTCGGGGGGATGTGCGTCCCCAGTCACCGTCTGTGCTGAGGCCTAATGGCGGAGCTGTGGGGGGCGGTCTGGTTCGGAGCTGCGATGCTCCAGCGGCGGCGGCGGTCCGCAGAGCTACGGGTGCTCCAGCGGCGGCGGTCTGGTTCGGAGCTGCGATGCTCCAGCGGCAGCGGTCCGCAGAGCTGCGGTGCTCCAGCGGCGGGGGCCTGGTTCGGAGTTGCGGTGCTCCAGCGGTGGCGGCAGTCCGCGGAGCTGCAGTGCTCCAGCGGCGGCAGCGGCCTGGTTCGGAGCTGCGCTGCTCCAGCGGGTGCGGTCTACTTGGAGCTGCGGTGCTCCAGTGGCGGTGGCGGCCTGGTTCGGAACTGCAGTGCTCCAGCGGCGGCGGCAGCCCGCAGAGCTGCGATGCTCCAGTGGCGGCGGCGGCCTGGTTCGGAGCTGCGTTGCTCCAGCAGCGCCGGCGGTCCGCAGAGCTGCAGTGCTCCAGCGGCGGAGGTCCGCTTAGAGCTGCGGTGCTCCAGCGGCGGCGGCGGCCTGGTTCAGAGCTGCGGTGCCTCAGCAGCGGCGGGGACCTGGTTCGGAGCTGCGTTGCTCCAGCGGCGGCGGCAGCTCGTAGAGCTGCGGTGCGGCAGCGGCGGCGGCGGCGGTCCGCTTAGAGCTGCGGTGCTCCAGTGGCGGCGGCGGTCTGGTTTGGAGCTGCGGTGCTCCAGCGGCGGCGGCCCAGCTCAGAGCTGCGGTGCTCCAGCGGCGGCGGCGGCCTGGATCGCCTCAGCGCAGAGGGAGAACTAGGAGGGAGGAAGACAGGGACTTAAGACTTTTGCCGTCCACCACAGTGAGGAGGTGCCTGGTGAACTCATTGTGGTGGATGTTGGATATGTGTTTATTGTGTGTTTTGTTTTTTATTATATGTATGACTGTATGGTATCAATTTCGTTCAGACCATAAGGTCTGAATGACAATAAAGGAATCTAATCTAATCTAATCTAATGCACTGGGCAGAAAGGTCAGTATGGGAATGGGAAGGGAGTTAAAATGGTAAGCAACTGGGAGATTCAGTAGGCCTCGGCGGACCGAGCGAAATGGTCGCCAATTCTATGCTTGGTTTCATCAGTGTAAAGGAGGCCAAACTGGGAACACTAGATGCAGTATAATAAGGTTATGTCATAAGTGATAGGAGCAGAATTGGGCAATACAACCCATCAATGTCTACTCCTTCCTCAGGTATCATAAGGTCATTATGGCATAAGTGCAAGGAGTAGAATGAGGCCATTCAAGTCTAGCCCGCCTCTGATTTAATAAATTTCTCCTCATCACCTTCCTAAAAGAACATCCTTTAATTCTGGGGCTATGACCTCTAGTTCTAGACTCTCCCACTAGTGGAAACATCCTTTCCACATCCACTCTATCCAAGCCTTTCACTATTCTGTATGTTTGAATTACGCCCCCCTTCATTCTTCTAAACCCCAGCGAGCACAGGTCCAGTGCCGACAAAAACTCATCATAGGTTAACCTATTCATTCCTGGGATAATTCTTGTAAACCTCCTCTGGACCCTCTCTTGAGCCAGCACATCCTTCCTCGGATATGGTGCCCAAAATTGCTCACAATATTCCAAATGTGGCCTTACCAGCACCTTATAGAGCCTCAGCAGTATATATAGAAGATAGACACAAAACGCTGGAGTAACTCAGCGGGACAGGCAGCATCTCTGGAGAGAAGGAATGGGTGACCTTTTGGGTCAAGACCTTTCTTCAGTCTAGTTAGGGATAAATGAAACAAGAGATATAGACAGTGCATAAAGAAGCAATAAAGAACAATGAATGAAAGATATGCAAAAAGTAACGATGATAAAGGAAACAGGCCATTGTTAGCTGTTTTAGGGTGAAAACGAAAAATAAGTGTGACTTCGGTTGGGGAGGGATCGAAAGATAGGGAATGGCAGGGCTTGCTGAAGAGAGAGAAATCAATATTCCTAACACTGGGCTGTACTGTAAGCTGCCCAAGTGAAATATGAGATGCTGTTCCTCCAATTATATAGTCTGAAGAAAGGTTTCGACCCGAAACCTCACCCATTCCTTCTCTCCAGAGATGCTGCCTGCCCGCTGATTTACTCCGGCTTTTTGTGTCTGCCAATTATATCTGTGTTCCTCAGCATTATATCCCTGTTTTTCTATTCTAGCCCTCTATTGAGTTTGCTTTCCTTGCTACCGATTCGACTTGCAAGTTACCATTTTGGGAATACCTGCACCAGCACACCCAAGTCCCTTTGCACTTCCGATTTCTGGATTCGTTCCCCTTTTAGAAAAAAGTCTATGCCTTTATTCCTACTTTATTCAAAATGCATGACTCCACACTTTGCTACACTATATTCCATCTGCCACTTCCCTGCCCACTCTCCCAACCTGTCCAAGTCCTTCTGTACAGTCCCTGCTTTCTCTACACTACCTCTGGATAGTTTCCTGCACTGTCAAATGTAATGAGAAATGACCACCAGATTACCATAGATGTAAGAACACAATATGCTTTAATTATATAGTCCAGTCAACAAAATAGAGAGAGTACAGAGGAGATTTACTAGAATGTTGCCAGGGTTCCAGCAACTATGTTACAGAGAAAGGTTGAACAAGTTAGGTCTTTATTCTTTGGAGCGCAGAAGGTTAAGGGGGGACTTGGTTGAGGTCTTTAAAATGATGAAAGGGATTGACAGAGTTGACGTGGATACGTTTTTTCCCATTGAGGGTAGGGAAGATTCAAACAAGAGGGCATGACATGAGAATTAAGGGACAGAAGTTTCGGGGTAACGTGAGGGGGAACTTCTTTACTCAGAGGGTGGTGGCTGTGTGGAATGAGCTTCCAGCAGAAGTGGTGGAGGCAGGATCGATTTTAACATTTAAAAGTAAAGTGGGTAAGTATATGGACGTGAAGGGAATGGAGGGGTATGGTCTGAGTGCAGGTAGATGGGACTAGGGGAAAACAAATGGTCAGCACGGACTGGAAGGGCCGAGAGGGCCTGTTTCCGTGCTGTAATTGTTATATGGTGTTATATGGTTATATGTAATTTTATAATAAACTAGACCAAGTGGGACCCGTTGGGCACTGTTCCCCCAACACAATATTCCACCACTCACCCATAGACCCAAGTGCGCAGGCACGGCTGATGGGTTCCCTTCGTGATGCCAGAGATCCCCATAGTGATGCGAGTCATGGCAACCCTTCCCACAACTGTGCTTCGCCATCCCTCTTCCTACCCCTATCCTCCTCCATTGCTCTTCATCCCCCAGCACTCCCTCCACCTCTTCACCCTCCTTTCCCCTTTTAACCTCCCCTCCCCCACTCCTCCCTCATCTCTCCCTCCCTCCTTTCCCCTACCTCAGTCACTCCCTCCCTCCCTCCATAACCCCCTCCCCCCCACCCCCCCTAACCCTCTATCCCCACCTTTCCCACTCCTCACCTCCCCTATCCCACCCACCACTCTCTATCCTCACCTCCCCCACTGCCCTCCTCTCCCTCTATCCCCCACTCCCTACCTCTCCCCACTCTCCCTTCCTCTACCTCTATCCCCCCTCCTCCACCACTCCCTCCTCACTTCCCCCACTTCTCCCTCCTCTCCCCAACCTACCCCCCTCCTCTTCCTCACCTCCTCCCTATCCCACCCACCCACAATGAAAATCGCAATGTTTTTTTGTAAATGAAACCAAGAATTTGATTAAAACAGAGGGGTTTTTTAAAATCATGATTTTTTTATGTAAATGAGTTTCGGGATCCCATTGTGATGTAATTGTGAATGAAAACGGAAAAATTAAATAAAATATATATTTTTTAATCATAATTTTTTATGTATATGATATATCTGAATGAAACTTGCCCCAGCACACCACAGGACAATGGTGAGTAAGGTAAGCCAAAAATTGTAGTGCTATCGTGTACCATTTTGGCATAGTTTTGGGATCACACACACACACACACACACACACACACACACACACACACACACACACACACACACACACACACACACACACACACACACACACACACACACACACAACACACACACACACAACTCACACACACACACACACACACACACACACACACACACACACACACACACACACACACACACACACACACACACACACACACACACACACACACACACACACACACACACACACACACACACACACACACACACACAGTTGGTCCCCCAACTGAACCTGTTCCCAAACATAAGATTCCAGCACTCCCCTGCCTCCCTCTGCAGTGGACTTTAAAATAAATTCCAATTCCACTTCCCCTGCCTGCCGGAGCAGTTCCAACTGCAATACCAATTCGCCCTCCCCCTCCTGTTGAAGCACTTGCTGTGATATCCCATTGCAGTGAAAAGTTTATAGTGTTCCTGTATTGCAACTTTGTATCAAAATGTGTTGGAAGCTGGCAAGAAGGATTTTAACAGTAAAAATCTTGTTAAAGTTGGCATTTTTAAAGCTATAATCATCAATAACTTGTGAAATATAGCATAATCACTGGAAGCTCCTGGAAAAGGATCTCTGTGAGAAGCTGCGGTTACCGTTGGCAATGTCCCATTATGATGTCATTTGTAAATGAGATCCATTGTGATTGGACATCTGTGAGATGGCATTGTGACATCATCACTGGAAGCTGCTGGAAAAAGGCTCTCTGTGAGAAGCGGTCTTTAGCTTTTTAAAGACTTTAATCTTGAATAACATGAAATATAGGATGAAATCTTAAGTGAACCTGAGTGCGGCATGGTCAGGAAAAATGTGTTAGAATATTTTAAAATGTAAGCGCAATCACATAGCGTTTTGAGGAAGATACAAAACATATAGACATATATACATACAAGATGAGACTTTTAGTTTATAGGTAGATGTCTGTATACTAAAGATCTATCTACTTAAGATGGACGCAAAATGCTGGAGTAACTCAGCGGATCAGGCAGTATCTTTCCAGAAAAGGAATAGGTGATGTTTCGGGTTGAGACCCTTCTTCAGACTGAGAGTCAGAAGAGAGGGAAACCTTATCAATAGGGAAACCTGCATAGGCGGAGCAAGCTGAAAATCTGGATATCAAAAGCCACAATTCTTTAAACATGAGATTAAATGATAAATTATGTGCTGTCAAAATATGGACAGATTTCCAATTTAAACCATGGCTGGAACGGTTTTCGATTGCAGTTGAAGAATTCTAAAATTAATCCTTGTATATTTGTGTATCTTAAAATAATTCCTCCTTTGTTATTGATTCAGGTGAAGCTTACTTGCCCTTTGCTGAGATGCCCAACTTACGAAATGCAGTGCTCTCAGGGAATGAGGAGGATGATTCAGCCTACCGGGTCATTACAAGTGGTACTGATGCCTATTCACGTCTTGGACCTTCTTCCGATTCTGCCAGGCCTGCTTTACCACCAGCTAAAGGAACAGGGGGATTTTGAACAGTCTGTAATTACTACCTACAGATGTCACTGTTTTGAATAAAAAAATCACATAAACATTTTTGTCTGGTTTTGTCGATGACCCATATTATCTATAATATTCATGGTTAAAAACATTGATATCATGACATTGTATGGAAAAGTATTCTAAAGCTGCTATCACGTTCAATATAGGAAAAAGCAATTAATAGTTTCATTGAAAAACCTATAGTTACAAATTATCAGGTAAGCATTTGGTGCCTCTATGAAGCTGTGCAGGTAATTAGAGCTTGTCGAGACACAAGGAACTGCAGATGTGGGAATCCTGAATAGAACACAAAGTTCTGGACTAGCTCAGTGGGTCAGGCAGCATCTCTGGAGGACCACAAGGAACTGCAGATGCTGGAATCTTGAGTAAAACACAAAGCGCTGGAGTAACTCAAATAGCCTGAAGAAGCTTCCCGATCTGAAACATCATCTATCCGTGTCCTCCAGAGATGCTGCCAGATACGTTGACTTATTCCAGGACTATGTATAATTAGAGATTTTCATTGACCGTATCATTGGTTGACAAGAAAGTGACCTGAATGCAGCTTTTAGTACATTGGCTTTGACTTTTGCAATTTGTTCAATTTAACTCCATACTGGTTTTTGATCATTCTATTTACAGATATTTTTTTTTCAATCTAGCATCTATTATAATATAATCCTCCAACATTTTCACCACCTCAAACGGGATCCCATTACTGGCCACATCTTCCCATCTCCACCCCTTTCTGCTTTCCACAGAGACTGTTCCCTCCGCAACTCCCTGGTCAACTCATCCCTTCCCACTCAAAACACCCCTCCCCTGATACTTTCCCCTGCAACCGCAGGAGATGCAACACCTGTCCCTTTACCTCCCCCCTCGACTCCATCCAAGGACCCCGACAGTCTTTTCAGGTGAGGCAGAGGTTCACTTGCACCTCCTCCAACCTCATCTACTGTATCCGCTGTCAACTCCTGTACATTGGCGAGACCAAGCTGAACACCTCCGCTCAGTCTGCCTTAACGTACCTGATCTCCCAGTTGTTCAGCACTTTAACTCCCCCACCCATTCCCAATCTGACCTTTCTGTCCTGGGCCTCCTCCATTGTCAGAGTGAGGCCCAGCGCAAATTGGAGGAACAGCACCTCATATTTCGCTTGGGTATCTTACACCGCAGGGGTATGAACATTGACTTCTCTAACTTCAATTAGCCCTTGCTTTCCCTCTCTCTCCACCCCTTCCCAGTTCTCCCACCAGTCTTATTGTCTCCGACTACATTTTATCACTGTCCCGCCCACTCCCATGACATCAGTCTGAAGAAGGGTCTCGACCCAAAACGTTGCCCATTCCTTCTCTCCAGAGATGCTGCCTGTCTCGCTGAGTTACTCCAGCATTTTGTGTCTACCTTCGATTTAAACCAGCAACTGCAATTCTTTCCTACACATCTATTACAATGCAGTATGTTCTAATAGCGATTTGTGACATCTGCAAACATGATGAAGCAGCAGTAGAATTCTACATAGTCATAATAAATAATGCCCTCTGCCCCCCTCCCCCCCCCCCCCCCCCCATGGGACAAGCAATGGAATTTTCCATTGAACTTGAAAATGTGAAAACTTGAAACCTTGATCGGAAAAGTACTTATGCCAGGATCCTCTTCATAGACTTCAGCTCTGCTTTTAACACAATCATTCCACAGCAGCTGGTGGAGAAGTTGGAGTTATTGGGGGTTGATGCTGGCACATGTAACTGGGTTCTGAACTTTCTATCACAACAGCAGCAGAGTCAGGGTGGGCAGTAGGACATCAAAAACCATAGCCGTGAGCACTGGCACGCCCCAAGGCTGTGTCCTAAGCCCCCTGCTGTTTAGTCTGCTTACACACGACTGTACTGCTAGACTTAACAACTTCATCAACAAGTTCGCTGGTGCAAAACCCACAACCTCATTCTCAACGTGGGAAAAACGAAGGAGATGGTGGTTGACTTCAGGAGGGCGGGAAAACAACGCCATACACCTCTGCACATCGATGGAGCTGATGTGGAAAGGGTCAGCAGTGTGAAGTTCCTAGGACTCCACCTGTCAGATGACCTGACGTCCACGACCAACACCACAGCACTGGTCAAGAGAGCCCAGCAGCGACTACACCCTCTCCGAAGACTACGGAAAGCAGGTCTCCCCACTGCACACCTAAACGTTTTATAGGGGGACAATCGAGAGCACATTAACCTACGGTATCACTTCCTGGTTCGGGAGCTGCAAGGCGTACGAACGGCACCAACTGGACAGGATTGTGAAGACCTGCCAGCAGGATTATTGGTGCTCCACTCCCTTTATTGCTGGACATATACAGGAAGAGATGTATTAGCAGAGCCATCTCCATCATCAAAGACCCATACCACCCATCGCATCACATATTCTCCATCCTGCCATCTGGGAAGAGGTACAGGAGCATCAGCTGCAAAACCAGCAGGATGCTCCTCAGCTTCTTCCCGCAGGCAATTAGACTGATAAACAGACTTTGCCCCCTGCCAAAGTATCGTGCACCAAACACCAACCTGGACACACTGAAGCAGAGCCATTGTCGTGCCACTGCCGATCGGAACTCGTGACATATGTACTTTTATTCTCTATCTCTATTACTGAATGGACACTGGTGTGAGAAACGCTTTTTCGTTTTCCTCTGGGTATGCAAATACTCAGAAAAATGATAATAAAGATATACAATACAATATAATACAATACAATATCTTAAACCGACTGATCTCATCAAAATAAAACAATTTGTTGCAAACCAGTCTATTAGTTCTTTGCTTTAAAAATGCCCATCTCTCACATAGAGCAATTACAGGTGGTTTTTGGAAGGAAAAATAAAATAAAATAAATATCACTTCAATCATCACGATGGAACTAAAATCAAGTTTGTAAAAATAGATGTAGGATTAAGCGAGAGATAGAAGAGATATAAGGTTACCAAAATATTATTTAAAAATAGAAGATTAAATTTCAATGGACTACAGACATTCTGATGTTTGGTCTTTGATCTGAAACATTAACCCTGTTCTCTTTTCACAGGTACTGTCTGACCAGTGGACTGTTACCACAATTTTCTACTTCATTTCAGATTTTGAACATCTGCAGCTTTTTGATTTTTGACTTTTGTCAGTACAGTGGCACAGCGGTAGAGTTGCTGCCTTTCAGCGCCAGAGACCCAGGTTCGATTCTGACCACGGTTACTGTCTATTTATATGTACATTCTCCCCATGACCTGTGTGGGTTTTCTCTGGGTGCTCCGGTTTCCTCACGCACTCCAAAGTTTGTAGGTTAATTGGCTTCGGTAAAATTGCAAATTGTCCCTAGTGAGTAGGATAGTGTTACTGTGCGGAGATCGCTGGTCGGCACAGACATGGTCGGCCAAAGGGCCTGATTCCGTGCTGTTAAATTAAACTAAACAAAACATCAGTAGAACTCCCCCACATGAGACTGTTAGCAAAATGTGAAGTTCTAGGAATTGAAATATTATTTACCTTGCCAGGAAACTGTGAAGCAGCAGGAAACAAAGTGTATGAACAAAGGGCATATATAGTTGCAAAGTGTTAGTTGTTCCTTTGTTAAAAAGAAACAAAATAGAGATAATCGGGAAATTATACGTATAGTGACAGATTGAGTTAAGCTAAATGGCTGCTACAATAGGCTTGTGAGCCTCACATCAGTGGTAGGGAAGCTATTTGAGAAGATTCTTCGGGATAGTATTTATTCCCATTGGAACAGAATGGGTTACTTAGGGGTCCAAGTCCATAGCTCCCTGATAGTGGCAATACAAGTAGACAGAATGGCAAAGAAAGCACCTTCATTGGTCAGAGCATTAAGTAACCATATAACCATATAACAATTACAGCACGGAAACAGGCCCTCTCGGCCCTTCCAGTCCAGTGCCGACCATTTGTTTTCCCCTAGTCCCATCTACCTGCACTCAGACCATACCCCTCCATTCCCTTCACGTCCATATACCAATCCACTTTACTCTTAAATGTTAAAATGGATCCTGCCTCCACCACTTCTGCTGGAAGCTCATTCCACACAGCCACCACCCTCTGAGTAAAGAAGTTCCCCCTCACGTTACCCTGAAACTTCTGTCCCTTAATTCTCATGTCATGCCCTCTTGTTTGAATCTTCCCTACCCTCAATGGGAAAAACGTATCCACGTTAACTCTGTCTATCCCTTTCATCATTTTAAAGACCTCAATCAAGTCCCCCTTAACCTTATGCGCTCCAAAGAATAAAGACCTAACTTGTTCAACCTTTCTCTGTAACATAGTTGCTGGAACCCTGGCAACATTCTAGTAAATCTCCTCTGTACTCTCTCTATTTTGTTGACATCCTTCCTATAACTAGGCGACCAAAATTGTACACCATACTCCAGAATTGGTCTTACCAATGCCTTGTACAATTTTAACATTACTTCCCTACTCCTATATTCAATGCTCTGATTTATAAAGGCCAGCACACCAAAGGCTTTCTTTACCACCCTATCTACATGCGATTCCACCTTCAGGGAACTATGCACAGTTATTCCTAGAAGTATACAGTAAGTGTCAGGAAGTCATGATGCAGATCAATAAGACTTTAGTTAGGCCACATTTGATGTTTTGCATGCAGTTTTGGTCACCCTATTACAGGAAAGATGCGGAGGCTTTGTAGAGGGTACAGAAGAGGATTACCAGAATATTGTCTGGATTTGGAGGATTTGTAGCTACAAGGAGAGGTTAGACAAACTCGGATTGTTTTCTCTGGACTGCAAGAGATTGAGGGGAGACCTGATAGAATGATACAAAGTAAACTCCACCTGGGTCTCCTCAGTCTCCACCTGTCTGGTGGGTGGGGATGGGGGTTGGGCCTTGCCCTTGGGCTGCCCCTTCCTTCTCCTTGGAGCCATTTTTCAAAGTACAATGCCCCAACAAAAAATTTAGAATGTCCACGCACTATATTCACCTGACCACGTGATGCTGAGGACTTGTGTTTTTCCAAAGTCGCTACTTGACTTCACTTGATGCTGTTGTACTTCGCGGTCCGGTATCTGTTATACCATTGTTATGACTCTGGAATGACCACAAGTAAACGTATTTAGGGGTTTGAAGCTGAGCATAAATCAAGGCTCAGTTTATTTCACGGCCATCTGGAACCAGAGAGCCCAGCCCATATTACGTCATTCCCACATATACATGTTGCTACGCGGGCAAACAAAGTAGTCCTTGTGATATAACAAAGTAGTCCTTGCAATATCACAACAGACGCCGGTACCTGTCGCCAGGATGACGCAGGATGACGTAGGTGGTAGCCAATGTAACTCACCGAGGTCATCACCTAGATCATCCTGGCAACAGTCTATGTCACCCTGGCGACAGCACCTACACCAGGCTAAGATTGTTGGCAAAAAGTTTTGAACATTTCAAAATCCAGCACTGACCAGAAAAAAGGTACGACTCTTTGGGCAACTGAGGTGACCATTCAGGCGACACCTCGGCAACCATGTGGCGACAGCCTAGTCGCCTGCAGTCACCTAACAAAATCACCTGTGGGACAGGGTGTAATTGTCAAAGACTACAAGCTCATCTTTAAGGCGTTTAAGAGGCTTGTAGATACAGTTGGAGCACAGATATGCAGGGAATGGAGTAATGTGGATCATGTGCAGGCAGATGAGATTAATTTATCTTAGAATCATGTTTGGTACAGGCATAGTGGGCTAAAGGGCATGATCCTGTACCTGTATTGTTGTATGTTTTATACAGTCATGGCAGAACATGATCAGAGGAAACCTGCAACAGCCTGTCCCAATTATTCGTAGTAAATATATATAACTTGTCATGGGTTAGAAAGCTACATAACCAATATTGCTGCAAAAGGAGCGCAGCTTTGTTAGCAATATAAAGCACAGATTGAAATTAAGAGAAGAAATTAATTGGTAAATAAACTTTAATAATCTTTAATGTTGATAAACGTGTTTGCGACTTTGGACCTTAAATAATCAGATCAGAATACTTCTTAAATAATGAAAAGATGAAAATAGTCAATTGATGATTGATTATTATTATTTCATCCATCCAGACTCTTCCAGATATTGGTTAATTTCAACGAGTGTTGAACCACCACACATCAAGCTGTCAACTAAAGTCAAAGTCTACTACAGAGCAGTTGTGCTTTCCAGCCTGCTCTGTGGCTGTGAAACGTGGACCTTGTATAGGAATCACATCCATCAACTTGAGAAGTTCCACATCCATCCACTTGAGAAGTGCCCAACCTAGAAGTATCGGACAGATCCAGCTTCACAAGCATCGAGGCAATGATCATCAAAGCACAGCTCCCATGGACTGGGCACGTCATCAGGATGGATGAAACCCGCAAGCATCGACAGGTCGTCCCACGGCGAGCTCTCCCAGGGACAAAGGAACCGTGGGCGTCCCTGGAAGGGGTACAAAGATTGCGTCAAGGCCCATCCCCACTATTGTGGTCTTGCGCCCAAGCAACCGGAAGCCTGCGCCAGCGACGGAACGCGCTGGCGTGCAGCAGTGCGGGCAGCAGCCAGCAGCTTCGAGGAGCGCCGCCTAGAGCAACTTACCAAAGCCAGGGAGAGGAGGAAGGTTGCCGCCCAGAACCCGCCAGCGATGACCTTCATCTGCCCCCACTGCCCTCGAGACTGCCCTCACGGATTGGACTCGTGAGCCATGTCAGAACTCACCAGAATTGATACTGCACAACCCGCCATCGTCTTTACCGATGGGCCACCACCAATTATTATTTCATCCATCCAGACTCTCCCAGATATTGGTTAATTTTTATGCAAGAAAGCATTTATTGTTATCAATCCTAATTTGATAGTTTGAACATGAGTCTTCTGTCCTAATCAAACAAATTAATTTAATTAGACACAAAAGGCAAAATCTCTGGAGAGATATTCAAATTCAGTAAGTAATCTCTGGAGAGAAGGAATGGACGACGTTTTGGGTCAAGACTCTTCTTCAGACCCGAAACGTTGCCCATTCAATAGACAATAGACAATAGACAATAGATGCATGAGTAGGCCATTCGGCCCTTTGAGCCAGCACCGCCATTCTATGTGATCATGGCTGATCATCCCCAATCAGTACCCCGTTCCTGCCTTCTCCCCATATCCCCTGACTCCGCTATTTTTAAGAGCCCTATCTAGCTCTCTCTTGAAAGCATCCGGAGAACCTGCCTCCACCGCCCTCTGAGGCAGAGAACTCCACAGACTCACCACTCTCTGTGAGAAAAAGTGTTTCCCCGTCTCCGTTCTAAATGGCTTACTCCTTATTCTTAAACTGTGGCCCCTGGTTCTGGACTCCCCCAACATCAGGAACGTGTTTCCTGCCTCTAGCGTGTCCAATCCCTTAACAATCTTATATGTTTCAATGAGATTCCCTCTCATCCTTCTATACACCAGAGTGTACAAGCCCAGCTGCTCCATTCTCTCAGCATACGACAGTCCCGCCATCCCGGGAATTAACCTTGTAATTCTCTACAGAGATGCTACCCGTCCCGCTGAGTTACTCTAGCATTTTGTGTCTACCTTCGATTTAAACCAGCATCTGCAGTTCTTTCCTACACATATTCAGTAATCTACCTGGTTTTCTTGTGGAGTGTACACACTCTCTTGTTGGAATGTACCAATTACTTAAGTCTATTCAATGATTCAATGATAATTTATTGTCACATGTACCTAGGTATAGTGAAATGCTTTGTTTTGTATACAACCTGGTAAAACCATACAGCAGGCCTCACCTATTCAGCACACAGGTTCCTGGCGCTGACAAAGTTACAAAATGGGCAACTGTCATTTGGAGGGGCTACTGCAGTCCAGAGTTGTACGATAACTCTAACCATGCTAAATTTTCTTGGTGGAGTGTAAACTCCCATTAATTCACAACAAGGTCACATAGAAACATAGAAAGTAAGTGCAAGAGTAGGCCATTCGGCCTTTGAGCCAGCACAGCCCTTCAATAATGATCATGGCTGATTAACTAAAATCAGTACCGTGTTTCTGCTTTCTCCCCATATCCCTTGGTTCCGTTAGCCCTAAAAAGGTCGGTAGGGACGTTGTGAGATGGCTGCCCTGCCAGCAGCGTGTTCGTTATTTCGACTTTTTGGGGGGTTTTTAGTGTGTCCAAATGTTTGTTTTAGTGTCTTGTGTGGGGGGTGGTGAGGGGGGAAGAGGGGAACCACTTTTGGTCGCCTCCTCGATGGAGAGGCGGCTTTTTCCATGTCGCCTCCTTCGTGGCCTAACAGCATGAATTGGAGCAGCCTTTCCTGGAGTTGGGCCCGGAGTTTCAGCAGTGAGCGCAGCGTGGACTTTTCATCGCGGAGCGGGCGAGCCCTTGCCAGGGTCGCCAGAAGGGAGTGCTCCGATCGCTGGCCCGCGGACTGTTACATCCTGAAGCCGCGGTCTGCAGAGCTGCTAGCTGCGGGCACGGCATCCGGAGCCTGAGATGCCTCACTTATGATACCTGGAGAAGAGCTCCGACCGTCATCCCGTGGCCTATAACATCCTAAAGCCGCGGTCAGCATAGCTTATAGCTGCAGGCGCGGTGTGGACTTACCATCCGGAGCCTGGGATCCCTCGCCGGGGATAGCCAGAGAAGAGCTCCGACCAATGGCCTATGGCCTACAACATCCTGAAGCCACGGTCTCCGGTAAGAAAGTGCCGATTCGGGATCTCCAAGCCGCGGAGTGAGTTTGACCGTCCCGACCAGGGGGCTAGTACATCCGGCCGTCCATAGTGGCGACTGCGGAGGGTTTCTATGGCCTCGACCACGGGTGAACAAGGAGGAGGACTGACTGAATGTTGCGCCTTCCACCACAATGAAGAATGCTGTGGTGGATGCTTGTGTTAACTTTTATTGTGTATTGTGTATTCTTTTTAATTGTACCGCTGCTGGCAAATTCATTTCACTGCACCTTCGGGTGTATGTGACGAATAAAATTGACTATTGACTATTGAAGAGATATCTAACTCTCCCTTGAAAACATCACTGTACGGGATAAATTACTATCCAGACATATGAACTGATTTACATCACTTCTCAGCAGATATTCATTTGAACCACACCACTGTCAAGAACCACAACCACCTATTTTTTGTAAAATATCCTAATATCACAAAACTGTGGACTAATACAAAACAGCTCAATCCTTGATTGAATGGACTGTGACTTTTCACTCCTTTCAGCCACTAAACACTCTATAATTAATGCTCTCTTGCCGGCAATATTAACGTACCAGCATCATTTATATTGCGGGAGCCTTATTGTTGCTTTAAATGTATAGATAAATCTAAAGAATTTATCCTCCTCTTCTAGCAATAGTGAGGAAGTGGTCACTTCTTTCAACGTCTCTGTAGGTGCGTTCTTTGGAATACATATTCCTTGTCAATGATACATGTGCTTCCTTCCTAAAGCTTGCTATCCGACTGGAGTCAGATGGGACCCAAAATTCCATGCAGGGTCAGGTTGGATGGCTTTGAAATCAGTCTAAGTCCTCAGAATACAAGGACGTATCTTTAAAAAGAAGATGAGAAGGAATATCTTTAGTCAAAGGGTGGTGAATCTGTGGAATTCGTTGCTACTGAAGGCTGTGGAGGCCAAGTAACGTGGATATTTTTAAGGCAGTGATTGACAGATTCTTGATTAGTAAGGTGTCGGTGGTTTTGGGGAGAAGGCAGGAGAATAGGATTGAGAGGGAAAGATAGATCAGCCACAATTGAATGGCAGAATAGACTTGATTGAGCAAATTGCCTAATACTACTCCTAGAACCTATGAACTCAGGTTGGGTCAGATCAGGCAGGTAGCTGTCGGCTCTTCATAGGTAAATGTGCTGTTGCTTGAGTCTTGGGGTCCAAATTTTAGAAGTTGGACAGGTGGGTAGAGGGGACTTTGGTGCAGTGTCAAGTGAGCTGGTACTGTGTTGATCGGCTGGAAAAGAATTTGCGGTGAAGGTCAATATGACATAGACTGTCACTGGAAGTCTGCTTATTTAAAAAGGAGAGTAGCTTTTGGGCAACAAAATGGAAATGCAAACTGGAATTGGACTTCTTCCAGAGATGATTACTCTCCTTCATCTCTGGAGGTCATTGGCTTTTCAAGATGTGGCTTTGGGATGTTTTGTAATTTGTTAGTTAGCTTTGTTTATTGTCACCTGTTGCGTGCTATCCAGTCGGCGGAAAGACTATACATGATTACACTCAAGCCTCCCACAGTGTGCAGATATAGGGTAAAGGGAAAAACGTTTAGTGCGGGATCAAGTCTAGTAAGGTCCCATTAAAATTACACACGTACACTAGTTATTCCAGGCAGACCTGCTGGTCTGATAGTCAGTAGGGTTTGAACCTGCGCGGGGAAAACCCAATGTATTTCCAGACCATTGCCTTCACCACTCCGCCATGACTATCCCGATAGCGAAATGTCTTCTATTCCTTTTCTCCAGAGATGCTGCCTGACCCGCTGAGTTACTCCAGCTTTTTGTGTCTAAAGTCCAATTAAAGATAGTTCGAGGGTCTCCCATGCGGCAGATGGTAGTTCAGGACCACTCTCTAGTTGCTGATCAGGCTATTAAACACAACGAATAAGCTATGAGCTATGGGGGTTACACAAAAAGCTGGAGAAACTCAGCGGGTGCAGCAGCATCTAAGGAGCGAAGGGGATAGGCGACGTTTCGGGTCGAGACCCTTCTTCAGACTGGTCAGGGATCAGGGAAACGAGAGATATAGCCTTGTACAATTTTAACATTACTTCCCTACTCCTATATTCAATGCTCTGATTTATAAAGGCCAGCACACCAAAGGCTTTCTTTACCACCCTATCTACATGCGATTCCACCTTCAGGGAACTATGCACAGTTATTCCTAGATCCCTCTGTTCCACAGCATTCCTCAATTCCCTACCATTTACCATGTGCGTCCTATTTTGATTTGTCCTGCCAAGATGTAGCACTTCACACTTATCAGCATTAAACTCCATCTGCCATCTTTCAGCCCACTTTTCCAAATGGCCCAAATCTCTCTGTAGACTTTGAAAATCTACTTCATTATCCACAACACCACCTATCTTAGTATCATCTGCATACTTACTTATCCAATTTTCCACCCCATCATCCAGATCATTGATGTACATGACAAACAACAGTGGACCCAACACAGATCCCTGAGGCACCCCACTGGTCACCAGCTTCCAACCTGACAAACAGCCATCCACCATTACTCTCTGACATCTCCCATTCAGCCACTGTTGAATCCATCTTGCTACTCCGCCATTAACACCCAGATTGAACCTTCTTAACCAACCTTCCATGGGGAACCTTGTCAAAGGCCTTACAGAAATAAGACAACATCCACTGCTTTACCCTCATCAATTTCCCTAGTTACCGCTTCAAAAAATTCAAGAAGGTTTGTCAAACATGACCTTCCAGGCACAAATCCATGTTGACTGTTCCTGATCAAACCCTGTTTATCCAGATGCTTACATATATTATCTCTAAGTATCCTTTCCATTAATTTGCCCACCACTGACGTCAAACTAATAGGTCTATAATTGCTAGGTTTATTCTTTGAACCCTTTTTAAACAATGGAACAACATGCGCAGTACGCCAATCCTCCGGCACTATTCCCGTTTCTAATGACATTTGAAATATTTCTGTCATAGCTCCTGCTATTTCTACACTAACTTCCCTCAATGTCCTAGGGAATATCCTGTCAGGACCTGGAGACTTATCCACTTTTTCTTTAGCATCTAAGGAGCGAAGGAGATAGGCGACGTTTCGGGTCGAGACCTTCCTTCAGTCAGGGATCAGGGAAACGAGAGATATAGACGGTGATGTGGAGAGATAAAGAACAATGAATGAAAGATATGCAAAAAAGTATCGATGATAAAGGGAACAGGCCATTGTAAACTGTTTGTGGTGTGAAAAATGAGAAGCTGGTGCAACTAGGGTGGGGGAGGGAGATAGAGATAGAGGGAATGTCAGGGCCCGTGGGCTGAGGGAGAGGTGGGAAGGGGAGGAGACAGCAAGGGTCAACAGAATTGAGAAAATTCAATGTTCAAGCCCAAAGGATGCAGACTCCCCAAGCGGAATATGAGGTGCTGTTCCTCCAACTTGCGGTGTTGCTCACTCTGGCCGTGGAGGAGGCCCAGGACCGAGAGGTCGGATACGGAATGGGAGGGGGAGTTGAAGTGCTGAGCCACCGGGAGGTCGGGTTGGTTTTTGCGGACCGAGCGGAGGTGTTCGGCGAAACGATCGGCAAGCCTCCGCTTGGTCTCACCGATATAGATCATCTGGCATCTGGAGCAGCGGATGCAGTAGATGAGGTTGGAGGAGGTGCAGGTGAACCTCTGTCGGACCTGGAAGGACTGCTTGGGTCCCTGAAAGGAGTGGAGGGGGGAGGTGAAGGGACAAGTGTTGCATTTCTTGCGGTTGCAAGGGAAAGTGCCTGGGGAAGGGGTAGAGCGGGGAGGGAAGAATTGACAAGGGAGTTGTGGAGGGAGCGCTCTTTGCGGAAGGGGGGATGGGAAGATGTGGCGGGTGGAGGGGTCACGTTGGAGGTGGCGAAACTGGCGGAGGACTATGCGTTGTATTTGCCGGCTGGTGGGGTGAAAGGTGAGGGCCAGGGGGACTCTGCCCTGTTTGCGAGTGGGGGAATGGGGAGAGAGGGCAGTGTTGCGGGGTATGGAGGAGACCCTGGTGCGAGCCTCATCAATAATGGGGGAGGGGTATCCCCGTTCTCTGAAGAATGAGGCCATTTGTGATGACCTGGTGTGGAACACCTCATCCTGGGAGCATGATGGAGGAATTGGGAATAGGGGATGGAGTCCTTGCAGGAAGCAGGGTGGGAGGAAGAGTAGTCCAGGTAGCTGTGGGAGTCAGTTGGTTTGTAGTGGATGTCGGTCAGGAGTGTATCACCTGCAATAGAGATGGTGAGGTCAAGGAATGGTAGGGAAATGTCGGAAATGGTCCAAGTGTATTTGAGTGCCGGATGGAAGTTGGTGGTGAAATGAATGAAGTCAGTCAGTTGTGTGTGGGTGCAGGAGGTGACACCAAAGCAGTCGTCGATGTAACGGAGGTAGAGGTTGGGGATGGGGCCCTAGTACGCCAAGAACAAGGATTGTTCGAAGCTATGAGCTATGATCTGCAAAAGTCTATATTATTATTTGTTATTTGCACTATTTTATTTATTGAACTTTTTAAAAAAAATTTCCGTTATCTACTATGTTTACATACTTTGTTTACATATTTGTTTGTGCTGCAGCAAGTAAGAATGTTATTGTCCCGTCCGGGACATATGACAATAAAACACTCTTGACACTGGGATGGTTCAGAATCAGTTGCCTGATAACAGCAGGGAAGAACATGTCTCTGATTCTGGAGATGTGCGTTTTCACACTTCTGTCCTCTCGTATCTTTGCTTCTGTCCCTCTTGCCCAATGCCTCCAAATGACTTTGGCCCCCTCCCTGTGGGTTTTCTGCTCCGGCTTCGTGTGGGACGTCCCGCGGAGGGGGGGGGGGGGGGGGGGGAGAGAAGTCCCCGCCTCTTTGAGTTCTCCATCTCCCCGCCTCTGTTACCCCGCCCCGGGAGCGGCCGCTGGGAGCGAGCATCCACCCACTGCAGACCCCCGCTCGTGAATGTTGAGGATGGCAGCCCTTTACCCGCCCAAGATCAGCCCGAGTCTGATGACCCCGGAGCCTCACTACATCCCCGGGTGAGTGAGTGAGTGAGTGAGTGAGGGAGTGAGTGAGTGTGGGAGTGAGTGAGTGAGTGAGTGGGTGAGTGAGTGAGGGAGTGAGTGGGTGAGTGAGTGAGGGAGTGAGTGAGTGAGGGAGTGAGTGAGGGAGTGAGTGAGTGAGTGTGGGAGTGAGTGAGTGAGTGTGGGAGTGAGGGAGTGAGTGAGTGAGTGTGGGAGTGAGTGAGTGAGTGTGGGAGTGTGGGAGTGAGTGAGTGAGTGAGTGGGAGTGAGTGAGTGTGGGAGTGAGTGTGGGAGTGAGAGAGTGGGTGGGTGAGTGAGTGAGTGTGGGAGTGGGTGGGTGAGTGAGTGAGTGAGTGAGTGAGTGTGTGGGTGAGTGAGTGAGTGAGTGAGTGTGGGAGTGGGTGGGTGAGTGAGTGAGTGAGTGAGTGAGTGTGGGAGTGAGTGTGGGAGTGAGTGTGGGAGTGAGTGTGGGAGTGAGTGAGGGGAGCCCACCCTCCGCTCCGCGCTGGCCGGGCAAGCAGTGGCAGATTGCAACCGCGGCGGTGCCCCCCGATTCCCCTGCCTTTGGCCTCACTTTACACGTCCAACTCGTCCCGGTTCTGAGTTAAAACGAATCTTTGCTCGCCCATTTATACTTCCTTTGAAAGTAAAGTTCGCTGCAGCAGAGGCGCTGGTGTGTTGAATGTCCCTATGGCAACTCAGCTTGCAGGTGGTGGTAATCTCAACATTGGTTTTCAACGTCCATTTCTAAAAGCTCAAGTCTGGAGAAGGGTATCGACTCGAAACATCGCATGTCCATTCCCTCCCCCAAATGCTGCCCGACCCGCTGAGTTCCTCCAGCACTTTTGTGTTCTGCTCAAGATTCCACCATCTGACTCTTGTGTCTCTTTATACCCTTGCCAGTTATTGTTTTTTTTTAATTGATTCTGCCAACATGAGACATGTTCTACATAAAAGTATTGTAAAAGTGCAAACTCTATTTAAACTGTATTTAAACTATTCAAACTGTATATAAACTGTACAAACTGTAACTCTAACTCGTGTTATTATAGCTTGGGGATTTGAAAAGTTAGTTGTTAATCCATGAAAACCAGCAACAACATTCAACTACTTTTATATATAAAATAATGTATTCTGTTCATGAATAGTTTCTGTCAGTCCTTTCAAACCTGTTTCTCCACCTTATGCATGTCCATACTTCATAAATAAATATCTTTGACATACATTGAACTTATGAAACACTGTCACAGAACTCAAAATTTCTTCTGGCTTGTGTCCAATCAGTTTTCTGCTACTGAATCAAACTTGCCAAAGTCACAACGGCATGCTATGTAAGTGTGACTCTCCTTCCTCACCCTTCTTGCTCTGTAGCCTTAGGCATGATCAGAACCACAACATCAATCCTGCAGCGTTATTCTAAAATAATTGAATTGGTAAAGTAATACATGACTTATGCTATTGCTTCAAAATCGAGTTTAGTTTAGTAATTGTCACGTGTACAGAGATACAGTGAAATGCTTGTTCTGCCCATGTTATCCAGTGAAATCATCTACACCACAACCTGAGACCACTGCAAATGCACCACCCAACGCTTCCAGTAGCAGTCCACATGCTGCCGTGTGCCGAGTTTGCCATGTCCCACTTCCCGAGCCGATCGCACAACAAGGGCACTATACAAGGGCGCAGAAGATGAGTTTGTGGATCATTTATTCACATCTGCTGGATCTCCGCTTCACCTTCCACTGCCACCATCTTGTGTGTGATATAGGGATTAACAGCAACAAACATTGGGGTGAACATCATCTGTTGGGGGGGGGAAAGAAACAGTCAACATTATTATCACTTGCTTTCACCGGTCAGTGTGCCGAGTATAAAAGTTGGGAAGTCATTTTGCATCTCTACAAAACATTGGTTTGATCTCATCTAGAATATCATGTGCAGTTCTTGGCACCGCATTACAGGATGAGTGTGGCGGTTTTGGAGCAGATGCGAAAGAGGATCACCAAGATGTTGCCTGGATTAAACAGTATTGTCCATAAAGAGAAGTTGGACAAACCTGGGTTGTTTGCTCTGCAGCATTGGAGGTTTAGGGTCGTCAATAGAAGCATACAAAATTATAAGATTTTTAATAATTATAATCATTTCCCCAAATGTAAAATACAAGAAGGCATAGATTTAAGGTCTGAGGGAACAAGGGGGGGAAAGTTTGATAGAGATTAAGAGACAAGTTTTTTTACACAGAGTGGGGAGGTGGTAAAACTAGGATTAGCATTGATGGGCAACAATGTGTTTTAATTTAATGATTTAGTTAATTAATAATCTAATTCATTAATAATCTCATGTCAAGGGTTATGGGGAAAAGGCAGGAGAATGCAGTTGAGAGGGAAAGATAGATCAGCCATGATTGAATGGTGGAGTAGACTTGATGGGCCGAATCCCCTGATTCTGCTCATAGAATTTATGAACTTATGAAGTGTTCATCTTTTACCAGAAAAATAATCAATGTTTTGTGATATCATTTTAGATATGCTGGTCATTGTCCTCAGTATAAGTACAGTCTTGGGCAAAGCTATGGCAAACTGACTTCTAATCTGCTCACAAATCCTGGAATAACACACTCTCGGCAGCTGCTCCTCCAGCCAAACATGTGCAGAGAAACCAACTATAGTGTGGGAACTAAACCAAATCAAAATTATAAAGCCAGCAGGAAAGCACAAAATCTGACCGACTCCATAATTTCTGGCTACAAAGGTCAGTTCTCCAATAAAGGTTATGTTAAGAAGTTTTCTTTTTTTAGGCAAATTGTTAATACAGGGAACGGTAGAAGACATATATTGCATATTAGTTTAGTTTAAAGATACAGCGTGGAAACAGGCCTTTCGGCTCACTGAGTCTGCTCCGACCAGCGATCCCTGCAAATTAACATGATGGACAATTTTCACATACCAAGCCAATTAACCTACATACTGTACCTGTACGTCTTTGGAGTGTGGGAGGAAACCGAAGATCTCAGAGAAATCCCATATGATCATGTGTAGAAAATAGGTGCAGGAGTAGGCCATTCGGCCCTTCGAGCCTGCACCGCCATTCAATATGATCATGGCTGATCATCCAACTCAGTATCCTGTACCTGCCTTCTCTCCATACCCCCTGATCCCTTTAGCCACAAGGGCCACATCTAACTCCCTCTTAAATATAGCCAATGAACTGGCCTCAACTACCTTCTGTGGCAAATAATTCCAGAGACTCACCACTCTCTGTGTGAAAAATGTTTTCCTCATCTCGGTCCTAAAGGAATTCCCCCTTATCCTTAGACTGTGACCCCTTGTTCTGGATCTCCCCAACATCGGGAACAATCTTCCAGCATCTAGCCTATCCAACCCCTTAAGAAATTTGTAAGTTTCTATAAGATCCCCCCTCAGTCTTCTAAATTCTAGCAAGTACAAGCCAAGTCTATCCAGTCTTTCCTCATATGAAAGTCCTGACATCCCAGGAATCAGTCTGGTGAACCTTCTCTGTGTCCCCTCTATGGCAAGAATGTCTTTTCTCAGATTTGGAGACCAAAACTGTACGCAATACTCCAGGTGTGGTCTCACCAAAACCCTGTACAACTGCAGTAGAACCTCCCTGCTCCTGCTTTCTTCACTGCCTGCCGCACCTACATGCCTACGTTCAATGATTGGTGTACCATGACACCCAGGTCTCGTTGCATCTCCCCTTTTCCTAATTTGCCACCATTAAGATAATAGTAGGTCCCTTGCAGTCAGAAATGGGTGAATTGATCGTGGGGAACAAGGACATGGCAGACCAATTGAATAACTACTTTGGTTCTGTCTTCACTAAGGAAGACATAAATAATTTGTCGGAAGTAGCAGGGGATCGCGGGTCAAATGAGATGGAGGAAATGAGTGAAATCCAGGTTAGCCAGAAAGTGGTGTTAGGTAAATTGAATGGATTAAAGGCTGATAAATCCCCAGGGCCAGATAGGCTGCATCCCAGGGTACTTAAGGAAGTAGCCCCAGAAATAGCAGATGCCTTAGTGATAATTTTTCAAAACTCTTTAGATTCTGGAGTAGTTCCTGAGGATTGGAGGGTAGCTAATGTAATCCCACTTTTTAAAAAGGGAGGGAGAGAGAAAACGGGGAATTACAGACCAGTTAGTCTAACATCGGTAGTGGGGAAACGGCTAGAGTCAATTATTAAAGATGGGATAGCAGCGCATTTGGATAGTGGTGAAATCATTGGACAAAGTCAGCATGGATTTACGAAGGGTAAATCATGTCTGACGAATCTTATTGAATTTTTTGAGGATGTAACTAGTAGAATGGATAAGGGAGAAGCAGTGGATGTGTTATATCTGGACTTTCAGAAGGCTTTCGACAAGGTCCCACACAAGAGATTGGTATACAAACTTAAAGCACACGGTATTGGTGGTTCAGTATTGATGTGGATAGAGAACTGGCTGGCAGACAGGAAGCAAAGAGTAGGAGTGAACGGGTCCTTTTCAGGATGGCAGACAGTGACTAGTGGGGTGCCGCAAGGCTCAGTGCTGGGACCCCAGCTATTTACAATATACCTCACATTTATCCACATTATACTGCATCTTCCATGCATTTTCC
The DNA here is from genome assembly GCA_035221665.1 of Okamejei kenojei. Taxonomy (NCBI): domain Eukaryota; kingdom Metazoa; phylum Chordata; class Chondrichthyes; order Rajiformes; family Rajidae; genus Okamejei; species Okamejei kenojei. Next base: position 147,154,917 of record CM069131.1, on the reverse strand, counting down.
CACTCACCCAGCCTACCCAAGTCACCTTGCAGCCTCCTAGCATCCTCCTCACACCTAACACTACCCCCCAACTTAGTGTCATCTGCAAACTTGGAGATGTTGCATTCAATTCCCTCGTCCAAATCATTATTATATATTGTAAGTAGCTGGGGTCCCAGCACTGAGCCTTGCAGTACCCCACTAGTCATTGCCTGCCATTCTGAAAAGGACCCGTTTACTCTTACCCTTTGCTTCCTGTCTGCCAGCCAGTTCTCTATCCACATCAATACTGAACCCCCAATACCGTATGCTTTAAGTTTGTGTACTAATCTCTTATGTGGAATCTTGTCGAAGGCCTTCTGAAAGTCTAGATATAACACATCCACTGCTTCTCCCTTATCCACTCTGCTAGTTACATCCACGAAAAATTCTATAAGATTCGTCAGACATGATTTACCTTTCGAAAATCCATGCTGATTTTGTCTAATGATTTCACCACTTTCCAAATGTACTGCTTTCCCATCTTGAATAACTAGCAGTTTCCCCACTACCGATGTTAGACTAACTGGTCTGTAATCCCCCGTTTTCTCTCTCCCTCCTTTTTTAAAATGCGGGGTTACATTAGCTACCGTCCAATCCTCAGGAACCACTCCAGAATCTAAGGAGTTTTGAAAAATTATCACTAATGCATCCACTATTTCTGTGGCTACTTCCTTGAGTACTCTGGGATGCAGACTATCTGGCCCTGGGGATTTATCGGCCTTTAATCCATTCAATTTACTCAACACCACTTCTCGGCTAACCTGGATTTTTCTCAGTTCCTCCACCTTATTTGACCCCCGGTCCCCTGCTATTTCCGGCAGATTATTTATGTCTTCCTTAGTGGAGACAGAACCAAAGTAGTTATTCAATTGGTCTGCCATGTCCTTGTTCCCCATGATCAATTCACCTGTTTCTGACTGCAAGTGACTTACATTTGTTTTAAATAATCTCTTTCTCTTCACATATCTATAAAAACTTTTGCAGTCAGTTTTTATGTTCCCTGCCAGTTTTCTTTCATAATCTATTTTCCCTTTCCTAATTAAGCCCTTTGTCCTCCTCTGCTGAACTCTGAATTTCTCCCTCTGGTAGGCTGCTTTTTCTGGATAATTTGTATGCTTCATCTTTTGTTTTTATACTATCCCTGATTTCCCTTGTTATCCATGGATGCACTACCTGCCTCGATTTATTCTTTTGCCAAACTGGGATGAACAATTGTTGTATTAAAGAAGGAACTGCAGATGCTGGGGAATCGAGGGTACACAAAAGGCTGGAGAAACTCAGCGGGTGCAGCAGCATCTAAGGAGCGAAGGAGATAGGCGACGTTTCGGGTCGAGACCCTTCTTCAGACTGGGTACCATTCTTCAGTCTGAAGAAGGGTCTCGACCCGAAACGTCGCCTATCTCCTTCGCTCATTAGAGGCTGCTGCACCCGCTGAATTTCTCCAGCCTTTTGTGAACAATTGTAGTTCTTTAAATACCTTCCATTGCACATCCACTGTCAACCCTTTAAGAATCACTTGCCAGTCTATCTTGGCCAATTCACTTCTCATACCTTCAAAGTTACCTTTGTTTAAGTTCAGAACCCTTGTTTCTGACTTAATTATGTCACTCTCCATCCTAATGACGAACTCAACCATATTATGGTCACTCTTGCCCAATTGGCCCTGCACAATAAGACTGCTAACTACCCTTCCTCATTACTCAATACCCAGTCTAGAATAGCCTGCTCTCTTGTTGGTTCCTCTACATGTTGGTTTAGAAAACTATCCCGCATACATTCCAAGAAATCCTCTTCCTCAGCACCCCTGCCCATTTGATTCACCCAATCTATATGTAGATTGAAGTCGCCCATTATAACTGTTTTACCCTTGTTGCACGCATTTCTAATTTCCTGTTTGATGCCATCCCCAACTCCACTACTACTGTTAGGTGGCCTGTACACAACTCCCACTAGCGTTTTCTGCCCCTTAGAGTTTCGCAGCTCTACCCATATCGATTCCACATCCTCCAAGCTAATGTCCTTCCTTTCTATTGCATTAATCGCCTCTCTACATTGTAGAATGTACAAACTCCTTACAGACAGCACCCATAGTCAGGATCGAACCCAGGTCTCTGGTGCTACAAGCACTGTAAGGCAGCAACTCTATCGCTGCCTAACCATGCCACCCTATTAGGTTAGAAAAAAATTAAATGAGCTACTGATGTACTGATATGTTTCTGGTCTTGTTAAATTAAGGATTAACTGGACAATTAAAAATCATGCTAGGAGGTTATCCAGCCTGTCTTCACATTTCAGATACAAGATGGTAGGCAAAACTGCAAAGGCTAACAACCCTGGAGCATTAAGGTTAGGGTTATCTGGGTTTATTCTGTGGCTTTTATTTATCCATCATAAGCTAAGTCTTGCCTGTGAATCACTGCAGCAATATCTGAGAGAATTTAACATTTCAATTCAATTCATGAATGAAATGATCTGTGGTGCTTTTCCAGAATATTTTACCTACCGTCAGTTTATTCTAATTTAAATCCATTCACTCATGCTGTTTCTGTGAGAAATGTCTGGGTTTCTGCTACCTTAGGCTCTTAAGGGGGATCTTATACAAACTTCCAAAATTCTTAAGGGGTTGGACAGGCTAGATGCAGGAAGATTGTTCCCGATGTTGGAAAGTCCAGAACAAGGGGTCACAGTTTAAGGATAAGGGGGAAGTCTTTTAGGACCGAGATGAGAATTTCTTTTTTCACACAGAGAGTGGTAAATCTGTGGAATTCTCTGCCACATAAAGTAGTTGAGGCCAGTTCATTGGCTATATTTAAGAGTTAGACCCTTGTGGCTAAAGGGATCAGGGGGTATGGAGAGAAGGCATGTACAGGATACTTGGATGATCAGCCATGATCATATTGAATGGCGGTGCAGGCTCGAAGGGCCGAATGGCCTACTCCTGCACCTATTTTCTATGTTTCCATCTTCCCACCTGGGATATCCCGGTGGCCAGGTATCACCGCTGGGCCACTTGATGGGCATCTGCAGCCAATTTACACCAATTTCTACACCGTTAGATTTAGCTCTTAGGGCCAGGGGCGGATCTACTATGAAACTAATGAAGCTTAAGCTTCAGGGCCCCTAATCCTGGAGGGGCCCCTGAAGCAACTTTAGTCCAGATATTCTTCCGATTCAAATCGGAATTCCGATTTTTTTTGTTTTCCTAGAAACTGTTCTGATTTTTCACCTTGACTAAATCCCTCTCCTCGACTAAACTTCACCTCACACTTAAACCTCAACTCACTAAACCTCGCCTCGACTAAACTTCCCACCTCACACCTAATCGCCGCCACAAACTAATTGCCGCCTCTATCCCGCTCCCGCGGGGAACGGCTGCGGCTGCGGCCGCCACGGGCGGGCTGGCGGGAAATCTCTGCCTCAAAAGGCAGTGGAGGCCGATTCACAGGAGGCTTTCAAGAGAGAGATAGATAGAGCTCTTAAAGCTAACAGAGAGGGAGTGCAGAGAAGGTTCACCAGACTGATTCCTGGGATGTCAGGACTGTCTTATGAAGAAAGACTGGATAGACTCGATTTATACTCTCTGGAATTTAGGAGATTAAGAGGGGATCTTATAGAAACTTACAAAATTCTTAAGGGGTTGGACAGGCTAGATGCAGGAAGATTGTTCCCGATGTTGGGGAAGTCCAGGACAAGGGGTCACAGCTTAAGGATAAGGGGGAAATCCTTTAAGACCGAGATGAGAAAGACTTTCTTCACACAGAGAGTGGTGAGTCTCTGGAACTCTCTGCCACAGAGGGTAGTTGAGGCCAGTTCATTGGCTATATTTAAGAGTGAGTTGGATGGCTAAGGGGATCAGAGGGTATGGAGAGAAGGCAGGTACGGGATACTGAGTTGGATGATCAGCCATGATCATATTGAATGGCGGTGTTGGCTCGAAGGGCTGAATGGCCTACTCCTGCACCTAATTTCTATGTTTCTATGTCTATGTTTCTAAAGATAACAGAGTCAAGGGATATAGGGAGAACGCAGGAATGGGGTACTGATTGTGGATGATCACAGTGAATGGCAGTGCTGGCTCGAAGGGCCGAATGGCCTACTCCTGCACCTATTGTCTACTGTCTATTTCATGAAATATATATCTTTTGGGGGTTATTTTACTGTTTATGTGTTAGAAAAATTCTAAGCTTCTGTCATGTACACTACCAGCAGAAAGCTTGAGAATCACTTACAATTTATTGAAAATGAATAATATAAATAAGTGTAATTCAATACAATATAATAGTTAAAATAAAAATTAAAAGGTTATTAAAGTATCATGTAGGCTAGCCATAAACGAAAAAACTTTCAAATTAAGGATGTTTCATTCTCAATATATTTAATATAAAATCATTATAAATAATTTAAAACACTATTAACATTTACGATAGAAATTAAAATTTGTGGTGATCTGTCGTGGAACAACCCGGGGTGGGAGATTGCAACCTTCACGTGGTCCGCCCTGTTTCGACTAATGCAATCAACTCGACGTGCACAAACGGAAGATCAAATAGAACAACTTTAGGCTGTGCACGCCACACGAAAGAAGAAGAAGTGGAACAACCCCATTGAAAAAGATAATTGTGGTTACCCAGACCTCGTTGCTGGTTGCGAAGGGGCCCCCATAACGGTTCAAGCTTCAGGGCCCCAAATGTAGGTCCGCCACTGCTTCGGGCTAAGGGAATCAACGGATATGGGGAAAAAGCAGGAATGGGGTACTGATTCTAGATGATCAGCCATGACTATATTGGATGGCGGTGCAGGCTCGTAGGGGTGAATAGCCTACTCCTGCACCTATTTTTCTATGTTGCTATGTTTCAGGTGTAGAATGTTGCCAGGTCTAAAAATGTCTCAGTTTAACACTCACGAGTTCCCTTTCCACCAGAAGCCAGTTCCCTGAAAATATTTGCCCTCTCCCATACAATGTTGAACACAGAAATGAAAGACAGAAAAATATATTTAAAATTAGGGGAGATTATGTTAAATGTATTACGATAACTGTTCGGTAATTTGGAGAGATCATTAATAATTCCAGTCTTACATATGATTACATGATTATAGTTTTCTATCCTATTTGTTCCAACCATATACAATTGAAACTTCAGTTTGTATTTTTGTCATCTACTTTTAATAATAGGTTTTGTTCCCAGAAGTGAAGGCTATTTTTCAAGAACTTTCACTGAAAACTGCTTGGATGCAATTGCACAGTTTGAAAGAGAACAGCTCAAGGTTGCTTCCAAGAAACGAGAGATGGATTTGATAAATGCATTACAGACTGGGAAAACTACGGCGAAGACTGAGCAAGAGAATAATGTAACAAAACCTGTGCTCATCTCTATCTGCTTGAACAGAGTGCAAAGATTCACATGTTTCTATTGCTCTTCAACTTCAACACCAAACACGACCACAAATCTATTTTTTTGTTCTTCTCCATTCTTTCTCACACAAATCATTCTGCCTCAATGTTGCTGACCAGTTTGTGTGTGACCTGTACTTAAGGCACAGAGGTGTGGGAGCCACAATCATATTCAATAGAGGGCTGGCTTCAGTTCATAAGTTTTAGGGGTAGAATTAGGCCATTCAGCCCATCAAGTCTACTCCGCCATTCAGTCATGGCTGATCTATCTTCCCCTCTCAACCCAATTCTCCTGCCTTCTCCCCATAACCCCCGACACCCTTACTAATCAAGATTCTGTCAATCTCCACCTTAAAAATATCCATTGACTTGGCCTCAACAGCCGTCTGTGGCAATGAATTTGACAGATTCGCTACCCTCTGACTAAATAAATTCCTCCTCATCTCCTTTCTAAAGGTACATTCATTTATTTTGAGGCTATGGCCTCTGGTCCCAGACTCTCGCAGTAGTGGAAACATCCTCTCTACATTCACTCTTTCCAGGCCTTTCTCTATTCGTTAAGTTTCAATGAGGTGTCCCCTCATCCTTCTAAATTCCAGTGAGTAACATATAACATATAACATATAACAATTACAGCACGGAAACAGGCTCTCTCGGCCCTTCCAGTCCGTGCCGACCATTTGTTTTCCCCTAGTCCCATCTACCTGCACTCAGACCATACCCCTCCATTCCCTTCACGTCCAGATACCTATCCACTTTACTCTTAAATGTTAAAATCGATCCTGCCTCCACCACCTCTGCTGGAAGCTCATTCCACACAGCCACCATTCCACAGAGGCCCAGTGCCATCATGAGGTTGGCTTCTCCTGTTATTTTCCCATTAAAATATTTTTTTAATTATTCTTTGAAATAGTTGTAAATGTAATACGTTTCTGGATGTGTCTTCTGACCTCGCTAAGTTATGGAAAAATGTTTCCAATTATCACTTAGAAAATGCTGGTCAGCGTGGACTCGGTGAATTGAACGGTCTGTTTCCATGCTGTATCTCTATATAATTATCCTTCACAGGATTTTTCTCTAAATTAAATAAACTCAATGCATAATTCCACCTTGACACCCACTAGCTTATGTATATTTCACTTTGCTTTCTTTAAAAACATTATAGCAGTTCCTTCTCACTTTGTGTTCTTTTAATGGACTTGTGTTGAAACTAATACTTTCCTCCTTTTTTAAAGCTTGTAACAGTCAAATACAGGACACCATTTGCTGTAGTTGCTACCAATCCTGCACCTTATTATTTATCACATTCATATAAAGTAATGACCTCTCCATACTTGATGAAAAACGAAGACCCTGATAAATATTTTATGTCTGGTGAGTATGACAGCTTCATGTTTTCTCTTTTGTGGATGTGAATATAATGCCATAGTTGTGTTAATATTGCTTTGAGTAACATCTAGGATTAAAATGACATCGGATTTTTGTTGAGACCGTTCTGATGTCCATTTGGACAAATACATCATGAGGAATTAATCGTGCTGTCCTTGAAACTCCTATGATGAATCCTGGAGCTACATAGAGTTGGATACTCACATATGGTGCCTGGTAAGGGCACCATGAGTGACAATAGTGTCTCTGAACTTTCAGTTCTTTTACTGCATTCTGAATCTCACCTCCTTTCTGAAATTTAATATCTTTGCCAGTTGCATTTTTATGACTGTGTCAGTCTGTCATTTTTCTCTTCTGTTTCTGATTCTGTTTTCATAATTTTCCTACTTCATTTTAATTCCCTCTATTTCTTAGATGAGAAATAGAGAAAAGATTTACCCCTCAGCTGAGAAGTAAGGGAATGATTTTCCAGAAGGATCCACAGTGGTCACAGACTGAACTTGGAACGGGTGTGATAGCTATAATGCAATGTTCAATGGCTTCTACCCTTCACTCCTCACTCTTATGCTTTCTTCACTTCTTTCTCCCAGCAACATTTAAATTACTTTTCACAGGCAACTGAATCATCCCACCATATCCAGAGAGCAGTCCTGAACTATCCATTGCTGACCCTCAGACTATCCTTGATCAGACTTTGCTGGCTTTACCTTGCACTAAACATTATTCCCTTATCGTGTATCTATGCACTGTAAATGGCTCAATTGTAATCATGTATTGTCTTTCTGCTGACTGGATAGCATGCAACAATAGCTCTTCACTGTACCTCGGTACACATGACAATAAACTAAATCAAACACCCTGTGCACTATCCATTCACTTCATTGTAAACTCTCCCTAATGTTTATCCTTTGAAGTATCTGGTCACTGTCCCCTCTGCCTCCCCTTAGCGTGCGGGAGTCATCCATTCCTCCCACCACTAAAACTTCATCCTCCCCAAATGGACGATGAGGCCAATGGTTTTTTTTTAATTTTTTTAAATATAATGTATTTCCTTCCATCTCCATCTCACCTTCCACTCCACCTCTCATTGCCTCTCCCAGAAAGATGCTTTGTGATTTTTAACACTTTAACACTTACAGATTGTGGATGATCAGTCATGATCACAGTGAATGGCGGTGTTGGCTCGTAGGACCAAATGGCCTACTTCTGCACACATTGTCTATTTTGATCTGCTAATGATTGAAATATTTTGTGTAACTTTTAGGTTAATTTACAACATTAGTTGAACAGTCATGTGATGTGGGAGATGAGGCCAGATAATTTGTTGTATACTTTACTCCATTTGGTGCATGACACTTAAGAACTACTGTCCATTGCATGTTTATAGGGTACAAGGGGTATGTACCTCACTCCCGATTTCTGATTGGGTCAGGATATCCTACCATCACTAACTGTGCCTTGATCGAATTCAACCAGATGCAAAATAAATCAAAAGCTACATTGACCCCTACTATAAATTGTGCAAAAGAGAATGGAACATTTCCCCGGATTGTGCAGCTTTATCCCTCAAATCTTGGAATGTTGCCCCAGTATACAGGGCACGTACCAGGTAGGTGCTTTTTAAACTGTGGGGACAATCATTGTGAGTGATGTAAAAAAAATATTTACACCGCACCTTGGTACACGTGACAATAAACTAAACTTATGAATATCTAAAAATCAGTGATAGTTGATATAAGAATCCTCTATAGGTGTGTTCCAAATTCACTGCTCAGCTTGATGTACACATCATCGAAGTCTAGAGTTATGGAGTCATGCAGACAGAGACGGGCTCTTCAGCCAAACTCTTCCACGCCGACCAAGGTGTCTAGTACCATTTATCTGTGCTTAACCCGTATCCCTCTAAACCCTTTCTATCCATGTACCTGTCCAAATGTCTTTTAATAGATTTGTCAAGGCCCAATCTAACCACAAATTACAGCTCTTGAGTCTCCCCCTCTTCTTCACTATGTTTTGGCTTCACATTTTGCACTACATGTGGCAAAATATTTTATATTCTTTTGAATTTGTCAGTTACTGTCACTGGACCTTTGAAGCATGCTAACATCTCTAATCTCCTCAACCTGTTTAAATGCCCAACGGAATGTGTTACCAACTTTCTAGAATATAATAAATAAGCGGAATGGTTGGCTGTACCTTGATGTTGGCATGAGTGAAAATTTGATTCAAGAGTGACAGATGATCATTGACATTTTGGTGGAATGTTTAATCCATTGCTGAAATAATTTTTTTTATAGATTTAAGAAACTAAATGTAAATTCTGATTTATTTTCAGGATACAAATATCAATTTGGCCACACTTTTGGACACCATACCCAGGATGCACTTGGAATGAGCACCATCCAGAAACAAGCTGTAAATTAAAAACATTGAAGCAAATGTCCTAACCTTAATCAAGAGTTCAAATATCAACATTTAGAAATATAATGTATATGTTTGTTTACAAGTTGCAAACATTTAACTAAGAGCATTTCCAGCATGCAGGCGTAAAATAGTCAGGGTTCAGAAAAGCCAAATACCAGAAAAGCTGTAATGACTTCCACTGCTGAACCAGCTGCTAACACATTGTCACAATCATGCACGTAGAGCAGCTCAATGGAATACATATGACAGCTGATATCTCTGGAGTTGCACTGCACAATCTAGCATGACAAATACAAGAGAAAAGCAAGAGCAAAGAAAACAAGCAAAAACTAAAAATCTCTTGGCCAAGCAGATGAGAGTCATTGCACAACTCCACTACCTAACATCCTGCTGTCACTTAGGGTGGGAAAATATGGAAAACCATTCATAATCTCAACAACATAGAAGGAACCTAAAGCATTTGTTATTGATTCAGGACACATCTATCTCCAATAGAGAAATTAAAATGTAATTCTAATAATCTCATTGTTATTTATTCCAAGGAGACGAGAACCCTCAGCTCTTTAATGCTGTGCCATCATGGCTGATCTGTCCCTATACTGCACTTTCCTTTATTTGGTCCATAATCTTTTGATACCTAGCTCAGACAAGAACTTTTCAGTTGACTAGGCAATCAAAACTGTTGGGGAAGAGATTTCCATATTTTCATTACCCATTTGTGTTGCCCTTCAAAGCTCTATCTACAATATTAACACCTGGAAATTTATTTTAGATATTAGATTTGCATTACATTCTGCGAACTTCCATTAGAGGAAATAACTTATTTTTAATCAAATCTTTTTAATATTTAGACCTCTTCGGATTGCTGCTTAAATGTAAATCCAAGATAGTACAGTCATTCCTTGATGTACAAAAACGATGCACTTTTGTAAAGTTGAAAGACATTTTGTAAATTGTTGGTCAAATTGCAGATTGTAGCTCAAAATACAATGATACTTTATTGTCACATGTACCCAGGTACAGCAACGCTTTGTTTTGCATACAAACCCGGTAAAATCATACAGCAGACCTCACCATGGCAGTACACAAGAGTCGCCATGTTTCTGCTGCCTTACGCTCACCATGGCCCTCCTTGCTTTCGAAGCTCTCGGCGATCCACCTCATTCCTGGTTCCCCTCCCTCTCGACGGTCCACCTCGCTCGCAGGTCCCTCCTCGCTCTCGGCGATCTGGGTCTCGTCGACGCCGGTGGCTTGGAACAGCTCTTGCAAACAAACACTTCCAAATATTCAACGATGTTACACAAAAGCGTGTGAATCTAATCTGTAAATTCATGTGATAGGAGTAGATTTAGACCATTCGATACATCAAGTCTACTCCACCATTCAATCATGGCTGATCTATCTCTCTCTCCTGCATTCTCCCCATAACCTCTGACTAATGTACTAATCAAGAATCTATCTATCTATCTCTGCATTAAAAATATCCACTGACTTCGCCTCCACAGCCTTCTGTGGCAAAGAATTACACAGATTCACCACCCTCTGACTAAAGTATGGAATTACTGTACAAGCCTCTAGTCTCTATTACTGTCTTCATAATCCTGTGAACGTTACTACCATTATTTCCACCACTCTAAAGTAAGTCCACTTCTTCTGGCGTGATGTGCCCAAAAGCTTCACAGCACTCCAGATGGAGTCGGACTAATGTCTCCTGCAACTGAAATCAAAGTCTTTCCTCTTTGTATTATTGGTGCAGAAAATGGAGAATTGAGAATGGGCATCCATATCATCAGGAAAAAATAGGTTAAATGCGGAATATTTAACAAATCTTGTGGCCCATTTTGTCACTTAAAATAATCACAAGACATCTTTTCCCATCAACACTTGAATAAAGACCATTGCTGGCAAATGCTAGTCTCTAATAATTCACTCATGCCTATTACTAATAAACAAGTCTAACTGCGTGGGTTAATATTGTTAGAATTTAGAAGAATCCTGTGCTACAGCACCCAGGTATTCTGTGGGGAATAACTGCAACTGTTCACAACTAATACTGAAATGAAGTGAAGGCAGAATTATTTGGTATGGCTCACAAAGTTGGTTTTGCTTAGGAAGTAGCCGATTGTGTGAACAGCACAAAATTAGAAAACAATATTTAATACCCCAAAAGATTTACTATGAATATGATCAGAAAATATCTATTTTAGTTTATACACACATACATATATGTGAGTCTCACCAACTGGGGGAACCAGTGTACCAGGCAAGTGTGTTTCAAACGTCAGTATATAGTAGGCTGAACAAAGTTTACAGGCAGGTATTAATACATCTGTAGCAAAGTGTCAGTACAGTACAGCTACACAAAGTCCAAAATGCCAATTAGTTTACAACTTTGAACAGAAAACCAGATACAAACAAGAGAATGATAAATGATCTTTTTAATTCGACCAATGACATTCCACAATGTCTACATACATTTTGACATGTAATAGTTAATATTATGCAGCATTCAAGCAGTTTAAAGTGCTACACTATCCTGTGTCGGAATGGTAAGCATGGAGTGACATTACATAGCTATAATTTCATAATCAATAATTAAAATGCTACATGTAAAATATTAAAGAACCTTGTCCAACTGGTGACAAGACTGCTGTAACATCACTTTCTAACAGGCGGACATTGAATACCTGGTTAAGATATTGAGCAATTTACTGCTTCTATTTAACAGTCGAATATTTCCTTTATAGCTGCACAAACTTATCTCTTCCAACCAATCAAGGTATAACCCTCCCAAACCATTTCGGTTCTGTAATTGGGGGGGGGGGGGGTAGAGCTTGATACTTCTACAAATATGGGTATTATCAGATACAAAATCCCAATCTCTTCCAATTCTAAATACATCTACAATAGTTTTGTCCTACACTCTAGTTTTGTGCAACTAATCACCTGATAACTCTGCAACTTGAAAAGTTATTTTGCTAATCTTGCTATATTAAAAGTTAATGATGGGGGGGGGGGGGAGATAATATTCAGTTACAAAACAGTCTGATGAGCAGCTTTTGGTGCAGTGGGGAAAAATGAGGATTGGAGATGTGTCAGTGCTGAGACACATGGTTCATAAGTTCGAGGAGCCGAATTAGGCAATTCAGCCCATCAAGTCTACTCCGCCATTCAATCATGGCTGATCTATCTTCCCCTCTCAACCCCATTCTCTTGCCTTTTCCCCACAACCCCTGACACCCTTACAAATTAAGAGTCTGTCGATCTCTGCCTTAAAAATATCCACTGACTTGCACCCCACAACCGTCTGTGGCATGGTTTCCAGTTCCGGGAAGGAAAAGAATAAGAATGACCTGAATAAGAATATGGAAATGTTGAAGTATTGAAGATACATTGAAGTATTGAAGACTGCCAGCTGCGTTATTCATTAGCGGAGAATGTCAAGCAAGATCTTCAGCTGTAGGCAACTGAAACTTAAAGTGCATCCAAATTAAGAAGCTGTAATTTAAAGGCCCATATAAACTCTACCGTTGCAATGAGACTACATAAAATACTTAAAAATTACAAGCAACTCCCCCTCTGCTGCTAAGACAACAATTACAACAGCCGGCAGGGGACGGAGTGTTCACACTTAAGGAAGTGGAAATCTACCCTAAAAGGCTCTTGAAGCAATGTCAATTGCAAATCTGAAAACAGTGGCAGAAATTTAAGTATCTATAATAAACTATGGTACCAAGACAGGTAAATGGAGTCCCAATATTGATCAGAAATAAGTTGTATGAATGGTAGAACAGCGCTGAGGAGAAGAATGTTTTACTCTTGTTATTACATCCCGAATCAATAACCACATATTCACTAGTTAGTATAAATGTGCCCTTGCTTTGCAATACTGGTTGGAACTATCATTGGAAAACAAACTTTACTACAAAGTGAGAGAATTTTAGATACCAAAAAAAACCCATCGGTCATCGGAGCACATGAAAGCAAGGTGAAAAACGTCTCATCAATTTCAGGCAAAGCCATTTCTGGACTCACACCTTCGTGATTTCTCAGGATCCAAGTCAAACATGGAAGAGAAATAACAAAAAAAAGGCCCAAATACGAAGGGTGAAAGAAAACAAATTATATTATATGGATAAGTTTCAAACAAGTCTAAATTTCCAGCTGTAACAATTTGCTACAAATACATCAGTGGGTCTCAGTCCCAGAATGAGTTAGGAGGAGACGTGGTACAGAAGTATTGGGACATGCACCACAGAGCTGCACACAATAAAAGACAATCAGGCCCTTCAAACAATCCACCAACTGTTTTGGGATTGGAAAAAATATATATTTTCAGAAGAACGCGATGGGGGAAATTCCAGGGAGTATTATATAGAGAAGTACTCACATTTGAACAGTGCTCATCAAAAATTAGACAAACTTTTAAATCCACGATGATTCTGGAGTGTTGAATTATTGGAGCTACTAATATGATTTTTTGTTTCCCACCTCAATGCAAAAAAATTTGAATATACAAGTTATGAAATTGTAAAAAAAATACTTCTTTACGTTAATCCACTTCCACGTGTAACACCAGACCTCTTTTACTAACGAAAATAAAACCTCAAACTACAAACCTATACAGTACCCAAGCAATGGAAAGCATATGTGCTTGCATAGCTCTGCAATTTCCAAAAACGTGTGATGTTCAATTCACGATTCATAGGCAGGAAACTTCCTGTATATCAGTTACATTTCATCGGACCTTGGATGTGTTTTTATTATCACTGTTGCAGTGTGCTCTGTCCAGTTTGGCTTATTCATTGGTGAAGATGAAATGCTATAGTCGTCCTCTTTGCTTTGGGGAGCTAGGCTTACTTCGTCCTGGACATCCGATTTTACTACTCCACCCACATCTGAAGAGGAGTTGCTATTTAAAGTTGAAGTGGATTCTGCCTTTCCCAACTCTGAAGCCTCGGGTGTGCGGTTCAGGCTCGTTGACATTAACAATTCAGGAGCCTTCTGATCGAATCCGCGATTCTCCTGATCAGCATCTCGATTATGGGCGCTTGGCACCAAGCGTGGATGGGGTGACTTACTTTCAAGTAAACTCCTGGAAACTACTATCAAAGGGAAAAGAAACGGGCATCATTATTCATGAAACTGAATGTGTAGTTTTAGGTTTAGCTTTATTATTGCCACGTGTACCAAGGTACAATGAAAAGCTTTGTTTTGCATGCTATCCAATCAGATCAGTTATACCATATATAAATACAATCAAATCAAACACTAGATAAAGCAAAGGGGGAGATAGAGGATGCAGAATATAATTCTCAGCTTTATAGTGCATCTGTTCCATAGGCAAAGTCCAATGTCTACAATGGGGTAGAGGTTTGGACGATTGCCAAGGAGCAACTTTGAATAATTGGCTTATCTTAGACAACAGGGCATCATCTAAGGCCAATTTATTAACTCATGCTGAAAGTCTAGCACTCAGCATCTTACAGGGGTTGATTAGCATTCAGAAAAACAAAGTCATTCTCGCCACTTCATTGACAGAGGTTAATATAAAAGTGCAAACATATCCTCAGAGCTCAAGAAGTTAATTGATAGGTTGTATATAATAAAAACTATAATAATATTTCCCAATTTACAATGCTAAACCAGCTGTTGTTCATCTTAATCCCAGATTGTTAATAGTTAAACGTTATGTTTCCAGGTATTTGAAACCTTTTCCAGGGGAAGCAACTAGTTTGCATCAATTGTGTCAATTTCCTTCATAATTCTGAAAACTTCAAATTTGGATATCAGTTTGTTTCCCCCAAGTAAAACAAGTCGACTTTACCTTTAAATTATCAATAGCTCATTACTCATTTCCGAAAGAGAATATGCCTTCCCTGAACGATGTGATCAGAACTGCACATATCCATTCCTTCTCAAATATTTACAATGCAATCTCTTGTCAACACAATTCTGTAGTATGACTTATTTACCAAATCAGAGCCAAGCATGTCATGATAGTAGCATTGATTTAGTTGGTGTAATTCTAAAAAGGGTTTCCTGAGATCACAGCATTTAAAATATCCTCCTTCTCTTTCAGCTTTGATCAAGAGCTACACTAAAGGTATGGTTTATTACACTAAGAAAGTAGCAACAAAATTACTTTGTGTACTGGTTACGGAGTTTTTAACCAGTGTACAATGATGAGTTTGCAAAGGTGTGGCTATCTAATTGTCCAACTCCTCCCCCTTCTGTCGTGGGGTAGACCGACTCCTCTTCCCCCCCCCCCCCCCTTCACCAATCTTTGCCCATCCCCAATCCTTTCCACTCGTTACTTTAATCCCATGTTTTATGTATTTTGTGTGTTATGACTGTTGGCAGATCAATTTCCTGGGATTGCCTGGGATAAATAACATTCTATCGTATCTAAAATGGATGGTATTGTTGCTATTCATAGCCAAAGGCACAGGTTAACCAGCATGCACTGCAACATTCCATGCTACTCAGCACTTGCAGAATACAAGTATTTCCAGTTTTACATGAAGTATGTAATTTGCATGTCATTTTCTACTCAGTCGTGCTTTGCAACCAAACATGAAGACATTTTTTCTCACCACTATATGACTCTTCCTGAAATTTTAGTTTTCCACCAAATGGGTTGATACTTGGGAAAATTATAAGCGTAAATGACAGTAGGAAGACCTAGAAGAAAAAGAGCTATTTAATTGCATGTCTCATTCACTTATAACCGACTTAGATAAAATGAACAGCTGTACATAGACACAATAATAGCCATCCCATGAGCAATCTAAATATGGCAATGTCCTGGTTAAGCAATGGAGGAAGGACAACATAAAATATACTCAAAAAGCTGGAGTAACTCAGCGGATCAGCCAGCATCTCTGGAGAAAAGGAATAGGTGACATTTCACATTGAGACCCTTCTTCAGATTGAAGAGTCTAAAGAAGGGTCTTGACCAGAAACATCACCTATTCCTTTTCTCCAAAGATGCTGCCTGACACGCTGAGTTGCTCCAGTTTTTTGTGTCTATCTGCAGTTTAAACCAGCATCTGCAGTTCCTATAAGCTGGATCTTATAGAGGCTTACAAAATTCTTAAGGGGTTGGACAGGCTAGATGCAGGAAGATTGTTCCCGATGTTGGGGAACTCCAGAACAAGGGGTCACAGTTTAAGGATAAGGGGGAAGTCTTTTAGGAGTGAGATGAGAAGATCTTTTTTCACACAGAGAGTGGTGAGTCTGTGGAATTCTCTGCCACAGAAGGTAATTGAGGCCAGTTCATTGGCTATATTTAAGAGGGAGTTAGATGTGGCCCTTGTGGCTAAAGGGATCAGGGGGTATGGAGAGAAGGCAGGTACGGGATACTGAGTTGGATGATCAGCCATGATCATATTGAATGGCGGTGCAGCCTCGAAGGGCCGAATGACCTACTCCTGCACCAATTTTCTATGATTCTATGATTCCTACACATAAAAATATACTCGGTCTTTTTAATAAGACTTGCTGCCTTAGCGTTGCTGCCTTACAGCGTTTGCAGAGCAGGAAACCCGGGTTCGATCCCGACTACGGGCGCTGTCTACAAGCAGTTTGTACGTTCTCCCCGTGATCGCATGGGTTTTCTCCATGATCTTCAGTTTCCTCCCACACTCCAAAGACGTACAGATTTGTAGGTTAATTGGCTTGGGTTTGTATACTTGGTATAAGTGTAGACTGTCCCTAGTGTGTGTAGGCATTGTGTCAATGTGCGGGGATTGCTAGTCGTTGCGGACTCAGTAACGGCCTGTTTCCGCGCTGTGTCTCTAAACTAAACTAAATATCTTCATATTTGGGATCTGGGTGTCACTGGTGGAACCAGTGCTAATTGCCCACCCCTAATTATTCTTGAGAGGGTGATTCTGAGCCACCATGTTGGGCCTCTACTGTAGCCGCAGCCCAACATTGCACAAGTGGTGGAGGGCTGGAATTGAAACAGCCCCCCAAGTCCATTGAATGTTTTCTCCAAATTTTGCAGAGAACAGGGAGAGTTTTAACCAAAACAAGAAAAATTAATAAAATAATTTACAGAATTATTTTCCACTTCAATTTTCTTCTCTGTAACACCGGACCAGCTCAAGTGCAATGTCACAATTTCAGGTGTCAGCTGCTTCATCTTCGTATAGATGACATTATGGATGACAGCTACAGTACATGAATAGGACAGGTTTAGAGGGGTATGGGCCAAACACAGGAAGGTGGTCGGTGTGGGCAAGTTGGGCCAAAGGGCCCGTGTCTACAATGTGCGACTATGACTCTATACTTCATTTCAGTGGGATCCATAAGTAAACCGACTGTGAGGGCAGCCACATAGAGATGCATGATCCCATCTTTAATGAACCCTTGTACACAGGATAATTGGAATGTGATGGGATGAGATCATTGTAATGGATTTCCTATTGTAACATCATGTTACATTAATACTCTTCACCACACTCCAGAAAACGACTGGATGAGATCATATAACACAAACAGGAAATGAAATCAGTGACTTTCATGGGCTATTTAGTAAATGAAGGCTGCAGGCTCAAGTTCATATTCTGATGCAATACTATAATGCAGAACAGAGGAACTACTGCACTAGGTCTACCCCAAACATGATGCCAATATAACTAATACCACTAGTTTGCACGTGGTCCACCTCTCTATTCTCTGCTTGTTCATGTATCTGTCTAATTGCCTATTAAACATTGGTCTTGTATCGGCTTTCAACCACTTCCTCTGGGACCCAGTTATGTGCATCTATTACCTTTCTTTGTAGATTAGAGAGACAGCGAGGAAACAGGCCCTACGGCCCACTGAGTCCGCACCGACCAGCGATCCGCGCACATTACCACTATCCTACACCCACTAGGGACACTTTACACATACACCAAGCCAATTAACCTACATGTCTGTACGTCTTTGGAGTGTGGAGAGGAAACCAAAGATCTCGTAGAAAACACACGCGGTCACGGGGAGAACGTACAAACTCCGTACAGGCAGAACCCGTGGTCAGGATCGAACCCGGGGCTCCGGCGCTGCACGGCAGCAACTCTACCGCTGCACCACAGCGAATCGTC
Source organism: Okamejei kenojei (assembly GCA_035221665.1). NCBI lineage: Eukaryota > Metazoa > Chordata > Chondrichthyes > Rajiformes > Rajidae > Okamejei > Okamejei kenojei. The sequence goes on along the minus strand of CM069131.1, from coordinate 147,136,596 downwards.
TGATCAGCTGAGAAGATTATTGGCTGCAACCTTCCCTCCATTGATGAACTGTACACTGCAAGGGTCAGGAAGCGAGCGGGCAAGATCATCTCTGACCCCTCTCACCCTGGCCACAAACTATTTGAATCACTTCCCTCTGGAAGGCGACTCCGGATTGTCAAAGCTGCCACAGCCAGACATAAAAACAGTTTTTAATCCACGAATAGTTGCTTTACTCAACAGCCAAAAATCTGCAGCCTCCGTTTGATCAGGTGTTTTGTTGGTTCACATGATTGATCAATGGTGTTTTATCATTAATGTTTTATTATTATTAATAAATGTGTTTTCCAAGTCATTCGTAACTGTCGCTGTATGTCATGTTGTTACTTGTGAGCGGGGCACCAAGGCAAATTCCTTGTATGTGAATACTTGGCCAATAAACTTACTTTACCACGTTATAAAAAAGTGTAATATTAACTTACTCTTATCTGAGAATACAGTTAAAATCTGAGACAACAAAGTACTGATTAATCCCAGCCCAATTATGCTCCATGCATAGTCTAACTATTGAATCTTACCATTATGCAGGTGCTGATGTTAGCCGTTTTGGTAGTGGTCTGTTTGACCAATGTTTGCAGCTTCCTCAGTTGTTCAATTAGAGACCTATGATTACATAAACTGAAAATGAACTTTGACATCCTTTTCTGCACAATGTACCTCAAGAAACTGAATGTAGAGATAAGACATCAGACTTAAAATTCCATTAACTCATGATTATACTGTATTTTTGATCATTTAGAAATATATTTGGATCCATCATCTTATTTTCTAAATAGCTTGAATATTCGTAGGAAAGTAGACACAAACCAACAATACCGTGAAATATTCCAGGAGACAAGTTAGTATATATGTTTTTGCATGATCAAATTTAGATAATTGTTTATTTTTCGATTTTAAAATGGTCTAATTCAATAAACATACTATCTCCTTGCATAAATTCAGTGACCTGAGTGAGAGTGATAAGACAGGAACTTGGAAACCAGTTATTCTGAAGAAAGGTCACAACACAGTGGCGCAGCGGTAGAGTTGCTGTCTTACAGCGATTGCAGCGCCGGAGACTCCGGTTTGATCCTGACTACGGGTGCTGTCTACAATGAATTTGTACGTTCTCCCCGTGACCTGCGTGGATTTTCACCGAGATCTTCTGTTTCCTCCAACACTCCAAAGACGTACAGGTTTGTAGATTAATTGGCTTGGTAAATGTAAAAATTGTCCCTAGTGGATATAGGATAATGTTAATGTGCGGGGACCGCTGGTCAGCGAGGACCCGGTAGGCCGAAGGGCCTGTTTCCGCACTGTATCTCTAAACTAAACTAAAATCACCTATCCATGTTCACCAGAAATGCTGCCTGACCCACTGAGTTACTCCAACCTTTTTTGTCTTTTATTATGAACCAGCATCTGCATTACCTTGTTGCTACTAGCTGTTGATTAATGCTTCGTAACTCAGAATGGGTTATATTAAAGCTGCAATTAACAGTTTTTCTGCAGTCAATATGCTACCCAGAGGGTCCACTGTGAGTGCCATCTCCAGTAAAACAAAATAAAAATAGACGTGGGAGCAAAAATGTTCCATAAAAGTGATTTCTGAAAGTGTACAACCTCATTAGAAATCCTTTAAAATTTTGCCAACTCTAATTTCACATAAAACATTCATTACCAATTATTGTTACGTTCTTTTTTTATATATCAGAACTTCTCATCGAGTAGTGGAGACAAGTGATGTGGATCATTTATATTTTGCTGGTCACCTATTGTTAGTATTCAGAATTGCAACGTGAATTTAAAACATAAACAAATAGATATCTCGACCCGAAATGTCACCCATTCCTTCTCTCCAGAGATGCTGCCTGACCCGCTGAGTTACTCCAGCATTTTGTGTCTACCAACAAATAGATGGTATCTACAAGTACATCAATGCATTACATTTTATCAAAGGGATATACATACATATTTTGGCTCTCAAGATGTTGCACCTTCCTCTGCAATTCTTGGTTTTGGACAGTGCATGCTACAACCCTGCAACACAAAACACAACAGTTGTGTTAGAAAATCCACAGCTGATATTTGCAATGCAAGCTTGTAATCAGAAACAGGAAATCTGTTCCAGGAAAAAGAATAACTAAATATAAATAATTTTCCAAGAAATAGCAAATATTTTAACCACGGTACTTACTTTTGTAACACATTATAACAACGTGGGGAATGAAGTGCAGGAGTTATGCAACACGGAACACAAACAAATGTTCCGGAATGTTCCACAACCAAAGTTCTGGATTTTATTGTAGGAAATCATAGTAATAGTCAATTGTACGTAGGTATGACACTTTAAAATTATTTGGACAAATTTATAGACGTTTAAAATGGGCAAGGCAAAAAGGTAAGATTATTGCCCAAGATTTACTTAATAAAGGGTCATATAAAACCAAAATATTTGGGAAAGACTTGTGACCTTACCTACTCTCCAGTCCATCAATGTAATTCCTCTTCTTCTTGCGACTTTCTTGAGCAGACTGTTTGTTCCGAATCTTCCTTCTGATTCTTTTCAATGCTCGTTCTTCTGACTGCAATGAGAATTTAATGCAAGTTTGAGAAAAGAGGCAACCAATTTACATGCTTGTTTCACGTAATAATTACGGTAAGATGAGAAAATGTTGGAATTATCTGTTACTTGAATTAACTGAAGACAGTAAGTGAATTGCCAAACTAGAGGGAGTTCCTTGTAGTTTTGACGGATGTTATTTGGCAAATGGAATAATGTTTAAGTTACTGCACTTGTATCTAGAGACCTGGAAGGGGGAATATAAACTTCAACTTGGCTACTAAATAATTCAATGAATATGGAATTAAAAAAAGCAAGTGTTAATCATAATAACCATAAAATCAGCTTACTGTTGTGAAAAACTCATTTGGTTTATTAATGTCCTTTAGTGAAGGAAATCTGCCATCTTTTACCCGGTTTGGTTTTTATATGCCTCTTCCGTTCAGGCAATTAGAAATGGGCAATAAGTGGTGACATTGGGAGGAACATTCCCATCCCATGAACATACAAAGAAACAAAAACTTCAGCCTAAAAGGAGTAGACATGAAACTGGGGAAACACCACCACCCGGGTAGTCTCTAACCCATTGTATAAACACAGCCATATCCCTCTAAAATTTCCTATCCATGTACCTGTCTAAATTATTATTAATGTTGCTATAGTACCTGCCTCAACAACCTGCTCTGGCAGATTCTTCCATATACCCACTAACCTCTGTGTGAAAAAATTGCCACTAAGGCTCCTATTAAATATTTCCCCCGTGTCCTCTGGCTCTAGATTCCAGTACTCTGGGCAAAACGCTCTGTGCATTTACTTATCTATTCCCCACATGATCTTGTACGCCTTTATAAGATCACCCTTCATCCTCCTGCGCTCCAAGGAATAAAGTCCTAGCTTGCTCAACCTCTACCTATGGCAGGCCTTCAGGTCCTGGCACCATCCTCATAAACCTTTCTGCTCTCTTTCTAACTTAAGAACATTCTATAGCAGGTTGGCCAAAACTGAACACAATACTCCAAATACCTAATGCCAGCACCAATGTGCTGTAAAACGGTAACATAACAACCCAACTTCTATGTGTAGGAAAAAAACTGCAGATGCTGGTCTGAAGTAGGGTCTCCACCCAAATCATTACCCATTCCTATCCAGAGATGCTGCATGTCCCGTTGAGTTACGCCAGGTCTGAAGAAGGTTCTCGACCTGAAACATCATCCATTCCTTCGATCCAGAGATGCTGCCACTCCCACTGAGTTTCTCTGGGTCTGAAGAACCCGAAACATCAACCATTCCTTCTATTCAGAGATGTTGCCTGTCTCGCTGAGTTACTCTAGCCTATTGTGTCTATCCCAACTTCTATATTCAATTTCCTGACTGATGAAGTTCAATGTACCAAAAGCCTTCTAGACCATCTTATCTACCTGTGATGCCACTTTTAATGGAACTATGTACCTGCCCTATCAGTTCTCTCTGGTCTAGAATACTCCCCAGGGCCCTAACATTTATTGTGAAGATCCTGCCTTGGTTTGACGTCCCAAAATGCAACTTATCTTCACCGATCTGCATTGAACTCCACTGTCCCAAATCACAATCTCTCCCAGTATTCCAATCTTCCTTGGAAGTTGAAAATATGTCCATTTTGGTTTGATATTTACGCCTTCTCAAATATTAAGTGGTTTGGGATTAAAAAAATGAACACATAATTTTCGACTGTATTAAATGTAGGCTATAGAGATGTCACCAAAGCAGAATTAAATTGTAAAGCTTTAAGCAGTATGAATGGTACTTGGAGGTTTAGACATCATATCAATACCTCATTTCATAAAAGATGGAAGTGTATAAGATTTGCTGATTAAAATATGTTAAGAAATGGCAGATGGAGATTAATCCGGACAAATAAGAGGTGTTGCACTCTGGCAGGTCAAATGTAGGAGGAAAGTAGTTAATGGCAGGACCCTTTTTAGCATGTACACATATTGATCGGGTGGTAAAAAAGGTGCACATATGCTGGTTTTCATCGGTTGGGTTGCAGAGTATTAAACTGGGAAGTCACATTACAGCTGAATAAAAGTTCTTCTGTAGAGGATCAGAATGCTAAAAGAGAGGTTGGACATACTTGGATTGTTTTCTTCTGAAGCATTGCAGGTTGAGGGATAACCTGATAGACTATATAAAATAAGAGGCAAAGACAAGGTAGGTAGTCAGAACCTTTTCACAGGATGGAAATGTCAAAAACAAGAAGGGATAGGTTTAAGGTGAGAGGGGGAAAGCTTACTAGAAAATTTATATGGCATGTTCTTCTTTTACACACAGAGAGTGGTAGGTGCCTGGAATATGTTGCCTGGGGAAGTGATAGAAGCAAATACAATAGCAAAATGTAAGAGCCATTTAGATGGACACATGAATTGGCATGGAATTGAGGGATAGTGACCACATGTAGGTGGATGTGCAGTTTAAATAAGATCAGGGATGGCATGTACATCATGAGCCAAGGGCTTGCTCCTGTTCTAAGGTATTATAATAGCAGAACTTTATGGTATGAATATACCAATGCAAAAGATATTTTTATTCCACATTCTCTATTATTAGAATATAACAATATAAGTGCTGGGCTTTGCTAGGTGCTAGTGCTAGGTGGTGGGTGCATGGAACAAACTGCCAGAGGAGGGAGTTGAGGCTGGGACTATCCCAACGTCTAAGCTAGTTAGAGAGGTACATGGATAGGACAGGTTTGGAGGGATATGAACCAAATGCTGGCAGGTCTAGTGTAGCTGGGACATGTTGACCGGTGTGAGCAAGAAGGGCCGAAGGGCCTGATTCCACACTGTATCACTCTATGACTCAGTGACCTTTGTCAGGGGAAGACAAGTTGGTAACAGCACTCCATCTTTGGATAGAAGCCTTTTTTCTTCATCAGTCAGAATCAGTTCATCAAAGCAAAGCTGTGGAAAAAAAAAAAAAACAAATAAGAAATCACATATCTGTCCTACACTGATCAAGCCATTTTGATGAACAAAAGCACAACTTAAAATACAAATACAACACATCACCATTTCCAATAAACAGAGGGTGAGGGATGACATGGAGGACTGCGGTACAAGCTTGTACAAACTGCAAAGGCTTGTAAATATATGTTAGAAAACCAAAAGGCTGAGATACTACTCAAGTAAATGGCAAGGCCACATGAACATTTTATGTTCCTTTTCCCGCTAAGGCAGGACAGTAAGACTGCCAGCCGTCAAGTGACAAAGCGGGCGAAAGCAGGTAGCCTGGGATGCACTGGCAAAGCAGTGTATTTTACTCTAAAGATTCATGTATTTAAAATGTGAAGAATGCCTTCTGTTTTTGTGTACTGCTGACACAACACACTGTTGTATTGACAACACATGATGACGGATATCTGCATCTCATCTGGGTGGGGATGATGGAAGTGAAGACTTACTCATTCAGAGCAAGCAACATTAAAATACCTCTTCACGCCTTCAAATAATATAGGGTTGGCTTGCAAGGTCAGTATTTAATGCCTGAGGGAAAGTAAAAGTCAATCACATCAAGGCTATCTGAGGTCATATATAAACCAGACCACGCCAGAGCAACAGGTTGCCTTCCCATAGGACATTAATGGATTTTTACAGCAATCTAATTGTTTCATGGTCATCATTATTTTTCATTCCAAAATCTATTTAATTAACTGATTTTTAATTCCCCAAGTGCATGATGAGATTTGATATTCCTGCTCTTGGACCAGTCCAGGATTTCCAATGCAACAACTTAAAGTTATGCTACTATCCAATTCCCATTGCAAACAATGGACTGGCAATCACAGGGTGTTTCAACACTACTCCACAGTAGTATAAAGCTGCCTTTCGGGAGAGCTTTATGAGCTGGATCATTTGCTGTGTAAGATTAGGGGGAAGCATCAAAACGGGGAAAAGAAACAAAAGCATCTTATTTCTGCAAGGTTCCTTAAATTTCAATATTACCAACATAAAACCTTGCTACAGATACAACTAATTATTTCTCTATTTTATGTGGATTAATACAGTCCATAAACACTTACTTGATTCGTTTTACTGTGTTGCTGGAGGTCTTCAATGGTGAGGGCCACAATGCCAGCACTTTCCTCCACAGGAACAACTTGTGGGTTTTCGGTCAAAAATTCAGGCTCCCAGTCTTTTAAAAAAAAGTTTTTAAAATAATCCGTCTTAACTATGAAGCATCAGAATATTTTAAAGTATGACTGTTGCATATTTAAAAAGCCCAGTAAACTGATACGGGCAAAGAACTTTTGCACATATATACACAAACACATGCCCAATTAATTTTTTTAGAAGACCATCCTATCAAGTTCCTCTTGCCACAAGATCCTCCTCAAGATTGGGATCATATATTAAAGAGGAGACATCAGGAAGGAAATGACAAATATAACACAGCTCAGTCATGGCCAGAATTTTAAATGATCTGTTTGTGCATATCATTACTAAAATAGATTGTCTATTTAACCATTCACAATACTAAAGTACATCCCAAAGGATCCAAAAGTAGAGGCCAGTGGCTTAGAAATATACAGGTGAATATCTACGACGTAGGAAACACTACAGGTACTAACCTAAAACAATCGAGATGTCCCTTTCCATTGAAGGTGTCTCAGTTTTTACACTGTACAAACAATTGGCATCACGCTGTGAGTTCTGCATAAGCGAGTAGTTATGATCAGAATTTACAACTTCAAAAAACGACAAACTTTCAGAGAGTGCGACATCGCTGCCTGATGGGCTATCTTCATGGGTACAGTTGTTGTTATCTTCAGATATTCCACTGTCACTGCCTGGTGGAGACAAGGACATTGGGATCGCGGTCTCATCTTCAAGAGAACTAATGATAGAGTTGAAGAAATCCACTGTGTTGTGGTCATTCAGCATCTGCACATACAGGAGATGATGTCAGAAAGTGGAAGCTTTCACCAGAGTATCATTTGATTGAATATAGGCAAGTGCCAACAGGCCAGAGGGACGAAGAGGGGAAAAGGGCTGTTTTCCTACATATTACCTAATTGAACTAATGACGGAATACAGCACGGAAACAGGCCCTTTGGCCTACTGGGCCCATGCCAATGATCGATCACCCATTCACACTAGTACAATGTTATCCTACTTTCTCATTCACTCCCTACAGACTGGGGACAATTTATAGAGGTTAATTAACCTACAACCCCATGTATCTTAGGGATGTAGGAGGAAACCAAAGCAACCGGAGGAAACCCACGAGGTTACAGGGAGAATGTACAAACTCCATGTAGATAGCACCCGAGTTCAGGATTGAACTTGATTCTCTGGTGCTGTGAGGCAGCAGATGTACCGGTAAACAAACCAAAAGGAGAAAGAATATGCAAAAATGCTACTTAGCATTTTTAAAATTAGAATTAGAGAATTCAACATTCATTGGGTCAACATTGGGTTATAAGCTACCCGTGAAATAGCAGTCCCACCTCATCCAAGGAGCCAGCATGGAAAGGGGCTATGCTTCTTTTTTTTTAAAAACATTGTAATGAACTCCTGCAGATTTAGAGGATCAAAGATGCTTTGATTATGATGTTAGGTTTGTGTGGGCTGGTGTGTGAAGTTGGGAGTGTACCTTTGCATAGACTCAATAACCGTTTTGTACACAAGCATTCAGTCAAATACTAAGTGACAACTCATTGGACATAAGGTTTTAGTTTAGAGGAAGATGGGGAGTAAAAATAATTTAGTACTTACATCATGCTCAGACAGACCCCAATCCTTCAATAACTCAACCCCATCATTGAGCTCCTCACTCGGAATTAAACCAGGCTGCTGCTGAAACAGCAACTCCAGCAGCTCGTTCTCATCAAGGTCACGGTCACGAGACATCTGTCAGGGAAGAAAAATGTTTTTTAAAAAGATTAAACCGACATGAAGTGCTGGGGTGAGTTTGAGTTTAGTTTATTGTCACGTGTACCGAGGTACAGTGAAAAACTTTTGTGGCATGCTGGCCCCCCAAAGCAATATTCCACCTCTCCACCAATGGGTGACTGAGTGACGGCTCAGTCACTCAAGCCTTTTGTGCTGGCAGCTCACTCACTCACGGCTGGTAGGTTGACAGTTGACTCACAGCTATTCCTTGAAATTCCATTTCAAGCAGGGTGCAAGGCCCCCAAATTCAAGTGCAGTTTCTTACCACTTCAAGCAGGGTGCAAGGCAACCAAATTCAAGTGCAATTTCATACCATTTAAAGCAGGGTGCAAGGCCACTAAAGACAGCGAGTCATGGCCTCTTCCTCCTCCATCTTGCAGAGTGAGCCAAGCCCACTCTGGATTTTATAGTCCCTCCCCCTCTCACCAGAAGGGGCATGGCCTTCATGCCGAGATTGACAGGAGAGAGAATCTCAACATCCTTTAAACACTAATAACTCTTTTATTTTTTATCGATGGGAAAAATCCTCAGCACCTGATGAGCGGAGGGGGACTATGAATAACATGGCCAAAAATCACAGCCGTACATGGTAGCAATTTTTCTAAAATCAATATAAAGCGCAAACAGGAAGTGGTCAAGATTAGACTTTTAATTATGTAGAAGGCAAGGCAATTTTAATTAGGCAAGGCAACTTTAATTAGGCACGGCAACTTTAATTAGGCACGGCAACTTTAATTAGGCAACACAGCTTTAGCATTTCCGAACCAAAGGCAACACAGCTTTAGCATTTCCAAACCAAAGGCAACATAGTTTTAGCAATTCCAAACTATATTTTCAAACCACATTAAGGGCACTGACAGGCCAATAAAACCACTCAGTTTAGTAGACATCTGTTCAGTGTTATTCACAGTTCAGACTGAGAAGCGTGACCCTGTCGCTTCCCCATCTTGCAGAGACTGACTGAGGCACTCAACACTTCCAGGTTTTATAGTCCCTCCGGAAGGGGTGTGGCCTTCAGGAGAATCTCAACATTTTTAAAACATTAATAACTCTTTTATTTTTAATCGATGGGAAAAATCCTCTTGCCCTGCGCAGCGGAGGGGACTCTGAGTAAGATGGCCAAAAATCACAGCCGTAAGTGGCAGCGTTTTTTCTAAAATCAATATACAGAACAGGAAGTGGTCAAGATCAGACTTTTGGTAATATAGATTTGAAAGCATATTCCAATATTGCACTGCATCAGAAAAACTGATCATTTATTGCATATTTACTTCTGTTGTTGCATTAAATAAGCCAGTAAAGCTGGGGCAGGTAGGAATTTCATTGTTCCGGTTCAGATGCAGTACCTGTGACAATAAACAATCATAATCTCCAACAATTCTGAGAGCACTTGCCACACCCCAGGTTTATTCTCACAGGATACACAAAAAGCTGGAGAAACTCAGCGGGTGCAGCAGCATCTAAGGAGCCAAGGAGATAGGCGACGTTTCGGGTCGAGACCCTTCTTCAGACTTTATTCTCACAGGAAATTCCTACACTCACTTAGGTAAAATTACATTTTGCCTTATTGAGGAGTAGTATGCGCTGTTGCTAGCTGCCTCCGCCTTCAGTCCAGTATATTTTTGTTTTTTTTTGTTATGTTGAAGAGTGTTTTCTGTGTTTTATTAATGTCTTTATGTGAGGGGAAGAGGGTACATTAAGGGGGGTACCGTCCTTCAGTCGCTTCCTGGAGAGGATGCGACTATTATTCGAGTTGTGTCCTCGCCCCCCCCCCCCCCCCCCCCCCGCCCCCCCGCGGCATACCTACTGGATTGGCGCGGCCTTTCCTGCCGGGACCAACCAGAGCTCCAGCAGCGGCGGCGCAACGTTGGAAACATCGCGGGGCGGGCGATGCCTTATCGGGGATCGCCGTTGCAGCTCCGGAGTGCTGGGCCTGCTGCACCGACATCGCGGAGCTGTGGTACGCGGAGCTCCCAACGCGGGCGGCGCTGATCAACATCGCGGAGTCCTGCAACTCCACCCGGCTCGGCCTGTGGTCTTTGGGAGCTTCGGACTCCGGTGGGAGGTGGCTGATCTGGAGGTCCGGGTCGCTGAGGATGTTCTCCGTCGGGGTTCCATCGTTCCCGGCGAGCCTGAGCATTGAGCCGCCCATGGCGGTGACTGCGGGTGCTCGGGAGGCTCCGACCACGGATGAACATCTGGGAAGATCGGCGGTGTGGCTGGCTAGACTATGGGACCTTCCTTAACTCTGGTGCCGCTGTGGGGTTATGTTGTGTGTGAACTTCTGTGTTTGTGCTTTTTAAAAATATGTTTATTTATTAATTATTTAATTTTATGTTACTTGACTATAAGGAAAATCCATTTTGTTGTCTCTAAAATGAGATAATGACAATAAATTGAATACAATACAATAGTGGATAGGCTAGAACAGGTTTGTTTCCTTGCGCCAAAATAGATCTAAAGAATGAAGTGCTGTTTTTCCTTCAGAAGGGAATAAGCTAAAGTCGTTAAACCATGAATACTTCTTAGTAATAAGTAGCTTAGCAAAAGTATGCCATTCATTGTTATAAATGCCAGGGGACAAGCTGATTGTCATAAAATCATAGATAAATAATAATTATTAATAATTATCAATAATTCTTATTAATAATTAGCTGAGCAAAAGTATGCCTTTCATTGTTATATATGTCAGAGGATAAGTTGAAGATGTCATAAAATCAGATTTGTATAACATGGAAACAAGCCCTTTAGCCCAACGCACCATGCTGATAAAGGGGCCTTCCTGAGTTATATCCATTTGCCTGCATTTGGTCTCTGAATCTTTCCTATCCAAAAATCTGTCCAAATGTCTTTTAAATGTAATGTACACTAGGTCTCCACTCTGGCTGATCAATGTCAATGCCTTCACCGTGCGGAGTGAGCGGCTGGCTGTCCTCCAGCATGTCCCACTGCTGCCAGCGACATCCCAACAGGTCATTGCGGCCGTGATTTCAACTGAACCATTGATGCAGCTGGACGACCCAGCAATCTGACTGCAGTCTGGCCTCCAGACATCTCCTGGTGGAGATGGTCAAAGATGCAGAGCTGTGCAATGTCTTCATCAACTCTGTGGGCAGGGCACAGCCGCACTTAACTTGGTCAAGACCGGACGGCTCAGCCTGGTCCTGGATAGACTTCAGCAGCCAGAGTAAACTGCAGCAAGAGCGAGGCCATGCTCTTCAGCAATTGGACGGACCTATCTTCCGTCCCCTTTACCATCAGATATGACTATCTCAACAATTTGGGGATCTGGTTCAGAAGGACCGGGGTGTGCAACAAGAACTGGCTGGAGGGGATAGCCAAGATCGAGCAAAAACTGGGACTGTGGAAACAACGCTCCCTCCCGATATCCAAAAAATAATTTAGTCATCAGGTCTGTTCTCAGGCCTGTTGTTCCTGACACAGGTGTGGCCCGTCCCCATTCCACTGCCGTGGTGATCACCCTGGCAGTCTTCCAGTCACACGGGGACTAAAGATGGAACAGTCTCACAGGCCGCACCACCTGTTCTTTGTGGAAAAGGTCTTTCAGATCAGCACCTTTGACCAAACGTCCATCGGGCAATGGTCAGCACCGAACATTCTGCGGCACTGCAGGTCAAGGACTCGATGGATCCCGTGGGGTGGTTCCTGAGCAGACTGCCTAGTTTGTTTGGCCAAATGTCAGAACCCACCAACAATGCACCAAGGCCTCACTTGGCTGATGGTGAGAGGGGATCCTCCCACTCAAATCCTTCCTGCACTAGACTCTTACGACAGACACAATCTTCATAGAGTGTGGATGTGCGAAGAGTGACAGGAGATGGCAGCAAGGGTCAAAGAATGATACAGTGTGAAATTAGGAACTTCGGCACAATTTGCCCACACTGACCAACATGCTCCATCTACACTCATCCCACATGCCTGTGTTTGTCCCATATCCCACCAAACCTATCCTATACATTAGGGGATACACAAAAAACTGGAGAAACTCAGCGGGTGCAGCAGCATCTAAGGAGCGAAGGAGATAGGCAACGTTTCGGGCCGAAACCCTTCTTCAGACCTATACATTACCTGTCTAAATGTTGCTTAAATGTTGTGGTCCATGTCACAGTTCATCCCGAGCAGCGTCCTGAAAGAGGATGCTCTGATTTACGGGCTTTTCTCAGGGAGAAATTTGGCATCAAGGATGGTGAATCAGTGGAATTCTTTGCCAAAGAAGGCTGTGGAGGCCAAGTTAATGGATATATTTAAGGTAGAGATAAATTCTTGACTAGCACGGGTGTCAGAGGTTATGGGGAGAAGGCAGGAAAATGGGGTTAGCAGGGAGAGATATATCAGCCATGATTGAATGGCGGAGTAGACTTGATGGGCCGAAAGGCCTAATTCTGCTCCCATCACATGATCTTATGAGGTGCTGCTAGAAGACCATTAACTTAGTGAAAGACACTCTTTGGTGTGCCCGGAACCTGGTCTCCCATTACAGCAAGTTGTCCATCAGGAAATGTTGCCAACTAGTTCATTCAGACTGTAGGAGTATGTGCCATGGGATGATGTGAAGCTTTGTGCAGCCAACGTGAAAGCTCTATGGGTTGGACCACAGTCTAGTGTCCTCTGCTGTTGAACATTGCAGAGCAGAGACCGGTGGGGACACCTCTCAAACAAGGGAAGGGATATCACCCCAGGGGACCTCATGAGAGGCATGGGAGTTTTGTTTATAGATAGCTGTGAACACTACTGAGTGTGGAAAAAGATTATGGCAGTGCACATTATCTACAGTATGCCCCTTAGGTTTTATAAACATCTACAACGTCACTCCTCAGACTTCTTTACTCCAGGAAAATCAGTCCGATCCTATCTTGTCTGAAGCCCTCCAATCCCAGCAACACCCTTGCAAACTTTTTCTGCACACTCTCTGGCTTGATCACATCTTTGCTCGAGTCTAACGACCGACACTGCACGCTATATTGCAGGTGAGGTCTCACTAACGTTTAGTGCTTCTGTGATATGTAGTTCGGTAGTACTTCTGAGATTGAGAAGCACTGAGATTGAGAACCTCTCGTGACCTAGTGTGAAAATGCACACCTCCAGATTCAGGGACAGTGTTTTCCCAGCTGCTATCAGGCAACTGAACCACTCTATCAACAATTAGAGAGCAGTGCTATCTATCTCGTTGGAGACCCTCGGACTATCTTTAATCATTGTGTTTGATTTTGTGTTTCTTTCTGTTGATTTGGATCCTGCTATAGCTTTATAGAACCTTTTTCAATGTCCAAAATATCACCCGTGTAACCCACTGGGTTCCTTCACTCTAGCTCCTGATATGCAGTGACCAGGTGCTGCACATTTCAAACATACACATTTTGCTATTTTCAATACACATTGAAGAGGAAAAAGCACTGAGGGGATAAAATGGATTATTCATGCTTAAAGTCACTGACAACATTTGTTTTTGGCTTTCCAAAACCAGTATTCCATACAGTCTTTTGGTCTGCACCCCAGTCTTACCCTCAGTTCTGCTTTCCAAACCTACAGCCCTCCATTCTTTCCCAGGTCTGAGGAAGAGTCATTGACCCGAAACATGAACTGGTCTCCTTTTTCCAATGATGGCGTTTGACTGGAGGAGTTCCAGCATTTCTATTTTTCCTGCCCATTTCCCTACCCCCATTTCCCCATCTTTCTATCTTCTATCCCTATACATAACTAAATCTTGTGCTCTTCCGGTGTGCATGGTTTTTCTATTTGCGCGAAAATGGTACATGATAGCGCTACCATTTTGCCACCTTACCCGTCATTATCCTGTGCTCAAGTGCAACAAGTTTTGTTCCGATCTATGGTATATTTTAAAAGTTATTAAGCTTTTAAAATCTTAAACTTAAGCGGGCACCTTCGGCCATTTCTTCTGACCCGGGCTTCTACCCGGCGATCCGGGAGGCATCGAGACCGTGGCGGTGAGGCGGCGGCGGCAAGGCCTCGCGCAATTTCAAAATCCGCAGAAATCTATCTCTTCCTCTTTTTTCAGTTTTTTTCCTGTCTCGTCTCTGGAGGGGGAATAGAGGGAGAGGGGGGGGGGGGGGGGGGGGGGGGGGTGGGGGAGGTAGGGAGTGGGAAAAAAAAAGGGAGAGGAAGGCAGTGGGGGAGGTGAGGAAGGAGTTTAGGGGGGGATAGGGGGAGGTGGGGGATAGGAAGGAGGTGGGGAGGGGACAGGAGTTATGGAGGGGGGGAGGGAGGGACTGAGTATAGGGGAAAGGAGAGGGAGAGAGAGGTGAGGGAGGGATTGGGGAGGGGAGGGGAAAGATCCTGGGAGGTGAGGAGGGAGAGTGGGGGCGATTGAGGTAGAGGAGGGGGTAGGGAGGGAGAGGGGGAAAGTGGGGGAGGTGAGGAGGGAGTATAGGGAATAGAGGGAGAGGAGGGGAGAATAGTGGATGTAGGGAGTGGGGAATAGAGCGAGAGGAGGGAAGTCAGGAGGGATAGTGCGGGGATAGGGGAGGTGAGGAGCGGGTATAGAGGGATAGGAGGGGGGTAGGGAGGGGAGAGGGAGTGACTGAGGGTAGGGGAAAAGAGAGCTGAGGGAGGGATTGGGGAGGGAAGGAGGAGAGGGAAAAGATGATTATGAATAGGAGGGGGATGGAGTGCTGGGGGACGAGGGGAAATGAGCCGCACCTGCGCACTTGGGGGCTATGCACAAGTGGTGGAATATTGCATTGGGGGAATGGGTTGTGTTGGGGGAACGGGTGAGTGGTGGAATATTGCATTGGGGGAGCAGACCCACTTAGTCTAGTTCTTTTTAAAGTGGAAGTCCATTGTGCAAAGGACTTGGGTTCCAAATCATTCTACTGCTAAATAGTCAATATCTAACACTGTCTCGAGTCATGTCATAATGTCCTTAAGTATTTTTGACTACAGGAATACATTACAGCTAAGCAATTAATACATCATTTTAAAGACTACTCCAGGAAAGCAGAAAAGGAAAACAACACAACATAAAAATTCAAAGGAAATAAAAATTCTGGGCTTCACTTTGATAAAATACTGCACCTACATCCTTAAATTACAAAAAGTAGATGTTCTATTCAGCTAAAAAGTCGATATCATAAAGAATCCAGTGCCTAATCAGTACTGTTTTATAAACCATGATAGGATTTCCAATATTGAAATTACCAAATCATAAATAGGGATTACATCATTCATACTGCATTACTCAAAACAGGAGCTAGGATGTATAACATGAACACACAAAGATTGAGGAAACATTGTTATATCCAACAAGATCAATCAGATTTCCTCATTGCTGAATGCTAAAAACCACATTTTGAAGACGAAAATCCTAAATTTCTGAATTTAACACTTTCAAACCAATTGCTAGCTACATAGCTCATGTGGCAAGTTTTGATGCAGGCATCTTGTAGAACAATCATTTTAGTTCACAGTATTTCAAATCCATGATTACTCTATCTCCATATTTTTTCCCTAAACCAAACTGTATTCAGAATCAAAATATATACAAAACAAAAAGTGTAGACAAATCTTCAGACGTTCTCAGTGTGTATACATTCTTTAGTGTCATACACAGCCGTGTTTAAACAAGACACCCTTGCTACCTATGTGGGCCCCCGGGGTGATATCCCTTCCTTTGTTTGAGGAGTGTCCCCACCAGTCTCTGCCCCTCAATGTCCATTAGCAAGTCCCTAGACTGTGGTCCTCCCCTGCAGATCCTTGGTGTTGGCTGCACCAAGCTTCCACGAGTTCCTCGGCATGTACTCCTGCAGTCTGCTGGGATGGGTCAGCCAGCAACATTCCCGGACAGACATCTCGCTGTGCTGGGAGGGCAATAGGTTTCGGACAAACCAAAGAGCACCCTTTGACCAAATTAACGATTATCGTCTCCATATTCGTTTGACAATGTTACAAGAAAGGATGTATGTACCCTGGATTGAAATAGATGACCCCCGCAAACAAATGTCTCCTACTCTAAAATGAAACTTTAAACCTCCCACTCAATTGTCACGTGTCAGTGAAATGACTGAGTGATCGTGATATGGACGATTTAGATCAAGTAATCTGATTTGAAAGTGATCAATTAAGAGTGATCGTTCGGTGGGTTGATCACATCCTATCTGGCCACCCTTCACCAGCAGGGGTGACACGTATCAGGTTAGGTTAAGGAAGGAGTTAGCAACGTCTACGGGCTTTCTTCCTGCTTACGGATGTAACAAAGCCCAACGATGTATCGAGCAAGGGTGTGACATCGCTACAAGCAAGGGTGTAACATCATGTTGCCTACCTTGCTGGTGGCTGTGCTTGTTGTACTGACCGGACTGCTGTTGTTTCTCTGCCTTCAACAGACTCCAAAAAAGACAAAAATGACACCAGGTTACCGGAACTGCAGGCTACCGAGGTGCCTCTTTGGCTGTTGTAGTTTGATTCTCTCTCCTCCACTCACTTCTCCAGCCGCCGCCTGACTCCGCGGGACTACAACGCGCAACGCCCGCCACCAGAGCCGCCCTTCCTCCCTCCAGCTCTGCAACTCGCACACTTCCTATAGGTTTCAATCGTCCCCGAATTCCCGCCCCCCATTCTTGCGGATTGGCCACGTCTTGTATGTGTTTCCGATCGTGGACACTCCCATGAAGGTTCGTTCACTCTGTTGTTGGCGCTGCCGCGTAACACGACCTGGGGGGAATTCCACGACAGGCGGCTCCCCACTTTGTGCCAAAGATTGCAACATTAATGTCTGGCACCTTTAGGAACGCAGCTGAAACACACAAGAGAAATTTTTCCAAGAGATTTATCCACAAACTTGTTCAAATCCACGAGCAAAATAAGTTAAGGGTCATTCTCTTTACTGGACTTTATCGCACTAAAGATAGGCACACAATGCTGGAGTTATGGACATGTCCCACTTAGGCGACTTTTTAGGAGACTGCAGGAGACTATGCGGTTAATAGACAATAGGTGCAGGAGTAGGCCATTCGGCCCTTCAAGCCAGCACCGCCATGCAATGTGATCATGGCTGATCATCCCCAATCAGTACCCCGTTCCTGCCTTCTCCCCATATCCCCTGACTCCGCTATTTTTAAGAGCCCTAACTAGCCCTCTCTTGAAAGCATCCAGAGAACATGCCTCCACCGCCCTCTGAGGCAGAGAATTCCACAAGACTCACAACTCTCTGTGAGAAAAAGTGTTTCCTCGTCTCTGTTCTAAATGGCTTACCCCTTACTCTTAAACTGTGGCCCCTGGTTCTGGACTCTTCCAACATCGGGAACATGTTTCCTGCCTCTAGCGTGTCCAAACCCTTAATAATCTTATATGTTTCAATAAGATCCCCTTCGTCCTTCGCAACTCCAGAGTGTACAAGCCCAGCCGCTCCATTCTCTCAGCATATGACAGTCCCGCCATGGTCGCCACATGTTCGCGGGTGGTTTCCGTGGAGTCGCCTTCTTGGTCGTGAGGAGTTCCCACATTCTGGGAACTAGTCGCGGCCTCATTATGGTTGCCGCAAATTTTTCGACATGTCAGCGGCAACTAGAATGAAGCCGCCATGGAGAGTAGCGAGATTTCCCGTGCCGTGGGTGGGTCGCCAGGAGGTCGAAGGTTCTTGTAGGTTGTAGCCGGCGCTGACCGGTAAATTTCATTGGGGAAAAAAAACGCAAGCAGCAGTTTTCAGAACCAAGGATACCGACCGGTAATGTTAAATGTCTGCCGAGCTTCACAACCGTGTATGTCTGGCTTCTTAAAAGTTGTATCCACTCCGTCTCCCCCTTCTCCCCCCTCTCCCCCTCTCCACTCCCCCCTCTCCCCTCTCCCCTCCCCCTCTTTTAAAGGACTTTCCATACGCTGTGCTTACAGCGCCAGCCTTCCTGTCCATCGCGGTATGTGTCTGTATCACATCGGCTGTGCACCGTGTGAATTTCACTCAGACAGCGCTCCGCCGCTTGCCCTGTCCCCGCCTGCACAGCGGGCTGGTGAAGGAAGCGATGTGTTTGTGTGTGTTCCACTCTGACAGTCGCCGTTCAAGTTGACGTTTTTTTTAGGCGACTGGGTCTCCTGGAAATTCACCTAAGTGGGACAGGCCCATTACTCAGTGGGTTAGGCAGCATCTCTGGAGAAAATGAATAGGTGACGTTTTGGGTCGAGACCCTTCTTCAATTTAAGAGTCAGGGGAGAGGGAAACTTGAGGTATCTTGCACTAAACGTTATTCCCTTTGTCATGTATCTGTACACTGTGGCTTGATTGTAATCATGTGTCGCCATTCTGCTGGCTGGTTAGCACGCAACCAAAGCTTCTCTCTGTACCTTTGTAACACGTGACAATAAACTAAACTCAAACACAACAACTTCATTTTTGATTTATCTCCTGACCTGAAACGTCACCTGTCCGTGTTCTCCAGAGATGCTGCCTGACCCGCTGAGTTACGACAGTACTTTGTGTCTTTTTTTTGTAAACCAGCATCTTTGTATCACTTACTCCTTATTTCCACATTTTACTGCTCCATTGCAAAATAAGGTATGCCTGCTTTGAATAAGTAGAAATAAGGAACTGCAGATGCTAATTTAAAAAAAGAAAAACACAAAGTGCTGGAATAACTCAGCAGTCTGAAGAAAAAAATATTTGTACCAGATAATATGCAGTCCATATGGTTCTTAAGCAAACCACAAAGTACTGGAAACATCATCGATCCATGTTCTCCAGACATGCTGCCTGACCTGCTGACTTAATGCTGCTCTTTGTGTCCTATGTTGAAGAAGTTCTCCTCTCTCCGATGAGTGTACTGTGAGATCCTCTTTCACTGGTCCCCCTCTGTGGAGTCTGAAGAAGAGTCCTGACCCAAAACGTCACCAATTCATGTTCTTCAGAGATGTTGCCTAGTGCTACTCCAGCACTTGTGGCTTTTTTTGTAAACCACCACATGTGGTTCAATGTTTCTCCATTTCTTTGTAGTTTGCTTGAGACTGAGAGTCAAGAATGTTTATTTGTCTTACCCACTGGATATGATCTGGTTCAATAACATTCTCAGGAAAGAATGTCCCAATGGCCTTCAGTACTTCCTTGAATAGTGACCCAATTAGTTTTCCTCTACTAACTCTCTCCTCCACTGAGCAGAACTTGCTCATTTTCTTCAAGTTAAAAGTGTAGCCATGGGCACTCACATGGGCCCCAGCTGTCTTTTTGTTGATTACATCAAACAGTCCTTATTTCAAACTTACACTGGCACCACTCCCAACTATTTTTCCGCTACATCACCGACTGCATTGGTGTTGCCTCCTGCACCCACACAAAACCTTTAGTTCACTCATCCTTTCCCACCCATCCCCCATGAAATGTAGGAGATGTAACACCTGCCCTTTACCTTCTCCCTCACATCCATCCAGGGACCAAAGTATTCCTTCCAGATGAGCCAGAGGTTCACTTGTACCTCTTCTAACCTCATCTACTGCATTCAGTACTTCTGATATAGCCTACTTTACTTCAGCGAGATCAAGTGTAGACTAGGTTACTGTTTTGCCAAACACTTATTGGATCTCCAGTTTGCTAATCATTGTAACTCCCCTTCCCATACTGACCTTTCTATCCTGGAACTCCTCCGTTCTCAGAGTAAGGTCACACACAAACTGGAAAAACATTACCTCATACTCCACTCATGGAACTTACAGCCCAATGTATGAACATTGAATTCTCCAATTTTAGGTAACTTGCTTGCAAACAAACCCCACTTCCACTCCCACCCCCGTGTCACCCTTTTCCCTGTGCCCCACCAGGATGCACATCCATCTCTCCCTTTCCCCCACTACCCCTATCTGTTCCCTATCACCTATATTCTTTCAGCTAGCTTCACATTTTGCGCATCTTCTATCCTTACACTTTTTGTCTTTTCATTTCTGGCTTGTATCCACCTATTACTTGCCAGACTTTGTCCAGTCCCAACCTCTCTTCCACCATCACCACCCAACACACTCAAACTACAATCAGTTAGTTCAAGGGTCCTGACCCGAAACGTCGCCTGTCCATATTCTCCAGAAGTGCTGAGTTACTCCAGCACTGTGTCTTTTTCTGTAAACCAGCATCTGCAGTTCCCGTGTCTCCATGAAATATATCATTCTTGACTCAAGAAATTAAATTAGTTTCCCTAACTGGTTCCCATACAAATGGAAGAACAGAAATGTTTTGAATTGGCTATAAAGTTAAGGCTGCTGCACATCTATTCAAATACTCAGAATATGAATTTGTCAGATATATTAACTATTATTATAATTGCATTTTTCAGACATCACTCTATACCGTGAGTCTAAAGATAAACCCAAAGTGCTGTAGTAACTCAGCGGGTCAGGTAGCATCTCTGGAATGAAAGGATAGGTGACATTTCGGGTCGGGAACCTTCTTTGTGTCTATCCAGCTTATCCATCAACCTCTGGTAATAATAGGTTTGCTGCATTTATAACTCCATTCTAAATCAGTTCTGAAATTATAACTGAAGATAGACACAAAAAGCTGGAGTAACTCAGCGAGACAGGCAGCATCTCTGGAGAGAAGGAATGGGTAACATTCTGGGTTGGGACCCTTCTTCAGACTGATTGTAGGAGAGGGAAGGGAGCTGGGAAAGAGGTGGGAGCAGGACAAACCCTGGCAAGCTGTAGGTGGATACAGGTGAGGGGGGGTTTCATTGGCAGATGGGTCGACAAAGGCTAGATATGAAAATAAGACAAAAGGGTGACAATGGCGACTAAAGGAGACAAAAATATATCAAATAAGAGTGAAATGTACAGCCAGAGGGAGGGATATGGGTGGAAGGGGGTGGGAGTGGTGGGTAAGGGGGAGGTGCAGGATAGTGGTAAAAATGGGTGCACACTGGGTGGGTGGAGCACAGGTGAAGAGGGAAGAAATAAAACAAAAGCAGGCTGTTACCTAAAATTGGAGAATTCAAAGTTCATACTGACGATAGACACAAAGAGTAGGCGACGTTGCGGGTCGAGACGCTTCATCAGACCGAGTCTTGACCTGAAACGTCACCTACTCCCTTTCTCCAGAGATGCAGCCTGACCCGTTGAGTTACTCCAGCATTTTGTGTCCATCTTCGGTGTAAACCAACATCTGCAGTTCCTTTCTACTCAAGGCTCATATTGATGGATTTTAAGCCAATCAAACTGAATACGAGGTGCTGCTCCTTCAGTTTGCATGTGGCCTCACTCTGGCAATGAGGAAGGCCAATGACAGAAAGGTTGGGATGGGAATGGGAGGGAGGTTAAAATGGTTAACAATCGGGAGATTCAACCGCCCCTGGTGGTTTGTGGCGTAATTGTCCCATAGTCTTCACTTGGTCTCACCGACGAAAAGGAGGCGACGATGGGATCACTGAATGCAGTAGATGAGGTTAAAGGAAATGCATGTGAACTTCTGTCTCACCTGGAAGGGAGGCTGGAATCCCTGGATGGAGATGAGGGAGGAGGTGTTAATGGTACATCTCCTGCAATTGTATGGGTGTTGCCTCTTTGACTCCCTGACACACTGGTGGGAAGCAACCAAGGAGAACGTTAAGAGGTTCTTCATATTTAAAGGGGTTCGGCGAGAAAGATAGAGGGAATTGTGTCAACTCCAGACAGATTTGCAGCAACTGCTCATTCTGCAGTCAAGAGGGGTGGATGTGAGGGAGGAACTTAGCGAGTTGAAGGGCCGGCAAGCACGGCTCTTTACCTCTGAAGCCTCCAAGATCATCTTCCGATCCAGGGTCCGCATGGAGCAGGATGAGACGTGCTCACGCTTCTTCTTCCATAAGGTTCACAGGGGGAGTTCTGTGATGAACGGCCTGAGGGAGGAGGATGGCTCGGTAACATCCTTGCAGACGGACATGCTGAGGATCTGCAAATCCTTTTATACGGATTTGTATGACAGAAAGGCCACAGACAGCACCGCCTCCCAGAACATCCTGTCCTCAATCACGGAGGTCTTGGAGGACAGCAAGCGGGAGAGTCTGGACCAACCACTGACCCTAGAGGAGCTGACTGGCTCCATCCGTTCCTTTGGCTCGAGTAAAACTCCCGGAATCGATGGCTTACCGGCTGAGTTGTGGGAATGGGTGGTTCCGGACCTGCTGGAAGTGTACAACGACATGCTTCTAGCTGGCAGCATGTCAGACTCCATGAGGATGGGCAGCATCATCCTAATCTACAAGCAGAAGGGAGAGGTGAAGGATATAAGACATTGCAGATCCATCACATTGTTGAATGTTGATTACAAGATCCTGTTGGCCATCGCCAACTGGGTCAAGTCTGCTCTGGGACGGGTGATCCACCCGGACCAAACCTGTGCTGTACCTGGCAGGAAAATCTCAGACAGCCTGGCGCTGCTGGGAGATACCATTGCCTACGTGCAGGACAGGTGGGTGGATGCCTGCCTAGTCAGCTTGGACCAGGAGAGGGCCTTCGACAGGATATCGCACACATACATGAGGGACGTGTTCTCCAAAATGGGCTTTGGGGAGGGAATCAGAAATTGGATCCAACTGCTCTACACCGATATCTGTAGTGCAGTCCAAATCAATGGGTGGGAATCAGCTTCCCCGTCAGGTCTGGAGTCAGGCAGGGTTGCCCTCGCTCCCCTGTCTTGTTCGTCTTCTGTATTGAACCTTTTGCTGAGTCCATCAGGAAGGACGCGAGCATAAGAGGAGTGACATTGCCGGGCAGTGGGGGCACTCGGGTCAAAACCTCCCTGTACATGGACGATGTCGCTGTCTTCTGCTCGGATCCAGGGTCGGTCCGCAGTTTGATCAGCATCTGCGACCAGTTTGAGTCGGCCACAGGAGCCAGGGTGAACCACAGGAAGAGCGAGGCCATGCTCTTTGGCAACTGGCCCGACAGATCTTCCGTCTCCTTCACCATCAAGCCTGACTTCTTGAAGGTGCTGGGGATCTGGTTCGGGGGAGGGGGGGGGGGAGCTGAGGCGCGTGACAAGTGTGAATTGGCTGCAGCGGATAGCCAAGGTGGGGAAGAAACTGGAGCTGTGGAAGCAAAGCTCCCTCTCCATAACGGGGAAAAATTTGGTCATTACGTGTGAGGTGACTCGGGGCTGTTGTACTTGGCGCAAGTGTGGCCTGTTGCTCCCTCCTACGCCCCATGGATCACCCGGGCCGTCTTCCAGTCATCTGGGAGTCGAGGATGGAGTGGGTGCGGCAGGCCACAATGCACAAGTCGGCAGATAACGGGGGGTAAAAGTGTGCCCAAAGTCGTCCTCACCCTGATGACCACCTTTGTGTGTGGCTGCATCAGATGGAACATAGAGCCAAGGCACGTGGGCACCAAGTGTCACTACCTGCTGAGGTTCTACCTGTCCCTGGTGTTGTGAATGATGGACCTGGCGCAGATGACATGCAATGTGCCAGTCAGCTGGACATTGCCGCCCCATCTGTCGTTCGTGAAAAGGTTCTTTCAGACCAACACCTTTGACCACATGTCCATCGGGCAGTGGTCAGAACTGAATGTCCTGCAGGCACTGCAGGGAAATGACTCCATGGATCCTGTGACGTGGTTCCCAGAGCAGGCTGCCCAGATTGTCTGGCAAAATGTTTCATCGCTAGAACTCCCCAACAAGCACCAAGACCTGGCTTGGCTGGCGGTGAGGGGAGCCCTCCCAGTCAGATCCTTCCTGCACCATCAGAACCTCACTACCAGCACACGCTGCCCTTGGGACGGCTGCTATGGAGAGGAGACGGTTGCCCACCTCTTTGGAGAGTGTGGATTTGCAAAAGAGAGTCTGTCGAGGTCTGCAAGTGTCCCTGTCACGGTTTATTCTGAACAGCTCCGTCACAGAGGACTCTGTGATTTACGGACTGTTCCCAGGGATGCATTCAGACTGACATCGAGTGCTGCTGGAAGGTCATCGACTCAGTGAAAGACGCTCTTTGGTCTGCCTGAGCTTTGTTGACCACCCAGCGGAGCAAGATGTCCGTCGGGGAATGTTGCCGACTGGCCCGCTGCAGACTGCAGGAGTACGTGCTGAGGGACGCACTGAAGCTCGGTGCAGCCAACGCCAAGGCTCGGTGGGGGAGGGCCACAGTCTAGATTCCTTCCGCTGCTGGACATGGGGGGCAGAGTGTGATGGAGACGCCCCACAAAATAAGGGAAGGGATTCCACACCAGTGGGCCACATGAATGGCAAGGGTGTGGGGTAAAATTGTGATTTGGGGAAACTGTATTGTATGTATGTATAGCCTCTGAGAATGTCGGATGGAGTTTTGTAAGGATCATGTATTGTATATATTTATTTCTAGAATAAAGTCTATTTTGAAATATTAAAAAAAGGACCTTCACCCCCTTTTTTTGGAGAGGTGGGTTCAACTTCTTCTCTCATCGTTTGATCTTTAATATTTATGGATCACTCCATGCCTTCAAATGCATCAATGTCCAGATAAATGTCACAGATATCACGTGGAATAATATCTATTTTTATCAATTATCATAACCACTGAAAATAATCTCATTTTATAGTTCATGATCTCCAAAGTTTCCTGCAAGAAAAGTAATTAAAAAACAAACAAATTAAGCCCTTTTTTTACAATGTAAAAATGTACAGACAACGCGATACTTTTCCGTGTTCAGTCTGAAGAAGTGTTTCGGCCCGAAACGTTGCCTATTTCCTTGGCTCCATAGATGCTGCTTGCACCCGCTGAGTTTCTCCAGCACTTTTGTCTACCTCCGATACTTTTCCTTGTCGTTTACAATAGGGGGAGCTGTGTTAGCCGTATCGCTTCTTGGAGGTTCCAAACTATATAATGCAGTCTCAAACAGGTATAACTCATTAACCACCAAGATATCTTAAAAATAAATATATATTGATCTTTGGCAGGGAAGTAGATGGATGACTTAAGGAAAAGGACGCAAAGAGCTGGAGTAACTCAGCCGGTCAGACAGCATCTCTGGAGAATATGGGTAGGTGATTTGCCGGGTTGGAACCCTTATTCGGATTAACTGTGGTTCCTAGATTCCTGTCTTATTATCATTCTCACTCAGGAGATATTATATTTAATGACATTCACACACACACATACACACACACACAGACACACACACACACACACACACACATATACACTATTTTACACTTTCGGTATTTTTTTCAGGCAAAGCGCACATTATATACAGTCATCTATAAAAAATCGAGATATTTCTATTCGATTGAAATTGTATTGAAATATCTACTTCGCTTTCGAAATGAAGTATGTAATTGAAAATCAATTAACCTCTATAGTCTTGCAATCTGCAAGGTGAATACTGTACTTCAGTTTGCATCCAATAAAATCACACTTGGAATCTAAAAGCACTGAATCTTCTCTAACGAACTGAGACTAAACTATTTCTGAAAGCAGGCGACTGGTGACCTTTGTCGGGAGATGGATTAATGAAGAGTAGCGATATTGGAAGTTATTTCATAAGTTATTTCATAAGTTATTTAATAAGACAGCAAGAAATGATGATGCCATGAGACAGCCGGCAGCGCCTTGCTGCAGACCCGCCCTAGTGGTTGGTCTGGTCTGGTCTGGTCGGGTCTGGGCTGATCTCCGTTGGCTGGGAGCTTGGACCGGACGCGGCGAGGGCGGAGTCTGCAGAGTGTGCGAGCGCTGAGCTGCAAAGCATTTCCAACCCGTGGGCAGCAACATGCGCCGCGAGTGAGGGCAGGAGCGGCTGGAAGTGCGAACAACTAGCGGATACACATCTACCAACCTTGGGGGAGAGGACGAGGGTGAGTCTGTCTGTCACTGCGGGGAGAGTTAGTTAATGTAAGAGCTGCGAGGAGGTTTTTTTGTTTGGTTTGAGGAGGGGGCGAGTGAGAGACGCTGTAGGCGCTTGGGTGTGGGATGCGCCGAGACGCGGCGGCGGCTGCAGGGCGCTGCAAGTGGCTGCTCGCCAATGTTTAGGCTGGGCAAGTCGGGCCGAGCGGCCCCTCCGCCCGTTACTTTGCAGCAATCTCGCTCTGCTTCTCAACTTCTCAAATCGTCACACCCGGAAAACGCCTCGAGTTGGTCCGATTGGTTCCTGCCAAGGGAGAGAAGTGCAGGGGGGAAATGAAGAGAGACTTTCCGTTCTAAGTTTCCCCCCTTCTAGACGGTATTTGTTTTATAGACATACAAAGAAACGTGGCAAAATTATCGCTGCGGCTGCTGGGGCCGAGGGTGGTTTCTCCCATTATCAGATATGATGACGTGCATCCCTTCCTGTTCTTTGTAGCCTGCGGGGTGAGTTTCTTGAAATACAGTTTTGCTAAAACGGGGTTAAGTTGAAGGGCGTGTTAAAGTTCTTGCGGTTGCAAAAAAACGGCGTCTTGCCCCAGGAAATCTGTTGGGTTATCTTGCAGGGCGCTGAAGCTATGTTTTGTTTAATGGGAGAAATCTACGTGATTCCAACTCATTTGTTTGCGTGTTGTAATTACTTTTGAGGCCATTAATCCTAGACGTTTTAACCTTATTGTCGTTTCTATAACACGTCTCCGCGAAGCGGCGCGTTTTTAACAAGGTGGTGGTCTAATATCATTTCTGACGGGGTAAGCTTAACTGTTGTAAACTTGGCGAGGATAGATATGGACCCAGGATATGTATCATCTCTCCTGTGAGGCACAATTGAAGCTTAGGACTGTTATACAGCCACGAGAAGTGTTTATTTTTAGACAATGATAATGTTCACTATCGTACAGTTCTAGTTATTTATCTGTAGAATAAGGGGCTGCAATTGTGAGAATGGATTTCTATTATCATGACATGCCAGCCTGTGATCTTGGACGATTCATTGGATCATTCTACTGGCATTTTACAATTGGATTTGTGTTTGAATCCAACTGGGATGTAGGATTTTGCAGATGTGTTCTGCCATACAACTATGGTGGGAGGAAGGAGGGGGGGGGGGGGGTAATCTTCAATTGGAAGGTGCTGAATCTTTGGTATTTTCTATCCCTGAGGGCTATGGAGACTGTCATTGAGGTATTTGTAAACAGATTGATAGACTTCTAGATATGGGAATTGTGCTGGTTGAGGAAGTACATTAGCGTTACTCATGATCAATGATGGAGCAGGCTTGTATGTTGACGGGCTTCTCCTGATGTTCGGCACTTCTGGTTTAACTACAGCAGATGCTGGTTTAAGCCGAAGATAGACACAAAGCTGGAGTAACTCAGCAGGCAGCATCTCTGGAGAGAAGGAACGGGTGACTTTTGGGTCGACCCTTCTTCAGACACTATGTTGGTTGTGTTCTTACAGATTTATTTAATTCAAAACTCTGTCTGAATTTCTTTTGAAGGAATGCAACATGTTCAGACTGGTTGCTGAATATTGCACAACTGGTAGGAAACAGTCAATTCCAATGCAGTTGCAATTCGACTTTGAATGCTTAAGTTTAAAATTATACTTTCCATCCGTACCTACCCAATGTGCAAGTGGCAGAGTAGGTTGCAGAAAAGTCCTGTTAGGTTTTGATAACGAAAGGTGACATTGATAAGCTGGAAGAGGTTTGTACATGTATTACCAATGCATTGGATTGACTATAGATAAGTTACAGCTAACGTGTTAACATAAAATACCATATGATTACTAGCTATATCATTGCATTTTTTGAATGGAGATTGGCATATTGCAAAGCAGTAGTTCGAAGGAAAGATAATACTGGAGTTTGGAATGGGATTTGGGTTTATTATTGTTATATTGGAATAGATCGAGTAGACGCACAGTCGCGTGCTCAGAGTAGGGAATTGAGAGCCAGAGAGCATAGGTTTAAGCTTAAGGGGGAAATATTTTGTAGGTATCTGAAGGGTTACTTTTTCACACAAAGGGTGGTGGGTGTGTGGGACAAGTTGCCGGAGGAGGTAGGTGTGGCAGGAGCTACTACAATGTTTGAGATCCAATTAGACAGGTACATGGATAGGACAGGATTAGAAGGATATGGGCAAAATGCAGGCAGGTAGGACTAGTGTAGTTGGGACATGTTAGTCGGTGTGGGCAAGTTGGGCTGAAGGGCCTGTTTCCTCGCAGTATGACTATGACATGTACTGAGGTACAGTGAAAAGTTTTATTTTGCGTGCTATCCAAACCGATCAGGTACCATCCATAGGTGCAATAATTTCAACTCGTACACTAGCTAGATCAAAGGGGAAGAGACAGTGCAGAATATAGTTCTCGGCATTATAGGGAATTGTATCGCATCAGTTCTTAGACAATGTCCAATGGCTTCTGGATAGATGTGATTCGAACAGTACCTTAGGTTATTGGAGGACTGTTTAAAAACTTGATAATGGAGGGGAAGTAGCTGTTCCTGAGTTGGGTTGTGTGTGCTTTCAAACTACTGCACCTTCTGCCAGATGGGAGCAGAGAGAATGAGGAATGACAAGGGTGGCAAGTCTTTGATTATGCTGGCTGCTTTTCGAAGGCATCATGAAGTGTAGATGGTGTCAATGGTGGGAACACTGTATGTCTGTGGGATGGACTACGGATACATCTACAGCTCTGCAATATCTTGCGGTGTTGGGCAGAGCTGTCATCAATCTGTGATTGCAATCCCAACAGTTGGCTTTCTACGTTGCATCTGTAGAAGTTTGTAAGTCTGGAGACCTGCCAATTTTTGTAATAGTCCCCCTCAGGAAATAAAGTCATTGGTGTGCATTCTTAGCTGTCGCATCATTGTGGGTTGTGCATGGCAAATCATTGGTAATATTAACTCCAAGGAACTTGAAGTTTTCAACCATTTTCACATCTAGCACCATTGATGCAGATTAGAGCATGTGCACCATACTTCCGGAAGTCAATTAAGTGCATGGATTAAAGAATTTGAGAAATGGCATAGGAAACATGGGTTGCAGGTAAATAATATGGTAACAAATTTCGTTCAGACCGAAAGGTCTGAATAACAATAAAGGAATCTGAATCTGAATCTGAAAACTGGATGTTTAATAAAGAAAAGTAAGATTGTTATAATTTTTTTAACCAAAATTATCAATCTGTAATTAATGAATGGCCGCTGAAATGAAGATTGCTGCAAAGCTTTGAACAAGTAATGTTGTGTCATGCAAAGGTGGGTTAATCCATGGAAGATTAAAATGAGGAAGGAATATTTGATTCTATAATTATCTGTGAAGCATTGTCATCTATTGGAACTTGATTCTCTGGAAGGGACATCACAGTTTAGTGAAGTTTCTATGATGTCTAGCCTAGCATATATTTTCTCTGACAAATAGTTTGCATCATTAACTTTAGTGCTTTGGTGACTCTACCAGAATAATATCTATTGTTTGTCCTCTTGGGTTATGTTGGTGGTTAATGTGGAGCTTGAGGCGGGTCACGTATAATATTCAGATCTGTTTCTGTTCACTGGGCTCAGGGTTGTTGAGATCAGCAGATTGTGATAGTTCATAAAATGTGAATCCATTAGTAAGAGCACTGCAGTAAGGAGTTATTTTCCAAGCCATTATAATTGAAAACAGGATGAGCTAAGGCATAAATACAACTTCATAAGTTACTGGAGCTTTCACATTGTATTGAGTGTTACCGCAAGGCTGGTTGCAAGTTTAAACCCATACTTGGTCTTTCCCATCCAGATTTTCTTTGGTTTAGGAGAAGAGAACAGTGGTAGTTGAATATTAACGGTGTATTAAATGAAGTTGTTATTTTGTATTTGTACGGAATCTCTAAGATAATGCTGCAGAAACCTTCCATTTTGGTGTTGATATTTTTCTTAACTGCTAGCAGTTTCCTGTCATAACGCAGTCTGTTTTAATTCAAGGCTTCTTTTGTCACCAGCTTTACATTGTGGAAAGAATAAAATAAAAACTGAAATTTAGTCATAATTTAGAAGTGGGTAGCATTAGAGGGAGAATGGATTTGTTAATAGCAACTTGTCCTTAAAATATTTAAATTGCTTTGAAAATGAATTGATCTGATAAAATGAGACATTAATTCAGTTTGCAGAAATGTTTTGATAGCCTTAATGGAAAATTGTTTAGTTTTTATTCATGAAAAATGAATAGGATAGAACTTGCAACACGGGCAGGACATTCAACCCACGAATTTGAAAATCAGTCCTCTGTAATTGAATAGTTTTAATCCATATTTAGCCAAGCTATTTTGGTCATCAAAATACTTGAATTTTGACATTGCTGTGCATGGCAAAGCAGGGTGTCGAACAGAATCTTTATGCTTGTATTTAATCTTAACCATATAACAATTACAGCACGGAAACAAGCCCCTCTCGGCCCTTCCAGTCCGTGCCGACCATTTGTTTTCCCCTAGTCCCCATCTACCTGCACTCAGACCATACCCCTCCATTCCCTTCACGTCCCATTATACCTATCCACTTTACTTTTAAATGTTAAAATCGATCCTGCCTCCACCACTTCTGCTGGAAGCTCATTCCACACAGCCACCACCCTCTGAGTAAAGAGGTTTCCCCTCACGTTACCCCTAAACTTCTGTCCCTTAATTCTCATGTCATGCACTCTTGTTTGAATCTTCCCTACCCTCAATGGGAAAAGCTTATCCACGTCAACTCTTGTCAATCCCTTTCATCATTTTAAAGACCTCAATCAAGTCCCCCCCCTTAACCTTCTGCGCTCCACAAGAATAAAGACCTACTTGTTCAACCTTTCTCTGTAACATAGTTGCTGTGAACCCCTGGCAACATTCTAGTAAATCTCCTCTGTACTCTCTCTATTTGTTGACATCCTTCCTATAATTAGGCGACCAAAATTGTACACCATACTCCAGAATTGGTCTTACCAATGCCTTGTACAATTTTAACATTACTTCCCTACTCCTATATTAAATGCTCTGATTTATAAAGGCCAGCACACCAAAGGCTTTCTTTACCACCCTATCTACATGCGATTCCACCTTCAGGGAACTATGCACTGTTATTCCTAGATCCCTCTGTTCCACAGCAATCCTCAATTCCCTACCATTTTACCATGTACGTCCTATTTTGATTTGTCCCTGCCAAGATGTAGCACTCCCTCACACTTAACCAGCATTAAAAACCCCATCTGCCATCTTTCAGCCCACTTAAAATTCCAAATGGCCCAAATCTCTCTGTAGACTTTGAGAATCTACTTCATTATCCACAATACCACCTATCTTAGTATCATCTGCATACTTATTTATCGAATTTTCCACCCCATCATCCAGATCATTGATGTACATGAACAAACAACAGTGGACCCAACACAGATCCCTGAGGCACCCCACTTGTCACCGGCTTCCAACCTGACAAACAGCCCATCCACCATTACTCTCTGACATCTCCCATTCAGCCACTGTTGAATCCATCTTGCTACTCCACCATTAACACCCAAAGATTGAAACTTCTTAACCAACCTTCCATGGGAACTTTGTCAAAGGCCTTACTGAAAATCCATATAGACAACATCCACCGCTTTACCCTCATCAATTTCCCTAGTTACCGCTTCAAAAATTCAAGAAGGTTTGTCAAACATGACCTTCCAGGCACAAATCCATGTTGACTGTTCCTGATCAGACCCTGATTATCAGAGTGCTTATATATATTATCTCTAAGTATCTTTCCTTAATTTGCCCACCACTGACATCAAAAATTAGGTCTATAATTGCTAGGTTTATTCTTTGAACGCCCGTTTTAAACAATGGAACAACATGCGAGTAACGCCAATCTCCGGCACTATTCCCATTTCTAATGAATTTGAAATATTTTGTCATAGCTCCTGCTATTTCTACACTAACTTCCCTCAATGTTCTAGGGAATATCCTGTCAGGACCTGGGAACTTATCCACTTTTTATATTTTTCAAAAGTCAGTACTTCCTCCTCTTTGAATCTCATAGTTTCCATAGCTACTCTACTTTTTTTCCCTTACACCAACAGAGAGTTCAATATCCTTCTCCTTGGTGAATACCGAGAAAATTAAATTGTTCAATATCTGGGGATCAGAGGGTATGGAGAGAATGGCAGGTACGGGATACTGAGTTGGATGATCTGAGCCATGATCATATTGAAAGGCGGTGCAGGCTCGAAGGGCTGAATGGCCTACTCCTGCACCTAAATTCTATGTTTCTATGTTTCTATCTCCCCCCTTGTACATGGCTTCTTGATATCTTGTACATGGGCTTCTTGATTTTGGCCCCCTCATCAAGTGGAACCAGTTTGCCTCTCTCTGCACTGTCCTACAGTGCCCTCCATAATGTTTGGGACAAAGACCCATCATTTTTTATTTGCCTCTGTACTCCACAATTTGAGAGTTTTGTAATAGAATAAATCACATGTGGTTAAAGTCCACATTGTCAATATTAATAAAGGGTTTTTTTTTGACATGTTGGTTTCACCATGTGAAGACATTACAGCAGTATGTTTATACATAGTCCCTCCATTTCAGGGCACCATGAAATGTTTGGGACACAGCAATGTCCATGTAAATGAAAGTAGCCATGTTTAGTAGTTGTTTGCATATCTTTGCATGCAATGACTGCTTGAAGTCTGCGATTCATGACATGAAAACACCAGCTGCTGGGTGTCTTCTCTGGCGATGCTCTGCCAGGCCTGTATTGCATCATCTTTAGCTTATTCTTGTTTTGGAGCTAGTCCCCTTCAGTTTTCTCTTCAGCAAATAAAAGGCATGCTCAATTTGGGTTCAGATCGGGTGATTGACTTGGCCACTCAAGAATTGACAATTTATTAGCTTTTGAAAAAACTCTTTTTGTTGCTTTAGCAGTAGTGTTTGGGATCATTGTCTTGCTGTAGAATGAACCGTTGACCAACGAGTTTTGAGGCATTTGTATTAACTTGAGCGAAGTAGGATGTGTGTACACTTCAGAATTCAATTATGCTAATACCATCAGCAGTTGTGTCATCAAGGAAGAATAAGTGAGCCATACCTTCAGCAGCCATACATGCCCAGGCCATAATGTACCACCACCACCGTTTTTCACAGCTGAGGTGGTATACGTTGGATCTTTGGGGCAGTTCCTTCTCACCTCCAAACTTTGCTCTTGCCATCACTCTGATATGTTAATCTTTGTCTCATCTGTCCAGAAGACGTTTTTCTAGAATGGTGGTGCTATTCTTAATACTTCTTGGCAAACTGTAACCTGGCCATCCTATTTTTGCAGCTAACCAGTGGTTTGCATCTTGCAGTGTGGGCCTCTATTTCTGTTCATGACGTCTTCTCACTGACAATTCTACGTCAGACTCCTGAAGAGTGTTCTGATTTGTCGGACAGGTGTTTGGGGATTATTCTTTATTATAGAGAGAATTCTTCTGTCATCAGCTGTGGAGGTCTTCCTTGGCCTGCAGTCCCTTTACGTATGTAGCTCACCTGTGCTCTCTATTCTTCTTAATGTGTTCCAAAACAGTTGATTTTGTTATAAGCCTAAGTGTTGGCTGTTGTCTCTAAAGTTTTTTCTTGAATTTCTCAGGTTCAATAATGGCATTTTTGACTTTCAAGGCACACCTTTGGTCCTCATGCTTTAATTTACCGCAATAAAAGTTTCCAAAGGTGCATGGGAAAGAGGAGGAAAGACTAGGTGCTGAGAGCTTCTTGCACTGTGATTAGGCAGGTTCAGTTAAAACACACTATGCGCAATTACCAAAGACACTGTGAGGCATGTTTCTCAATATTCTGGTATCCTGCACAACGTCCAAAATACCTTTTGTACAATTATAATACACTCTAGACCATACACCATTTCCAACACCCCCACACCACCATGAATACACCCCATTTACATACAACCCACAAACCCCAATATCCAATACCCCCACCATATCAAACATAAAACATCTCTCCCCAACTACCCCAATATCTACCCTCTTTCCCCCAACACACTTCATTCTAAAATACCCCCCAACATTCT